>OU343035.1:19070148-20270148 GCA_910593735.2 Ectemnius lituratus | reverse complement strand
GATTCCTAGAATTTTGATAGTGTTGTTCGTTCATAGGATTGCTCTTAACAGTCTTTTGAGTGCACCCGTACAATGCCATTAAAGTCCCGACATGTTATTCAACCAATAAAATTTCCGGGCTTCCCCTTACACCGCCCAAGTATAACTACGACCAGAGCCGAAAGTTTTCCGAGCGTTTAGAATTGCTTGGACCCCTCTCAATCGCTGCCGAAGCGTTTTATCTGAAAGTTTGTCGGCGCACGAAAAACTCGAATTAACTAACGGCCGCATATTTTCCCAACCACCCCAAGACTTTTCCCAGACCTTTTCTTATCCCTGCTTTCTCTCTCCAGCGGGAACAGAACTTGAAATTCGGCGATATGAAATTTTACGACTTTTCTTCGGTGAAAGTTGTTCATTCACCCTTGGCCCTTCTCGCTTGATTTGCCAGCTAGATTTCCTTCCTTTCACTACATCCTTTCTCATATAACTTTCCTACAACGAAGATATAGATAACTTCACTATGAAAAAGTAATCAATGCTCTATTATAATTGAAGAAGAAATATCTGGGCTTTCAAAATTATGGAATGGGAATAGCGCTGGGGATGTGTTTTATGTGATAATATTTCGAGCAGATTGTGGATCGTGCAGTTTTGATGCAGGGACAGCAGCCGCAGGCGGAGGATGAGAATACGCCACAGAAGAGGGTGGACAAGATCTTCGATCAGATGGACAAGAACCACGACGACAAGTTGACGCTCGAGGAGTTCCGAGAGGGTAGTAAGGCCGACCCCCGAATCGTACAGGCCCTTTCTTTGGGTGGCGAGTAACACTTCACCTTGGCCGGCGACGATTCCTCGAGCCAAGTGAGATCGGATCTTATTAACATCAGGCCGGAACGATCTGACACCGTTTCCTGAAACAGGCCGAGAGCGCCAGAGTAAAAGAGCGAAAGAGGGTGGGAGCAGCAGGCTAACAAGGCCTCGAGGAAAAACTAGGCCATCTTGGTGGGCTCGCGTTCACGCATACGTGGGTGCTATCGCACGCAGAACCGACGGAATCCCGAGAATCTCGCTCTCGAGAACAACCCAGACGAGTTACACACTCCTCTCCTTTTCCTCTCTTCTCCTCTCAAATGTAAAGTAACCGGTATCACTCTGATCTTTGCTCTGCAGTCTTTGAAATAAATGGTATAATTTAGTTCGATGGCTGGAAGACATTTAGAGCGCATAAACAAAAAAGATAAAGTAGCGTAAAAAATGGGAGCATGCTTGAAGGACAGGGATTTCTATCGGCTGTGGTCGTTTGAACGGTACGCTTTCCGCGGCCGTGGCTGCGGTCGCTCGGATGAGAGCTCACGCGAGAACAAAGGAGACAAAACGACCAGGGCTGCGAATAGAGACGAGTGGAATGCAGTGAGATTTAAGGCAGGAAGTGAACTCTGGCATAAAACTGCCCCAGGAAATGCTCTCGGTTCTGCCTGCCTTCTCTCGATTGCACAAACCTTTCGAATATCTTTTTTTTTCTCGCTGGCTAATGGCTGCTGGTGGAAAATAAATTTTCCCAATTTTCATAGAGGCCCCGCTAGAGATTGGATGTCATGGATCGACCATCAAGCGTTAATCTCCACCTAGGAAGTCCATTTATTTTCGAGAGGAAACTCAGTCCATAAATCTCTTCACCTCCGTCAGTATTAAGCATTCATAAAGTTTGCTGCATACAATTCTCGCGATCTCTGTTCTTCGTCTCTTGGATGGAAGATTGGACAGGGACGCGCACCTCGCTGCTCCGCACGTATTCCCTCTTACACCGTGATAAATCGAACTCCCGGAAATAAAGGAACTCGTGGCCGCGTTATGTTCTACCAAGCAAAACACTGGTGCAGTAATTTATTTTCACCCTTTTACACATTCGAACTGGCGGACACTTAATGAATGGTGTCAGCTACAAAAACGTCTCTCACCCGCCGGCCTCGCGCCGATCCCACCCTCCACGAGTACTTGGCGCGAAATGTGTCTCCGCTCTTTTTCGAACAGGGACGGCAAAACTGTCGGAACTTCAAAGAACTTTGAACTATGCTCGCGTTCTGAAGTGCTCGTTTGATGCAGTGCCATATCTGGTGTTCGGTGGATCGTTTTTTCGAAAAAATTATAACCATTCGATTTCCCCTGTATTTTCATATCGCTCATTATTTAGGACAGCCGTATTTTCATTAGATGTGGGTGAAAGAATTATACAAAGGAACCTGCAGCAGTTCGCCCTGTTCTTTGTTAAAAAATATAAATAGTGAATCAGAAGCACGTTTGCCAGTTTCTACCTTTTTAGCAGTTTCCTTTATTTAGAGCCCACAGACATTCGTTTCTACTGCTGCTGGGAATCTCATTAAACATGCAACGACAAGAAACGTTCGGTGAATAAGTTCGAGAAAGGCGAAAAGGTTGCGTAGAGTGCCGAAACATGGTTCATTCTTTCCTGATTTTGATATAACGTTTTATTACTCGAAAAACTAGGAACGAGGTATTTCGTTAGCAGATTTAAGGGCGAAATTTAAGTTGTACTTTTTGTAATCGGACTTTAATAATTTATGTACCGGAGAAACATGAATTATGTACAAACATGAAAGCATAATAATTATATCCGGTTTAAAATTTCATTAATATCCTGGTAGAAGCGGACACTTTATACGGCAACGTTATCGTTTGTCCCACAGTAATGACTAACAGCTCACAGCCGGCTACAATTGTCGACTTTTTCGTCGTGTTTGCCACTCCTTGTACACCAAAGCCAGACACGAAAAGAGTGCGTCTCTGCGTATCTTTTTAGTCTCATCAGTGTTTCACAGGAGCGGCAGCAGTTCTTTATGAATATCAGTGAGTGTCAAAGCACTGAGGGCTCGCTTTAACGAGGCCAGAAACACAAGCGTGAAGCTGAGATGCCTTTTCTAATGAAAGCCGGGAACTTCCTAATTCTCGGTATGATTCTTGACTTACAAACGAATAAGATTCTGCGTAAAAGAGCTAAAATCTGCGTGTATTAGCTTGCAGTCCATCAAAGTTGAACTTTACAGACTTGAAGAACAATAGTCCTTTCATTTAGCATGAGTTTAATTCGACATTATTATTAGAGCAGATTCTCCATCCGGCAGAATTAATTCAGGTGGAAGTACCAGAGCCACAAGGAACTCTATTCTCTTATCTCGTGGGAGCAGACAGGGCTTCTCGGTGGAAGTGGGCCTGATCAAATTTGGAGTACAGGGCACCGCGACTATCACATTGCAAGTTCCTCTTTCGTCTTAATTTGTCACTCCCGCTGGCTTCTACGCTGGTTCTCTTAGCCTCGGTGAATTTTCTTCATTGGCTACTACAGGAACCCTTTGTTACTCGCAAGGTGACAGGCTAACTCGAGTAATTGCGCATTCTTATGGAAAGACAGCAGATTTCGAACGAAATCCACCCGCAGTCTTTCTCGTGACTTTAATATATAAATAATTCGAACGAATATTTCCAGAGGTTTAAGTTGCCCTTTTTATCAGTGATAGTTTTACCAGTAATTTAAGTTTGTTTATCCCTCACTATTAATACATCGCGCTTACTAAGTGTGACGTCGAAAGATCGGTCAATGGAAAAAGGGATGCAGATCTATTCTTGGATGAAACTTGGATAGCCCTTGACCTTCCACGCACCTACGTGAACACTTGGAAGTACACCCTTCCAGTACCCTTCCCTCATAAATTGCGTGAGAGTCGCGGTATATATCACTTGGCTTTTCATGATTCGTCCTCATTAGCGCTTGAACCTTCGCGCGACATACGCACTGAAAGTGTTTCGCTATAGCAGAAGTTTTATTATACCACCTAGATTATCACAAGTAGCACCGGTGACGTTTACAGGTGAGCTTGAGATATTGCGCACCATTTCAGAGTCTTGAATGTCGGCAGCCACCGTTCTATTTCAAACTCAGTTCTTTAAAGTCAAAGTTCGGCGCTTTTCAGATGACACACCTGGCATAGAATGACACTTGACATGATTGATAGTGCGTCGTAGATAGAAGAGAGGTTGTTGTGGCACAATTCCGATACCATCCATAGAGACACGTCGATGACTGTGCCGAATTCGTTGACACTCGGGAAAGTTCATCAAAGTAAAAGGGTGCACTGGTGAAGCTCCCATTTGTGCAAGCTTATACGCCCCCTGTCATTTGCTCTACCCTTTGTCCATGCGATTGACATGCTTTTTCTTTCTTTGCCCGGCAATCGTCGCGCTACTCTGGGATTTTTTCTTCTCTACAACTACTATTTTTGACATTGAAGAGTGGCTAGCTTGAAGCGGCGAGCGAGCGTAGTATTATATCGTTGGTGCTTTATTCCCACCGTCCAACTACGGTCCGGTTGCTCTGCCAACAGTGAGTCACGTTGATGAGAGTAAACCTGATCCCAAAAAATAAATATAGAGCAAGTTTTCGGTACAATCCTAGCCGCTGCACCGTTTCCAGTCTGATTTATGATGGCAGCTCTGTCTCCCAGCGAACAACGCCAGATAATTCTTCCTAACAAAATTCCCGGTTACTCCCACGAAATTCTCCGGCCAGCTCTAGTAGCGAGATCGATCACCCCAATTTTTTCGTCCAACCACTCGCAAAACTTCCGGATTACAGATCGAAAAGTTTTCGAGGCCGAAGCTTACAAAACCAACTTCACCCAGATTTCAAGTGTACCATTGAAAAATCTCTTGTGTACCATTCCCAAAAGTGGAGATGCACTTTTTCCGAAATCCCTCAGAAGTACCGGATTTTCGTCACAAGTGGGAGAGCTTTGGATAGGCTAGGCCGAGCTTTCACGATGAAGCTGTCAAGAGCAGGTGCTCAAAGGGGTTGCGTGGCCAGGGTGCAATCGCGTGATACCTTTAGGAGGAATTCAACCGTGAAAAGAAATGTGCAGCCAGATTACTTTCCCTGATCACCACCTGTAATCACTTTCCTGGCTAATTAGTGTTCCCCACGTGCCACTTGAGCTACACTGGCTCGTCCGCTGAAAACAACCTCATTTACCACACTTGTTCAAACTCATTTCGCATTCTATTTCTCTTCCTGTTTGGAAGGAAAATCGGAACCGTGACTTATCTGGTTAAGCACGCATATTGCGCTACCAGAGGGTTGCTAAGTAGGGCAGGATAAATATATTAGAGCGGAAGTTACATCGCTCGACGCGGGACATAAATGATTGCCAAGCGTGGGTGTAATCTCTTGTTTATTGCCGGTAAATACTTAAGGGTACAGTCGAGCAACCAGTTCAGCCAGGGCCCCGATGTACTTTTCGCGTGACCAAAGCCGTGCTAGTTACTGGCTGGCTTCCCACTGTTTTCCTCCACCCCTAACACTCCATCTTCCGGCCGATCCCACCAAGATTATCTTGAAACACTTGCCTGGACAGGACCTTGACTCCTTCTGTTATCTCACGTCGTGAAAACAGTCTTTGAGGATAATTTACGCTCCTAGTCTGCGATCTTGGGGAAGCCAAAGTTGGCCGAGGTTAATACTACATACATCCATCGAAGATCTCGCAAGAGAAGGTCGTTAAATGCTGTCAAAAGCTTGCGTGTGTGTGAGAAGGAGAAGGTAAGCCAGACAAAGACGGCGCGTGCCCGAGAACGGATCAACTTCGAATTAGGAAGTCAAATGAAGTTTTACGCTCGACTTCCTTCAACTAGCCGGCAGATATTTAGCAGCACGTGAGCGGTTTAACTTCTCGCATTATCTCGCTCGCTAGTAGCATTAGGGTTTGCACGCGACGGAACGTTTTACGAAGGCGTGAGAAAAAAAATGAAGCACCAAAATAATCAGACAGCTGTTTACTGCAACTGCTGCGGTATGAATGTTTCACCACACGAGGTGAGTTTACAGCTTTCGCCTGCAAAAGAGGGTGAAGTGAGGCGAGGCGTAACGCCGGGATGCTGTCCCCGTTGAAATTCATAGGCGGCAGAGTCAGCCGGGCGAAATTTATTATCCGAATAAATTTACCACGTGTCCTAAGTCTTCACGGCTGTCTGCGCGTTTGTCAGCTTTATAAAGAAGATATCCTTAATTTTGGGGCCTGCTCTGAGATTATCTGGTCTGCTGGAAGACATCATGAAGCACTTGCAGTGAGAGATAACCCGCTTGTAACTTGGTGTGTCGAAATATTGCCCGGCACTCTACTTTTATCTCGCGGTAAACGGAAGCTCTGCACATTTCATGCACACTTTATCGCAGTAAAATTCCAAGTGAAAAATTGCGTCAGAGATAATTCGTGAAAAATTCAGTTTACTAGTTTGAGAAACAGCTGTTTTTATTATGCGATTTATCGCTCGTTCAACCGTCTGTTTTTATTCCTTGTGTGTCCAATTTCGGACTATCGGAGAAAAAGAATTGGGAGCCTCGACTATTATCCGTTCGATTGCTTCCGGCCGCTATTTCTTCGTTCGATCGTAGAAAGCCGATTGCTGCCGTCGCGTCGGTCCGAAAGAAATAGAAATAAGAAATCGTTCGTAAGGAAATGTAATTCCTCGCAGTGCCAATCAATGTGGAAGGATTCCCTTTCAGCATAGAGAAACGGGAGTCAAGGGACTTGATTGGAAGGCGTTCGGTTGTAGTCGGAAATCAACTCAATATAATTTGGAAGTGTCGCCCCTTTGTCTTGTTGGAAACCGCTTACGAACTAGACATCGGGATAGAAGGAACAACGCATTCATGGCGATACGTTACTCTACCGGTCGTGAAAGGTCAATCGGGGAAATTGCTTCAGGAAGTTTCGCGAGATTACCGACATTTACTCGCCAGCTGCTCCTTGCAGCATCTCAGCCCTAATTTGGTAGCACAAGCACTTTCTAGCAAGTCATCCTCACTAGTTGAGCTTTCATCTAATGTTCTTCTACCTCTTATGCTCCTGAATAACTTTGAGAACTCGGATACTCGAAAGAATGCAGAGTAGAGACAGACGGAGAATTATAGAAATTGTACCAGCTTGATATTGGAAGATGTTGGCATGTCTCCTTCAAAACTCAAGTGTACCAGTAGATTTATGAGGAATCTGCGATTGGATCACGTATGCGGTGAGACGCGAGCCCGTTCCGCAAGCTCGACTTTCGCGGGACGCCACTCGAGAGGGAGAGGAATGCTCAGAACTATACACTTCTCCAATTTACAAGTTACCACGACTTCCTCGTACGAGTTTCAAAAGATTAGAGTAAGTAAGTGTCTGAAAAAGGAAACGCGGTCAAGGAATGCGAGAAAGAAGAATTTCCTTGTCGAGGACTCGTGAAAATGAAGATATTGAAAATGTCATCGGCGCGTCCAGCGAATGGTTGAGCGTAGCCTAGATATCATTGGAAGAGTAGCAATAATCGACAAATACAGTTTGTTATAGATGGTAACATTTATTTATCTAGAGCCTGGTAAGTGCTCTTCGAGGCTCTAGACAAAAGGCTGTTTGTACTATAACAGTGCCGATAAAAGGTACCGAAAGCCTCGCGGCCCTTTGTTCGCACGGCCGGCCTCTCTCAGTATGCAATCAATTACCATGTACTTTTGTTCGTTCACTCATTTCTTCTCAAAGATTCGAATAGATCCCATGTATATACGATACATCGAGCACAATTAATAATTCCAATATATACCGGCACCAAAGGACACGACTAAGAGCACTCGCTATTGTCTATTGTATTCTGGGTGTGGGAACCGGGGGTAGCGGGGCTCGGGGATGGGGTTGCGTGTCCTCGGAATTCCGAAGGGTGCGTCAGTCAATATGTATGCTTTGGCCGTCGATGATCACTCCGAGCCGATTATATTCAGGAAGCCTTTACTCTACTTTCCATCTCCTATGCACATCTCTCTTTCATTTTCCGAACTGCCAGGTAGAAAAGTGCAGCGAGACACGCGCGACCAAGTTCTCTATATTTTTCTATCGGAGATTCCAACATTCTCAATCAGTTATACAATTGCTCGGATTGCATCGTCGTCATCCGTCGGAGCTGGCTAGTACCTTTTACGCCGGTGCACGCTCCTAATCCTCCCACCTGTAATCTCATCCCTCGGGTTTACGGCATCGGTGGCGCGAGCACTCCCTTCGAGTTAGCCCTCCGGCTATTTTCCATCAGTATTTTATTTACTTGATTTACTTATTTACTTACATCTAGCCGGCAGTTCACTTAATTCGAATCAGTTGGTTCCTTTAGTGGGTCTAATGCGCGACACGAGATATTTATTATTTTATTAGAATGAGAATTCCAAGGGAGTGACGCGACTCTAACTCTTGGGGTTAACTATCGGATATATTTTGAGGGCTTGACTACCTTGTCCGCGGAGATTAAATTGAGACTCCGCAGCGAATTGGGGATGGGCTGTAGCCGAATGAAACGTAGCGAGCAATCGATGAGTGGGCGAATCGTGTTAAATCTACTTCGTATTTAAGCGAACCATAACTAAGAGTTGTCTTAAGTAATTTTTACGATTTTCAAGGAAAAGGGAATTATAATGTAAGAGTCGATCTCTCGCTTAGTCCAATTCCTAGTGGCTTTCCGTGTACACGACTTCTCAGTAGTGACGCTTCGCCGAACCGAGAGGTGGGTTTGCCCTCTATTCTTGCGGCTGATCACTAATAAAAACGACACATAGTTTTAAGAGTGAAAGTGTGATGGAACTGTGGCTCCGAGATTCTATGGCAATATTACAATTAGCATTTCCGAATTTAATAGCGATTTCTACCGTCTTCACTGCGTCTCAGAGATTCTGAGACTGGCTCTCTGGTGTTCGCGTCAACTGTCGTCGAACAATTCCTGTTTAATTCACTTTCCTTAGGCAGTTCTGTTTATTAAGTTATCATGTGGATTTTACGATAATGTCTGATACGAATTCCATTTCCATTTGCATTACTAGCGAGAACCGGAGAGCAGATTTCCGACTTTTCCATCTAGTAGATTATCTCTTCGATCCTGCTTAAATGTTACCGTACTAATAACTCTAGGATAGTGGTACAATCGGGTCACTGCTCCACCGCATTTTCAATCAAGGATAACTACTAAATTGGGAGTTATATCGCGAGGCGGTGAGACGGCGCTAAAAAAGGACGAGAAAGAAGCCGCAGCAGCTCGGCCCGACCTTTTTCCAATTTCTACTACCTTCGACTTCGACCTGTCTTTCTCGTCAAAGTTCCCTCTGCGGTAGTCCGCTAACGTAGCTCATTCGTACTCGACTTCCCAGCAAGGCAGCGGACTTGCACTCGCACCAAGAAACCTCCGAAGAGTACATCACTCCACAATAATCTAGTTACATTTTTCGATGCTTTTCCCCAACTTTTCCAATGCTCGAACTTTTCCAACTAGTCGAGCGGTATGTACGTTGAAAGCGTTCAATTATTTATCGGCGAGAATAAGTGATATAGGAGAGACAGGAAATTCACTCGGCGCGACGCCACTTTTTCAAGATTTGTTCAGTCGGCCGTGTGGATTTGCGAGCTTGATTTATGTTGGATTGTCAGAGGGGAGGAGTTGCGAAAGAAAAAGGGAGATGGTAGAGAAGAGCACGTCGGCCGCTCAGTTTCCCCTTTAAATCTCTGCCGGTCAATCTTTCGTACTGTTTAATACTTATTTTTCGAATCTTTTTCGCTAAGATGGAGGATCTCGGTGCTCTACCTAGTCTCGCCAATCTCGTGCACCGACTTGATCTTAAACCAGATTCTTCTGATGAACTCATCACGTTCGAAACTAAAGAAAACTACGATTCTCTCTACTATAGCGTCTAACTATTTTTAAAAGCTGCGAAACTTTTCTCGCGTGTACGGCTGGCAATGAAATAGAAGAAGAGAAGGAAAAAGCGAAGGAGGTAGAGGAAGAGGTGGAGGAGGAGGAGGAGGAGGAGGAGGAGGCAGAAGACAGAAGTTACTCTAATGTGTACCGTTATTAATAACTTATCGCTACTTGTATCGCTAACTAATTACCGCCTAGTATGTACTTACTACGCTAAAGAAAATAACACTACTGTTACTCTGCTTTCAGCAGAACACGTGGAAAGCGTTTTCTCCGTCTCTGAGCGTACCATACCACACACAGAGTGATACACCACACAAATTACTACAGTTGACTCTATGATCCATATGCGAACGTATAGGGACGGACTTCTGTGCGATTCAATTAATTGCTTTCGAGCAATCCAAAAATCTGTAAATATGCGTCGCGTCTTGCTTTCAATATTTATCATTAGTGACCTTAAATTCTTAATCATAAGTTGTACTGTAAACTATTTACTTCTCTATCCTGGTGTTTCTACTGATTTCTACCTAGCTTTGGTGAATGCTGTTCATAGTTGGGGAGTGGTTGTGAGCCAATATTGCTCCGGTTAATAGCATAATCGGAGCAATCAATCGGTATATTTGGAATTACAAGATTACTAGATTGGCTTGGTTAAACATGACCAGTCCGTTCCTCTGAGGGGAAACTATTAAATCCAGCTGTATCTCTACTGAATACAGACAACACCATACACACATACACACACACACACACACACACACACACACACACACACACACACACACACACACACACACACACACGTACTGAGACACACAGAGACACAGTCACACGAGTACATTTAAAGAAAATGTCAAGATCATTGTTTTACGAACTTTCTGTGATAATTATTAACAATCACTAAATACGAGGAGAATCATTAATGGCGGGGAGTGAGGCGGAGTGTAAGTGAAGGGGAGACTTAACTTAATGGGGACGAGATAGCGGTAGGTCCGTGGAAAGCAACACGGACCTCAGGGATTTGTGGGCACCGGTATGAAGTTAAAGCCGTCGAGTTTCGGAGGTCTTGTGGTGGAACTGGTGGAAGGCAGTGTAGGAGGTGCGGCAGGATAAGGCGTCTTGTTATGTGATAACGTTACTGTTCCGTAGTTTGTTGACAATTAATGGGTGCCCGTCGATCATATTACGATTCAATAATCCTAAGTGAGCGGGCCTCCCGATCTAATTGCGTGAGGGGAATAATACGCGAAAACCTCGAAACGTTGCTCGGTTAAACCACGAAAATCTAAGCGCATTGTTATTTTGTATGGTCCCATGCGTTTTTTCTAAATGACGACGACATCGTAACACACGATAAATGATGGTGATTAATAAAAATAACTTGGAGCACAATGCCTACTACTAGCTATTATTCTCCCCCCCCCCCCCCCCCCCTTTCTCTCATGCGGAAGAAGAATTCAAGATAACATCGCTGGAAATTCAGAACAGATCTTGGTCTTTTATAATTTCGCCGGGGCACTTCAACAAGTATGTACGATATAAAACTGGCGAAAGGAGACTGGACTGGCCTCGTGCGATTTTCAATTTAATTTGCTTTCCAGGCATCTCAAGTCAACCCAGATTTTACAGTGGCTCGTTCTCCAGAGGCATAAGTTTTCAAGCTAGAAGCTGGCCAGCCCGAGTAGTTCTCGTTGCTTTTTCCTCGTGCTCCAATTGACACTACCCTGCGAGCCAAGCACTAATGGTAAAGTATTCATTTTGTTTGGAGAATTAGAAGAGATAATCCAGGAGGAAGCAGCAGGTGCGGAACTTGCGGACACATAGGATAATGGAATTTTATGACTACGACCCAGTTAGTTAACGCAACCTTTCCAAGTACACGGGTTCCCTGAGAATTAATCGGCCCACTGCAACCTGCTACGATACCCCTGCTATGCTTAATAATTCATCGAGAACAATGCTTTCCGCTTTCGCCGACGATTCACAGCATCTCCCCAATCGACGCGCTTTTCTATTGCTCCTTGCAGAATCCCAGCAAACTTCGTAGTGACTACCCATTTATCTTGGGACAAATAACTTTTCCGAAGCGCAGTTTCTCTTATCCGAAGTGTTGCTCAAATCGGAAATGCCGGGCATTGCAGAAATCGCAACAAAAAGCTTGCAATCAGTGCATCACCCTGTACAGGGTGCTAACAAAAAAATGTCGCCAAGTGAAAAACGTGCCCGTATCTTATATATTAAATAACAATTATTTTATAATGAAATTAAGAATTCCAAAAACCTGCATCCCTCCTCTCAAGGCTTTACTTCCACCGACCTTGGCCATCTGATCTCGTCAATCGCTTTTTTAACGACCTTGTCCTAGATTCCATTCATTCCAATCAAGGACGCGCGTACCAATCACAAGCGAACCCGAGTAGTGGGAGCATTGTGAGTCGGCGCAATAGTCTGAAACTTTGCCCTCCCACCAGATACTGCGCTATACTCATCGCAGTAAAGCCCGATTCATCCTATAAGTGCGCTTACACTCAACAAAAAATATTGCCTTCGCTTAAGTGGCAGGAACGTTCAGATCTGGATTGGCGCTCACCTCAGAATCAACTGATAGAACTCATGTGACTAGGTAGTAGAAGTTAGTGCGAATAAAGTGGGGCTATGCTGCGAGAGTACCGTTAATGTGAAAGCAGCTTTAGAGCTCTGACGAGGCTGTTTCTGCATTGCCTACACCTACACTATTACCTTCAGGACTCCCGTTTTCTCGTGTTATCGACCTGCGTAAAAGTAGTCACCACTTTCTTCTTCGACTCCGTAACACGCTGGTATAAATAGTTTAATAGTTTTTCATATTTAACTTTAATTGTTTCAGTCAGTTAATCGTTTCCTTTTCGTACTTTATTTGACAAAGTGGATTAACTCGGTGTCAACATTAAAAGGAGAATTTATCGGACTTTGATGAACGCTTGATAAATCGATTGTTTGAGTATCAAAACGGATAGAAAACATAAAACCAGTGGCAGAAATGCCGGTATTGTACCGAAAACACATGGAGAATCGATCTTGAATAATTAAGTTTCGTGGTTTTTCCCATGTTTTCAAATCTTCCTGACCTTTTCAGGGGTTGGAATTTGGTGGAGAATGTTTTCTTGCATCAAGGAAAAAGTGATATAAATTCCAGAGCCCTAGCTCAAAATTCATTTTTTCGCGAATTTTTGCATATGTACCCCTTCACAAATTTTCGATTTTTCGAAGGTTCTGGGACTTGGACGAACGCTTGATTTTTCGATTGTTTGTGTATCAAAACGAAAAGAAAACATGAAACCAGTGGCAGAAATGCCAGAATTGTACCGAAAACATATGGAAAACCGATCCTGAATAATTGGTTTCCGTGGTCTTTCCCATGTTTTCCATACTTCCCGACATTTTCCGGAGCTGAAATTTGGTGGGGAATGTTTTCTTGTATCAAGAAAGAAGTCATATAAATTCCAGAGCCCCAGCTCAAAATTCATTATTTCGCAAATTTTTGCATATGTACCCCTTCACAAATTTTCGATTTTTCGAAGGTTCTGGGACTTGGACGAACGCTTGATTTTTCGATTGTTTGAGTATCAAAACGAAAAGAAAACATGAAACCAGTGGCAGAAATGCCGGAATTGTACCGAAAACACATGGTGAACCGATCTTGAATAATTAAGTTTCGTGGTTTTTCCCATGTTTTCAAATCTTCCTGACCTTTCCAGAGGCTGAAATTTGGTGGGGAATGTTTTCTTGCATCAAGGAAGAAGTGATATAAATTCCAGAGCCCCAGCTCAAAATTCATTTTTTCCCAAATTTTTGAAGCGAAAAAAAACTTATAAAAAGCCCTAACAGGACTTCTAAAGATTAATCTATTAATCTTGTAAATTAATCCATAAGCCGCCGATTACACGGCTACCAAAACAATTACGCAATGTCGGTATTACCGATAAATCAATGGTAAAAAGCTGGTCCCATTCTATCTGTTAGAGCCTGTACGTGCGGGTCATTTGCTTTGGGAAGCCGCCTTCCTGCAGAATGTTTTTCTGCGCAGTAGTTGCGAAAGTTTCTCACCGCGCGTTACGTACTTCCGGCTAAAAGTTTTCGGCAGCACTTGATCTTTTCGATTCGATTGGCCCTATTTGTGCAGGTGGTCCGTGCCAAGCAGTCGGACTTTCCTCGTTGGCTCTTGTCGCACTCGAAAGATACACACTTTACTTACTCCATTTTCCAATTCCGCTCGGACTCGTCAGCAGATTCGAAAAAATCTTTGACGCAAACAAGAGGTAGAGATTGAATCTTTCCGAAGTCCTACATCCTTTTCGTCAGGAGATGTTGAATTTGTCCCACGCAAAAGATGGAGCTCTTTGTCGATTCAGTGAATTCTTTCATTCTCAGAATTTATCCATGCCACCTCAGAGTTTTCATCTTGACTAGCTGGTGAGTCCGTTTTGAAAAAAGCGTGAAGTGGATGTTGCAAGAGAATCAGTGGCGCTTTTCATGCTCGTCAACCAAACTGTTACACAAACCATCATGGGCTTCTTCACCCACACGCATCCTATTAAAGCTGTCGGCGGTGGCGGCGGCGGCGGCGGCGGCGGCGGCGGCCGAGACAAAGGGAGCGCGCACATTAAACCACACGTGTGATCTGTCGCAAGAAGCTTTATTCTAGAGAATATAATGTACAATGGCTGCCGAGTGTGCACGCGTGAAAAAAATACTGGTCGCTGTGTACACGCGTGTAGGCACTGTTGGTCATGTCATCACTAATCGATCTATTGCGACACGCACAGCCCTACTAAGGAAGAGTGCCTTTTTCCTAATGATCGAAGATCGAAGATCAGTCCAGTAGTGTCAGCATAATGATTCAAATAATGCATAATGTCTATTTATCATGGCGCGCCGGACACTCGACTGCTCCGAGTATTTGCGGCAGTGGCAAATCACAGACGATGCGATATTCGTCGCGATGTTAATTATACGCACAGCGAACACAACTTTCTATCGTTCAAATTTCTCAGGCACGATCGTCTACCTCTTCGCTCGATTACGATATGTGCCGCTGGTTTGCGCAATGTTTGCTAATCGAGGATTGCTAGAGTGAATGCCGTGACAGACATAATCCCGGGCATAATATTTCATGACGGATGTATCTTACTATATTAGGAGTATTGAAAAGTGCCACAGGTAGTAGTTTGGCATCCCTACTAAAATCCGATTAATTTCATCAAAGCAACCAATGAATACACACACCAGCTATCGGATTTCTAATCCGATAGCTCTGCTAACTCTATAGCTGCCATTTCAAAATCACCCCCAAATCCCATAGCACTAGTAGTAATTCTCGCAATTCAATTAATCATGAGCGAATACCTCGACGAAATTTCAAATTTGATATTAAACGTCCCTGGTTTAATTGTCCCGGGCGAAAATAATCGTGTTAGCTTTCCCGCTCCAAATGTTGCCGTCCGATTAAGCCCCCAGCTAATTCGATTGATTTTAATTTACCGTTTTATGCGAATTACTGTTTAAATATATTATTATAATAACGTGAATGAATTCCTGGAAGCGCAAACGCGCCGAATAATATTTCCGAAAATAGCCAGGCAAATGGCCATTCGAAAACCGTTTAACCGAATGGCTTGTTTGAGGTCTCGGCGGCAGTGATTCGTAGGAGGCTGAGAATAATAGGTTTAGAGGGGCGGCGAACACAACACATGTATTAACTTGACATGCGTGCTGGCTGCGCGTATAGGCTCAGTTAAGGATATGACGGTAGACGGTAAGCAAGCACAGAGCGGCTTTTAAAAGGCACCGCGAGAAAGTGACAGGGTTCATTGTGCATCGGTTAAGGTCGTAAAGCGCGGATATGCAACGCTCTTACTCCTCCGACTACAATGTGCGCTGATTAATTGCTGATTTTCACCAGCGCGGTGGTCACCTGGCACATTTGCATAATCCTAGGCTCGACAGGTGGTAACTTCCTCGCCGAATTTACTCTTGCCTCCATCGTCTCAGGAAACCGTGACGTCGCCTTTGAGAAATGGAGCCATACTAATCCAAGGACTAGTCAAAGACGCAGAAAGGTTCACTGATTACAATACTATTACAACATCCAGATCTCACGGTAGTCCTCTGTCAAGTGGCAGCTTCCATTTCCCGGATAATATCGTAGCAATGAAATTCCAATCTAACTAATTAGTAACTTCGCGAGTGAAAGAAACTCTTCGAATGCCCTTCATGTGATCAAAGACAATCGGACTCGAACCCTAATCAATATGCGGATTAATTGAGGGCTTCCTAATTGTTTTGTATTAAGATAAGTATCCTGAGACACTTCCTTGCAAAAGAGATTAATTTTCGTAATCATTATCACGCTAAAGCAGTATCTTGAACATTTTCAAAGCTTATAACACATGCTGCTGGAAACCGATAACACTGTGGCTTGAGCTGTCCCTTGAGCACGTGTTACCCTTGATCGACATGAATATGCTAGTCCCATCTTCATTTAATCCTGAGAAGGCTAAGTGAACGGAGCTTAAATTCCCACTGGAAATTCAGTGGTTCCTTTACATATTCCATGTACACGTAACACTCAGGTGACAGGTAAAGACAATGAGTAAAATAATTGCGGCTAGAAAATTATTGCTCGTCTAAGCCACAATATCACGCAACGAGTCATTCCAAGTACGAAGATATCATTGCGCGGGAATCGCGGTTACCAATGAACACGCACACACGCACTCTGCGCTGTCGGCTGTACGAGGTGAGTTTAAAACCGAGCGAAATCATCCGGCGTGAAGAGGTCTTAGTCTCAGCATACTTCCGGAGAAGCTGCTGGCCCCGGACGGCAAGCCCGAGTAGTTGCTTGTTAACCGAGGAGGAGGAGGAGGAGGAGGAGGATGCGGAGGAGGAAAAGGCGGAGAGTTATAACACTTGCTGTACGGCGTGTGTGCATTCTCTTGAATTCTAATGCCCCACAAAGCTCTTGCTCCAGATTCGAGTAAGTAGGGAGCTTTGCGAAGCCGACGCCCACGCGTTTATGAGACTCTCGAATTTTCAGAGATTGCAAGGTTCCCTGCTGTTGCAACTGGCCTAGCAACGAGTCCACTTCTTCGCTTGGTCTAATCAATTTGCGCCCTCTTTCCTTCTTCCATCTTACTGCACATTGTTCCTCAGAATTTTCACGCCTGTCAGAAATATTGTATGCATACGAGTGAGAAGAAATGATTGACGTTCGTGGCCGGATATCTCGTGTGACGCGTTACGACTTCGCTTTTGTCCAAGTCCGCCAGCGAAATTGGGCCTCTCCTATTTACGTAAGCCATTCACCAATCCCCATTCGCACCCGCTGCCCGTCAATCAATCTTTTATGGGCATCAAAATCTAGTTGCAATTACCGCATAAGTAACTAAACAGTTACAAACTTGGAAGATTAATTGATTCAATTCGAGAAAGACTGGAATAAGAAAGAGAGAGTGTTAAGAAAACTTGAGAGAAAAGCTCTGCGATCTCGACTTGTGAATACCCTCGGTCCCAACGGAAGTCAATTTACTCGTTCGAATCAGTTAAACAATTCTTTCTCGCGGTGGTCCAATTATAAGGCGAATTAGGAGCGAAAGGTAAATAATAAGAATCGAGCACGCGGCGGCGCTCCGCTAAGAGAAAGAGCCAACGTAGGATCAAAGGAGAGTTGATTTAACTCTGCCAGCCCAGGTGGCAGTATCGTTCGAGGAAAAGCAGCGCGAACCATACTGCCGGGGATGCGAGTAAAGTAGAAGATCCTGTTTATCTACTCGGGGAGAGTTGTTAATTTAAAATAATATTTGCTAAAGTTGAAAGGCTTCTTATATCCTTCTTAAAATGACGAGCTTCTACACTTCTCTTCCTCATTGTATCTGGAGTTCGACTCGACTCGGTTTCCTTGCAATTTTCATATGTTTAAAAGACATTTCGTAGCCGTACATGTACATCAGGTTCGTAAAGGTCCGACAGCCAGGTTATAAGTTAGGCGTAAGTTTTTATGGGCCAGTTTTAGGGTTGGAGATAAAACTGTCGATGGTAGCGAGGGAAAGCGAGGCACTAGACCCGTTATACTTATTTTTATCACGTTACTTATTTTTAAGATTATACCTACCGTATGCAAGTGCATTGCTCACACTTGCGCAAGTTTATTGAAGTTGTAATATTAATTTGAGGATGGGCTGTCCTGCTGCTCTAATAGCAGGGACTTTCTCCATCGAGGCTCAATCTCTTCGTCCCCAAATGCACTCTTACCCGGAAGAAGATCTCCAGCTCCGCGTTTCATTGTCAGCTGCAATGCACTCGAATGCAAATTTCGGCCTTTTTGAAGCTCTCCCGGCCCTCGACTTTCCACGGATAAGTCGAGCAGGGAGGTTGGGAATTCTTAGGAAATCCAATATCCCGACGTTCCCGCCTACCGAGAGCGCTTTGCATATTTTAAATTAGAGCGAGTTTTCGATGATTGACGCTCTTAACTATTATCGAGTGACGCGGGCGCGCGTTATTTTCTCGAGGAAAATGCGAGCCCAGGTGCCATTAATCCTGCGGTCTAACGTCGCGGCGCGGTGCGGCGCGGCGCCCCGAGCTAACTAATAAATTTTCACTTTTCCCAGCATCCTCGCATGCAAATAATTATCTGAATATACCAAATTTCGATTGTAAATCCTCTCACCATTGGAAAGTAAAAGCACTCGAAAGTCAGATAGAATATCAGACCCTTCTCAATATTGGCCATTCGAATGGCCCATATCGATTCCTGAACCGGAGCTTTTATCCCACAGCAGAATTGCTACGAATGTTCCAATTCACCCTTCGGAAACACTCGTACTATAGGATGAGTCCGATTAGTTGAAGAACTTAATATTCAATATAAAAGAAACCCTAGTGGGATGATTTTTGAGGATTGAAACGGGGTCGCATCTACCTAACGCAATTTCGCTGGCGTGGGTTTCCATTTTTTCGCCAGTTGGCACGCTACAAAAGGGGCGTAAGAGAGAGAGAGGGGGGAGGGGGGAGGGGGGGGGGAAATACTGATGATAAAATTACGGGCGTCGCGGTGGCGGTGATGGCAGCCTCTTTCTACACACTGAGAGAGAGACGGACGCCTGCTAGCTAGGTAAGGTAACGGGGGTACAATACCTATATAAAGCTTGAATGAAGATGCTCCCAGCTATTCACTCTCACCTTTCTCATAAGCGAGCGCGCGGTCTACGCGCGCGAATCTTTGCCGGCGAATCGCGCACAACACATTTCGAGAGAGTTCTTCCCGTCGCAATTTCGGCATCTTCCTCTTCGAAGAAGGCTCCTCTTACACATCCCTGGGAAGGACTGATCGGTGACAGAGGTGAGTGCAAAATTGACATGATGAAACATTCGGAGTGCGCGACTTCGACCCTTGTGATCCCGATCAGATAAATGTTAGCGATCTCTCTTTCATGCGAGTGAAATTGTCGAGTGCGCGCCGGAGCGCTATCGGTTCACTTTCGAAGCGTGCACTCCTCGTTAACTCGACGGTAAATAAAGGAGACCCACGGCAGAGACAGCGCTGCTTCGCCGCTGGATCCTCTTTCCTTGTATTACTCAATGCTAACACCAAGGTGAAACTGTTGGCTTCGTTTATTAGAATCATTAATTTCGTTTGGTTTCTCATGTAATTGTGCGACGTTCGGAAATATGGACATCCGCCACTTTTACTTCCATTTCCCGCAACCTTTTCAATGAGTCAAGTTTTCAAAATGAATGCCAATTGGAATTGGAAGTGAAGAAGAATGAGACGGTGCATCTCGAGTGATATTCATTGGCGAGGATGTGCCACTTAGTTGGCACATGCGAGCACATACGCTTTCTTCAAGATGCAAACCAAATGGAGCCCCGCACGGTCATTCCTCGCTCTCACTATCGTATACGGCGTTCCTCTGTCAGTAGTTTATCGTGTCTGTCATAAATTATTGGCTACCCTACGTTAGGACGCACAACGCATATTAGGGCATGTAGGTCGAGCATCGGTAAACTCATCCCTGACCACTGGAACTTTGCAATTCGATCAAATAAAATTTCAATCTACAGAATAATGTCTAATCACGGCAGCTAGTATGTACAATTCATAAATAAAATATCATTGAATTGAATGGAATGAGAGAGCTCAGTCTTTAATCGCAATAAGCTGTTGCCAACAATCAACGGGGTGAAAGCGATGGTCGGGATTAATAGCAACACGGGCAAGCTTTACACACGCTTGTATTCAATAGATGACGAATCTACCCCGCTTCACAAACGGCACTATTATCTAAAAAAACGATCGAGTGAAAAATGAATTGAATGAAAGTAAGAACGAAGGACATCAGTCGCCGCTTTCAGTGGCAATCGAGAGTGATTAAGAAACCTGTGTAAATGAGGAATCATTAGGACGAACTCGTTCGAGCCGATTTCGAATCTACTTATTATGGGCAATCAGGATTAACCGAGGCTAAATATTCTAGCCGTTATTTACATTCGACCAACATCCACTCGAAACCAATAGTAATTGAACACGGAAATAGAATACGAAAAAAGCCCGGTCTCTCGAATTTCGGGTGATATTTATTGATGCTCGTAAACGAATGAATGCGGTTGTGTTTGAGTGTTAAATATTTAACGTCACACCGAACGGCCATCGGCCATTCTAATGACACTACAGGGCATCGCAGTGAGCGTTCAATATTGCCGAAGGATTTTCCGACTACCAACCCACCCCCAATTTCCATCAACCACTAGTATTTCATAAATGTGTAAAAAGACAAACAAGTGATAGTCGTTGGTAAATTGTGATTCTACGCACAGTAGATTCACCGAACGAAAGACTCGATTGCGCGAGCAGATCGCCGTGGATATTATCTGTTAATTAGCGCATTTAATCGGTGCCTGAATTTCTCACGCGTTGAAGCCCGCAAGATATGCAGGTGCGATAGAGGGTGAGCGTGGGAGTTGATGTAGTAAAAGTGCCAGACCCCCAGGGTGACGACACGCCACTTTTGGCTAGCGTGTCTTTCGAAGCCACGACTATTCACTTCAAAATAGTACAAAATTCGAAGCCTGGATTCGAATTTCTCATCCTAATACATATCATGTTAGCATCGGACAAATTGCAGACGTTACGATGATATCTTTCTCACCGGGTAATTGGACAATTCATCGTAAACAAGCTAACGAGGCAAGCGCATGTTTCTTCTTACGTGTCTCCGTTGAAACGCTTGGTACCTCGATTACGCGAATCATTCGGTCTACACGTTCATCTAACGCAGCAGCAACCTTTTCGTCGGCTATTCGGGAGTCAAGAGACGACAATGGAAAGGTAAACGGTAGACTCGCGGAAGCAGGCGTACAGAAACGTGAAAATGCGACGATTACAGAGGACGCTAGCGTGGGAGAATAGCCGGGAAAGGGGAAGATAACGAGGGCTCATTTTTCAAAGATATCTCGTCAAGACTGAGGAAAGTGAGCCTTCCTCTGCTGTTCTGCTACGACTATACTTCCGCCTTAAATTCTACCTTATAAAATATCACAGTCTCCCGCAAAACATATTAAGAATTCTTAATGGGATTCATGCACTAAAAAGATAAGAGATCGTATAGATTAAAGTCAAAGCTCGGTTGGATCACATCAAGCCAAGAAATCTAGAGCCTAGTAGGAAAAACACCTGATGTGAAACGCACACTTGTTGCTGGCACGTGGGACAATTCTTCGTTCTTCCATCGCTTTTTCTTCGCTCATTCCTCGTACCAACTGACCTCTGACACCTGCATACATGTATATGCCGACGCATCCTATCGATGCTTGCGAAAGTAGCGAGAAAACGGCATTTTTAGCGTGTAAGTCTTTCGCAAGCTAGTCAGCTGCGTCACTCGTGTAATTTAGATTGGACAGATTCGTGAGGGAAACCCCTGGCAAAAGTGTCCTTGAAGCACGTGTCCTTTAAGTGGGCGGATGTAGGCCTTGCTTCGTATTGGAGAAGTTGTTCGGCCTCGTAAAGACGAAAAAGTTGCGCCCAGTCGGCTCTCATTCGCATAATACTGCTTTGCTAATGGACACCCGCTGTATGTCGTGACATTTATCTTGGCCGGTTTCGCCCTCTGCTTTTGACAAGGATGAGCTCCGGTTAGTAGGCTCACTGGGAATTGTATGAGCCGCGGCAAAGAACCACCCTCGATTTACGTGCCTTGCCTTATTACATATATCTCAGTAGCAGTCAGAACAATGGGGTGAAGGATTTTTCTATAATCCGACATCCATTAATCCGACCAATAAAGTTCCACACAGCGAAAAAGCATTGTGGAAATTTCAAGTCCACCGTACGTGGTTATTTATTACGGAAGCTTGGAGAGCTCGTCTAGGTACTTGGTTTTTCAGACCCTTTCACTGTGGCAGCATCATTCTTCGAGGGTGTTACACGTCCGGCAAGAAGCGTGCATACTTAATTAATAAACCCGAGCTTTACATCCACTGACAAGCGACATGCTTGATAGCAGGCTTTGTCGCAGCCCTTGATATAATACGCGTACCCTAAGAGCAGGTTCCATGGCTCGAAAAAGTAAACTAAGCATGGTCTATTGATTCAAGAGCTTTGGAACTTTTGGTAATAAGAACTGATCGGGAATAACAGCCCAATGAGGGAACTCCTGGTGATTAATACATCGCTTAATCACCCGTTTTTCACAGCTAGCTGCTAATTGATAATTAGTAATCGATCGTAGACTCCTGTTTAGAGTGATCTACGGGACGAAAAGAGCGATCTACTTTATATACGTTTAACTTCATTTGTCAAGTGAAATATCTTGTCACATTATTACCACCTAATTACCACATAGTGACTCCAATTACTCCGAAAAATGGGGAATGCGAGATTCAAGATTTAAATTTGATAAATGGATTCCCTCGGGCCCGGTGGCGTGAAGTCATTACTTATTTGCGGAGTTGCGCCACGTCGTTTTGGAAGTGCTCCTACGTAATAAGTGGCTCTTCTACCAGGCTAGCACTTCCAATGGGCATTTGCTCATTAAAATAACAGACGAACCATCATTTGTATTTTGAATAAGCAGGTTAACAACCATATTGGGAAACCGCATCAGACCAGATGGGAATAGTCGACAACTCGCGTATCTTAGAAAATAGAGAGTGCTCCGACGCCTCTCGATGAAGTGATTGATCAATCGATCTCTCATGACAAGATTACTCATTCGTAATTTCTACGAGCTAATCTTCTAATAAATGTCGATAGCTAGACGAATAAACTATTTCATCAGAATAGTTATGCAAATAGGACACGACAGCATAGCTGCAGCGGGTTACACGATTGTTAAAAGCAATTGCTACCAAAATAATGTCGAAGCAATAACAATCCCGTCCATTAATAAGACTGTTCGAAAAAAGCCTGATGAGGGGGACATTATAAGTCGTATATCACTTACTTTCCATATTACAAAACCAATAGCCAGCCCGAGGGTATCCGACACGCAAAAAGGAGAAAGGGAGGGGGATCTTCGCGAATATCAAATGTCACCGGCAGCTAGACTCGAGATAATGACACCTTCAATAATAGTTCTTCCCTCACAATGTGCTCCCCAAGTAGATTCTTATTGGCTTGGTGAACTCCTCGTAAGAAAAAGAAACTCTAGCGATAATAATACGAAAAATGTGATGTCGCAGTTTTTATAGTTGGACAGTAAGGGTTAATGAAGAAGTGTCTGCTGTAGAATTGGAATGACAATAGAGTCGGAGGCGGTAATATTGCCGTAAGAACGTTTTAGAGTGCGCAGTGTCATTACCGAATCACCGAGAGCGAGAGGTATTATATTGTTACTCGAGAGTTTTTGTAGGATGAGCCTGTCCATTAGCTTGCAACAACGGCAAGTGCGCTCCGAGACAAAAACAGAGTCTATTGCGAGAGATTGTATCATTTCATTTGCAATATGCCTTAATACTTGAGTAGCAAGTGTTTAAATATTTGAGTGTAACTCGTAAGTCGGTTTCGAACAACTGCTGGCACGCTGTAGACAAAACTCTCGGTACTATTCTTCAGTATGGCATCGGTGGCTTTTCCTAGCGAAAGTAAACTCCTCAAGATTCATTCTGTCAACATGCTCCTCACGTTTCTTGCTTGCGCCGGAGAAATTTCCTGCAAATAAATGACCGTCTACCAAGGAATTCTTCGATTATTAAATGCTCGGTAGAAAAACTGTATTGACTCTGAAAGATTAATGTTGGAAGATGCTCGGATAATAGAAACTGGAGTTGGACATAGTTCGCTCGATAGCTCGTACATGGTATTCAACGTTCCAGTGACCCAGACCTGGAGCATCTAACTGTTTTTACTTGCCTCGCTGCTGTACCTAGTCTATTTTCTCACTGCTTGAAAATAATTCTACCACGACCTTCGTTCTTAGGTCACGTATCAATTATGACTTCAATTATTAATTCCATTGAAAATTGGACTCGGAGAATCTCCTACTTTGGAGGATGTCCTCTAAGTCTTAGTTAGTGTATTCCATTTTCCCAAAACAGAAGAATATGATTGTCAACCAGATTAGAGAGTGATGAAAGCTCACGCAATAACGGAGCAGTTCCAACTGTTCTGCCCGGTGGTGCGGAGAGATTAAAATTCCGCGGCTCGGGCGAAACTCCGCAAAGGAAACCGCAGTATCTCAAGAGCACTCGGTTTGTTCCCTTGCCTCATCCCTTAGCCGCAATCCTTTCTCACTCTCTCCCTCGCTCCCTCGCTCCCTCGCTCCCTCTCTCTCTCTCTCTCTCTCTCTCTCTCTCTCTCTCTCTCTCTCTCTCTCTCTCTCTCTCTCTCTCTCCGGCAAACAAACAAATTGTTACCAGTGAATTTCGCGGCCGAATTGCCCGTTACTGCATTTCGTAGGCGCCGGCTGCAATTAGAGCAACCTGCTCCGCAAGATTGCGGCCCTCTCGAAAGCCCGCACTCCGATAAACGCGGCTGAATGAGCACTTGATTAACAGCATGCGTCTACCGTCTGCGTCCCTGGCATTAGGTGGGGTGGAGGTATTGTTCAGGAAACTATCATAGTTCGAGCTTCAATAATACTTGGCATAATCATCTCGCGATGCCAGCGTAATCTCTCTGAGACATAATCGTTCGACTAGACAGCTGCCAATTAGGTGGTAATTAGTGACGCTACATTAATTTCCAGCACGATCCCTCGATCAGTTCCCACCTTGCTAAAATGTACTCGATATGTTTCACGTTCTGTGCATGTATTACCTGTCGAACTACAGTCGTCACTCTATTACGCGATTATTATCGAGTTATATGTTCCTCATGTACGATTACACGGAGTGTAAGTTGTCATTAACTGAAACGAGCGGCCTTTTATAAGAAAGAATTCTCCAGCATGTGTTTCAATTTATTAGCTATAATAAGAATTTCATTTTCACGAAACTTCCTAATGCTTTGGCCAGCTGTGGATAAGTCCGAAAGTTATCTAGAATTTGCTGATTATTGTTTAAATGGGAAGCTCCGGCGCAAAGGCCGGCCGGACTCGAAGAGCATTAGTCCAATCTAATTGGGAGAACTCGGAAGCTTGCGCAATACTGCCGGCCCCGGCGCCACCTTTTAATTTCAAGTTCCAGCATTGTAATTCGGCTCGGCCTCCTTTCGCCCTGGCCTCTTAAAAGTGCATGGAACTCTCATTCGCGAATGTTTGCCTTTAAGTAATGAACGCACTGGTGCTCGGGTACATCCCATAATTATTGAAGTAATTAGTCCACAGTGTACACATTGTTTTCGTTAGCGCGGTAGCTGGTCGCAATTAATTATGCACGATCTGTCTTAATCAGAGCCAATTAATTCACCCACCCTCTCCTCGGCGTGTTTAATACTGCAATTCTTCGCTGTCTCAATTTGAAAATAAATGGAGCTAATTGAATTGCACGCTGCTATATGCAATAATCACAAATTAACGAGCGAATGTAAGCAAAGATCTTTTTTATCGCATTCTCTTTAAAACTTCCATTTAATTGGAAGACTCGGCCGATACGTGGGCCGTCGTCGCGCATTCTAATGATTTCCTCTCGAATTTTCTGCGAATTCTACAATAGGGATAAGTACTTTCAATTGTTTCGCGACTATCGATTGATTTTAGATTGGGGATTCGGGTGGGCAAGTTCAATTTCCCGAAGAGCGAGCATAGTATGCATTAAAGGATCTGTAGGTGTTCCCTTGAATTCCTTGTTGAAGCAGTGGGTTGGCAGATGAATCCTATTCTCGGTAGTGGCTTTATGGGCCATTCACTCTCCGGATGTATTGTCCTTCTCCCGTCGCGGCTAATACTGGTAATAGTTACGCAAGTATGCCCCTTTAAGTACTCTAGGATACTCAGAGCTATTCGATCTTGGCTACGTTTCGCGGATTCAATTACAGCAATAAAGTTACCTCGAGCAAAGGCGTATAAGTCTCTTAGTTATTTTCTCGAGCGTGAGCGTGTCTACAATGTGAATGGTGCTTTAGTCAAACGCGCGGACCATTAATTCAATGACTAAAACCCCTTGGCAAGCAATCCTCGGCACACAGTACCAAGCGGATACATTCATTTCAGTCAATCCGAACTTGTAATTAATCCTAGAGTTGTTTGATCTGGTATACACACATAGAAGACATTTTACCTCGAGGTAAAATCCTCGGAGTGTGCGAGTGGTGCGCGTAGAAGCACGTATCCGCGGATGTAGGGGACTTTCAGCCCGAGCGACTTTCACCTTTCACCTCGGGAGAGACTAGGCACGATTCCACCGCTGACTTTTCGAACTCTCGAGCCCCACCACCACTCGGAGATGCCGGAGGATCTCCTCGGAGTAGTAGAACCTCGGAAAGCGAAGCCGTAGAACTCACCTAGCCTAGACGGTAAGGAGGAATCGTCACGATTCCGTTTCACTGTTGATAGGCAAAAATCCTGCGGATTGCGATGCAATCGTCGCATTGGATATCCGGCTCACTTCCTCCTCACCGAGAACTTCGATCGAGGAAACATGTATGTACCAAGGATATGTTCGATGAGCCCGACCGATGATATCGCATACTACTACTGTCCCGTGAGGCACATGGCCTTCGTGATACCGCAGACCAGCTGATGGAAAGCATATCCTTCTTCGCCTTCGACACTGCTACTTTCGTTCGACGAAAGCGACAGTGTGCACGATTTCCCTTGGGATTACACATAGCGCGGACCATTATTTTGCCGAATGCGCTACGGGGATGAATTTTATTTCTCAAGTAGCGAGTTCTGAAACCTATGATTAAAAAGGCTTGATCATCTCTATTCAATGAGTAACCATAAACCTCGACCCGCTGAAAGCCACAGAGAATAATAGTCAAGAAGGCCGAGCGAACTTGCATCTAGATTCTAATGGACGGACTAAACAATATTCACCTCTACAAATTTGCCTACTTTCACTGCCAACTCCGCAAAGCATCTAAAAACGGAGCTAAATGACCGGCGGGCAATTTTTTTGCTCGGTTAAAGACACGAATAAACAGCGAGCCTTCCGTGAAAGTAACGAGAGGCAACGAAAAGAGAAGATGCTTCGCGTGGAAGATGAGTACGAAAATTGAAGGATGTCTTCCTGAAAGGAAAGGCGAATTGTTCGCTTAAGAAAGTGATTGCACAACGCTGCCAGCCGAAAACGCGGCTTTAATTAATCGCGATGTGTAATCACGCTCGGAACCAACCGTCCATCACTTTTTAACGACGCAGAACTCTCGTCAGATTTCGATTTTCAAGTACGCCGATATTAATTCCTAAATGCATTAGTTCCTTGTAATTCATTGAATCACTTTCACGTGGATGTAAATCTTATTCAATAATGTATAAGGATTCCTGAATGAATCCGACTAAAGAAAGATACAATCGAGTTAAGGATCTGATGGATCGAGTGACGTCCTCGTTGCAAAATCGAGGGTACCTCGGTGTTGCTTCCAAGTACGATTCCGAATTATGAACGCACGGGCCAAGCAGCATGCGGGCGAGCGGGCGAGCAGGCGGACCAAATGATTATACCGGTGCGTAATCTGATCTGACGAAAGAGGGCCTAACGTTGCCCCGGTGCGTGTGAGAAGCGAGAAACAATCGTGGAAACGGCCTTTCTTGGCGGGCGCCTACGAAAGATTTTGCGCGCCGATGGTAAGCCGAGTCGTTAACGGTACTGTCGAAATTCTGTCGAAAGAGAAGAGAGAGGGAGACATCCCTGCCTTTTTCTTCTCCAACCAAGATGCTTCAGGTTCGCGCGCTTTAAACACAACAACCAAGACCTTGAGTTGTAGATCGCGGTTAACTCGGCATGGTAAGTCCATCGAGTTACCGGCCACTCATTCTCTGAAACGCCGATTGCGCGATCGACCCTTGTCGGAAACTTCAGTCAAACTAAAGGTGTAATTTTATCTCCAATTTGAAGTTTCTATATGGTCAATTAAAGGCAAATTTCGAACCACCCATTATCTCCTCGGAGTCCTTGGGGAATAGATTAGTCCGCCAAAATTAATTTCAACTACCGGGCCAACGATGTGTCCATTGTTTTCTGCCCGAAGATTATTGAACATTTAATTGTAAGCCTTTCAAGGGTATCACTCGGCGATCTTCGGCACTGCGTGTCAATAGTGATTTTATCTTAGCGACGGATCGGCACGATCTTGGTTTGCGGACTACCCCGAAGAAGCATTATAAATTGCACGTCGTTACCATTATTATTATTGTTCTCGTAATAGAGGGATCTCGGTCGGAAAGCAAGACCTTGGAAAGAAATGATGGCGTGTGGTGCTCGGAACGTGCTCGTCTTCCCACGATCATTCTCGTGGAGGCCGTGACGTCAGTTGTCAAAAGCCGTGATCATGGTCATAGGTTTCATAATGATCGCTTTCTACTCTCGGAGATAGGACTGGCGCATCCTCGGTTGCCTAGGGAACCTTGACACCCTGGGTTCTCGGTGTCAGTGACATTTAACTCTCTCATGAAGTTGACTCTGGTCGAACCAGTTTGTTGCACTTGGGTGCAACAACCGCATAGGCATTGCTATATTTCAGTTGAGTGCACATACTTGCACATATTCCATTAGATGTGATGGTAGATTGGATAGAATAGTGGGGAGCTTATCTTTCTTATTTTCAGAGAGGGGATGAAGCAAATCGTGGCACTCTGGGCATTATGTGCCCTGGGAATAGCAGTGACGGGCCGGGAGTACGGAGGACATGCACTCTTCGTACGAACAGCAAACGCCGGTAAGAAACAGAGGGTAGGATTGAGTAGGTCCAATATCCTAGAGGTTATCATAAAGGTTTCATGAGAGCAATTCGTTTTGTGAAATCCACCAGCCCACTCGAGAGTGCAGCGGGCTGTTCCGGCCTCGCCGGCTGACGTGATGGCGCAAAATATCCTCGAGTGGATCCAGGGGATCTATCGGCAGGGCGCAAGGAAAAGTAGGTTCTCATTACGGTCAATGCCAGGGCACTCGGTCTATTAATGATGAAATGGCTCTCTCGATTGCATTTCGCGCCTCTTTTTAATCCTCCTCGAAATCCTGGAAAGATTGTAGCCGCGCGAGATGACACGCCGATGAATAGATGGTTCGGTGGATGCCTGGTCCGAGAGATGCTCCTCAATTAACTCTTCTGATATTACTAATGTATTAATAGTGTACTATTCCCAGCGTAACAGTTACGATATCTATTGTTTCCTGGGACAGTTGCACTTGCACGATTTAACATGATCTGCATTCCTGCAACACCTCCACCGACGAGATCCCTCAGTGGGATGCAGATGCGTGGTGGCGCTTGCGACTAATCATTTGCAATGTAGGGGGTTCGGAGTCTGCAAGTGATTGCTTTGCTTGCAGTTCGCCAACAGGCCGAGGGCTACTTGCCACCGTACAGTACGCAGCGTCCACCGGAGAGGCCCAGACCATTCCAGGCTCCGACGTCGGCCCCGCAACCGAATTACCAATCGCCTTCTCAAAACGACGTGACTGGATATCCATTCCAGAGGCCTTCCTCCATCTACACCCCACCGAGCCAAAATTTTCCCTCCAATCGACCTTCTTCCGAGCAGGCCCCACCCTTCTCCACCCCGAAACCGACCTACTTGCCGCCAAGTAGTCAGACACCCTTCGGTCCCTCGACGTCTTACAACCCTCGACCATCGACACCACAGCCCACCTATTCCAACACCGGCTCCGGCACATTTCCACCCCTCACGGGATCACGACCGACAACCTATTTACCACCACAAACAGCCTTCTCCTCGACGACCGTTAGACCGTCGAGCACCAGTCAGAGTTCAAACTCCGCTGGTATCTCCGGATCCACCGCCTTTGGCTATCCTTCCCAAAGGCCAAGTACCGATTTCGCAAGTGCCGGCGGCGGTATCTCCTCTGGAACTTCCTCCGGTAGCTTCTCACGCCCTGGAGGATTCTCCTCGTCCGGAGGCTTTTCTAGTACTTTCGGCTACCCTTCCAAGAGGCCAACTCCAACTTTCTCCACGGCCAGTGATAACGCAGGAATTAGCGTATCTTCCGGTGGATATCAATCACCGAGTGGCTTCACGACCTATGGATATCCGTCGGATAGACCGGCTCCTTCCTTCCCTACTCCCACTGGGAGCGGCGATTCCACTGGTACTGGTCAGACTGATCAGAATGCTGGATATCCCTCACCGACACCCGGACGCCCCTTCCCATCCTTCCCAACGCCTGGTGCTGGAGACGAGGGTTCTTCCGGTGGGACTGGAACAATTGGCACTGGATCCACTGGGTCTGGATCCACTGGGTCTGGAACCACTGGGTCTGGAACCACTGGCACTGGCAGTACAGGTGCAGATGGGACTATTTCTACTGGCACTTCTGGCACTGGCGTCACTTCTCCAGGTGGTGGTAAGTCGTTCAATTATTCGTCGTCGAAAGATGATCTTGCAGATATAATAATATATTTTTTCATATAGACACTTCCGGAAGTGGTTCGTCTGGTACCACTACTACAGAAGATGAGGACGATGACTTGAAGCATCCTCCTCACATTCACAGCCTGGACGTTGAATGTAGCAAAACGATGATGACTATTAACATCGAGTTCAATCGTGCCTTCGACGGTATTATCTACTCCAAGGTAAGATCAAATTCGCTGTCTTATTTATATTCATTGAACGTATAATCATTCTGACGTTTTTCTTCAGGGATACTTTATGAATCCCGAGTGCAAATACGTAGATTTGAATACAGGCCAGACCAAGTACTCTTTTACTGTGAGCCTGGATTCATGCGGTACTCAATTCATCAATGACTTCGAGGGCGAAGCCGGTCAGGCTTATTTGGAGAACGTCTTGGTACTTCAGGTTCGTGCATTTTGATTGATATATGAAGAGAAAATATTCAGGGTGAAGTAACATAAGAAAGTTCTATTCTGCAGAATGAGCCAGGAATCCAGGAAGTCTGGGACACAGTACGCAGAGTGCGGTGCTTGTGGGAGGGAAATATTAACAAGGCATTGTCAGTAAACTTTTCGGTGGACATGTTGAATCAGGAGATAGTGACATTCAGTGGTGATACAGCCACCGCGAAGTTGGACATCCAACTTGGCAGGGGTCCTTTTGCACCCGCAGCTGACGGTCTTGTAAAAATTGGCGAAACCATGACTCTCGTAGTTTCCGTGGAAGGAGATCCCGCTTTCGATCTTCAAGTACTTTTTCACTTCATTTGCATACTCTACATTTCTTCTACCACGTTCTTTCAACATTTATTTCAATCTCTTTATAGGTACGCGATTGTCAAGCTCGCGATGAATCCTCGACAAACGTGATTCAGTTGACGGACGAAAGGGGTTGCATTCTCAAGCCTAAATTATTCGGTGCCTTCCAAAAGACGAACGACACCGGAAGTACCGGCGCTTCGATCATAGCGTACGCCTTCTTCCAGGCCTTCAAGTTCCCTGACGTAATGGACCTTTTCATTGAGTGCAATGTGGAACTCTGCAAGACCGATTGCGAGCCTTGTCCCGAGGGTAATCAAGTAAGTTCTCGGGAGTACCAAGATAATTCCTACCTTCCGAATGTAAATGCTACTTTAAATTCTAATTTCTACTTGCAGCAAATCGAGCCAGGCAGAAGACGACGGTCCATAAATTATACACCCTCAAATAGCACGTCGGTATTACTAGCAGATCCGATCCGAGTTCGACGAGGTTTCAAAGTGATAATGCTCGACGATCTGAGCACGGTGAGCAACAGAGTCCTCGAGCACCTGGAAGAAACGGCGATCGAAGATCTGACGAAAGAAAGAAACGTTTGCATGAGCAACAGTGGATTTTACACGACGTTCTCGTTGATGCTGGCCACTCTCCTCATCACCTCGATTTTAGCAGCTGTATTTTACATTAAGTTACAGCGTATCTACAGATCGAAATCCATGAGTTCGTAGAGACACGCGCACTGCGGGTGGCGTAGTGCAATTCTCAGACGGATAACAGGAGGAACGAGTTGATCGCGTAATCTCTCCACGGTAATTAGTCGTCCTGACCGAATTACAAGCGCCTCTAAATGCTCGCCAGGCTTTCCCAAGCCTTCGAAATCTCCGGGGAGAAGCTTATTAGACCAGACTCATTTGCCCGTGATTACTTGTACTTAGATTTACATTCATAGAACCCTCGTACTCAATAATTATCGCTAATCATAGGCTCCCTTTTCCAGTGGCACCCGCAAAAGTCTTGGCTACCATTTAAGAACCGCAGTTAGCCGCAGAAAAGAACTACTTATTTTCTAGCTGACAGCAGTACTTTTCTTACCGCCAAGCAAACTTACAAGCTGTACTCTGCCTCTAACTATGTCAGTGAGTAATTCCTTGCTAAACTAGGATACTGAGAAAACATTAGAACGAATATTACGGCTCATACGGATTGACGTATGATCGCGAAGGCATTGGAAACTACCGTGCGTGCTTTTGGGACAATGCTTCTCGCGACTGACAAGTATATCGAAAATATATTTCACGGCTGTCGTTATGAGCGTTCCACCGTCGGTCGGCCGAGATTTACGCGGTGATTTTATGGAATTCAGGACCAGTAATACTTTCTGTACAGAGCCATATGTTACATATCGATTTTATATGATGTACTTAACCGAATGAAACAGCTCGGCTTATCGAATACCGCAGTATTCGATTGCTGCTGTTTCAAAGGAGATTGAACGAGAATGTCTTATAATTAGTTTATTAGAGGACCTTGTATGTTTTAAATTGCATTTGCCAATCTGCATACTTAAACATTCGCAACCCATTAATTGCTGTTTCTAAAAGGAACATCGGGTGACCTGGCACCAATAAACAAATCCAGGTCAAACCTAGAAAGGGATAATCCCTATCTAATTGGGTCATTGTAAATATAGTACAACCAGGAAAGGGATACAAAAGATAAGGTTTATTGTATTCACTCTGATTATAAGCCGGACAGTCGCAACATCAACAATTGCGCATAGCCAGTATGACAATGTCAATCATAGTGATAGCTTTTCCGTAGAAGTATAAGAATATAGAATGGAATTACAGTGTGACTAGCAGAATGTACACAAATTCAATGGAATAAAAATGCCCTTACTCCGAACGTTGGTCAGATGCTTCAAAGTCAAAAATCTTATACTTAAACTTAACTTTCAGGTCATATCAATCCGTCACTGTTTGCTCTTCGTGAACCGTAGAATATACAAGTGTTCACCTCGAATCTTTCTTTCCGAAATTATCGCACCTATCATGTTAAGTTTCTCGAAAACGTTTAAGATGTAATTGGGATCGTTCTCTTTAATAATTAATAAATAAAATGATCCGCGATCGGATAGAATTCCTGGGATCTGATGAAAGACCCGTTCCATAACACATCTACCATGTTCGCCGCCCGCCCAAGTCTTAGACAAGAGGTCTTTGCTTGAGATTTCTTCATTCTCCGTAACAACATATGGTGGATTGAATACGATTATATCAAAGATAGGTTTTTCACGCATACAACTCAATAAATCCATTTGGAGTACTTCTACATCTACAGAGTTGGTCGCACCAGTCCTCCTTGTGATATTACATGCATCTAAATTAATATCAACAGCAAGATAATGCACCATATGTGCCTTCTTCAATGCCATTGCAAGAGCTGTGATCACTACGCCAGATCCACTGCCTATTTCAAGACACATCGAAGGTTTCTGTGCCTTCAAGATATCTAAATCCGCTTCTAAAGCATCTATCAACAGGAATGAATCCTCTGACGGCTCATATACCGTTTCCAACTCCTTGCTGGACAACTTCACTAGTGGTGTATCCATTACCACTTTGCCAAAATTATATACAAAAATTCTTATATAGAACTTCTTTAAAAGAGAGAACTTAAAATCACATATATCACATATAATACAGGGAAATTTGAAAATTCATTGCATCTTGGGCGGTTCGCTTTCCGGTTTATCCTCTACTTCTTTCACCAAAACATTTGCGACACTAGCATCTAAAGTACTGTAGTCTAACAAAGCCTTCCTCTTAGTAATATTCTTTTCCACTGCCTGGTGGATCTTGTTTAACCTCTCCTGTGTACTCTGAAGTATGTTGCTGACTATGGTGATCTTGTGCTTGGAATTGACCAACTTCTTGACGTAAGAATCAGTTTCCAGTTGACACTGAAGCGCTTCGCTAATCCTTAGTAACTCTTCTGTCATGGATTCTATTCGTTGCTTCAGTTCTATCTGGCATATCCTGAATTGGTTGCATATTCATTTATCACACTAGCCGGTGATGAGTTAAATTTCCTTAAGCTATCTAATCTACATTTGTCTAACCAATACGTAATTGCAGTGTAGAAAAGCAAGGTGTTAGCTTAATTGTTGAAGAAAATAAATGTTTGTGCAAGAGGAGGGGAGAAAAACTTCCAAAGCCCAAATACAATAAAATATAAAGCAAGTCTGTACAAATACATGTACAAGCAGAGTTGGTTCAAGTCATGGTTCATGCGATAAATGTGTGATCCAATATAAGCAACAATAAGAAATCATTGTATCGATATAAATCACATGTTTATAATAGTAAATTGTGGAATCTCCTACCTCGTAGCTCGAATTCTCTCGTCCAGCTGATCTACCGTCGGTTTCAACAGGCTCATCAGTCCCTCGGTCAAAGCATCCCTCGTCGGATTCTCGCAAAAGTCGTCGATCTTGTCGTCGATCGACGTGTTATCGCTCGCCGTGTCTATATCCATGATTATTCGGACAAAGGTTTTCCAAAATCTTACGTTTAAACTGGTTTAAACTATTATTTCTCTTGTAGTTAAAATTTGACACTCAGAAGCGCTCCACAGTATCACGTCACAGTCTACTTTACCGACGCAATGAACTTCGATTAACGGTTATATGACTCGCCACCGCAGCGCTACATGTTACTGTCTAAGATAATGCAAGTTGAAACAGACTATGTGCATTGTTAGAGATAGCCACAGTCGGTGAAATCTCAAGTGGTAAACACAGTGGTAACTGTCAATCGGTTGTTGGTGATTCCAGCAGACGAATGCAAGGGGAATGTATACAAAATTGAGGTATGTTATGTTTACTCTATCTTGTACTAATCAACACAAACAACTCCAATTCTACTGATATACATATATCATCGTATATTTTAAATTACACAACACACAAATTACAGCTTCTTATAAACATTATGAACAAACCGTAGGAAGTCAAGGTAGGAAGGATATGCAGAGAAATTTCGTCGCCGGTGCGCTCTGGTTTTCTACTGTGATAGGTACATGAGGTATATCTGTATTAAAGATTAGTATGGGCCCTGGCCGGGTAAACACTGAAGACGAACTGCCAAGTACATGAGGTAAAAGTGACCGGTCTATCAACCAAATCCCTTTAATCCTTTGCCTAGTGTCCTGCGTGTCGAAAAGATATTTCCTCGCAAATGAAGAACTGGCAGGACTGAAAGTTGAACTAGTCTAACGCTTTTTGGTTGCAATACGTTCATTGAGGAAAAGGATTAAATTGATCTGGCATTCTTCGCTCCGAGCGATCGTTACAGAAAACAAGAGAAGAGTGAGGGGATACAGAGAGAAAGAGAAAGAGAAAGAGAGAGGGAAAGAGAGATAAATAGATAGACTTGGGTGTGTGAACGCGTTAAAACTCGAGGCCCTACATCTTTCTACACTTACAAGGGGCTGTTATTAATCTAGTCACTCGATCAAAAGGTACGCGGTGGTGTACAAAGCACACTGTAGCAAGTCCGAGGACATGTTTGGCCTCTTGCGCTTGGAGGTGGGACATTGTGTCGATTTGAGAAACAAAGAATCCCAATTACATTGAATGGATCAACCAGTCGCTCGATCCACCGACACTCTACTTTTATACAGACAATATTACACTAACTACAGCTTGGTATTAGGTAGATCTCAGTTTTTACGCGTATGCACACATACTCACACACTCATACACTCACACCCAGTCACTCGCGCGCGAAATAGTGCGGTGAAGTGTCCGAGGGATTTGTGCGGTCCGCTCGACTATGCGCGTATAATTATATGTATGTACATAGATGCGTATCGCGTATATACATATACATATACGTACACGAGATGTACCTACACACGAATTTGTACATGAGGCATCACAATACATATAGATACAGGGCTCTGCTCGCACGATCTCTCGTGCGACCACTTTGCAATGATGCCGGCCACTCGTTTAAAAGATCAACACTCCTACTCGTATTCTAACGCTGGATGAACTTCCCCAGTTCTCTGCATATAGAACGTCTTTGTCCAAATGATGCCGACGACTTCTTTTCTCAGAGACTCGGTGGTGATAGGGACTCGACTTTCCTTTTTTCCGAAACAAAGAGACTTTCATTATCTTCCCGAAATCACACTTTCCCACGGACGTGAAAAGACTTTAATAAGTGGACTGTTGATTCGTAGAGAAATATCAATAGTTGCACTGTGAATGTAAATATCAATGGTATAAGATTGTATTGAGAATGTATGGATTTGGTTGAAATGGGCAAAGTGGTGGCGAGGCTCGCTCGACAGTTTGACGGGAGCGTAGAGATAGCAGTTGCAGGAGATCCCTCGAGCGGTAGAAGCAGAAGGAGATTAATGAGAGCGAAATATGTGGAATTCCGCGAGTGTGTCGAAAAGACGTGGCCGTGGGAAAGGGTGAGGAGGCGCGGGCTCATTTTCGAAAGACGATGAAGCAGCGCAGGCACCCCACACGCAGGCAGGCGAACATCAGGATAATTGAATCTCGAGCGAGGGAATACACGCTGGGGATAGCCTGGGATGATGGAATGCTCGGCTGGCGAACAATCGTAATATCTGCCTAGAGGTTGCGCCCGAGTGTGACGAAATATTCCCTCGGAACCACCCACACCGTCGTCTCTCACTCTTTTCCCGAGATCACGAGGATCTCTTTCGTCATATTTCCTTGCCGAGAGCGGCATATCGAGGGAAGCCTTTCCCGCAGAATTCAGAGCGGATTCAGTTAAGGTTTGCTCATTCTTGCCTATTACGCCATTGACGCTCCATTGGGCCAGCTCTAAATAAACTTCTGAATTGGTCTGCTTCATTCAAATTCAACTAGGTCCTCCCGACTTTTTCAGCGGAACGCCGATTTCTCAGACACGCAAGCTATCGGGAACGCAAAGTGAGGTCTCAAACAATTTCCTCTTAGAATACTTGGTCGCGAACCTCGATCGCATACCACAAGTGATATAAAGTCTCTGTACAAAGTCATATTCAAACTGCAGATGTTTATGCAAAATAAAGCATTCTTCATCGTGTATTTGCATAGAAATCGGCAGCCTCATAATATTAACATGAATATTTAAACTCCGGATATGTGTCGTTCTTGGCGTTAAGTCTAGAAATCTCCAAGAATACTCTGCATTTTACTCTAATTAATATCGATTCGAAGTGCTTTCGGCTAAGATAAAGAGTGTCGCGCTGATAGAAAAGGCACTCTTGTTTCTGAAGAAGGCCACATACGGAATGAAAGGCATGCTAGATCCTAAATGGTCCAGCCATTAAGATCCAAGCAAGAAGAAGACTTTGTATAGAATATCAGGTGGATAACACCTCAGCATTATCATTAATGATAATGTTGCGGGACAAGCAATTAAACCTGCTGGCAACGCGATCATCCTTAGAGTATCCTTAACACTTGATGTTTCCGCTTATCTCTAGTTTGCTCTCAGATTACATGCGACAAACATCTAATTACTTTCGCGCGAGAACGCTTCGCTTTGGGTCGGAACATCGGGGAGAAACGTCCAATTTTGCGGCCGCTTTCCCTACTCATTCACTGATTATGATACTTGCTAAGAGCATCGATTAACCGTTCTCTCAATGATTACAGTCTCGGCTTCGAATCGACTGAATATCTTCGAGTTTTCCTCTCCACTTGCAAATCTAATCGATGCTCCGCGGAATACTAATGAGCAAATTACAAATTGCTGCTTTTCATCGGGAGGCGCGTGTATGTCTTTTGCCGCAGATCACTTGAGAAAAGTGTCGACTAGACGATTCCGGTCTGCCGCTTCTCTTCCTCCTCCTCCCTGTCCTGCCTGACCCGATAGACTAGAAACTCGGCGTTCTTTCAGCGAAGAGCACTCGCAAACTTTTCCGAGTAACAATTACAACCACTTAGCATCTCGAATACAATCATTCGAATAAGTTGCTGCTTGTATAACTGATATCCTGGGAAATTGATAGAGCGAGCCTCGCGAACGAAATGAACCGAGCTGTCGTCGTTGCAGGATGTCGTCGTCTTGCCCAGCGAAGCTCCCGTGGAAGACAGGATTCCATATCCTCTGGATCCTCCACTTTCCCTCGCACTCTCAAACGTCCAATCGAACTAATCCTAGGAGCAGTTCCAGCCGAACGCAATCAGACTTATTGCTCGGGTTCGATTCGACCGATTAGAGAGAGTCAGTGAAGACTAAGGGCGCTGACAGTCGAAATGGAGATCGTGGAGGAAGGCGTTCACTTGGCGTGTTGCTTGGGTAGATGCCTCTTCATGTGGAGGGCGAGATGGTCACTCCTGGCGAAGGATCGCTCGCACACCGCGCACTTGAACGGTTTCGCACCGGTGTGCTTGCGATAGTGCCGGGTTAGTTCGTCGCTCCTGGCGAACCGCCATTCGCACTCCGGCCATTGGCATTGATACGGCTTTTCACCTGAAGCAGAAAAGATAAATACCTATGAAAAAGATTGGCCAAAAGAGACCCGCATCGACATGTCGAACTTCACTTGAAATTCAGGAATGATTAACCCCAGAACTAGCAATAAGAACGCGTTCCATAGCTGCGCTCGGCAGCCACTTTCACTTCAATCCGCAGGTAGTTTTCAATGTTACGCTAATATTCCGTCGGCATGTCGTGTCGAGCAACATTACCGCACATTAGAATAACCAGTTGCAATGTTGATCGAATATCCCGAGCGGTGTACGTGCCGCCATCCGCCTCCCACTTCAACTGCTACCACTCTACTGGTATTAGATCCGTTTACTATGGGAAGATGCATCATTTACCTTTGCACAGAGCTCCAACGTTAAAACTATACGCACATGCCGACAAATTAGGCCGAGGATAAGAACTGGAAGTCGAAAAACCCATTGGAAACTAGGTCACTCTTATTGCCGAAGCAATTCTACCTGGCCGACGCCAGCAAGAAGCCTATGTGTTAGGAGGATAGGTTCTCCATTATGAGACAAGACCTGCTAGAACCGTAATTTACTTTAACTACACGCAGACAAGTAAAACTAGCCTTTTTCGCAAGCCTTTAGGATCTCCTGTAGAAGGAGATTTCTCTGCAGTGAAGCTATTGTCGTTGGTGATCAGGTAAGAGTACAACGATAGAAAGGGGGTAGAAACTCCGTTGGGATTCGAGTGACAGGAGCATCGAGGTAACGAAAAGAAAAGGCTCTTTGCTCGCGTGATTCGTCGCTGATCACGAGACGCAAGGAAAGGCTAGACTTATTAGAGAACAAAGCGTTTGCTCTTTGCTGGTGCGATAGGCATACGGGCTCTGCGGCAAGGGTATAGAGAAAGAGAGGGAAAGAGGGAGAGAATGAGAAGGGAGGGAGGGAGGGAGGGAGGGGGGGGGGGCTCGGCTACGGGGAGAGATGCCGCGGTGACCTTTAACTGTACCCGCATGCCGCAACACGCTCACCTGTATTCTAGCGCAATCCTGCTCCTGGATCCTGCTACTTCTGATCCCGCTCTCGCACTTCCAATCATGATATCTCGACTATGCCGATATGAATGCAGACTGATCTGAACTACCACCGAGGACGCCTGCCAAGTTCTTCTAGAAAGACCTATTACGAATGAACGGACTAGTCGAAGGAAGGAAGAAACAATCAAATGAAATGTTCTCGCGCGCGTTAGTTTATTTAATGGCAGGAGTGGTGCGAAAGCTGGACACCCGCAAATCTGCTATCGAAGAATTGTGCAATCACCGTCTAAACTACTGACACTTCCGCTGGATAAGAAGAGGTTTCATTGCGTGCAGCATCCCATAAGATCCTCTAATAAGAGATTAAGAGAGGGGAGGGCTCAGCGAGGATTTGAAAGGTGAGTGTTGATGGAATAAGGAAGTTTTCCGTGCGAAACTTCTCTGGAGAGTGGAGAGTGGAGAGTCTGGGCTAAAGAGGGATTCATGATAAATCGGCGGAAACTCCTGGTTGATGCTGGGCGGCAAAGCACGGGAAATAGCCGACGAGGACCAAGAGAAGTAGGAGGGAGAAGGGAGGAGGACTCTCTCGATAGCTGAGAAATACACCCACGCGGACTTGACTCCTTCCCTTTCTGTGTGTCTCGGCTCTCGTGTCTCGCTATCTCCTGGAGTCTGTGCCCTTTCGTCCCGTCTCTCTCGCCCTCTCCGCGCGCACATATGGCGACGAGGAGAGCGCAACCGGTCCCGGCGGACCGACTTCTCTCGCACGCACGACTCCCATGGCATCGCGATTACCAATACCACTCGGCATCCATTCACGGTATTGCCCGTTCGTGAGAATCCAGCGAGCTTTTCCATGAGAGACCCACTGCTTGAAGATCATTGACGGGCCTTTCAGCCTGCTCGACACCAGGAATTTGAACATACCTAACTTTGCCACCGTGATTCCAGTAAAACTTGCAGTATAATTTTTGGATAGAAGATTATTGACGGTCGATACGAGTCCGGACCAGCAGTCTGGACTAGCGAAACGATCGGAGAAAGACGAGACACTCATGAATGAAAGGCTCGTCATAAAAAGAGAGGATTGAAGAGGGCCGTCTTCCCGACGCGTGCTGACTAATTGACAGCACTAGCCGGGAACGATTACAACATCAGGGACTCGAACTCATCCTTCTGGAATGTGTCGGCTGGTTTTTCGTCATTTCCTCGCGGCAACCTACTACCACCACCATGTCCTGCATCACCTTCTTTTCTTACGCCTGTGTTACTTTTCCGGTGCTAGGACTCTGGAATTTATATCACTTCTTCCTTGATGCAAGAAAACATTCTCCACCAAATTTCAGCACTTGAAATAGTCGGGAAGACTGGAAAACATGGAAGAAACCGTCAGAATCAGACGAAATTAATGATTCAGGAGGGCTTCTCCTCGTATTTTTCATAGAATTCCGGAATTTCTGCCACTGGTTTTATGTTTTTTATCCGTTTTGATACTCAAACAATCGAAAAATCAAGCGTTCGTCCAAGCCCCAGAACCTTCGAAAAATCGAAAATTTGTGAAGGGGTACATATGCAAAAATTTGCGAAAAAATGAATTTTGAGCTGGGGCTCTGGAATTTATATCACTTCTTCCTTGATGCAAGAAAACATTCCCCACCAAATTTCAGCTCCGGAAAATGTCGGGAAGTATGGAAAACATGGGAAAAACCGCGAAAATGAATTATTCAAGATCGGATTCCCATGTGTTTTCGGTACAATTCTGGCGTTTCTGCCACTAGTTTCATGTTTTCTATCCGTTTTGATACTCAAACAATCGAAAAATCAAGCGTTCGTCCAAGTCCCAGAACCTTCGAAAAATCGAAAATTTGTGAAGGGGTACATATGCAAAAATTTGCGAAAAAATGAATTTTGAGCTGGGGCTCTGGAATTTATATCACTTCTTCCTTGATGCAAGAAAACATTCCCCACCAAATTTCAGCTCCGGAAAATGTCGGGAAGTATGGAAAACATGGGAAAAACCGCGAAAATGAATTATTCAAGATCGGATTCCCATGTGTTTTCGGTACAATTCTGGCGTTTCTGCCACTAGTTTCATGTTTTCTATCCGTTTTGATACTCAAACAATCGAAAAATCAAGCGTTCGTCCAAGCCCCAGAACCTTCGAAAAATCGAAAATTTGTGAAGGGGTACATATGGAAAAATTTGCGAAAAAATGAATTTTGAGCTGGGGCTCTGGAATTTATATCACTTCTTCCTTGATGCAAGAAAACATTCCCCACCAAATTTCAGCCCCGGAAAATGTCGGGAAGTATGGAAAACATGAAAGAAACCGTCAGAATTGGACGAAATTAATTATTCCGGAGGCCTCCTCCTCGTGTTTACGATACAATTCCAGCATTTCTTCGACTGGAATCATGTTTTCTATCCGTTTTGAGACTTAAGCAATTGATTTATGAACAATTGGGGAAAGTTTGAAAATCTTCGAAAAATAGAAAGATTAAAAAGTCTTTAGACCAGAAGGAACGTCAGAGACGAATAGAATCACGAGTTAATATAAAAGCATATAAAATAAGGCTAGATTCGAAAAACTAAGCAGTGAGATGCACACGCGAGATAGTAGTCCACTAGGTGCGTTCCATTTGTCAGAAATGACAAGCGCAATAAGTAGAAAAAAGAGGCGAGCGGGCGAGCGAAGCTTTATTATCTACATAAATTCTGGCTAATAACGTTTTCTTGAATAGGCCGGCTCGCCGTGACAACTATAACTAACATCCAGCTTCGTACGTACGCATTTGCTCGGAATTGAGTGCGTCAAATCACGCGAATCCCGCGGGAGACACCGAGACAGCACACCAATCCACCCGACATACAATAATGTCCTGGCTTGACTAGTGTGTGTTCTATGGGATACTTCCGTAGCGCAGAAACCCGTCGCATATCATGTTGAACCTCAATATTGAGTGCTGTTATTCTCTACCTAGATTAGTCGCTCGTCTTCCTTCTCACTCTGGCTCTGCTAATACCGGTTTTACTCAATAAAGCCCGATATGTAGAACTATCGACGAAAGTCTTCTTTCGAAAGAGAACTCTGTGGAGGACATGTTTCTCAAAGTAAAGAGATCATTACCGAGAAAAGTAGGTGTCTTTCTGAGATGGAGCGCGGCGCATAAAGGGGAGTTGTGCAATCGTGAAAAGTTCATCGTGATCGGGCCTCTGCGAGAGCTCCGTCGTGTTTGTGTGCATGTGCCATTGCATTTGGAGACAGACTCGATCACTCGAGGGTATTGTGATTGTGACCCTCGAGAAGCAACGACGCCTACGGGAGGATCGAGGCGTCCCCGTTAATTTCGGATCACTTTCACCGCGGTTCGAACACTACACTCCTATCGGGATACTTGCTTTCCGACGTACCAGTCGCTTCGCTCCAGTTCGCTCCCTTTGACGCGGCAACCTTTAGTTACCGAACCATCGGCACAAGCCCAACTATTTGTTCAGAAGTAACAAAGTACAGGAGAGGTCGTTATAGACTAATATAGGAGTTTGGCATTTAGGTGTCTCGAAGAAGGGGGGGGGGGGGGGGGGGGTAAGGGATTGTTGGATCAAGTCCTAATTAAGGGGGATTCTTCGGGACATCGGAGGAAGGAAAGCAGGCAGGCAGGCAGGCAGGCAGGCAGGCAGGCAGGCAGGGTTCAAGCGGTGCCGGGAGTCCGAAAGACAGAGGGAGAGAGAGTGAGAGGAGGAGACAGACCGCAGGAGGATGCCGAAGTTGGAAGTGTGGATGAAACAGGAATGCTGCTCGCCTCGCGTCCGCGAGACCAACACCGTCAGACTTCGACTCACCTACGTGCCAATCGTCCACGTGTGTTGCGTGTTCCACCTATGATACCAGAGAGGGATCGGGTGGGACAAAGAGCCCGAGAGGTAGAGAGGGAGAGAGGGAGCGAGAGAGAGCGAGAGAGAGAGAGAGAGAGAGAGAGAGAGAGAGAGAGAGAGAGAGAGAGAGAGAGAGAGAGAGAGAGAGAGAGAGAGAGAGAGGGGCGGAGAGATTCTGACCTCGTGCGAATGTACGCCTCGGCACGCGTCTCTACGGCCGTGGCTCTAGGTACCTCTAGATCAGAGGTTCCCAAACCCAGCTCGACTACAGATATTCCATTTCCTCTTCAAACACTCCACCTTTGTAATCTCATCGACTTTCAATGGCTCCCAATTTAACACGAAAGAGTCACGGCACGGTACACCATATGTCAACAGGGAAAATCGTCGCTGCTCTCCTTTCGCTCGGAACTAACTTCTACTTTAAACGAGTGAATCCTGTAGATTGACACCGAGTCGAATAATTGATTGATAAACTTGGCATCGGATAGGATAGTTTGACTGACGAATAGAATGTATAAATTGTATTGGTAGGAGAAAAGAGATTCTGCTGGATGACGAATGTAGCGGTATTAAAGGTGAGAGTACGACATCGGGTTACTCAAACTTCATTCCTCCCGACGGAGCATTTACTTGGGAGGGTACCTACCAGAATACTTGGAGCGTAGTGCGAGGGCACACACCAAGCAGCAGCGAACCATTATTATGCACGCAACACACACACACACACACACACACACACACACACACACAGAGAGTGGAGAGAGCAAAGGAGAAGAAGTCGGGTGGTGTCCGCCAGAGAGAGGATACACTCTCGCGTTTTCGAGTCAATGAACCCTTGAAAGGCGGCCTGCTGGCCACCTTGTAGGGCATTAGAGACGGATGCTGCCAGCTCCGGACCAAACTCAAATGGGCGAAACTGGAAGCCGGGAAAAGGCTAGCCGCGGAATTCGTGGGTTACCTTACCGTTACCGCACCACGCGAGCCTCTCCTGCTTCTCTCTCTCTCTCTCTCTCTCTCTCTCTTTCTCTTTCATCCTCTTTCGCCTCATCTCTCCTCCCTCCCGCCTTCTATCTCGCTCTCATTCTTCTTCTTTCTCTCAGGTTCCTTTCCATTGTTACCTCACTCCCGAGTAAACATTTGACCCTTTTTATTTCTCGGCTCTTTGTGTCACGTGTAATAGCCTGATAGACCGTATCAGCCGATGCCATTAATCCTGGATGTCTATCTTATGAATAGGCTTCACGCGTGTCGAGAATAACTCATTCGCGCGAGCTTCTGCGGTTTTCAGCTATCTCATTCGCCACCACCAGAGAACCGAGACTTAATAATCCGCCAGTCGCTTGCTAAGGAAAACTATCCTTCAAAGATTCACGCTTTCAAGGCTGGCACAATAAGTTTTGTACGAAGTTACTAAAGAATTCAACGATCAGCTATATTTTCACGCTGTTAGCTCAATAAGTGGGAGAACTGAAGGCGTGTGAAATCTCAACTGCCTAGAAGTGTATACTCGAGCTTATCTTTGGGCAGTTGGACGTACAGTGTATCTGTCAGCGTCAACAATTGTCGGGGGATTTTCTGCCGCGGTGTACCAATACGTCAATGGTTGATTAAGTGATCGTCAGCATCAACGAGTGACTGGCCATCGAGCAGAGATATTACTCAATCGCGGCGAGGAATAAATCACGGTGGTAGGTAAGGAAAAGGCAGGGGTACAACGGATTCACCTTGAATACACGGTAATTTAGGTGCCGAACGAGTGATATTCTTTTCTTGGTCTACAGGAGCCGAGTAGAGTGTGAAGGTGGTGAACGACGCGGGTGTGCGTGCCTCTCGTTCGAGGAGAGAATCGCGCGAGAAGAGATCACTGAATGCGGAGCCTCTTCGCGCGTGGAAGCATTGTACAGGCGGCGTTCATTCAAGAGTGCCACGTGCCCGAGGCTCTCATCCACCTGAATAGCTCGCTAAAGACGTTACAGTATAATCCTGCCATAATTAACTACTTAATCCCACTTAAATCCTCCTTGCTTACTTTAGTATTACACGTCTAACTATGCTCTTCCCATTTGACTGGAGAGACAAGAGACTTGCCAGGAAATTCATCGAGCCGAGTACTCGTCATTGAATCTGTATTATGGCTATTGAAATAACTGTTCGTTCCACATACGGAAGTTAATAGGAGGCGCACTATCAGACCTTCTTTATCTCCTGACGATATTGGAAACCGTAGAAATCGCAATCTACCTATTAAGAAAATCGAAGGTGCAGCGCGCGCTCGCCCATTGAAGCTCTCTCTGCTCCCGCAATCTGTAAGCTGGACGACGATTTTGCTCGTAGCCGCGAAATTGATTTACGGTAGAAAATGAACAGGAATAATAACGGGCTATAGAATAAATGTTACAATGGTTAAAAGTATACCGAAAGACTTGGGAATTCCAAAAAGAATCGCCTGAATACGGGAAGTTTGTAGTAATTGTGAGGGTTTCCGGCAAAAGGCGGAAGTTTACAGTTTGGTGAAAAGGTCGCGTGAGTCAGCTCTGGGACGGAAAGGTAAGGTGGAATTTTTGGTAGAAGAGGATCGATCGCGGCTCTTCCATTTTCGAAAGCAGAGAGGGAAAGAGAGAAGGCGAAACGTGTCGACTAGCTCACTTGCAGCGGACACCTCGCGAATAAAGGGTCCCCGAATAAAGGAACGCTGCGTTCGCCACGGTACACCATGAATACCCAATTTCCATGGGACGTGACTGGCATCCGAGCGAGAGAAGAGACGCAACTGGTACCAACTAACCCGTCCTACCTCGCGCGCACGTGCATATATGTATGGCGCACATATGTATGTGTATACATATGTCTATAAGAAGTTTCCAGTTTCGTTTGGGTAGCCACTGTCCAAATTGCTGGTCAAATAGTGCCCATTCAGAAACGAGCCCGTTCGTTCTGACCCACTGACACCCTGGAATGTAATTATAAAGAATCGAGTTGGGTCGGGTCGAGTCGAGTCGAGTCGAGTCGAGTCGAGTCGAGTCGAGTCGAGTCAAGCGAGTCTCGTCTGGTCTCGTCTCACGGGTAGGCACGTTGATGACGAGTTACCGCAAAACCTCGGCGTGTGTATCAATTCGAAAGTGGTACATCGCACTTAAGATGCCTCTGGCTTGCTTGCATTCCGCCAGTCCCTGCAGCTCGTGCGACCACGTGCTTGCGCCAACAGCTCGCGCCTCTTTCACTTCTCTCCGACCACCGACCACATCCGTGCTCCGTCCTCTCTGCGCCCTGCCCTGCCCTGCCTTGCCCTGCCCTGCCTCCTCATACTCTCCTGTCTAATCCTACTTATTAAATAAAGCCCCCGACTGCCTAGCTTTAATAAATAACGCCATCTTATTTTCAAATCATTTTATCACACCTTCTCTCACCGAGTTCGTCCAACTACCAGTATACCCGTCTATATTTTCCACTCGGATCATTATCGAACATACTGTGTGTTATACTACTTCTAAGAAAGTATGGCGCGAACGTTCTATTTATTGCACTACTTCTTAGAAATCCCCTGGTATCGAAGGTGCACTGAAATAGTCATGACTTTTCCTTGGAAACAAGAGCACGATATTTGAAGGCAGGGCGCAGAAGTAAGCACTCGCTATTGACTTACGATAGCGAGGAGTCGCGTGACATAAGACGAACTTGGAAATCCCCGAAATACGTGTTACATTTTAACTAGAAAGTAAAGAGAATCGTAAGAGGCTTGTCCCACTGGAAAACCCAGATTGACCGCGCTAGAATTTTGAATGATTCGATCTGAACATTTGTCAATAAATCTAGAATTTGAAAGACAAACGATTGTATGGTTTAAAGTGTGCTAAATGAGAAATGAGTATGATGGAAGTGCGGAGTAAGGCGATGCAGAGATGCTGGAGGATGGAGAGGGGGGAGTCATCGAGAGAACCGCGCCCTGCCCACGGCGAACGAGCACGACCTCGCTGATTCAAACGTCTCTCTTTCTCTCTCTCTCTCTCTCTCTCTCTCTCTCTCTCTCTCTGTGGCGGAGGCCAGTAAATGAGCTACATACCTAATTACCAAGGAAGAGATAAACCTTGTCTCTCACTCCCGTTAACGCAACACATAATCGCACCCGGTTAAACTCACTCACCTGTGTGTATCCGCTGGTGCGCCTTCAGGTGCGAACTCTTCGTGTAGACCTTTGTACAACCTGCAAGCAACACGGGAAGAGAGCTCTTTCATAAACTCTTCCTATTAACCCTTTGACTTACGGCCTTATCAAAGTTCAAGCCATTGCAATAACTTCCAAGTAAGATACAGCGCGTGAAACGTGTCTCGATTCAAAGTCTTTCACAACTATAGTTTTCTTTCTTTTTTTGTATCCAATATATATATATATATATATATATATATAACTAGAAAATACGAATGCTTTAAACTATGAACTGCGAGTGAAGGGTGAGGGATTGATTCGAGCCCGAAAGACTTGAACTTTCTCTTAGAGGGGAGACAATGCAGATAGAGAAGGTGGAAGGGGGAGGATTAGTGTGGAAAATGGAGGGTGGGTGGTAGAGGATGTGTGTCGGTCGGTCGGTCGGTCGGTCGGTCGGTCGGTCGGGCGGTCGGGCGGGCATGATGATCGATGATTCTCACCTATAAAATCACAGTGATGAACGCGCCGCTTCTCGAGCTCGGGATTGTTCCGCCTGTTGAACTTGCCGGTGATGCCGGTGGGCGGTTGGATCCGGTGGTGCGGAGGGTTCATAATGGAGGGCTGGGGGTAGGGGGGCGGCGGTGTCCTCCGGGGAGGACCCCCGATGGGCGAGCCGGGGTCTGAAATCGGCGGTGTCAGCGGCGAAATGTACATCAGCCTCGTCATCGAGCCGTACAACGGCGAGCCGGCATTGCCACCGGCCTGGTGCCCCGAGCCATGATGCCCCGTCACCCCGGAATCCCCACTACTGTTGCTATTGTTGTTCGCGTTGCTGTTGCTGTTATTATTATTGTTGCTACTACTAGTGTTGTTGTTGTTGTTGTTGGCGGCGGCGGCGGCATTGCTAGTGTTGTTGTTGTTGTTGTTGTTGTTGTTGTTGCTGATGTTGCTGTTGTTGTTGTTGTTGTTGTTGTTGGGCGGGAAGGTCTTGAAGGGGGCGGGGGTCCTGTGCGAGTGAACCTGCTGCAACTGGGGGGGGCCGTTCTGAGGATTGGGGTGGCCCCCGTTGACAAAAGGCTGGACGGGCTGCTGGTTCGGGGGGGCTGGTGCCTCCAGGAGATGCAATGTGGGCGGCGGAGCTAATGGCTCGGTCTTGATCTCGATCGGAGACAAGACCGGCGACGCAACGTCGTCGCTCTCCATCTTCACGTGAGGCTGCGAACCCAACATATCCGCGTTCTCCGGGTCGAGCTTCTGGATGCTCGAGGTGATGTCCTCCCAGAGAGGCGGCCTGAGGAAGACATCGTCGTCCGTACCAGCGGGCTGACTTCGCGACGAGACGAAGCTCGCCTGCGGCCGGCTGACACTACTACCCGCCTCGAATATGTCCTCCATGTGCACCGAGGACTCCCTTGCCTCTTTCTCCAGGTCATCTTCCTCCAGTTTCTGCAACCGGTCCAGATCCTGCCTGTACAGCAGCGTATCCAAGTCCGACGTCTGCTGGAAACAGAAGATTAAGGTCGAGAATCGTCCCTGCCAATTCCCAGTGTCGGCCCAACGCTACTTTATCCCACTCTTTACGAATCGGCATTAGCCGAATCAATGACAACAAGGTCCGATGATGATTCATGGCTTTCGAACAAAGTGAAAGAAGAACGAGGAGGTACAAGGGCCGGGGTAAACAGGCGGACAGGTAAACCAGCGAGTGACTTGCGCTATGCTGATTCGAGAAAAGGGCAGGCAACCGCTACACCTTGTTCTCGGTTAATATGCAACGAGCGCACGTGTCTCCTTTTCAAGCATCCAATCATCTGCACCTAGCACTAGAAATTCTATCATTCGAATGATCCGAAACCCTTTTATAATTCTACATCCTCTATCATCGCGACGACCAACCAGAGGAACAAGCCTCGAAGGGAGCGTCTGTCCAGATTTCGATTCTTCCACTTCTTCGAGTGTTTATGCTGAAAGAAGAGCTGGAGGGCTCCGGGGAAGACGTTGCCGCGTCATTCTTTCGCATGATTTGTACATCGACGCCCTCGTGCCTTGGACGCTCCGCGCCAGCCAACCGCGCTCATACATATACCGACTGTAAAGCTGGTACCACAGTGCGCCCGGACAAAAACACGATGGAGAACATTTGGAATATCTTATAACGCCCCTTTCACGCTATTTCTCGGCCGTGCGGGCCTCCTTGTGAATGATGGCTCGAGCACGTAAGCATGACCGACGAGTGTTCTCCCGCTGCTTCGAAACATTGCCGACCGATGAAATCGTAACGATCCCTTGCGCGCCACAGACGTTTTAACTTTAACGCGACTACACCACTCTCTAGTATATCAAGTGGAGGCTGCACTTTATCAAGGTCTGTATGAGGAGAAAAGGACGGTGCTTTTAAATGCATCTCTTATGCGACACGTCGATCAAGCCATTAAATCTCCAATTTTCTATTCCCATCACGACACGCGGATTCTGACAGACCTTTATAGACTCCGAGTGAACCTCTGACGTGTCTGGCAATAAGATCGAAAGAAGCTTCGATTTCAGCCGAAATTCGAACACATTGCGAATCACTCTAGTAGTCATTCAAGTATAATGGGTATTTGTTGGAAAGAATTTCTTCCGGCCTGGTGACTCGAAGGCAAAAGCAATTCTTGGATGCTGCGAAGCTCGCATAGCGAATTGATTAAAAGGGGGGGAAAAAAAGGAAGAGGCCTCTCATCAGAGATTTTCGAGCGGTCCGTGTTCGAGCGAGAGAGCGAGCAGAGGGTGATGCGTGTGCCGGGCTTATAGTGATTTATGAATTATTTACACAATGAATTATTCATCCCTGGTGGCCGAAGATTGGTATAGCCGAGCGGCGCTCGATCCTATGAACCTGATATGCAATTTGAAAAGGAGTTTGTAGCGAACGTATCGTGCCTGCTCGCGCGCTCGCGTCAAACATTATATTTAAATGGCGATATCGGTCCCGACGATATCGCACTTACACATGTGTACTTACGCCATTATTGCCACCAAGTATTAGTGCCGATCGATCGAATATCCAGCGCCGATCGCAAACTGCCACCTTGAGATTACCCGGAAAAAAATGCGGGCAAAAAACAATCGCTATTAAACGTGTGGGACTGATCCGACACGCTCGAGACACCGAGACGTTCTCCTGCTCATTGAAAGGATCTCGCGCACTACGGCAATTTTGGCAAAAACGCGCAATTCAGAGTACCACCGAGAAAACTCGTTCATAGTGCTTCGGACCATTATTTTTCATACATCATTCTTGGCAGTTAATCTTATGTGTATTGCACATGTATTGCCTATCATTGAGAACAAAAACACACTTTGCTTTGCATAAACTTCCGCAATCGATTAATCACGAATTAATGAATTATTGATATTCAGTATGGTCGAAATAAAAACAATCCGATACGGCAGGGCCTGTTTGACCAGTTGACTCATTCTACTTAAAGTCATTGCCAAGAAAGTTGATCAATACCATCGACAACGATCGACAAATCATTATCGAATCAAGACCCCGAAGGTTTCCTGTATAAAGTCGAAGAAAATATCTATGATTTCCCGCTAGAACTGTGCGATGAGAATTCAGTGACAAAAGCCGTCTCACGAACACTCCATTTCACGGGATGAAACGGGACGAGACGAGACGAGACGAGACGAGACGAGACGAGACGGGAAGGGTTGAAAGGAACGATTACCAGTGCTCGAATCGAGTGTGGCAAGTCCGACGAAGAATCGAGCATTCAGCCGTGTCTCTTTTCTCGCGCTGCTGCGCGATAATAATAGTGTGCGCGGAGAGCGCGCGAGCAGGGCGCGAGTGTTCTCTTCCCTCGCGCGGCTATTAATGCGCGTAATCATAGAGAGGCCGGGTCGCCGGTGTTAATAATGCGTTTTCGAATCTGTCAGCCCGGGAGAACGAACACCCACGCGGCCGATAGTGCGTCGTCATTACCAGTGCGGCTTGGCCGCCGCGCTGCCCGCCAACGAACCTTCCCTTTTATACCCTCATCTTCTTTCTTCGCGAATATACTCGCACAAATTCACCGCCACATTTTTCTATGTCATTCGATAATCATCGTCGATGACAAAATAGTTTTCTACCCCTTTTTCAGCCCTTAAAGTCAGTGTCGAATCGGTATCGGTTGTCGGGAACGTATATCTTAATTATCGAGAAGGAAAATAGAGAAAGTCGATATGGACGACAGGTTTATCGGCGGTCTCCATTTATCCGGGCTGGTAAAATGGGCCGGGGAAGATGGATGAGTGCGGGAGTGAGTCGCCGTGGTGCGCTATGGCAACGAGAGGCAGCCATACTTAGCAGGCTCTGGCTTGCTGGCTGGATGGCTGGCTGGATGGCTGGCTGGCTGGCCTGGTAACGACTCTGCAACGCGCAGAAGCCGTGGCGTAGTACGCCAAATCAATCTGGCGTGGCGGAGGCCACACCCTCTGACCTAAAGCCGCATTATCACGATAAAACCCCTCGCGGCGAAATGTCAGCTCGGCCAACTCCGCCAGCCATTTCTACTGCCACGGAGCCTCTGCCTTTTCGATCGCCGCCACCCGACAGAAGCTTCGACTTCCCGAATTACACCATAACCACCCCGAAACAACCAGCAACCGAAATACGATAGCCATTAGTTCTAAGAATGGAAGGACTAACTACTGATTTCGATATTTCCTCGATGAACGACGCACGTCAAATGCTAGTTTACTCCGCAACTAAGTCATTCTATTGACAAGCTACTTAAAGAGAATTTTATTAGTAGAATCGATGGAGGCAAGGAAAATGATACCCAGGCTGATATAGAAGAATGGAGGAGAGTAAGAGGATTGATATTTAGTAAATGAATTATTACAGTCTTCTTGGCTTAATGTTTGGTTGGTCGCGGTGAACGAAGAACCACACCGGACTAATGAAATTAGTAATAAGAGATTGGCAAATACATTTAGGCGAGCGATTCCATGAGAGCGGTGTGCTTGCCTGGGGGTAGTTCGGGGGCTGTGCTTACACGAGGCGATCGATGAGTTCTCTGAAACACATTGGAGGGCTGGTTGCCACGCGTCGCATTTTACTCCGAAGAAATGGCGGACGTATATGTCAGACATTCTCTTCCAATAATGGAAAGTCGTTTGCGAGATAAAAGATTCAAATATCGTAACATTTGTTTAGGCATGGTTAGGATAAGCGGGATAAAATTGTGCAAATGAATATTTCTACAAAGAGTTTTGGTATAAAGATAATTTACTCTGGCATTTCTCGACTCAAGCCTCGACTTCCTTCCACAAATCACCGGCGGTTCCTCGCCGGAGGAGAAAAGGAAAGATGAACGAGCAGTGGATGTAAAGCCGCGAGGGAGCCGCCGGAGACAATAATGTCGTTCGTGGCGACTCGGTAGTTTATTCAAATGGTCGAGTCGAGTGGGGTGTCCGACGTCCTCAAAAGAGGCATAGCGTGCTTTTTACTGGCCGTAAGAAAGGGTCCAAAAAAGCATCTCAAGATACAGAGATATCTTTATCCGCCCTCCTCCAATGACTAACCAAACCACCCCCAAAGAAAGTGGAAAAAATCAGCCAAAACCCACTGAAATAACTATAGCCTAGAAAATTTAAAAGCCAACCATTCATTAATAATTAGAAATACTAACTAATAATAGAGGCACTATCACCGTGAATACTACTCGTCTCGATAAGTATTAAAGAGCTTATATAACACGATAGGAAGTAACCGAGAAGCCGATCGTTGAGAGAAAGGGGCGAGGTAGACTGTATCTGTACTATAGCTGGAGGAAGCACGAGCTCGAGGGACTCTCGCAAACCTGGAGGAAGAGAGTAAGTAAGTACGCGCGACATGAGAGGACCACGAGCAACTCTCAAGGAACAGAGAGCTCCTTTACTTCCCATCCGCTCTTCTTGTTTCCACCCTCGCTTCCTTCTTCCTTCCACTCTTCATGCCAGAGGCTCTGTTTCTCCTCTCCTCTCCGCTCCTCTCCGCTCCTCTCCACCGGCGGAGAGGGCTGCACTGTACCGCGGACACGTAGATTCTATCTCGGCCATTCAGCCGCCTAGGTAATAAAACTCTCGCGTCCATTATTTACTTGCATTATCGTTACTTTACGCCCACGCCCACGCCCCCCCCCCCCCCCCCCCCCTCACCCCACATCCTCCCTCCGTATTTATGGTGAAATTATTCAGCATTATTTCGCGGATATGAATAAGACACGATGGTAGATATACGCCGGCGGGGCCGCAATCAATGGGACGAGAGACGAGAGGAAAAGGTAAGCGCGCTATGACTATCTTCACGATCGGCAAGACGCCAGATTTAAATCTCCTCGAGTATCTTAGGGAAATTAACGGGCCGCCCGCTCTTCCCGACCCTTTGCATCTTCCTCTCGAAGATGCTCTATGTATGCTCCTCGTCCACTCTACCAAGTAAGGACCGATGCACTTAAATCTACTACGAGCTATGCGTACCATCGTCATGACATTCGGATCACTGACATTTCAAGCACGTACCACTGTAGAAGTGGAAAAGTAGAATACATTGCCTGTAATCTCTGGTAAGGACGATCAAGCATGAAAACTAGAATTGACTCCGGAGCACCGGAGCTAGCAGGGAAGACGCAAAAGAGCGTCGGTTTCGATGTAGCCTGGCTAGCGAGCGAACGAATTACTTTCCAGGAGAGTATCATTGTTCCCTATACAGATTTCGTAACTAGATTGGCATTTGTGATGCAAGTCGAGCTACACTGACCTTTAAACAACTTTCTTTAGGCTACGCGTGACTTGATCCAAGAACTCGGCTCCTCGGTTCCCTCGTTCTCCCGGCTACGTGCGATACGTGCACCGCTGCGCCGCACCGCGCCGGTGTACCCTACGTTACGTCCCGAACGCCACGAGAACTCAAGCTACTAGACACACTCTGTACAGGCTGGCTCATATAAAACAATCGTCAATTTCTACCGGAACCATGTATCAACACTTGGGAAATCCCTTAGAAAAATACAACTCATTACAATCTACTGAAAATAGACAATTTATATATTTATAGGATTATATGTTTTGCATTTTTCATTCTTGCCATATTGTTAGATATTCACTCCACTCAAATTTCACACTTTCCAAGCCGAGCAGTTGCTCTGAACAAGCCTGTATCGTGCACGATTTCCGATACCTGTTGGCGGTCTGCGAGTTCGCCGGCCGTAGTGCGATCGACAAATTGCTATCAGCCCTATTATTCTTTCTTGCCTTCTTTCCGCAAGACGTATGTATCTCGCTTAACTCCGCTCGCCTTCTCCGCACTTCTCCGGCCCCTCGCTTTACCTGCTCGATACCTGTCGCGAATATGTCGCTGCTCGACAAATCGTTCCCGTCAGAATGCCACCTCTACTCGAACAACTACGTCCTTTGGTGCGTGTGCCTATGCGCCTGTACGCGTGTCCTTCTGCTCGAGGCTAACTCCTGCACGCGCCACTCCATCTACTTCTGGTAAAACAATAGCTACCGCCTGTCTCGCGTTTCTCCCTTCTTTTCCTATGCGCTTCATCCACTTTCCTCCATAAATCGAATACTTCTCTCTTCTACATATTGTGAATTTAATTCAGTGAAAAGTGTACTTGTCGGTGAAGTGGTAGTGAAGCTGCTCAACCGAAAGTCTTAGCGAAGAAAGAGGAAGAGAAACCTCGGCGATTCGCGCTGATTAAACGGCGCTCGGTGAAAAAAGGGGGGCCTCGATTCTACCTATCCACACACCACACCTTCTTCCCTCGGTGACCTCACGTACGAGTGCAAGAGCTGCGAGAGTTACCGTTAGCGGCGCGAGGAAATCACCCGTCATCCAAATTGCTCGTCGCTCGTCGCTCGTCGCTGCTCTCTGTGTTCGCATGTCCTGTCCCCGACTCGAGGTGGTACCCTTAGCGCGATTTCACCGTAACCACAGGGCACGGAAATTTATGCGCACACAACTACTGAGAGAGCAAGAGGATGGTCCGGGGGAGAGAAGAGATCATAAATATGAACGAGCGGAAACCAAAGGATCACGAATCGGCCAGGAGCAAACAAAAGAAAAATGAGGTCGCTCATGTTACTATCTGTGTCACATGCTAACTCTGTCAAGTATAATTGAACCGGACAACATTAATAAGCCTACAAGGAGTTCGTTGGAATAATGAATTTCTGCCAATGTTTCGAATCACTGAAACGTACTTCTTTTTACCAGATTAACACGCCTATTCTGTATAATAATATGAGTGTACACAAGATAATTGAAATGGATTCTTGTTGTGCGAATGGAGCGAGAGCTTGTAACTCGACCGTAAAGAAGTATGATAATTTCCTGGTGATAATCAAGCTTTTTATACGATCGTCTTTTTTCTTGCCGACCGTGTGATCCGCGGAAATACGCGCGGGAGTACATCTGATGCAAAAGGCTCTGCGCATCGAGCAGTAAGAACTAAGGTAAAAATTGTTATTCAGCCAATCTACGTAAGATAATATATGATATACGATAAAATGATCGGTGCTAGCACTACATTCGGTCCGACAAAGTCGGAACCACATATGTATGTACTTGTGTTCCAAATAAACTGGTAATAGAATATGATATTGAATATTTGAGGAGAGCAGAAGCGCGTCTATCGATAACAGTGGGTATAAGACGTAAAGACGTGGAAGAAGAAAAAAAAAAAAAAAGGCTGGTAGGCAGAGTAGTGTCGTTGGTTAGAGGGAGGGGAAGAGAAAAAAAGGCCGGCCATCAAGTGGCCGTACAAACTGGACACAACGGGTTGTATAAGAAGTGGCAGGCTCGGAGGAAGGAGAAGGGAGGGGGGAGGAGGGAGGAGGGAGGAGGGAGGACGGTGGGCGTGAGTGGAAGATATACATACATTTGTCGCTTATCTCGCGGCTGACGATCGCATGCGAGTTCACTCGGGCATTTGCATTGGAAATACAAATCGCGGGCTATATCTGCAAGTTCCACGCGCGGCTATCTATAATTTATCGATTAACGCCACCACGGACTCTGATATTCGATTCTCGCTCGACAAGTAAGCACTGCTTCTTTCGTAAATTGCGCTCTCGGTACTACGAAGACCGCTGAACACGGCAGAAATGTTGGAAATGTCGGAAAGCCGGAGAGTACTCGGCACCGATGGGATTAATTTAAAGCGGCACTCTAGCGCCCCCGTTTATCGCGACCCAACGGCAAGTCGGATTAACGAGGTGTCGCATTGTTCCAATTAGCTAATTGCTCGCGGCGAATGTGACTATATGATTAGACGTGGTAATAAGTGCGCGGCACTTTGTGATCCTAGACAGGAAGAAAGTTATGAAGGAAAGGCGGAAAAAGTCGGGTCGCATATTTTAGCAACACTTCCTGGCGACTGGTGGATTAAGTGATCAGAATTCAACGAGCAGGATATTACTGAGAAAGTCCAATCGTAGTGTAATTGAACGGTTGGCATGGCGAAGGAGAGATTGGCTAGGACACTTTCATCCGGCAATTCCTCGAAGGATGCCCCGCAGAGGAGAGAGCATTCGATCCAAGGAGGATGCGCGCTCGGGACCAAGGATATAGAAGGGGAGGTGCGACGACAATGCTTGCTCACCGGCCAGTGACTCTCCGGCCAGAAAATTACTTAATGAATATGGACATGCAACGCATTATGGCATATTAAAAGGCACGTCTGCGTGGGCACACATATCTTCCTCCCTCCAACCCTCACCATCCCCCTCCTCCTCCTCCTCCCTCGAACGACACCTCCTCTCTCACCAACAACGGCTCGTCGCTCTCGGTTACTGCCTGCTTTACCACCTACCCAACCATTCAAAACACTTCTCACTCCTTTTCTCCCACTTCTCTCCCTCGCCCCCTTCGCCAATTTGCCTGCCCAGTCAAATTATACTATTTTCTAATTTTGGCTGAAAACATTCCGAGAATTCGTACGATGATGCGAATAACGATGCCATAAATTATGAGGTACTGACTCGAAAGCAGATGATAGGAGTATTTAGTTCGAGGGGGGAGGAGGCAAAGGTGAAAGGGGTAAAATGAAAAAGAGTGCAAGTCGCGTGGCTGACCGCAAGCAAACCAACCAGGTTCGAGACCAGTCTATTTCAGAGTCCTGTCGGTCGACTCGCCTGCTACTTCATCATCGATCTCATTGTTAGACGCTGCTCTCACGCGATCCGCACATCCTGAAGATCCACTCCCCTCATTAGGAACAGCGGACCCCCGCATTACACACGATGCGCCGCCGACGCCGCCGCCGCCGCCGCCGCCGCTCCGCGCCGGCGCATCCTCTCTGCCGCATAAATCGACCTGCAGCGACAAATTGCCATTAAATCAGCCTATTTGCCGCCACGTTATCGCCTCCGAAACCCAACATTTCCACATCGATTTCATCGATGATAAACTCCAACCTATAAATATCCCAAGGAATTAATCAGAAATCCAAAGATGTCAACATCAAGTGTATGAAACCTTTTAAAATTAATTTAAGAAATATCAATTAAAAATAAAGAAAATTCGTAGATAGTTTTCGAGGGAAAGGAAGTAAAATTTCTAGGGTAGTATTTATGAGAAAATAAAAAAGTATCTTCCCCGGGAGGCAACTGATTCGTCATGCAGTTTGATCCTCTGTGATCAAGATCGGCGGTGGCTAGCACGAATGATGATCGACGATGCCGACGGACCAACGAGAATGATTATCCTTATCGAGTGTGCCAGTTACGCAATGGGGCGCTCATGACTCACTGAAAAGTCGACCGGGGACCAATGGGGATCCGGTGAGACAGGCCTCTGGCGAAAAAGTAAGTGATCGAGCTCGCTTCACCGCTCGAAGGAAGAGGACGCGGCACATTAGCGTGATTACACGCTTAACGTTTCGTCGAGAGCCGAACACGGCAGACTGCCAGAGTCAGCTGGTCGCTCTTCTCCCGCTCGTAGCGCCGGACTTCCGTGCTACCTGGGCATCATCCACTAACACCAACACCACCACCACCAGCCCTTGTAATTTGCACCTGGTGCTTTGATTCTATCTATCCCGGCGTAATCCCGATAATACCAGCGCTAACTTGGCCCCCTCGACTACGTGCCAACCAAGTCCACCTCCTACCAAAGGCCCCCTTCCATCTTTCCTAACAGACTGTTACCCTCTGCCGACTCTGGACAACACGTCGTTAATCAGTGTTGCCCGCCGGGGATGATTAGTCGATCCTCTCGATGCAAAGGGGCGAAAAAAATACTCTCAGAAGCTGGACACTATAAACTGAACAATAGTACGAAGAAATTGTATAAAGTCGACACACCTTGTACTATGATAAACCCTGTGAATTTTATGAACAAGATAAGGTCGAATGTTTGAGGTTCGAGAGATCCAAAAAAATGAAATAAATTCCCCAAAGAGCCCAGAGGAACTCGGGCGAGGCGGTTCCCTCGGGGTAGTGAGAGAGTGAGAAGAGTAAGGGCAGAGGTTAAAATATAGGTCAGCGTAGGAGAGAATCCAATAGTCCCATCATCGGAAAAGTCATGGGAATGGGAATGGGAAGGTCTTTGCTGGTAAAGGTAGCAGGTCGTGTGTCTATGTTGACGAAAGTAATAGCGCGGTTGTTCCGCTCGACGGATCATTACACACGTATACTATATACATATATATGTATATATATGTGTGTATACTATGTATAGTATATATCTAATGGCTGAAAGCCCCCTGTAGAACGCGGGTTACCCCCGCTAATGCACTCTTAATTAATTAAACGAGCTGATGGCTCGACCCTCCGAGCACCCCCGACCCGACATTCTCGCCCTCTCTTTGTCTCTCGGTTCACCGTTTGTTCTGGCTATATCACGCTTTACTTTTCGTGGCGACCTCGCGTGCCGGCTGTCTGCTCTCTAGGTGCAAACTCATCCCCTTCGACTACTCTACACCTTTTCACTCCCCGCGCGCTTCCCACTCTCACCCCCTTCTCGGATCGTCCACTCTCTTTCTCTACCTTTCTCACTTGATGGCTACAGGACAGCCCCTATTGATCTCTGTCGCTTGATACCACGCTCTTTCTCGTTACTTTTACTTCATTGACGTATGTGTGTATACCTTAACGGTGGGGTGGCAATGGATTTGGTGACTTCGCATTTTTCGAATGATTATCCTGTGATGGGCTAAACGCAGTCAAGCGTCTTCTTTAAATAGTATTTAAGCCTTATAAGAATATAATCATATCCGACTGAGAATGAGTGAGCAAATGAGTGAATAATGGTGAGGGCGAATTGAAAGAGACCGTTCTGGGATCGTGTATTTTTCCAACAATCGAATTAGCCTCGAGTAAAAAGCTTGGCAGAAGCGCTTCCGCAAAGCGTAAAGTCTTGTTCGTCTATTGCGAAGCGGACGATTTAACGCCACGTGTAATTGCAAGCCGTTTAACATTATCGCCCATGGAGAATTGCACGAAGCAGTAATAGCCTCTGCCTCCCGGAAAGTATTTTCAAGGGATACGCACTCATTTAACGCGACTCGGCCGATTACGACAATTGGAGTGTGTATGAAATCGACACACGACTGACTCAAATGCGGAATGTTAATCACTGTGTGGAAGCTCCCTCTCACGCGACGAAAAACAAAAGTTGCATTACAACAGTTAATCCCGACTGGCCGGCAGAATAATACAAAAAGCAGGACGATCCTATTAAGCGGATATTAATGCCTTGCTCGACTCCATCCCCTTAATTTATAGGCGATCCACTCGACTCTCGATTATAAAGTCATAAAGCAGGATAATAATCAGCGTTTACGACTAATGAAATATAAATATATCTTGGCCGACGGAATAGTCGAGCGACACCAATATTTCGAAGGCCCACCCGTACCAGCTGTGTGAATTCTGTAAAATAAGAATGTAAATCCACTGCCATTTCCGGCGATTACCGCGATGTCGTAGCGATTGGCCATTAGCATATGACGAGATAAGCCTGAAGCGAGGACTGACTTGAATCACGGCGCATTTAACTATTGACTAGAATGACTCACCGACTAATTATAACAATGTCAGAAGGCAGAGCCAATCTTTCCTTCCGCGGAGATGTTCCGGCGACTGGCGAGAGGGCCTCCATTTATCCCCCTGCAGGAAGAGAAGGATTTCGCCGTTGCAAATCGCGGACCACCCGAGGGCACCGACTCTCTTCTCCAGGCATCCCCCACTTTTATCTCCGCCGAGTAATTAAACACCGCGATGACGTTGATTTACTTACTGGCGCGCTCTACATCGCCGGACGAACCGCTGTACCCTCGAATCACAGCCATTCAACATGACTTCAGTCAGTGGACAGTGGTGATTTTTTAAGGCTATCCTCTGAGATACTGGCTCCGCTCCATCGAAAGATATTAATATCGCGAATAACCGATGCGAATGCCAAGAATGTTCTCATATTAAAATTGGCCCATTTACAATATTGATTCGTCTCATTTATGCGTATACAAGGATCGAACGAGAGCGAGTTCCTGTTTGAGGTGAGTCGGGCCTCGAGGATAACCCTTTGGTACGCGCACTCGAGATAACCGCGATCGAGAAAAGAAATTGGTTCGGAAGTGTGTCGCGATAAGTGGTGAAGAGGTATTAGCAAGAGTCTTCGATATCGGTAAGCCATAAACCCGAATGACGTACAAGTCAAACATGAATTTTACTCGGCAAGATCTGCCTTTATATTTTAGCAAGGAAAGCCATTGGATTACCGAGGGAATCGAGAGTCAACGAATGCTCTCGATCTCTCGGCGATCTTGTCGAGGGCATGACGCGAAGGAGCAAGCATCTCACGGTGCTCGAGATATGCGCTCATTAGGCCCAAGGACTGAGGACAGAGCCAGGCCTCCAGTAATATCGAGTAAGTGTCCCCATGAACATATACCACTATACTATAATCAGCCGCGGCATTGTCTCGCCGCCCCTATTCCCAGTTCTGCTCGATCATAATTTTCTGATTTACTGGTTTCACTGGAAGGCGAGACAATTAATGATCCCCTCGACTGCTAGCGCGATACATGCGCGACGTTTGTCCTCTAACGGCGTTAGCTCACTACATGGAAATAGGACTGTCAGAGATCCTACGCAATTTCTCTGATGACACATTTCGTGTCGATCGGAGTGATGTTGGTCCTTGGCGATCAGGCAGATGTAGTTACCCGGACAGGATTGCCCTCTCTCTCTCTCTCTCTCTCTCCATTTTTTCCACTTGCAGAGTGGACTTTGATGTAGTTTGTCTTGGACGGCAAAAGCCTCGAAAAGGGACCTGGTCAGGGCTGATCAACCGGTCAGAAAGTATATCTTCTTAACAGTCCGATTACGAGGACATTTATCCCGAGGGAATCGGGCGGAGGAACCGGTGGGGACAGATGTGGCGCGCGAGCCTCCGGAATATTTACGAGGCACGAAAATGCGAGGGGTGGACCGTGCAGTCCTCGTTAATTAAATGGTTTATGGGCTTCACTAAATATTCGAATTTTTGTATTCAATTAGCTACGGGGCCCCGGGAGGGCATCGCGCGCTCCTCAACCGGGGCCCACTGCCGAGAACTCGGCCGCGCGCAACCCGCCCTCGCCCTCGCCCTCGCCCTCGCCCGCTCAGGGGGATGCTGCTGCGAGAAGGTCCAGCGCTCGAGAGATGCCGGACGATTAGAATGAATGGCCGCCATAAATCAGCTGGCTCGTTGGAGACCACAAGAAGTAGTGCGGAATACGAGCGGAAAAGGACTCGGCCCGGACGGCTCGAAGATAGCCTCCTCGAGAGGGAAAGGGAAGAAGAGAGCTCCTTGAAATCCTCCGGACCACGTCGCACCACTCACTGTGCCCACACTCTACCCTCGATTCCAGCCTGGGACTTCTACTATCTCCTCTTCAGCTTTACCACGCTACCTTTTCTCTACTATCGGGACAACGCATTGGCGTACGCAAATCCACCTCGAGTAACCCATCACCAACCAACCAATCTCTTTCTCTCTTCTAAGTAAATAATGCAAAAAGCCTCATCCAAATACTCTCCTGTTATTGGCTCGGCAACTTCTTCCCGTCAGATTCCAAGGTTTGCCAGAGCTGTGAATTTAGCAAATTAGATGGCAGAAATATCGGGGAAATGCGACTTGTGAAAGTGGCTCATCAGAATATCCCTCGATAATGATTCCGCATGTATCTCGTCCTATATGTAGCTTGCGATTCCCTATGCTTCCTTCCTCCAAAAGGGAGCGTGCTAATCTAACTGACCGCGCGACACTTTGGTCCCCAAATAATCCTGGAGCAGTGACTCGGGCCCATGGTCGTGTCTCATGAGAATAAACGAGCGACTGCTTCGTCCGCACACACCGACACATACTCAATCCCGAATTCCCGGCAGCTTGGTGTCCGTGTTTCGGCCGCGCTCGCGTCTCCAGGCCCAGATCTTGCTCGGTTTGCTCTTACTATTCTTCCTGTCCGTGGAGACTCGTGTCGCCGTGTCGTTTTCATTCGCACGCTTTCGGAGAAATCTAATTATCCGTGAAGCCTCTCTATTGACTCGCGCCGGGATTTATTGCGGTGCAATCTTCCTTCGAGAGAGGGAGAGTGAAGGAGTGCGGTTGCACCCGCTTGATTATGTTAATGACCGGCTTATCGGGACCATCGACGCCCGCACTAAATCTCACAAGAGTGATAGCATGCTCCGTGCACTTTGGAATGTAGGATAGTTGTCCTTTTAATGGCTTTCTTCAGCTTCTCGAGCTACCTTCTCCTCCTGACCTACCAAACACGCGTGCCAATGACGAATTAGAGCGACTAATATGCCAAATCATCCCTCGATCGATACCACCAAAATATAATCGGTTCACCAACATATTCTTATCTTTCAAAATACTTTCTGCACTTGGAATCTAACCATATCTCAATCGACTTCACTTACACCCGAGGAAAAAGAAGTTGAGTTTGTTTCAAGAATACCAAGACGTTCAATAATATCTATACTGACTTCGATAACTGTCCCGTATGATATTGCTATAGGAAACAGGCTTCTCTTAATACCAGTCTCTTCTGCTTAAATGTAGCATAACCATGGAGAATTTTGCTCGATCGTAGCATAATGTACGGTGATCGGTGAGTCTCGAAAATGTTATAAATTTGAACGACGCAATCGGTTTCGCGATGAGAATTACCGTGCGAGCTGAAGGAGTCGCACAGCTCATTACCCAAGCTTGGAGTCGGTGTGTCAGTAAAAGAAGAACCGGTTGGAACGAGGAACCTTCGTTGAAAGTGATAGTCGCATTCTGGATCGGTCTCTGGCTACCCTCGCCGGAGCAAAGCCCCGACACATCCTACCTACAGGATATTGTCGATACCAAACAATCAATTATGAACAATACTATTAATGTGGTTGACGAATCTTGTACATATCCTAAGAAATTTCCCGCGACTAAATAGTACCAAGTGTATCTTCGCTTAATAGGAACCAAGACGGGAAACGCGTAGTTTCAACATTGAGTAAGAGCGCGTCAAGTGTTGCCGGTACAAATTACATTTGAGGTCGCAGTCATGTTCGTCTCGGAACATATACGAGAGAGAGAGAGAGAGAGAGAGAGAGAGAGAGAGAGAGAGAGAGAGAGAGAGAGAGAGAGAGAGAGAGAGAGAGAGAGAGAGAGGTATTGTCAGGAAGGTATATACCGTTAGCAGCGAATGTATTGTTCAATAAAGATATTGTGGACTTTATGATTACAGAAACGGAAATTGCGTTAACGAGAGGACAAGTCACTGCATAAATACGTAACGGAACGCTGTAATCTCTTTTTCGAGGTTCTCGCTCCTTCTACCAGTGACGATCTCTCTCGCCTTAGTGAGTCTTGAGGCCAAGCTCATTTGTAATTCTTATTTTCGTCCTCCAAGAATGATCGGCGAGGGCTTATTTCTTCTCGGTACTACAAGATCCAGAAGTCATCGATCCCAACCTCCTAAGTCCCTTTATCAATCTTATTGAGCTACTTCCTCTCGGCCAGTGGGAAAGGATCTTCATTTTCGTCGCCACTGGAAAAACGGTCTACGGTGCCTCGCTCTGGAATTCGATGCTATCTCTGCGCACAGGCGGATCACAGATGAAGATACTGTCGAGGATCGACAATGGACGTGGAACGTCATCCCGTGGTGACTTACGTCAGGGGCAGTATGTCATCGGTGTAAATCGGGATTAATCGGGGGATGAAGCGAGGCAAGAAGGCCTCGAAAAAAATAAGCCTGCCGTATGATTTCGTCAACGATAAATTCAGTCAATTACGGTTTCTCAAGATCCTTCGACTATTTCTAGCTAGACGCATGAAATCACTGTTCTCTTATTATTTAAACATACGGAGCTTTACTATTTCATGAGAAAAACCCATGAGAATTCAAGTCGATCGTGGCTAATTGCGACCAAATCAATCCACCTAATATATCCTCAAGTTCTCAAGACTCATTGTCTTCCGTCTCAAAAGATCTACATGCTATTCGAGGGTTAAATCAGCGTGACGATCGGTCCTCCAAGAAAGTTCTAAGCCGAGGGCTTTAATGGTAACTAATGAGCATAGCCGGTAATTCCATTACGATTAGCTTGGGAGCGCTTCTCTCCATGGCGCGACCGCCGCTGCGGCTGGAATGTTTGAGCAAGTGCGTGGGCGTAAACCGGGCTCCGGGGATGACGATTGTTAGGAGGCAGCCAGGTATATATTCACGTGTGCGTGTCTCCGGAGTAAAAAAGTCAGAGGGAGAAAGAGGACTAGAGAAAGAAGAGAGAGAGAGAGAGAGAGAGAGAGAGAGAGAGAGAGAGAGAGAGAGAGAGAGAGAGAGAGAGAGAGAGAGAGAGAGAGAGAGAGAGAGAGAGAGAGAGAGAGGAGAGACGAAAACTCGGCTCCTCCACTCAGCGGCGAGCATGTTTCCTGATGGGGTCATCAGCGCGAATTAACATACTGGGTGGACTCGTATGACACGCACACGTGCGCACCTTTTTCTACCAACCTTTCCATCTGACTCACAGCCATATTCCTTCCTCTCTCGCACATTTGCTTCCACGATTTCTCTATCTTCCTCCCTCCGCCGAGTGGTCCTTTCCTTCCTCACTCATTTTGCTCCCTCTATCCACCCCTCCTCCTTTATACTCTCCATCTCTGATACTTCTTCGCGGTTTGCCTCACCCACCCCTTTTTATTTAGTCACTGCATCGAGTACAGCAAGTAGAGCGAGGTCGACATTGACAGGAATCGAAGAGAATTGAATTAGTTGACGGATTTACAGAGACACTTGAAACCGATTGGATTTAGATACGGGACTTGGACTTTTCCGAGTTAGGACTTTGATAAGATAAGGAACCAAATAGAAAATCGAAATAATCATTGAGTGAATCATTTCGTGGGAATGAATGTGAGAAAGAAAAAAAAAAAAGAAGAAATGCTCCGCTTGTTGAATGGAGCGCACTGAATCAGAGTGGAAAGAGGAGTCTCGTAATGGTAAGCTCGTGCGCTCCGCTGGAGATTTAAATGCCTGGACCGAAGATGCGCCGGGTCAGGCCGAGAAGGACTCCGGCCGGTCTAGCGCCTTTCTCACTGGCCAAACGGAAATTGATTTGCTTCGACGAATTCTAACTGATCTCGGCAAGGCATGGGAGGGCTTAGAAAGGCACACAATAAGACAATTACGCCGAAGAGGATGAGGGTAAAGATAGGCAAGAGGGATTAGACGGTAGTCCGGCACGGTAGCGGTGGTAAGCTCCAATCAGGCGTGCTCGGACTACTCGCAAAGAAAGGTATTTATCACGGGCTGCATCCACCGCGTCACAACAAACACACCTCGCTTGCGCCACGCTGCTGCCATTCGATTTTACCTCACACTGGCGTCGACCCTACCACAATTCAACTTCTATATGAGAAAAAATTACCAATTCTTTATTCCAATACCATTTTCATCGCTTTTTTTAATACTCTCATAATTCATGTTATTCATCTAATATAAATCTCCGAAGAGATATTCTTCCGGATAATTCTAGACAATAATACAAATATTCAAATGCGTACTATTGCCTTTTAATTTATATCGCAATAAAAAATTCGTAGTTCTACTTTATTCTCTGAATTCCCTCGGGTATAGTTTTTGAAATAATAATATACATTGATCCGAGAGAAGTTTAGTTGTTGAGGTAGAAGGAAAGGAAGGAAGTCGACGCCAATGAAGCAGGGAGATCTTGACGATCTGTCCCATCTTCTTGTGGACGGAATTGACGAGACGCGAGTAGCCGGAACGATCCCAGCAGGGCGTTAATACCCTCCGCTCGATAGAGCAGACGATCTCTCAACTAGTTCTGCCAAATCTGACTAACCAGATTATACCAAGATAATGCGAGCTATGCTCAACTTAACAGACTTGAAAAATACTTTGGCTCAGCTACATTTAAAGTTACGGATTCACTGTTTCCTAAAACTTTTACTACACCCTTGCATTCCGCCACCTCCCGTCATTGCGGGATTGCGGCTCCCGTCATTGAAGTGTCGTCGAACCGCCAGGCTTTTTGCGTGGAAACCGTGCCGCCGTGTCACACACCGATCGCAATGCCAGTCGAGAAGCCGTAACGCGATATATCTCGAAGCCGAGCTAAGGATTCCCTTCTGATTGGCAATGCGATCACGAGTAGCTCCAGTCTCGTGATTTTATTCCATGCACTTTATCTAAAATTAGTCCAACATCTCCCAAACAAAAATTCCAGACAATCAATAATGAATGAATCAAAAGAATCTTTTTAAAAAAAAGGGCAAAAATGGATCGAACAATCGAGTTACTATAAAGTATCAGTCGCATAGTCGTCGGTTCAAGTGATTTTTTTGTTGTCCTCTAGTTGTTGAGGTGAGGGCGCGCACAGAGAACAATCGTGATATGTCAGAATTTCAAAGGAGGATGCGCTATAACCTTTCTGAGAATGCGAACCCATAGAAAGCACCGAGAGCGTGTCTCGTAGGTACTGGCTTCGCCATGTGGAGCTGTCGCTATGTGTACGCGCTGAGGAGAGCTTGTATGCCACTGAAATCATACACCTGCATACGCGCGATTCTTACGCAAGAATCGCCGAGAGCGCGCGCGCGCGCGCCCGATTACATGGAACTCGCTCGACTAATGGCTGATTTCGTCAGTCGGTTACATCGACCTGTCCGAACAATGCAGCCGATCTCGAGACGATACCCTAGCACAACCGGGAATTATCCTGCGTCATTCGATGATAGCTAGCTTGATACTTCAAATGATAGCCTGGCAGCACTCAATGTATCTCGCACGAAGCCCTTGCAATTCTAGCAAAAGGACACTGGATAGTAAAACAAGTCTATGGGATAAATAAGCCGGAAAAAGTATGATGGTCATAGAAGTGGGGAGGAGTGATCAGAACGAAGAGATGCTGAAGGGAGTTCAATGCAAAGCGGATGGAACACGTGGGACACAATGAACCTTATAATCCCGTTGATTTGTGGACAGTAATTTAATGCTCGTGACAGCTGCCCACCCGGTCGCTCCATTATGACTATCCCATTCCAAAGAAAAAGAGAACGCGCTTCTTCTTCTTCCTTCATGTTGATCTCCGTGGAGTTCTTTAAAACCTATTGTCGGCAACCGCGTCTCTTCACCTTTAGGAAAACACCACGCTTCCCACTTCTCTTACACTCCAATCGCCATGAAAAGACTTGTGAAATTAATGGGAATATAAAGTATACTAACTCGGAGCGAATAAAATGTAAGAAAAATGTTTGAAGAATCCGTATATAAAATGGAAGTTTTCTAGCTAATAGTGAAAGCATGGGGCTAAGAGGATATGAAAAGTTGCGAGGCAAGCTTAATTGCCGTAGCCTCACCCGGTGAAAGGTTATACTGTGGAATTTCATTGAGTTACGTTAACACGGCTATTCGATGATTATTATGATTACACGGAGGTTACTGCCATTACCGTATTACTGTTATTACTGCGTCGAGCGTTATTATAAAGTTGCCGAGGAGGGCAAGACTGGTAAATGGATTCAGATTGACTCGGATACCGCCTAGTTACACGAGAAACGTGCTTCAAATACCGTCTAACATAACTCTCTGGAAGATATAAGGAAAAGTCCACGGGATAAGTGGCTGCTTGCTAACACAAAATTAAACTGGTATCGGAGACTAAAGGTGGAATCAAACAGGAGAGCGAAACAAAACTGAAGGGACTGCACTGTGTCCAGTGAAACGGATTCCCAGGGAGCGCGAGAATGATTAATACTCGCATTCAAATGTACAGTATCTCAGATCGAGATCGCGTTAGAGCTACTTAACTCCGCATAAATCTCGACTAAGGCGGAGAAGCATGCTCGAGGGGACAGCAACCCCCTGGCGCGAGAAATCACGCCCCTGAACTACGTTCACTTGACTAATCGCGTTAGCCCGACTCATCCGCCGGATCCTTTCCTTACACCACTGACACTCACTAGCAACTCCCCCATTCCAACACCACCCTCTTCTCTCATCCTCCGAACCACTTGACTCTACTAGCTGGACCACCTGTTGCCAGATTCACGCGTTTTCAGGGGGGTCTTTCAGCCTCTTTCCGGAAAATAGGCCCTTTTCTACCAGACCCTAAACCTTCCATCTTCGAACTTCATTGTCGTGAATCGGTGACAAAGTACTTCTGGAAACAGCGGCTCTTTCGTGAAACCGACACATACTTTTACCTCGATTTATACCTCTTAATAATAATGAAATATTTATATCAAAGATAGCTGCTTTAGTGTTATTTAATTCCTTCATTATTTACAGCATCGATATTCTTGCTACCTTTGGCCGGTAGTATACAGCCACACACCCTCAGTTCTTCTGTGCAAATAGTGGCAATGTCAACGAGTTGCGGATTTTAATACAGACAGTATCTTCGGAGACACAGAGCAGCCTATGTTCGAACGTGTCTCTCTCCTGTTAACACCGTCCGGAGTTTTCGCATACTTTTACGCTGAGAGATCTACAGTAACCTAATACTTATTAGAGGGAAACATATGAATATGGAATAGGCTTACTGGCCGGGACGGGAGAGTGACCGCGAACGACCTCGGCCTGCCTTCGCATTCGAACCGACAGTTTTGTTTACCGCCACTGCTATTTGCAGGAGTTAGGAGGTCGACGGGTTTCTATGAATACCGAGAGCCTCCTTCCACCATTCATACTTATTATCACTATTTCAGATACATGGAAATGCCTGCCTCCAAGAATTCCTTAGATCCTTCATGAAAGATTTAACCTAGTTCTACCATCCAATTCCTAATTATGAAAAATAATGATGAAAGTTATGAAAATGGGAACGAGTGTTATTAGGGCATGGAAAAGATCTACTTGAGACACTTCCAAGTGGAAAGAGGTAAATGGTGTGACGGTAGATGAAACGGAGGAAGCGTCCTCTTGACGCAAGTGTTCGGGGTCGAAGGGTAGAAAGGCTGGAGACATGGACGATGCCGGGGCACGTTGTGTCAGGTACATACACGCGTACATACCTGTTCGTTATACAACTTTTCCAGCAGCAAAAGACGAAGGGGAAGGCGTAGAGGTGAGCCGGTGGCTTGTGGACGATCGTCAGAAAGTGGGGGAACAGAATGCGGAATAGCCTAGAATGTGATGTGAGCGCTCTCCATGGCTCTCTCCCTCTCCTTCTCTCTCCTACTCCCCGTCTTTTCCCGCTTGCCCACTCTCCCTGATCTTTCTCTCCCAGCCTTTCTTACGTCCTGGTCCATGTATCTCGTCCATCCTTCACCATCCCCGCCGATACCTTCTACCAATCTCTCAAATCACCAATCACATCCACACTGATTGACACTCTCAAATTAATTGACCCTTTAGTTGAATTCTAGTCAAATATCTCTTTCAAGTTTTAGCAAATCCTAGTTGCCCTTGAACAATCTCCTTGTGTAGAATGACAGGTCCGAGCGCGGGTGTTCCGAAATTCCAGACGACCACTCTGATTGATCTGAGCCTTGAGAGCACACTGTTCATGGACGTTTTTTCCCTCAGTTTAAGAATTGCACTTTCGGCTGGCATACCCGGATATATATATATGTATATACCGTATAGCCTTTATCGCGAGGCCACCTCAGCATACCATGCTGTGTCGAGATTCGGAGCAGTAATTGTGTACAACTATAAGCCGATCGAGTGAGAGACGGGGATATGCCTGCTTTCAAGTAGTTGTATCAATTTTGTCTAATTTTGACAGTTTTTACCATGTATTCCATACTTCCTGACCTTTCCAGGGGCTGGCATTTGGTGGAGAATGTTTTCTTGCATCAAGGAAGAAGTGATATAAATTCCAGAGCCCCAGCTCAAAATTCATTTTTTCGCAAATTTTTCCATATGTACCCCTTCACAAATTTTCGATTTTTCGAAGGTTCTGGGACTTGGACGAATGCTTGATATTTCGATTGTTTGAGTATAAAAACGGAAAGAAAACATGAAACCACTGGCAGAAATGCCGGAATTGTACCGAAAACACATGGAAAACCAATCCTGAATAATTGGTTTCCGTGGTTTTTCCCATGTTTTCAAATCTTCCTGACCTTTCTAGGGGCTGAAATTTGGTGGGGAATGTTTTCTTGCAACAAGGAAGAAGTCATATAAATTCCAGAGCCCCAGCTCAAAATTCATTTTTTCGCGAATTTTTGCATATGTACCCCTTCACAAATTTTCGATTTTTCGAAGGTTCTGGGACTTGGACGAATGCTTGATATTTCGATTGTTTGAGTATAAAAACGGAAAGAAAACATGAAACCACTGGCAGAAATGCCGGAATTGTACCGAAAACACATGGAAAACCAATCCTGAATAATTGGTTTCCGTGGTTTTTCCCATGTTTTCAAATCTTCCTGACCTTTCTAGGGGCTGAAATTTGGTGGGGAATGTTTTCTTGCAACAAGGAAGAAGTCATATAAATTCCAGAGCCCTAGCTCAAAATTCATTTTTTCGCGAATTTTTGCATATGTACCCCTTCACAAATTTTCGATTTTTCGAAGGTTCTGGGACTTGGACGAATGCTTGATATTTCGATTGTTTGAGTATAAAAACGGAAAGAAAACATGAAACCACTGGCAGAAATGCCGGAATTGTACCGAAAACACATGGAAAACCAATCCTGAATAATTGGTTTCCGTGGTTTTTCCCATGTTTTCAAATCTTCCTGACCTTTCCAGGGGCTGGAATTTGGTGGGGAATGTTTTCTTGCAACAAGGAAGAAGTGATATAAATTCCAGAGCCCCAGCTCAAAATTCATTTTTTCACAAATTTTTGAAGGGGACACTAACAAAAGTTTAGTCCAGCGGCAGTATGGAAAGCAAAGTTAACAGTTCCTTCGGCCAACGGTTAACTTTTGGACGATACAGTACTGATACAACTACCTTAATACTATAATGAGGATCTGGAGCGTGCGTCCAAATCGCTGACAAGGGAGTCAAGATATTGCGATAAATAATTTATGAATGCTCGCATCGCCCTACCGTTCGAGAACACAACTCGTTCCAGCGATAAATGCTACTGTAAAACGAAAAGCTTCGGTCCATGAATTAATTATTTGGCAAACTGTCGCATTAATACCATCAGACTTTTGCCGAAGGACACCCAATTTGCGAGAACCTTTGATACAAGTATTTATCAGTGCGGTGCGAATTGGTGCTTGAAATTAATCATACACGAACGTTCACACTCTGTGAATAAATGAGATGATATGGCGGGGCAGTGACGACGAGTGATTCCATCGCGACTGATTCCCTCTCTGAGCGTGTGGATCGCAATTATCATGTAAGGACATGTGGATGGCAATGAAAGTGACAGCGGGACACAGCCGGAGTGCGAGTGTATTGTGTGTGGCCCGGCTACGGGCCGCGAACATACTCTCCTGGCAAAGAGCAACTGTGCAAACGAGCGTACACACAGAACCGTAGAACCTGCGGCGCTCACTCTCCCAACTGGCAGTCTCTTTTCTTTCCACCATTGTCTCCGCCACTTCGCCTACTGCATCGGGAGCCGAGAGACTCGCCCTGATTTTTCATGTCCACTGGAATCACGGCAACAGAGAAAACGAAGATACGTGTCCAGGCCACTCTCTAAACTGTTGGACTCCCACTATTTTTCAGTCTCTCTAAAATTACCAAGTGATAAACTTCTCGAAATTTGGAAGCCCTTTAAATATGATTATAAAAATCCATGCAAAAAGATGCGTCTCTTTTTGCATAGAAGAACTGATCAACAATGTGTTGAAAAGTCGATTCACTCGATGATATCGTATGCTGATGGCCGCATGCAACGCGGCAGTAGAATAAGGTAGCCTACACTCGCTCGAAGCGCACAATCGCAATGAATCAATCGCACGAATGCGCAAAGCCTCCTTCGACAGGCGCTCCAGCTCGCAGATATGAAAAGGTACATTCTAGTCGTGCATTAGCATCGCTCCACGAGAAGCCGGGAATGTTGCTTATACCAAGAGACCGATACACACATATCGCATACATACATCTAGTTGTGTATGTTACTCTGCGTGCATGTGTGTCTGTGTGCGTGTGAATACAACGACGCAGAAAAGAATCGAGCGGTGACGCTCGCATTATCGCATTAACCCGCAGTAATTGCAGGTAGAGAGTGTTCCCCTTATCACGAGGCATCAGATAAACGCTCGGCTCAAAGGGGCCAAAAGCGTCTCATAAATTTCCATTGCGATAAATTCGACAATTCGGCTAATGCCACGCGCTAGTTACTGCTTGATTGCGTAACCCGTAAATCCAGGGGTTTCTGCTCACCGCTGGGTGTCTAAATATCTTTACTTGGTGAGATCAGCTTTTCTTGGCCAACTGTCTCATCGCAACTATCGCCGATAAACTTCCAGTATAGAATATAGAATTCTTTGAGAACAGCATTTGAATAAATTGACATGAAATGAATATTGAGCCTAGAATCTTGGAAGTTATGTGGAGTGAGATAGGTCGAGGCGAGAGTTTGTAAGGAGAAAAGGAAGCCGGGTGATTCTGGTAGGTGTGGATCGCCGAATGGCAGGGAAGGATATCACCGCGAATGCTCACGACTTTCTCCAAGGATTTATCTGTCGATCGATGGGACGAGGCATCGCGCACAGTTTTGCAGGCCATTTTCACTACACGCTCTCTCGCAGCGACAGCCGCAACCGCGCTCTCGATCTTTCCCGTGTAGGTGCGCTCCCACATCCTGCGAGAGAGCGCGCGCGCGCGTGCTTCGTAGCTTCGTGTCCTTCTTATAAATCACGACCTTGAAATCGGCCACGTAAGTCGATATATTCGACTTTCGCCGTGTTTGAATAACAATGCCAAACTAGACGCAAAGCAGCATTGCGCTCAGGAACATATCGACTTCCTTACAACTACGGCAAGCTGCTGACATTCCTAAGTCTGATCGATCAACGAGGAGGTCGCAAGAACTCGCGGGAGAGAAAAACTCGGGAGGAAATTATAACATCTGACACGGTTCGCGTGGGATCGAGACTCAAGTAAATTCCAGTCGCTGATGGAAGAATTAGCGGAGCGGTAGGCAAAGAAAAAGCGCGGATAGTTGGCGTGCGATCGCGTCAGGAGCGTTGGGATGCTGGGAAGGGGAAAAAAGGCGATCTCGTCGCTGTCGGCGCGCATAAGTTCGCACGGAGGACATGCGCGTGGCACAGCAAATACACATAGTATGTAGATGCGGTTACACATACGTAATATCGGTAGATCGTAGGAGGCGGTTGCACGGTTATTATAAGCGCTCATAGCTCGCGCAGCCATCAACCTTGACATGACAAGTCAGTGAAGTCCGCGTTCTAAGGACTCTGTGGTGCGGGCGCTCTCGAACAACGCTCTAATAAGCCGAGAAAGAGAGACAAAGAGGGAGCGAGGGAGATCGAGCGAGAGGGGAAACACGTGGACATCACGTTTGATCCCCTCCGTGGTGTACGATGTAACGCATAATGCGACAGCGACTCGTTAGATCGTACATCTCTCTCCCATGGAGAGGCAACCCTCCGCGAGAACAGTGCTGATTCCAACTGAATGTACATAGGTGCCGAGCAACACGACCGACAACTGGCGGACGTATGTCAAACGGGCCGGCTCGCAATCAATGATTACCAGAGCTCTCATCGTCAAGCTAAAATCTGGCAATACTGGTAGAGGAGGCTCGGGTACTTTAACCGAGGGAGTCAGGCGACATTCTCCGATTTCAATGCCACCCGGACACTTTCATATTCGATTTGTCGTAATTGCCCTTCTTACTCACTGCTCTCTCTTTCTCTCTCTCTCTCTCTCTCTCTCTCTCTCTCTCTCTCTCTCTCTCTCTCTCTCTCTCTCTCTCTCTCTCTCTCTCTCTCTCTCTCTCTCTCTCTCTCTCTCTCTCTCTCTCTCTCTCTCTCTCTCTCTCTCTCTCTCTCTCTCTCTCTCTCTCTCTCTCTCTCTCTCTCTCTCTCTCTCTCTCTCTTTCTTCGCGCTTTCGCCACCAATCGATAAACCTATCCGAATATAGCATACACACATATATATATATATATATATTACACCAGCGATCAAAGAGGCTCTACCCGATTAGAGCGATTCTATCTTTCTTTTCCGAAGGATTACCGGCTCACGATTTATGATCAAGGATTATATATCAAGTCCACGCGACTGTCGGCCCCAAAATTCCACTCGATTTTCAGACAGCCTCGAATATTGGTAAAAGTTTCTTTCTTACGCTGGACATTCGAATGACTGATTATGTAAGAAGGGGGAGAGTTCGGATTCCCGTAACTTTTGCCTTACGCGCTCAACCACCGTCCGATTTTCGAGGACTACTCTCTTTCTCTCTCTCTCTCTCTCTCTCTCTCTCTCTCTCTCTCTCTCTCTCTCTCTCTCTCTCTCTCTATGCTTCGATAACACGCCGCGAAAAGGATAATCCGTGTAAATACGAAAAGCGAGTAATTGCAAACAGTCTAATCTCAATGTGACATTGGCCGCACTCTCGCAATCTAGGCCTGCACCAGCGTGTATCTCTCCGACTTTACGGGGATATATTAGCTGTTTGCCGCTGATAACGGCAGCCCTCGTCAACGAGAGGCACCAAGGAAACCGAGACTTTTAACGTAGTCTATGTGTACGTCGAAACTCCTATGAAAAAGAAATCTAGCTAGCTGGACCATGAATTAAAATGATATCATTCATAAAAGAATAAAGAACCTCCGCTGAGCACTGCGATCTCATTCCACCTAGCAAGATTATACGCAACGAGAAGAAGTGCACACGTGGCCCCTTGCTTTTCGTAATCCGGGGATCAACCGGTTCAAATAACGTAATTATAGCACGCAAGATAATCCAGGGGAAATAATCGAGTGGCACGAATCCCCGGGCAAATAGAAACAATACGAATACCGAGCGAAGTAGTCAATATTTTCGCGCTATTTCGGTGCTTGTTGGATCAGCACGTATACCTGTATATATGTATATATCGTACTATATCAGGTTTGGCAGAGCGCTTATCATGCCGATTCGACTCGTGGGAAAAAGAGCGTAAACAAACAAATACGCGATGATAGAGCCAAAGAGATAGGAATGGTGAATCCTATCGGTAAGAGGGATTCGCAAAAGTGGTAGAGAAAAAGAGAGGGCAGAGGGTAAATAGACGATGGTGGACCGAAGGGAAAAAATGAGATCGGAAGACGATCGTGTCAATATGAATCGCGACAGTTTGCTCTTCAGGTGCAGTTCTCACATTCGTTGATACATAATCCATACTGGTATTTCCCTTTTACCTGGAAGGCCGAACCGTGTGTCCCTTAGATTCAAGCATCGATGGTCAATGTGTTATGTGTGCGGTTTTATATGACTGGAAGTATTCTTGCCTGGTATGTGTATATCTTGCGATACCTTGGGTACACTTTGTAAGAGGGAAGCCTACGAAAAAGGCTTTTGCGATATCATCAGAAATCCGGTGAGGAAGTGCCTATCGATACACTAATACTCCAATCTCTGAGCAACCGACCAATTCCTTCGATCTTGCTGTCTCCACTTTTGATTAATAAATCGTCGAAGGAAATCACCGAGACGTTGCCCTCGAAGAAATGACGGGACAGGATCGAACGGTCCTCTCAGAGGCAGCAGGGACATTCACGATTCTTGGGGGGAACAGTTGGAACAATTGCGGAACCAAGAGAGCGAGCGGGTCGCTCGGTGCAGTTGAGGTGCGCTTCTTTTCGTGCGGGGCGAGCTTCTTTGTTCCATAAGTTACGAACGCGCTCTCTGCTCGGTCACGTTAGAAAGTCAGCTCGGTGTGTTGCCGGCTGGAGAGGCTTATAGACGCGCGGCTAGCGATGGCAACGAGATCACTCGCTGCCAGAGTCGAAAACAGCACTGACAATTATTCCCTGTGAAAGGGAGAAGAAGGACAACTCCCTAAAGTTAATATTACCGAGAAACCTATTTGCAATTTTAATTAGATTTCACTATCTCACCCTGAAAGAGCAATTCTCACTTAGTAGAATGCATCTAGGGGAATGAGAAAGGGCGCGTTCAATGCCCATCACTACACTGGCCGGGCTCCTCCTCTCTCTCTTTCTCTCACCAACGAGTTGCAGCCACGGAGAAAGAGAGAAGACCACTCTGGACCGAGTCCCGACTTATGGTTGCAGGCCGCACGAGCTCACGCTGCAGATACCAATCTTGTTTCTTGACCTATATCCGCTTTTGCATCCTTGCGCAATAGCAGCGAGGAAAGGCGTCTTCGAAAATCATCGGCCCAACTGGCTCCGCAATTCACCATTCACACATTTCCACTGACAATCGAGTTCCTATAAATTCGGAATTCAGATTTCCATTGAAAATACGAGAATTTGTGAATTACTAAATTGTGAGTGTCTGTTTTAATGCGGAGGAATTATAGTGAATAGAAATTGATTTTGAACCCTGAAGGGAATGATGCGTCAACGCTTGTACAAGTCATCGAATCGAAAGTACATAAGAAAATGTAGCATCGAACACGCGCGCGCGTTGCGAAGGTATACAATGGCGTTGCTCGTTCAGTGCGCGAACGCAGTGGATTTACATGCGTTTCACGGTGTCCAGCATTGCTGACATGATTGCCAGGCAGCCGAGGGACACGTAGAACGCGTGTCGGTACGCATCTTAAAAGTCCAATCCTCGCCCGGCTCTTCCTGCACGCTGACTACACCGAGGCTAAAGACCTTCCTCGCCTTCTTCTCTCAAACAACGCGCATCCCCATTCCAAATAACCATTCTAATCCGATAGATTCCAACTAATCCCAGGTTCGAATGAACTTTTTCAATAATTGATGTGCCAACTTGAAAAGAGAAGGTAATTTTTGGAAATTTTCTAAAAGAAATCACCACAGGGTTCGATCTCCAATCCCTGGAATCCTTGTGGCAATCCATCATATGGCTGTTAATGAATCGGCAGAAGTTATGGGATTCCATGAGAGGAAAGGTGAGGCTGTTGGCGCGCGTATCTTTGGGCGTGATATTTCGTAACGGTGCCGAGGTGATCGGTTGCTATAACAACACTAACGCATCGGGCTACACTTACACCGCTCGATCGGCGAGTGGATGCTCGGATGCAAGGTGCGTGCGGGCACGCAGGCAGCTTACACAGAGAGAAGATAGCAGGTATAAATTTCCCTGATCTTCGGAGTACCGTAGGTCAACGTTCAGGGAGGATTCCAAGCGCTCCTCTCTCGGTATTACGGCCTTCCTAGCCGTTCTCTCGTCCGCGAACGTGAATCCAAACTTCATTCCATCTACTCTCCATTCATTCAACTTATCTTACTGGATACCTCTCTCGCGACTACCATCCTTGTCGAATCACCGTTCGACACCTGATTTTCAAAGATCTCAACTTTAATATATTAGCAAATTACAAAAGTGCCCGCCCATTTCACTTCAAGATGAGTCGATCAATTGAAAGTAAGTGAATGATCGTGCCAGTTTAACGAAATTCAAGTTTGATCCGAGTACAATGGTTGTCCTTTATGAATTCAATTGGAATGGTGGGAAGGGAAAAGACGCGATATAATCGGGCTGGACGAAATTGCGTGAAGGAGATCGTCTGGTCGAAGGACCGTCGTTGTCGTCGGTAGGCATTTACGTAATGAGTGACTCGAGAAAGTAGCCCAAAGTCTGCTGCTCGCTATAAATCACTCGAGGGGCTCGCAAGAACACAGCGCGCGCGCGGGCAAGTATAGCTCTCTCGGTGTCGGGCCGATCGGACTCTTTGAACTTTGATTCGTGGGAATTAAGCTTGGAACACACAAAGTATCTCTCCGGGCTGGTTGCCTCCGCGGCGATACAAATTAACTTTGTGCAAGTGCGCCTGCTTGTCTGCTTCTTACCTGGTTGCCTTATTGCCCCAGCATCTCTCTTCTCGAATGCATCTCTCCTCGCCGACTCGAGCGTGAGATCAACTCTTCGCGCATTCGATACAAGAATCACTTTATTAACCTTTTATCGCGCTCTGCTGCCGCTGCGTGCCAGCAAATCGATCTTATCGAATCCCGCCATCCGCGGCACTCTCCTTTTCGCCGAGAAACCAGACTCCCTTATGTTAAATGTTACCTGCACTACCGTAACCGCTCCTCCTCTCCTCTCCGCTCCTCTCTCCCTTGAGATCAATCAGGAATTTACACGGTTACACACTTACTTATTTAGCTGTAATCAATCGTCCGCTAATGAATAACGAGTCGCACTCTACGATCGCTTTCTATTCTCAAGACCTTTGACTTTTTCATCCCTAATCCATTGGAAATCCAGAATCCAGCAATGCATGTGTGTAAGCGAATAAGTAATCAAGGAAATCTGACATTCTCGACTAGGTTCGGTTAACATGTCGATTTGCTCGATACACCAATCAGAGGAAGGACATCAAGTGCAGGAATTTAATGAGATTCCGAGGCATAGAGAGAGAGAGAGAGCCCTCATGACAATCGGAAGTCTGGCGGTCCGTGTCGAGCTAATCAGCAAAGTGTGACGATCCGAGGGAGGAAGAGTGAAGGAGGAGGTTAGGCAGAGGTCTGCGATGTTCGATGGTGTGAGCGGTGAGTAGTGAGCAGTTCGCAGGGAGGACTGAGGGCAAGTGGAGTGGAGTGAGCCAGGCAGGCAGGCTTGCAGGCCACGCCACGGCACGGCAGGCCGCGACAGGCCGTGCCGTGCCACGCCACGCCAGGGAGGAGACCAATATCAAAGAGAAGGTGAGCTGAACGAGACTTCCCTCGGAGGAAGGAGGATGATGAAACGAGGAAGAAGGAAAGGAGGAAAGGAGGAAAGGAGGAAAGGAGGAACAGAGGGAAAAGGCAAAGAAGGGGCCCCGGGCGCCGCGAGGATAACGGTACCTCGCGGAAGACAGCGCGCCGGGAGAAACGGCTGGCTCCAGCCAACCGGCCTCCGCCCAACCGAAAACGATCATCGCACATCTACGCCAATCTATTATCTCTTTCCTACTACATCCCGCGATTCATTAACCCTTCGATTGCACGCCCGCTCCCGCCAATATCCCGCTACTCGAGAACCCATGCTTCCACGACCTAAACCATCCGAGCACCCAACAATCAACGCAATATATACGATATAAATTATTCAAATAAACTTATCCGTCCTTGAAAATATTTCTCGAATAGTTATACATATGCATTACAGAATAAGACAGCTTTCTCACCCCTAATCCCCGTGCGAACTGTCAATATGTCTAATCACTCGAGGAGTATAATATTTCCAGGCAGTTAATGTCAATGGCGAATGATTGGTGAAGTCGAGGTAACTTGAACCGTGGCTACGTTGCTACTGCATACCTTCGGCAGAGGAGAAGAGAGAGAGAGAGAGAGAGAGAGAGAGAGAGAGAGATGGGGAGATTCATCGGACTACTTTTAGCCCCCTTGACATTTAGCCGGAGATCGGCGACGGGGATTACGTTGGTTATATTACAGGGCCGATATCGCTCGATCGGGCGATCGAGGAATGACGGGATATTGGCCAAGAAATCTCGATAATTCAAACTAGACAGATTTGCAACGGTTACTCTATCCCCTGTGGTAATTAGGAAATCGTCCGGGGAATCGGTCGGACAGAAGAGCACGCTCGAATCTTGTCAAAGAGGTAGAGTCATTCTTTAAAACCAGTTGGGATCATCGTATCCAGTGGACCAGTCGATAAGATAATGAAAAGTATGTTCGAGCTTGAAGTTTCCAATACGAAAGGGTATTGGATGACCCCTCGATCGGTAGGCATTAAAAAGCGCGCGAGCGCAAGCTCATTAGTATGAAGAACGCGACGGCACTTCACAGTTATTACAGCAGATACGAATGCTTTACAATCCGTCCTGGGTGTTAGCTGGTAATGCTAATGTGTTACACAGCTGAGACTTCCGTGGCTTGCTGGTACAAAGCGCTCGCTTTGCCCGCTGACTGATTAAGTATGCGATGCCACAAACCGCCGCCTTCTACCTTTTACCAGCTACCACGACGCCACTCTTCGTACAACACCCTTATTGTGCCACCGCACTCTCCGCCTCTTCGATTTACCAGACTAGCAACGATAGATAGTCTCTTCACCTTGCTTTCTGCTATTCTATGTGGCTAGCATCGAACTTTATACCAGGTGTGAATCATTCGAATGTAGTTGGAGAATTTTCAAGTTATAGTCATCGAACTTCTATCGAGTATATATTGGCAAATGTATGGGGTGGTGAATGTGTGGTCGGGCGTGTCGAAGGATAGGTGGATGGATAAGAAGATCGGGCTCTGGAGTTCACCCGGTGAACAGGCCGGACGAGGATAGCCACGTGGAAAAGGAACATAAACTCGGTGAAGACCGTTACTCGTTCGACATACGCTCTCCATTCAGTGCTTAGATGCTGCGTTGCTTTGCGTCCAAGCGATTCCGCTCGCCGACTGGGATCCCAACCGACTGTCAAAACGCGGCACGCCGCTAATTAGAAATTACGGTTACTCCTCGCTTCATGATATGTACCACTGACGAGAAAGCAAAGCTCCACAGAGAGAGAGAGAGAGAGAGAGAGAGAGAGAGAGAGAGAGAGAGAGAGAGAGAGAGAGAGAGAGAGAGAGAGAGAGAGAGAGAGAGAGAGAGAGAGAGAGAGAGAGAGAGAGAGAGAGAGAGAGAGAGAGAGAGAGAGAGAGAGAGAGAGAGAGAGAGAGAGAGAGAGAGAGAGAGAGAGAGAGAGAGAGAGAGAGAGAGAGAGAGAGAGAGAGAGAGAGAGAGAGAGATTGAGATAGAAAGAGTGTTCGATGCGGATGCTGATCTCCAAGCACGATTAAGGTGACCGCTCGCGATACGTCACGCGATATATTCACAGGGAATTTCTGGAGGCCTCGAGAAGGTAACGAGCTCGCCCTCGGACTCACTCTGTCTTAACGAGCCTACCGATAAGATGCACTCGTAATACTTGAAGGAAAATCTTTGCATACCCGTACTTCCTACGATCTCCTCTACAAATTAATCCTTTCCCTGTCGTAAATGAAATTCAATTGCCGACAATTCTCATACGAAAAACACTTGGACATAAAGAAAATCTTGGATTAGGAATTTCCAATTACTTGGAGCAAAGAGAGAGAACGAAATGAGCACGTCGCGTTTTTGATTTTACGAGGAAGACTGCTCGGACTATGTATTCCGTGGAGGAAGACAGTAGCAGGCAGCTCGTGGCCAGACTTTTAAAGAGAGCGCCACAAAAACGACTGCTCACAATGCTTTCCGCCTAATGAGACTTGCTCGCTCGCTCGTTCGTTCGTTCGTACAGGAAATTGCTCGGGCAGGTTTATTGTGAGCTGACCTCCATCCACGCAGTAATCCGCGAACGCCTTTAATGCACCCCGGCCACTCACGATAGATCAGACCTTCTTTCTCCGTCAACAATGAATTCCCCGAGAAATTACATTAATTATGGCCGTCTCGCTTACTTTGTTCGCTTGCCAATTGCTACGAGTTCAAATGAAGCCTGTAAACCTTCGACTATCATTAATTTAAACCAGCAATTCTTCTTTCTAAGACAAATAGATCGACCAAAGGATTCTCGCTCACTGAGAGCAGTCAGTGAAATTTTTCATTGATCTTATACTATTCCTCTTAATCAATAATAATGAGGATATTCGAGGTCCGCGTACTATAACTTATTGGCAGCGATCACTAGTGACGCCTGGATACATAAATTTAACGGCATTTCCCACGCGCTTTCAACCGATGATTTTTGTTCGTCCGAGCATATATTCTCTCTCTGACAGAGCTCTCTCTCTCTCTCAGTCTCTCTTTCTATCCGTTCGAATCCTTCTTCCTCCAACGAATGACTCGTATGCGCTCGGTACCCGCTGAAATATGCGAGCTTACGCGGGAGCATGTAATCGGTGGGCGCGTTCGGGGATTTTCACGCTTCGCGACGCGCATCATATCTGTTTCCTGGCGATCGCGACCCGTGACTCCTGGGCGAACGTCGAGTACACAAATGCCTAATAATCACGCCTCACGAACGACTATGCCAACCAACTGAAAGCATTATGTTCACGCATTGTTTCCCCCCCCCCCCTACGATCACCATACCGATAAAATCACATTAAAGGAACGCGAATCTCTTTCTCCGGCCAATTCTACATATCACCAGTCTGGAATGTCTAGTGGGTTTCACTAGGGACAAGAGACTCCTCTAAGATTGGCACGATCCGATGGAACACGGCAAAATGTTCGCGCGCGGCTAGTATACTCACGCATGTTCGATTCTATTATGGCAAACCGTGAACAATACGTCTTCCTCCACTCTCGGCGTTTAATGACCGGCCCCGTCTATTTAACGTGAAGGAAGAGGAAGTGCTTGATGGGCAGATAGCCTCTCGAGCGTTTTGTAACTAATTTTACGGCTAAATTGTCCGTAACATTGGTTTCGTCCACTCCGGACTAAACTAACGACAGCTTAACCAGCTATCGTATGCCCTCTACTGTGACCAATCTTCACTGACTTTACTTTACCAATTCCTTGTGTATTATCTTACATTTTCGCTCGGATCATTATTCATCACCACTTGCGTACATTTCTCAAACAAGACCGACTCCGCCACATGGAATTTCACCTTCAATCGACCCAATTTTGAAGCGGCAAAATTGAGGCGATTTAAATGCGAACTGCGCACCGCGAGTTTCACAGCCGCGAAAGTAACACCGCGACTGTAAGTTGGACTAGTGAAAAGCGAGCGGTCGTTTACTAGTTGCAATTCATTTCTGACCTGCTCGAACGAAGATAGACTGCTGGCGTATGGAGAAGCACGTTCCTATGTAAATGTGAGATTCGCTCGAGCACGGAAAGTTGGATGGAAGAGCGGGCAAATAAATGATGCTACGTACTAGAACGACGGAAATATCTTTAGTCTATAAGTTACAAAGTAGCCAATACCAGAAGCTCTCTTACTGAAGAAACTTTACACCCAGTATAGAAGGCCGTGAGTTTGTACGTCAGGTAATAAAGAAGAATTGACAAGTCCGAATATGTGACTACTGGCTGGGATCGAGCCTGTCCGCAGTAGTTACGGGTTAATGATGCTTTACAAGCATCATCTTAGGGGCACTCAGGTATGGGACGATGCGGCCCTGAGGAGAGCTCAGAACGCGTGCGAGCCAAGTAAAACGCGCGCAGCGCACAGCACACCCACTCGTCGACGATTCGTCGTGAGTCACTGCAACTTCGCCAAGGCTTGATGGCCAAGTAATGCGAGTCGCACGAGAAAGAGAGATAGAGAGACAGTGAGATCCCTCGAATCCACGACGAACGAGGATTCCTCCTCGCATTGGAAGGAAGTGAGCTCTCTTCCTGCCTCCGAGCGATCACCGCGCGAATATCCTCGCCAATATCCTGCAATTATCCCCATGTCAGCCTCTAACCCCACCCACCCACCGCGCCCCTATCTATATATTCTCTATCAATTCAGGATCAAGAAACGCGTACGAGTATTTGCGCACTTCAATAACTCGAGCGAAAGCTTCCCCACCAACAAAGATCGTGCGAAACTTAAGAAAATGTCAGAAGGATAACGATTACAGTATGATAGAGCGGAATCCTTGATATTACAATGGCTATTCCATTGGCGAAATTGAATTTAACCGGGCCTTTCGACACGTATTGTTCTCGATCTTCATTGTTACGTGCGGATCGGAACATTACTAGGAGAGATCGAGACTTCCATGGGAGCAGCCAGTACGCACGTTTACTTGTCGACAAATCCTGCGAAAGTTGACAAGAAGGAAGTGGAAGTGGAAGGATAGAAACTAGGGAAAAAAGTTTGTTTCTAACACTTCCCAGTTTAGTGGGAATATTTATAAGGATTGGAACACGTGTAAATGAAAGGGTTGAGTGTAAAAAAGCCGTGAGAGTTTCCTACACGGGAGCGTCTCCTCATATTTCACCGTAGTGGACGATCAACATGTCCAAAGCTAATTACGTGTGTCCCCCATTTGGAGCGGTCACCGGGCAATAATCGGATGGAATGGTAATCATACGCGAAGAGGAGGTGGTGGAGGCGGCGGAGGCGGGAAGCTGAAACGAAGGGCGGTGAACCGTGGAAATGGTTCGTCCGGTGGCCATTCGGATGCCCTTTCTGCCCGGCCGGAATAATCGTGGATTTCCGTCCGCTTATTATCTTACGCGCAATGTCACAATGCAACGCGTTTAGATTGCCGGCTCCCGATAATTAGCGGCAGATCTAGTGCCAGGCCATTCTCTACTGACCGCGATGCTTACTCATTCTTGCCTCGAATCAACGGGCCAACTATTAACTCCTCATTTGCACTCCGACTTTAACTTATCTTTTTGATATTCTTTATTGAGAAATTCCAATTGGATTACTGCCGGAAATAGTAGATCAAGGAATTCATCATCAGCCACGAGAATCTTGAAGAGCGCGATTAGGTACTTTCGACAGTTTCGACTTTGAGTTGGCTTACCGAAAACTTTGTATCGGCCGGGCGGGGAAGACAGTAACGGTATCAAAAAACCGGTTTCCTAATCGTGCCACTCGATAGTTTCATACTAGCGAGATCATTGTGCAAAAATTCATAAGGAACCGAGAGTAACGTCAGACAGTGGCCAGGGCAGGTCGAAGAGTGCTCCCGATTGATAAGATCGGACCAAGTAAGAACTTTCGAATTTCAATCAGTTTCTCGGCAGATCGATTTCATCGTTTGGCAGTGACAGACGGGAAGATTAATAATTCTACGGGGACTTATTATAGCCGCACTGTCGCTCGCCCGCCCGCACACAGAAATATCCGGCGCGCCAAGCCTCCTAATGCTGTCTAAACAGGTGTTCTCCACTGACGTGAGCCCACAAAAATCCCGAAGACACATTATCCCGTCTCGATCACCATTCAGCCCGCGTATTTACCTTACGATTTTTACTCTCTTTCCTGTCGCTTTGTATCCCGCCAATGCCAACGCTACAATCAACACCCAAAACCCTGCGACAATGGAAAGTCGATTCGTTTCTCGCCACTCAATACTTCCAACTTTTGAGAACAATGTTACCAGTTTCGAGGACGGCTCATTACAGTCATGATTCATGACACTTAAGGACTCTCACTTGCCGGACTACCAATATTATCCAACTATCGAACCTACAAAATCTAATTGTTTCTTTAATTTCTACGAACGAAAAACAATATTATTCCCGAGGTATATTAGGTGCGCAAAGGATCAAAAGGTGGTGCTAAAGGGAATGAGAAAGAGATGCCTGTATCCTTTAACAAGGCAATGCTCTTAAGGTGTATCCCCAGGATCAACTGGTCCACGGTAAGCTCCGGGAATCTCTCTAATTTGAAGGCACATAAATACGAGGAGAGCTCCGGCACCAAGGTAGATGTGCGTGTCATGTAACTTCCTCGAGTTTGAGGTGGAAAGGCGTGCGACGCGTGTGCCAGACGGACGGCTTGTATCAAAGGATATTTGCCCTGTCAACAAGCTGGCTTTATGTGGAAACGCCGCTTGGTCTATAAGGGAGAGAGAACGCAGTCACACAGACATACACACGCCTGCCTCTCGCCGAGATAATAGTAATGGCTATTATTACTTCACTCTATTATTTTACGATCTCAAAGGCGCGTGAGAGAGCTCGCTTCCCCGGAATCGATACACTATCGCGACTCGTTGGCAAATACACACACTCATCATCCAAAGTCCCCCCCCCCCCCCCCCCCCTTTCGACCGTTTAATCCGATTAAACGGGACCGCGATGAAGAAATATCCTACTAATTATGCGATTTCAATCCTTAAACCACTTGGCCAGCAAAATACCTCTAAAGTGATACTTATAAGAAGGAATTTATCTGGGAACTCGTTTGGTTCCCAGGTCACGTAACCCAGAGATGATTTATCTGTAGTTATGTGAAAACCGTTCTGTAAGGGAAGTTGTACTAAAATGAATGTTGATATAATGAAGATTAGCGAAGTAATGCGGTAAGAGATTATTGTGGATGATATTAATTGGAGAATTAGATATGAGATAAAGTCGGGGTTGCGAATGTCACCTGGATCTGGAGCCAAGAGTAGTCGGTGTAGGTGGTGGTAGTGGCGGTGAGTCCAGCAGCGACGGTCGATGCCGTGGTGGAGATCTGCTGCCAATTTTCGGGGCCATTGCATCCAAGGGCGGGGAGTACATCGGGTTGTGCCCGATCGGGCACTATCTGGTCGGCATATTGGTAGGGTTGCTGAATGGTTGGCTGTCCAGCGGATGGCAGACTAGCCGGATGAGGGTGTTGAGCCCCCGAGCCGGCACTGGCGGGCAGGCAGCACACGCTCGCGTCCATCCGTGGCGGAGGTGAGTCGTAGAAACGTTGCTGCTCCGGCTCCGACTCCGATTCCGGCTCCGGCGCCTCGGTCTGCTCCCAAATCGACCTCCCGAAGATCAACCCCCGCGGAACCATCCAATCTGCGGCCGACACCCTCGAGGTTCCTTCCTTCTAACCCACTCTCACTGGCAACCCCTCGCTCAACTTTCTCCTAGACGATCCTCTCTTTCTCTCTTTGCTTTTCCCTTTGATTTTCACTTCGCCTTCGCCTTCGCCTTTGCCTTTGCTCTCTTCGGGTTTCCTTCACCTCAGAGTTCCTTGCAGTAGCTACCTTCCCGATTTCACAGCTATCCGCACACTTCCACTTCTCACTTTTCAATCAACGTCGCTTCTACCCTCTCAAAGTACTTTTTGAGACCTCGATTCTTCGAATTATAAGGCCCCTTCCACTATCTAAGACTATCACACTCACGCCGATCCAAGATCTGCCTCTAGTGCCAATGTTTCTGTTGCACTACGTGGGAATAGCACTTCCGGAGTAATAGTCGAACGTGGGCGATCGAGTTAGACAATTCTCCCGAACAAAGTCCCGGAGCATCTTCTACTTCCGCCAGTGTCGAGGCAATCCCTATTGCTTGATGATCAACTTTGATGGATTTCTGATGGAAGGAAGCGTCTTTGAAGAGTGGAACGATCCCCGCGGCAATGTTTACACGGCGCGCACGCCGACGGCCGATCTCAGAGGACGTTGAAAAAGAGAGTCACGTGTACTGCGATCGCGAGATCGCGTCGCACGAGCTGACCGAGTTCCATCGTCGCGGAAAAGCTAAATTCGTCCCACGCGAGATCATTGCGTCCAAGGATCCCGATATCGAACACGTCGACTTCCACATGCTCTTGCGAAACTATTGAGAAACCATACTGCGATCGATCCTCGAGCACTCTGATCAACTAGAGCACTGCTCTGGCCACTGCTCTTCTCCCTGGAAGTTCCGTTGTCCAAAATCCAAGAAGATGCGAGATACGTGTCGATGTCTCACCCGAGGATCTCAAAGGGTGACGGGGTTGACCTGCCGCTGTTGGTGCAACGCAACGGTGCAGCGGCAGGTGTCACGATAACCCGGTGGCATTTACTGTGCACCTCCCTCAAATTATTCCTCCTCTCTTGGCACTCGGAATCACAGCTCCCGGATCGAAATCACCGACGGCGGAATGTCACCGTCGATCTGTTTACTATCGGGCAGCACGCTCGACGCCACGCAGTCCCGGAGAGAGTGTGTACCGATCGTCCAACTCCTAGAACGATAGACTGTCTGCTTGCAGTCTTCTCAATGAGAATGTCGATCCTTATGAAGTCTCTCCAGTAGGGAGAGGGTGATTCCTTCGAGTGAGAAACACCTGGTGCGTCGCTCGTGTAAAGGTACAACTTCCTTGGCAGCTTCGTCAACACGGCGCGCGAATAGTTTACTAGCCGGCGATTCTTCAAGCTTCCGGACTTGCCGATTCTTTGAAAGTAGCGCTTCCGGGCGCCTATCAGAGAATAGAGCCGATGGTAGAGCGTAACGACGGCGGAGAGGCGCGTTCCTGCCAATCGACGTAGACGTAGACGACGCTCCGATATTGGTGCGGTGCCTGTGTTATCGCGAGCACCGACGACGCATGACAGCCGGACGTTACCGTTGCGGAGCCACGATACGTGAAACGCGCACGAGGAGGTGGAGAACTCGCGCTCTCCAACCTGGTATTTTTCTCCGTCCCTCCCTCTTCTCCCTTTCTCTCTCGCTCCCGCCGTGGAGGAGGAGCAGCCCGGGGGGTGGGGTGGGGTGGGGTTAGGCGAGGAGAGGAGAAAGAGGCCGCTGCCGCCGCCGCCGCCGCCGCCGCCGCGTACGAGCTGGAGCAGTTCCGACACAACGCGAACAGGGAGGAGAAAGAGGAGAGGCGAAGTGCTCGGGGACAACCAAGTTTGAAGGAAGTCCCTCGAACCAAAGCATAGAGCAAGCGAGAAAGAGCGAGAGAGCGAGGAGACTAGATACAAGGCCCTGGCCCGCCGAAGGACATGCCGATCATCGCGATTCAACGTGTGATGTACTAGTGGCGTCTCCTCTTCCTGCACAGTCCTTCTCCCTCAACCTTTGACCACCACTTCCTCCGCCTACCCCTACCTGCCGGCCGAGCACCCCAACTACCACCTACCAGTCACCAACTACCCTCCCACCCCTATCCTTCCCTTCTCCGCTTCCCTTGCTCGCGCGATCAATCTGACGAATAAGTTGCAACCCACGCACCGAAAGAGTGCTGCCGTCTCAAAGAAGGGGGGGGGGGAGGGGGGGGGGGGGCCACCGACCGAGAATCGAAGGATGAATTCGGAGGGAAATTATTAATAATGAGGTCCACCGGAGAGGAGGAGGGGTAGCTAGAAACGGATGATATTAATCGAAGGATGTAGCCTAAGGGGCGAGCGCAAGCGGGGGCGCGCGCAGTGCCAGAGGAGGAGGAAAAAGTGAGTGGTGGCGGTGGTGGCGGAGGCGTGGGTGCCAGTCGCGTGGTGGAGGAGGCGGCTGACGGTGCGGAGGATCCCGGTCCGCCAAGAGGACAGTGGGTGTAGAGGAGATGGAAGGTGGAAGCGCGCGCGCGAGAGCCAAGTGAGGGCGAAGTGAGGGCAAAGGCGAGAGAGCGAGGGCAATGGTGAGGGTGTCGGGCGCAATCGGCGCTCGCGACACTCCGAACTCAGGAGTATCGTGTATGCCCACGCTCCTCTCTCACGTGTGGTTTACGCATGCGTGTGGAGACGCGTGTCGTCAAGGCGACGGTTCCGGAGTGACTGCCTGGTGAACGCAGCCCTTCGCAAAGCACGCTCTTTCCACGGTTTCCCTCCCTCCAGCCGGTCTACCACGGCTTGGAGCCGCGTCCTCGAGAGCTCCGCTCCCGGAGAACACACCGGCTCTTCCGTTCCCTCTCTCCCCCGACGACTCCTTCACTCTTCTCTCGGCTTGGCTTCTGGCTCTGGCTCTGGCTCTGGCTCTGGCTCTGGCTTGCTCCGGGCTTTGGCTCTGACTTTTGCTCTGGCTTTAGCTTTGGCTAACGCCCTGGGCACGAGCGCGCACCGGGCCTCCAGAGGAAGGCCGCGCGATCATTCAGCGCTCCTCTCTCCTCGATCTCGTCCCCCCCTCCTCTCCCTCTATCTATCTATCTATCTATCTATCTATCTCTCATCCCCCTTCGTCACCGGCAGCCACCTATGCGATCCCTGTGTCGTCGCCCCCCTCGCGCGCACTCACCCCCGCCGCATTTACTCATCGCGATCTATCATCCCCCCTCCCCCATCCCTCCGCTCTCCTGCCCCTTTATCGTCGGTCTCTTCCTCTTCCGCAGCGCGTCCTTCTCATTGCGCCTCTCCCTAGCCTGCGCTGCTCGGCCCTGCCCTGAGCGTGCGCGTGCCCTCCGTATTACTTCCTTGCCTCGCCTCGCCTATCTTCCTCTCGCCGACTCCTTTCTCCTACTTCATCCATCGTACGTATTCTGATACCGTTGCTCTCGCTTCGCGCCTATCCTTCTACACTTCGACCGCCGAAAGAGTGCTACTGAAATTTCCTCCTCCCTTGTACAGCCATTTTTAACTCTGCTCAGCCCTGACCGCATCGATTCAGGCCCAATTCGAGTAAAGATGTCCCGTGCCTTTGTGCTAGAAAGATGTAAGAGTCTATGGAAGAGAATTGAAAATGTGTAGCGGGGAAGCGCGATGGAGACGAGCTTACTAAAAGATTGTTCCACTTTCGCCGACACGACGGAACCATTCTTTTGGCGAGCAGACTATGTCCGTGTCGAAGGATAGGCGCTTGGTCGCCGGCACCGCTACGACCGGCAGCCTTCTCTCCCCCCCGTTGGATTTTCATCTCGCGAGCGCCCTCGTTCACCAGGTACCTCTGCCTCTCTTCGTCACTCCCACACGGCGTGTGCCTTCCTTTCGTCGTGCAGCAGATACCCAATGTGTGATTCCCTTTCTCCTTCCTCTCCCGCTCCTGCTCCCGACAGCCCGGACACTAAGGACTATATGTATCCTTCCCCAGGAGCGGGACCCTTGCCGAGCGTGTCACCGGGTGTTCCTTACCACCGGTGGACGGCACGCTTCTACTTCAGCGATTAATGGTCAGAAACTACAGATGCAAGGAATTATTCTTGTCTCCTTCTTATTTTTGCTATTCTTGAAAATCAGTGAAATTGATCCTTTAACATGAGACTCGATTGTAAATTGAAATAAGGTCGGCAGTGGATGAAAGGAGCGGAGCTGGAAATAAACGATCCCCAGAAACGGGATGTGTACATGGTGTACACGGTATATAACGATCATGGGAGATACTGCTCGAGCGATATATATGTATAGTTGTGAGTTCCTGAAATTCGGAATGCAGTTCCAGGAGAGAGTGTGTGTAGCACGTAGTGATAGAAGTGTGTGTAAGCACAGCCATATACATGCACGCATCTCCCCGATCTCCTCCCCACCCACCCGTCGTGGCTGCCAAGAGATTCCCTTTCTCTTTAGATTGTGAAACGATTTTCTATCCGTGGTGCTTGAGCGTTCACGGGATTTATTATATATGCAACGTGTTACGCAAATTACGACAAAGTGCAAATATTTCACATGACCTGCACCTGCATGACTCCTCTCCCCCCGCTTCTACACGTGATCGTTTAAGCCTTTAAACGAGACACGTGAACTGTAACACGCGCTCTCACCATAAACGATGGGACGCCACGGTTGCATCTAGTCCTCACACCCACATACATATTTTCGTATACTTTAAAAATCGACTGCTCACCCTTCTTTTCTCACCCGTATAATCGCGTGACAATTAGCCTAATGCTCGTATTATGTTATCCAATTGTGAGTCAACGTAAATTAAACTGAAAAACCTACTTGCGTTGAATAAAGATTACGAAGCTTTAAATGGGGCTTGCAAACTTGGTATTCATATCTGAGCACCATAAAATTGATGCGAAAAACTTGAGGGTTATAGGTAGAGGGATACAGTGTTGAGAAAGTTGCATGGAAAAGAAATACTTATCAGAGGGAAGCCTGAAATACGGGAGAGCTGGCGATGCCAAAAGTCACTTGACGGGGTCGTGGAAGCGACTGGCTGCTGGAAATCATGCATCTGCGTGCATCTTATATGACTATAGTGATCCCCACTCGCGATTTCGACCGAAGCTTCCGGAGAACTTATGAATGGGAGTACTCGGCCATTGGTCCACTCCGATAGCCAATCGCTGGCTCCCTGCAAAGCTCATACATGATTCCAAACGAGCACACTGACCACCACTGACTGACCATAAAGAACTAATAAAATACTATCTATCTTCCTTGATATTCCCCAGTATTTCAAATCTGAATAATGACGCCTATAATGATCAAACAGGCTGACTCCAAGTGTTGCAAATGGCCTGAGACGTGAGATACAGGTCGCGAGCTGTAATTGAAAGAAAGAGCGGCGTGGAATTAGCATAATGACAGGCATGTGTAAGCGCCGCGCTTAAGCCTGCACCGTCGAATGCACTGTCGAGCTCGAGTGCATCCTTAAGGAATAGTTATAACGAATTCGTTATAACCGGAATTGCTATTTCTGAATCATGCCTGTGGTATGGCCGCACGATATGATTCACTTTTGTCGCTACGATGTAAGAGAATCACGAATTCGTGCAATACTAACAACCGAAACTAAGTAAATATGTCATTAATCTGATGGTGGAAGGGACGAATAAGCGTCAATGTTTGAACTGCGCAACCAACTTCAGACTAATGATATTGCAGACTAATGGCGGGAAACTGAAACTGTCCGCAGCTACAAATACTAACACTATTGCACTGAGAAGTGCAAATGACATGACAGCCATAATCAAGCACCGGGAGGTGAATTGTATGGAAGTGGAGAAGGAGAATGTCGCATACGAAATATTGAAGGGCAATTATCGGTTAATTTATGTTAAATACATGGAACAGTCGGCGACCCTCTTATAACAGGGAAGTCAAACCTCTTGGGCACGTCAGGGTGACGTGACTTTGTCCGAACGTATCGTCTCTAATATGAGGTATGATTAGGGTTAATACCCTTACTTTCGATATATGTAATTTATTCTAAATTCAAATAAAATTCTTAGAATGTCTGTCATAATCTACCATGGATGGGAGATCTATGCAAACATAGTGTTCTCATGCACCCTTGAGGATAAAAGTACAGCTGTAAATGGTGGATTTTCATTCCATTTCATCCCCGTACTTATTCTTGCGTTTATCCCGAGGATATTCTGAATTTCGAAACTCTTGATTTCTTGCAGCTAGCCTAGAAAATCAGAAACACAAGTAATCCGATCAATGTGTTTACAAAATATCTTTCGTACCTATTCTGTAATTCATTTCGATATTCCTCCCTGTGTTTCTGACGAAGTTCTTCATAAGTGGCTACCTTCTTTGGCTGTACTATTTCTGTATCATCCAATACAGGCATTGAAGTATCATCTATTCCATGAGAAATACCAGCATTAAGATGTGCCAGGAAAACTATGAATATAGTATTTAGAAATATATAAAGATACCAGAAAATGATTGCACGCTGGAGACTGGATCATCAAACTCCAATGCGGAAGAAACTGTGAAACTAGGCTCCTCTTTTAGTTGTAGTGATTCGTTCCTTCTTTGATCATTAGCACTTAAGAGATCACTGCGATTAGGAGCGAAGGGCCTTGAAAATTCTCTGAAAACATAATTAATTCAAGTAATAAAGCTTTGTCTATTATCATAGTCACTATTAATACACATACTCCATGTATGCTAACAGTAATACCAAACCTGTCCTGTTGAAGCAGACGAGGGACTGCCTTCTCGAAACACATTGCTGCAGAAACTCCTTTTGATACCATCATTGTCACTACGCCACCAACGACTCCAATATATTTTAAATATGTTTTAGGTGCAATTTTAGAGCAAATGCCTGCAGTTAACAATCCTCCAACAATCCCAGCGGGAATAAATGAATATGATGATATTGAAGTTAGACATTTGACTAAGTTCTGTTCTTCTTCTATTGTTAGAGGTGGCCGCTAGAAAGAATTCATAAGAATTGATTTCGCTTAACTGTGCAAATTGAGCAGTATAAGTGAAACATACCCAAGGCTTGGAGGCTATTATTTCATGCCATTCTTCAGCGCTAGGCATAGTGTAAGTATATAATTTTTATAGGATGGTGAACATCGAGATCTCCGGTCTACTTAGAGGTTACCCTGTGTTTGTTTTCTAGAGCAACAAGGCAGATGATATGGTGCGCTGTACTAAAATACAAGATACTGTGAATAATTCGATGAATTACCTACTTAGCTGACATTGATAATTCATAAAAACTTTATTATCTGTGAAAATGAGTATAGAACGTACAACGTTTTGTGGCCCAGTGCACGCGCAACTGGCCCCCAGAGCTCCCACACTCGCTCATATCACGTCACAGTATACAAAGTAATACAATCATACATCACAAATACTACATAATATACGATCCAATGACATTTCGCGCAATGATAATGTCCTTCTAAATCACTCATAAATAATTTTTAAAGCGCGCGCAGTAATTATATGAAAAAATCACGTGTAATTTTCTGAAAGTTATTACGGTGTTCGGGGAAAGCATACATATAATCATAGTATATATATAGAGGTGTCATGAACGCACGACGCCGAAAGAAAATACGCGGCATTTGCGTCGATTTGTCTGCTGGGAGTTACGCGCAAATCATCAGTTAACATATCCTATACGGTAATCGAAGGCCAAAATTAGAATGCTACGTTTATAACGCAAAAAGAATTTTTCATATTTTCCAATAATAATTCGATAAATACATGAGATATAGAACATCTCAGATTAATACATTTTATTATATATTCGATATATATAATAAATATATATATTCGTGAACTTTTTGACGATTATCTTTTATTATTCGTACTTCAAATTAGTTTTATTCTATACTACACAGAGTTTCAATTCCAATAAAAGCACTCTCCCTCGGTACGTCACAAAAGAGCAATTTATTTGCAACACCATGCTAATTTAATAAAAGCGCGCAAAAATGAGTCACCATATTATACTCTTCCGAAAACTACGCTTTTTGATATGTATTCCCCTGCTCCTCATGTTATAAACACTTCGATATATGAGATATGTTAAATGATAAGTTTAGAAATATTGTTACGTATATATGCGTGTTTTAAATTCCAGTCCTAATTAAAATAATAAGATTATGACCGCAGAATTTTGAAAACAGCTCTGGCATGGCATATATATATTAGAGGGATTAGATTCCCTGAAAGTTTTCACACGTAATGCAAAATATTGCGCGAGCTTTTTTGCACTAACAATGTGTATTTTGAGCTATGATTATAGTGTGTGATGTTTACCCCGGACATTGAGTGCAAATTTTCCATTCCCACTTATGAAGAGCACGAGAACACATGGCGTAAAGTACGTCTATAGCGTGCGTAAAGGTCGACGAGGAGGAGTAGTGCTAACAAGACCAAACCAGGGATATAAAACCGTCGGACGAGAATGGCCGGTACTGTTGAAGATGTTGCGCAATAGTAGAGTCTGCCTGGACTTAAAGGCTGTTCAAGCCCTTTACCTTATTCTACTACTATTTTGTATAATTGTGCAACTAAACGCTAGTCCCACACAACTCATCAAAGAAAGCACCACCCCATCGTCCGAGAGTAGTACTGAAAATGCGTCGGAGACTTCGGCGGATAGTGATTTGTAAGAATTTTTATTTTATTTATCTATATGAACTTGGTTCTATTGAGACGCAAATTGCAGGTATGTTATTAAAGCAGTAGTGTACGAAATAGGCATTCTTACTGACACAGACAACTCAACAGGCGAAAGTACTGAGAGGTAAGTCTAGTGAAACTATGATTTGTAGGGTGCGTAAAATCTACGCACAGCTATGAATGCTTTTCGTATTTTCAGGCAAGAGGAAGTCAATATTTCTTTCTATGATCGATCGAGTGGCAAAGATGAAAGTCCTGTTCTATCCGGCAGTCCCATACCGCTGCTATTCAACGCACGAAATCTCACCTCGTAGTGCGAAGGCGAGCGCTTGAAGACATGTGACTACATTTGATACCTGGAAGACTAATGAAGAACGTGACAAAATTTGTATAGAGTATTACTTAATTCGGGGGCTGTATAGGCCACTCGCTAGTTATATAAGTTATGCGTATCAAAATGGCACGCATTCCCCAAGCCCCTATTTTTATATGAGTAATGTAGACGAAATGCGAACCTCTTGGATTTTTGAACACTGTATTTATTCCTTAATTATGTACAATATTCCGTGTACAGTATCTATAAATACATAACTATCTGAAAAAACTTTGACGGCAAACAAAATATCTCGAACAACCAGGGAACTTAATTAGCTCACAGAACTCCCTTTAAAAAACTATACACATTATTTTGACCAAAGCATACACCACAGTAAGTTCTAACCCTGCGACTTAATACCATATAGTTTCGGAAGATCGTGTTGAAAGACTATTACGACTATTCAACTTCCGATATTTTCTTACTGGAATGCAAATAAAGAGCAATCAATTCTGATACTTGAATTATATTAAGACGTGTATACATTGGCTGAACATTATCATCAACGTAATAAAAATACATAATTTCCTTTCTTGTTCGTATCGCATCGTTGCACGTGCATAGTTTTAATGAAACAGTAGGCACTGCACGTAAGTACCTTTGCCTTATCGAACGAAGAAGCAAAAGCACCAGTTCTTTGTGATATACCATTTTACAGTGGATTTTTCTCTAATGGAGCCTCGTATCGGTATCGTTTAAAACATTACAATATATATGTATAACGGTACGTAATACTTGTTCTGTGAAACCAGGTATCGAGCGATCATAGTAGAGGCTTATCCTTACTAAACATCGGAAGCCTCCAAGTCACTCTGATCTGTCTATACAAATTGTACTTTTTCTCGTCTATCTCAGTAGTATGCGTGTATCAAACAACACAACGAAAATTCATGTGAATGTTCGATCTGCGCGATCATATCGGTGTGCACGTATAAATAACAGTTTGCGTAATTTTTAACGATATCCATCAAAGATCCCAGAAACTTTCCTCCCGCTCTCTCGTGAGCCCCTGTCGCGCGTAAGTATAACTACAAAACGCTGCCGAACTGGGAACATACGCCTAATTGTCAAATAATATACTAAACGTAGTTGAGCGTCGGTGAGTTTCAGTTTCATTTCGTATCAATACCCTGCTGAAAATTGTAGTACCCAATCAGCCAATCTGGCCAAAGCATAGTTTAATGTGGTCTAGTGAAAATATAGAGACGCAATATATACTCTGATCATTCGTACAAATTTATACTGATATGATTTCCATTTGCTATTGCCATGCCGTGCCGTAGGAATGGAATTTTCATTTGGCATCTTCTTGTGGCAGCTCGTTATGCAACAACGCTTGCCTGACGTTTTGTATCGCCTTATCGCAATCGCCGGTACTCCTAGTACACTCTACATTCTTAGTGTCAGATACCCTGAAAAACAATCATATACAGGCTGGGTAAAAAAATCGGACCCGTTTCCATATTCTAATTTCGCAGAAATTATTAGTGTTAGAATTGTAATGTGGTACTTTAGTCTTCTCTTCAATTTTAATATTTTACAACAAACACCCAGTTGAATAGAGGTCATGTTTATTTTACCACCCTGCACTACTACATTCGCAGTCATCTAAAATTTCAAAATTTTCTGGCCAAAGTATAACGGCTGTATTACCTATCGATTGGAATATCACTGGGACCAGGATTAGCGTTGGTATCGATTCCTGATGCCTGCTCCTCGCAGGTTGCATCCCCTGCTTTCTTATTATCAAGAATTCCCTCACTATTGGGAATGGACGTCTTGCATACACCCTCGGTTCTCGTTATGCTGTCACCACCGCCTGAATTTTCCGGTAGTATCGCTTGTTCTTTATTCTGACACGTGTCTGCGAGCGTGGACGTAACTGTGTGTATGTCTGCCTGCGGCATCGTAGTAATCATCGTCGCAGCCGTTAATATCTCTGAGACCGCAGAAGCTAGCATTGGGAGATCTGCATTGGACTCATCCTTATTAGATTCCTCGCTCGGCGAGGTCTTGTTTTCTACTATCACAGGGCTTTCTATAGTGAGACTACTTTCGAAATTGTCGAAATTCGCCCAACCAGTGGACTCTGCGGGTTCTGACGTCGGAGCTTCCCATGGATTAACCTCGGGGAGTACGCTGCGCGGAGGTGCACCTCCTTGAAATGGGAAGTATTTCGAATCAAGAGGCTTACGATCGCTATTGACATACATATCGCGCGGATCTTCATCCTCCTCATCGGAAGAATTGGAGTCATTCTGCTGTTGTTTCGACGGCCAATCGCGTTTCTCCACTACCGTTTGGAAAGTATGTTCCCCATCGTCACCCCACTCCACTCCGCCGCCACAGTCTTCAAGACCCGCTTTCTGCTTTTGTTGACATATCTACGGTATCAATTTCATGGTGTATGATATCTAAACCTTCAGAGGTCGCACAGTTATTCTTAAAAATGAATCTTTTAAAGTTGCTCACCTTCTCAAACATGTACTCAAACCTGTCGAGATTTCCTTCAGGGAGCATAAAGGCCAAAGATGTTCCCTCTTTACTCACGTTACTTGAAATAGATAACAGATATATGCAGTGGTCAGTCATTTTATCATGTAGCATGATATAAAAATAAATTACTTACTAAAGTGCACCCTCGCCGTCATTAAATTGATCATCATGATGTCCAAAATTTTCGATAATTTGTGGTGCTATTTGCTGATCTTGATAACTTGAATAGACCTAGTAACAAAACTCATTTATTATTAATGTCCGATACTAAACTCACATCTGATGATAGTTTTTACACATACTTGTTGAAGATAAGCCTCCTCCGAATAAGAATGATATTCGTCTTGACCTCCTTCGGAGTTCGCGACGTGTTCTTGAGTCTGTCCACCCTTTATACAAATAAAATATATTGATTACTTCATAGAAATGTTGTATTATTGACAGAATCAGATTTCCAATAAATACTATACCAAGACAAGCTGATGAGTGAGGTTGATTTTCTCTAATTGTGTAGTTACAAGTGTCTCCCACTCACTTACGGTTTCACTGGATAGGTTCATCTTTAAAAATTTACTGAAACTTTCACTCTTCTCGCATTGGCTAACAATATTATTTGCAATATTTATCAAATGACCCATGTATCCTTGTTTCACCCCGTTTTCCTTGTTCCTGCAATAGTCAGTCATTTGAATATTCTTGGAAATTACTAGATTCTGCACTTATTGAACAGTGAACTTACTGTTTGTTATCCTTTGTATCCCATGCTTCTAAAATTCGTTCTATTAATTTGCACTTGATAAATATCTGCAAATCAATTTTATAAAATTAATAAATCCTGTACGTCTTGTTCTCTATTGCAGAATGAGAAATACAGTGTTACTTACGTTAGTATAAATAATATCATTTTTATCTTCAAAATCACAACTAACAGCTAAAGCCAGGCACTGTTGTACTTGAGTATGTAGGAAATTGTTCCACATATACTTGAAAAATAAGTCCTGAAAATATAATGGAAAATTCAATAATAAATTCTTATACTCTCAATATGTAATAAATACTATTTAGTTTAAAATACTCACCAGCAACGTTTGGAATGTTCCTAAGTCTATTAGAGTCTCATAAATTTGTATATTCTTTGTGCACAGCAATGCCACTATTAATTTAGCAACATGCAAACGTGTATTGCCCACAGGACACTCTAAAACACCAGCTGTTGTTTTGACAGGAGGTTTCTGAAATTCAAAATGCAAATAATAATAATTTATACTAACATTTGCTAAGGTGTTTGTAGAATTTTCTTATATTTACATATGGCGGATCAATCAGGAGCTTCTGAAGTTGTTCTAAGTAGGGAACAATTGCGTTTGAGATTTTAACATGTTGTTCACTGTCTACGTCATCATCTCCTACAGTACCATTGGTGTTAACATCTCCTTCATTCTTGGCACTGAACATACATATATTTGTATGATTAATATATAAAGCATTTATCAAAATATGTGGTCAATGAAAAGTAATCCTACTTCTCAGGCATCCATCCTGGTTTTTGGCCCAACAGTGCAAGTAACACTTGGATACCACCAACAATACTACTCTCTAGCTTTTCCCCACTCAAGATGGTTTCCAACAATAAACTGACGGTCTCGTCCCTAAATTATAATAAAATTATTAATCCCTTACTTCCTTTATCCTCTGCAACACTTCTTTCATATATACAGCTTTATCAACTTACGACTCGAGTGTAGTTAAAATGGGATCAGGTTCATCCCGCACCGTTGTTGTACGTCGATTCTCCCGAGTTCGCGTGATCATGTCGCAAAGTGATTGAGCGGCATTAGCGTGTTTGCTGTGTTCGGAAGTAGGGGACAACAGTTTTACCAATCTTTGTACTAATTCCTCACTATCTAACCACTGTCAAAGGTTCAATATAACTAGTTATAAAATACATACGACAAAGGAAACAAAATAACTTGTGGAAGAAATGACCTACAGTTAGCGTATTCTTTCTTGTATCATCTCCTTCAATTTGGGTAACAAGCTTTAACACTAAATCCATAATAGCCGATGTTTCTAAATGTTGCAAAAGTAGATCAACGCATGTTTGTCTGCTCTTTAAGAATTCTAAAACCTGCAAACAAGTGAACTGATACGAATACCAGTTCTGTTGGGACAAGTGGAAATATAGGACAGACGAGTGAAGGTAAAGGAATTAGGGAGGAAGGCATATTAGTTTAAAGTTGCAATGCAATTGTTCTGAATATTCAGGAAAAAGTATACACAATTTGATCTTTAAGTCACTAATACAGGCTAAACTTATAATCACCTGATCACTCTTTCTTGATAAAAGGACTGTAATAGTCCTATTGAAGAATGAAGCCAACAAAGGATTCAAAGATTGGTCAGTGTCAATAAAAGAATATAATTTTTCTAGAAGTGTCTCATCACCTAAAGGGGAATATAAAAATATGTTTAAATAAATGCTTGGTTCTATCATATCTTTTCGCATAGCTCAGATATATATATACCTGCTAATTTCTCATTCATAGTAGGTATACCGCAAGTTAATAATTCGCAAGCAATATTCGGATATTTATAACGCAATCTTTCCTCAATTTCTGGCGATGGTTCCTTAGTTATTAAAGTCACCAGTTCCTCCATCACATCTGATCTTGTCAGACTACGCACAAATAGAAAGTTCTATTTAAAGAAACGCCTTCCCTTTCAAATTCTGATGCATTTCTAAGTATACCACTTACAAATCCACCAATTTTTTATGCTGCATTCTACATTCTTGTAAGAGATCCTCATAATCCATTACTTCTTGCAAAGTTACATCCTGGAAACATAAATCCTAATAGTACCATGCTACTTTGGTACTAAACTTAGAACACTATAAGAACAAAGTATCCAATAGAAGGTGACTTGTACTATTTCAATTTGTAGTATGGAGCCAGGTAACCCTGCATTGAATTGCCAACAGTTACATTGCAAAGTATTCATATCTCATAACAGATGTAATAGTATGAACATTATACACACGACGGATTCTTGGCAGCTCAGGGAGTTCTATTTGCCAATAATTGATGAACCCATTCGGCGCACGATGCCAGGATAAAAAAATAATGGTGATAAGGAAAGGATGCACAAAGGTACCGATAAACGGTTCAGCCGCGGCACGATTTTGCGTGAAAATAAACAGCAGAAACCTAATACGCAACGTTTATAAAAATGCCAAGAGGCAAAAAGGTGGAAAGTTGCCGTCTCAATAATGCCGCAAGTGGCTGACGGGCCCCGCAAGACGGAGAAAAGTTATGCTAGAAAAAAAATCGCTGCTTGCCTCCTTATTGAGCAGTGCCTCGATGTGGGCTGCTGCCGAGTAGAGTTTTGCCCAGAACGACATGGTGCCTCCCGTTCGCTCGGCCTACTCGACTGCGTAGCAATTAGTTGGGCGGTGAAAATGATCACAACATCGAGGGGCTGGCCAGCGAAAAAATAACGTAATGCGTCGCGCGCTAGGGACAGCCAACTAACATCGCATGGACAAGGCACGGTTCGCCGCTCTGTCGACGTTGATCGAACTTGCAGCGAGACCTCACTCTTCGCTGCTCTATCTGACAATGCCACCGAACTTTCCTTCACCCCCAATTACAATCGCAACCCACAAAAGTACACGCTTCAATACGTCTGACTTTTTAACTGAAAATCACGAAATTCGGCAAGGATTGCTTTGAACTCTGACGTTTGCTGCAGATCACTGCAGATCGCTGCGGAAGGAACCCATTCGCCCGAACTGCGCCCTGCTGCACCCTAGGAATCGAGACCAATCGAGACCAAGCATCGAGATTATCACAAATGACGTCGAGATGCAAGTCTCATCTATACTATACTGCGCACTATACGGCTGGTGGCTGGATTAGGCGCTTGACAGCCTCATCAAGCTTGATCAGCTTAATCAAGCTGCGCTGAACAATATAGCACATATATCGTAATGCAAGAATCTTCCCTGCTGAAAATGGCAACTAATGATGAAAAACAAATCATAATAACCAATCAGAAGTCGAGAAGTCCTTTTATCCTTTAGCCGGTTCAGCCAGATTCAGCGGGAAAATCATAAGCAGATGGGTAGCAATGTGTTTGGCTGAACGCAAATGCTGGTCGAAATTTCAGGGGACAGAAATTTGATTCGGAGTTACGATATATTTTTGAAATGTTGATTATATTTGCTCCATCAATGAAATAGTAATAATTCCATCCTGTTTGCATTAAAATCCATAGTTCTGTTAGACTGCGGTAGGCCTATATCTTAAAGAATTTTGATCCATCATTACGCGTGAGTGGACTGTATATATTAATCGAATGTTCGTTAACCTCGGAAACGAAAGTGTTAAATTTCTCGAGGATACGTAGCATCGTTTTCGCGAGACCGGCCGGAAAATGGAGCTACTAGAAGATCCTGCCTTCAAGACAAAATACCATAAATCTAAGCTACGAGTTAAGTTATGGGAAGGTGATTTCATGGACAAATATGGGCGTAGGCCCAACAAGGTACGTGCTGCGAGTTTTTCTTCTGTCAGTAGAAATTACACTATCTGACCTTTGATTTTTGATGATCGTCTATTTGTTGTAATATTTTCGTCCGCAAAAGATCAAGCCAAAATATTCTAGCACTTTTGCTATAGTATTCACAACTGTCATTTTTGGAGTGATTAGTTAGTTAGTGGATTTAATTGCAGAACGATATTAAAGAGGCAGATGTAACAATCAGAGAAGCATACAAAATGTATTGGAAATTAAAGACACGTGCATTGGAAGAAACCCTTATTGACATAACATTCACTGATGATGTACAAACTAATGTTTCCGAATCCAAGAGTCCAAAACAAACATGTGCAGAGGAAGTTAGCCAAGATAAAGGAAACTCTGTTGATGAGACAAAGAAGAACGCAGAGAATATAGATCCCCATGTTAACTTACCAGTTGTTAATATTAGTACATCTCCACAACAGACTGAGTGTAAAAATGTAGAAGGAGTGTGGGGAGACCATCTTCGTAAAAGTAATGAGAAATCACCAAAAAAGAAGCAATCATTGTTAATAGGCAGATCTTCCTCTTTTCAACTCTCACAGAATAAGTTCAGTAATTCTAGCTTCACAAAAAGGAACCCTAGAAAATCTCTGTCTGCACCTAAGTTAAAACTGAAGTTAGATAAAAATTTAAGTACAATGTCAGGTGTGTCTCAGCAAACAGATGTTGACACTCAAGATGGTTTTGATTCAGTAGAAGATGCCAAACCCATATTTGGGGAGGCAGTGAAAATAACTTATACTGAAACTAAGTCAGCTACTCAGTCTATAAACACAGTGCAACAGCTGATAGAAGGTCATACTGTTAACAGAAACTTGAATTCAGGATGGCTTGATAGATGTGCAAAGCAAAATAATGTAGAATACCCAAGCTTTGATCCTCAAAGGCTATCTGGTACAAGTGACTCTGGGATTGAATCTATAGAATCTAGTATCAGAAATCCTGTGGAAAGTACACCGCCTTTGACCCAAGGTAGTGGAGCTTTGGAAATTTCATTCTCGGACGAGGAAGACTTCATTTGCAACAGTGACTCAGAGGAAGAAAGGAGAAATAAACGCATTCGTAATTTTAAAAAAAGACTAAGCGATCAAGGAAATAATGCAAGCAAGCGTGTATGTCTTGAAGGTAGTACAACTTATACAGCTAATCAGGAAGCCTCGGATATAATAATTCCTCCTCTGAGAAATACCTCGAGCCTCGCACAATCCACGCAACCGCAATTTAATAACGATATTTCTACTAAAAGTCACTCAGAATTACCTAACAGTGAATCAACAACATCAAGTACAGTTGATACTCATATCGAAACTGTAGTGTGCAAGGAAACTAAATCAAAAGAATCGAAAGTTGCAAGTATTAATGTTAAAGAAGTTGAAGAACCAGATGAGCGCAAAGCAGCACGTAAGCCTGTGCGTAAACATAAAGTGCGGCGAAAAGTGAAACAAATTTCATCGGACGAATCAGATCCGGACTTGAATGATGATAGAAAACCACGAATAAAGAAGGATCGAACGAAATCGACTAAACCTCGTGTTACGAGAAAACGAACTACTGCACTGAAAGGGACAAATGTAACGCTTACAGAAGACAGTATAACTGAAGCAAAAAGAGTCCCAAGACGAAAGAAAACTACTGAAGAGGATGGCAAAGAAGAAGAAGAATCTGATGAGGAAAAAGAGAAAGTTCCATCAATTTATGGTGTTGAAACTATGCAAACTGTGCCACGCTTTGCTATGAGGCCATCTGAAACCAGTAATCTTATTCAGCATTTCTCAAAAACAGTGTCTATGGTAAATGATGATGAGCAGGAGGCATCTTCTCTACCAACAAAATCAAAACAGCCTTTGACTGACAAGGAAAAGTTGGAGAAAAAAATTGCAGATGGAAAGATAAATGAGAACTTTGTCAGAATCAATTTGAAAAAGAAGGTATTTGTTCGGGGGAAGAAGGGCTTCAACTTCTCCAAATATAAGAAAAATCAGTGGAAACAGAGGAAAAAAGAATTGGCATCTGGGGAAGGTGGCTTGGACATGGCCGATTTTGCCGAAAAGAACAGTGGTCCTCTAACATGTTTCAAGTGCGGAGAAACAGGCCATTTTTCGAGACGGTGTCCCAATACTAAGGGTGAAGATCTCATAGCACTCGATGACATAGATGAGGGTTCGCAGTTTCCAACTTTGGAGGAAGCTCAAAAAATGGCAGAGCAAGAAGCAACTATGGCTCATGGTAGTAGAATTGATCGACGTCCCGAAAAACCATCGTGTTCGTCGCAACCTCTGAACGACTCGGATGAGCCATCAGTCCCAGAACAAACCGGAAACGAGGATTTGTGGGAGCCCATTGACGATAACGAACTTCTTCTTTCGGGACATAAGATACCCGAAGAATTAGTATCACGATTATTGCCACCCGAAAAGGGAGCAGTGGAGCCTCTTTACAAAATGCAGCAAGAGACCACACCAGAGGTCTTTGAAGCATTGCGAATGTTCGGCCACGAAAGCTTCAAGCCTGGCCAAGAAAAAGCTATAATGAGAATACTTTCGGGGCAGTCTACGTTAGTGACACTGTCGACTGGCTCTGGAAAATCTCTATGTTATCAACTACCAGCTTATTTATATTCACAATCTTCATCTTGTATCACATTAGTAATATCACCCTTGGTCTCGTTGATGGACGATCAAGTGACTGGGATTCCACCCTTCCTAGCCGCGGCTTGCTTGCACACAGCACAAGCACCAAAAGTAAGGGAAAATGTAATGAAACTAGTGACGGAAGGGAAAATTAGTGTTCTATTAGTATCTCCGGAAGCTGTAGTGGCTGGTGAGAAATCTACTGGTTTCGGTGCCCTATTAAGGCAATTACCTCCAATAGCTTTCGCTTGTATAGACGAAGCTCACTGTATCTCCCAGTGGTCTCACAATTTTCGACCATCTTATCTAATGATCTGTCGCGTATTAAGGCATAAATTAAACGTAAAAACGATATTAGCATTGACTGCAACAGCGACCAAGACGAACTCCGAAAATATAGTCAAACATCTAGCAATACCTGATGGCATGGCAGGAGTAATATCCGATATTCCAGTGCCAAAGAATTTACATTTATCAATTTCGAAAGACGTTCATAGAGATCAAGCACTAATTGCACTTTTGCGAAGCCAGAGGTTTGCGAAATTGAACTCTATTATTGTATATTGTACACGCAGAGAAGAGTGCGCGAGAGTTGCGGGTTTGGTGAGGGCATCTTTGCAGGTACATTTTTTATAATGTTACAAGACATAGAACATAAGTTTGCTATTCTGTGATATTGAGTTCTCATGTTGAATCTGCAGGACATGCATCCACCAGAAAAACCAAACGTTAGAGTATCGGCTATTGCCGAACCGTATCACGCAGGTCTTTCTGCTCACCGTCGTAAGGTTGTACAAAATGGTTTTATGAGTGGACATATAAGAATTATAGTAGCCACTGTTGCCTTTGGTATGGGATTAAACAAAGCTGATATTCGTGCAGTAATCCATTATAACATGCCTGCAACTTTCGAAGGATATGTTCAAGAAGTTGGAAGATCTGGTAGAGATGGATTGGAGTCACACTGTCATTTATTCCTGAATCCCACAGTATGTTCTTGCAATACTCAGATAATCAAGGAATTCTTATGAAACTTAATAAACATATTTAATACAGGAAAATAGCGATAAGTGGGAGTTGCAAAGGCATATTTATGCGAATGGAGTAGACCGACATATGATCAGGCGGCTGCTAGAAAAAGTTTTTATGCCGTGCTCGTGCGCTAAGTTACGTTCTAAAGGTGGTAAAGGTCAAAGATGCCCCGGTCACGAAGTCGCGATTCCAATTGATGAGACCGTAATTGCCCTTGATATCACAGAAGAAATGATTTCTACACTACTCTGTTACTTGGAGCTTCATTCCAAGAAATTCATTACTGTATTATCGTCAGTGTACACGAAGGCTAAGGTTTCCAGTTATAATGGTGCACAAGGTTTAAAACTCGCAGCGCAAAATGTAAGTGTATTTTATGAAGCAGTATTTCAGGGCTTGGACGTAATTGACATTTTAAATTACAGTCACCGCCACTCGCAATGGCAATTGCTATGGACTTGCAAAGGGGCATTTCCCACGAGAACAGTAGAATCATAGAATTCCCGGTAGTTGAGGTCGCGTCTGCTATCGGGTGGGATAGTGGTGTTGTTAAAAGCCACTTAAAGAATTTAGAATGGAAAACTGGTACGTTAATAAATATGCATTATGTACGTGAGAACAGTAATAATTTCTTCCTTTTTTGACTGATTGGCTAGTGGATGGAAGATATAAGAGATCATCGATCTCTGTACGGTATGATACTCTTGGTTTAAGAGTTAAAGCCCCCGGTGATCTGAGTGAAGAAGAACTGGACGAAGCACTGGATGCTCTTTTCGCACGTACTCAGAATCAGCAGGATTCATCGCTGAAACAACTAGAGTCTATAAGTGCAGCCCTTCACAAGTTCTCCCTGCCTACTTTCAAACAATGTTTAGAAATAAATGACGAAGTATTGGAGAGGTCAGAGAACTTAAAGAATGTTATACGTGAATATTTTCAAGAAGAAAGCTCACCTTTCCCCATTGACCTCAAATCAAAGGTAACCAAGCATTTACGAAAGCATATTTCATGACCAGGGTCAGTTTTGAGGCGGTTTTTATGAGCGCTGCTTCCTTTTCTGTTACAGGAGACCGTTCCGAACGAGGACCAAGTGGCTGGAGATATTCGCAGTTTGATATTCAGTTACAGAGATACCAATTTCACTGGGCGAGCTGTGGCGCGCATCTTTCACGGTATACAAAGCCCCAATTACCCTGCATACGTTTGGGGAAAATGTCGATTCTGGCGCTTGCATCTCTCGTGCAATTTTAATGCAATTTGCCAAATTGCCACTCGGGAGATCTTAGCACATCGTTAATATTATGCCATACAAATGCATTCAAACCTCTAAGTGCCTGTATAGCCAATAATAGCTAGCGTTGCGGTACAACAATATGGTTGATTAAATAATTCTATAACAAAAGAATGAATGATGTATTCAAATAATACCAACTGAAACATTTTATTGATCAGTGTTCAAAAATGAGCCGTTACAACACAACGTGTAACATGCGGCAAACTCGTGAAAAATTGTTGACCGTTACTCGCAGCCAATTTTAACGTAATAACTTAATTTATATTTTTATAAAAAGATGCTCTGACATTAATAAATCATTTATCTAAGAATAATTATAAAGTGCCTACATTCATTTATACATAACAGGAAAAACAGTATTTATCCATATGCAATTATTACGAATATGTTCAATGTTCTACCTTTGTGAATCCCAATGGATACATAAACCTACACCATTTTCCTTTCTCCTCATCCATTTACAAAATATGCGTATAAAGAATCTTGCAAATTGTCAAATTGCATTTAATACTAAAGTACATACGCATGTCATCGCGATAAATGGTTTCTTATGATACCATATCGTACAGAATCATAGCAGTTATCACTTGACATTGAGTATGGCTTGCGCGTGTAAAAATGCCTCACCGCTTTACTTTTAAAGAATGTATGATTTTTAATATCTTTTGTACAAAAGATGCGTCTTGTATTCTATTATGAGAATACAGCTTATTTTCATGTAACGACTTTCTTCATGTAATTACATTGCCGTAGAAATTTATGCATGCGTATCTGCTGCATTTTGCCGACGCGATTCATGCAGGTCTCATTTTGACAAAGAGCACAGAACTCTGAAGAAATCGCGTGAAAGGGTGACCTGAAGTAAACACTCGCATTCTTTAGGGACTTATTCTTACGATGGGCCCAGACATGTAGGACCACTTCGAATATCATTAATAGCACCAGGAACCAGCGGAAATAAAAGATGGCAGGTAGGAATAAACAGATAGGATTCATCTGTCCAAAACAAGCGCCCACGGGTACAGGTTCCAACGCCATCAAGTTCTGCCCTCTGTTCGAGGAAGCTCCTTTGCTTTCGAGTTCTTCCTTCACTTGTTTTGGTATCTGTAGTTTTCCAAGAAATTACACTTAAACTAACACTTAAACGTAAATTCCACAATCTAGATCATTCGATAGTTTCATCATATTACCTGAAAAGGGACCCTTCGATTTTTTATTACTCCGGTCTCGCATACACCTATTTCCGGCTCACCAGTCTCGGCGTTGTTTACTGGAGAAGCTTGCTCATTGATTGTTCTCCAGATCTCGCTATCGAAAAGCGGATGAACGATGCTCTCGCCCGTTTCTTCATCGATGAAGACTCGCTCCATATTGTTTTTAATCCAGGGACCTCTCTTTTTGTACCTGCACAGATCAGTCCCCAGACTAAGAAAATCATACGAATCGTAAACACCTAATTTCTTACATGTACTTTTGTTCCTCCCACCCTACTACTTCCTCGTGCACCCGTCCCCTCTCCTCTCTCTCGACAGCGGCTAAAGGAAAACGTGTTAACGTATTCAAGAACGCGCGTTCGAAGGTCCTCGGGGTCACTTCCCGGATGCTACACTCTACTCACTCTTATTCTAATGACTAGAAACACCGGGTAGAAAGTTCTCTAAAAATGGAATAATCCGTGATTGTTCCTACGTGGATTTATCGAAAAAATATCCAGAGAATTATTTAATAATTTAATATAATCCTCGGAACAAAGAAGCGAAAGGTGACCATGACTTTCCCCAAGAGTTACCGACTCTATATCAGTCACGTAGATTGTCAGGTCGATCTCAGTGGCCAGCGATATGTACTCAAGGAAGATTGAGACGTACATAGTCCTCGTGCTACGAGCTTTCGTCATTAGAATGAATGACATTACTATGACTCATGTCCTTCGCATTCGTGTATGGAACCAAGCGATTTCTAACTAAACTTACTTCGAAAGGCGGGAAGCAAGAAAGCATGGAAAAAATTTGATATCATGCTTAATAACAATTGTAGTGGACATCGCGACCTTTCTTCTATAAACCATTCGTGTTAGGCTATTTTAGTTGGAAGTTTCGATTTACGTAACTGTTACTGCCAACTGTCATGACTACCATCCTCCTCGTTGTTCAGAATCAAGCAGGTGCAACACGTGCAACCGAAATCTCTGCAAGCTTTAGCGAACACCGTACACAAGTACATGAACATACAACACATATCGCTGCCGCTTCCACGTGCAGCAAAAACCCAGCGTGATTAAAATTAACCAGCCATCTACGTTAAGTGCCACGGACACACATCTCCTGAACCTCTCCAGCCATCACACACGCTCTCGTCAAATGTTTTATCAGATACCGACAACGGTGAAAGAAGCTAGTCCACATATTGCTGGATCGGAAAAATGTCCAACACTTCGTCCCGATTATCTTTCATGATATCGTCGATTGCATTCATATAATCGTAAACTTTTCGGAGCCTGTCTGTCGGTTGTCCCTTCCCCCCTCCTCATCCCGTCCATGATAAATAATTCTATGGAAATCCTATGGATCATGTGTGACGCGATTCCATCATTAAAATTCCGCTTTCACGCGGCATTTACATTACGGTGCTACATATCGGAGAACAGAATTCCCGATTTAATCGACTCAACTGTGTAACTCAAGCACGCATTTGTATATGTATTGTGGAAATGAGGGCGATGGTCCGATGTAACGGTTCGTTTGCCACTGAACTACCGCCGTGAGGTATCGGCAATCTTGCAAATTTCAAACTTCCAACTAAAGACTCATTAACTTGTCATTACTGAAAAATGGCAGGCTCTGCCTGGGATGTTACATAATAACACGTAACCGAAGAAATCACCAGGGGAACAGGTTTGAACAACACGCCAGCCAATGTTTTTACGTTGCCCTGTGCGCCTGCTTTTATACGTGCACATGCTACCGCCAAGGATTCACCTTTGACCGGCAATTTTACTAAGTAGCTGGCAATGAAGGCCCGCAATTATGCGACCAGTATACTGACAGGTCTTCCTTATCGCCATTCTTATTCTACCTTTTCTTCTGACATCGAATACCGAACAATTCATCGCAAATATGCCGAGGATGGAACGAAGGACTTCTTATGCGCGGAAAACTAGGGTAGCTCCCAGAAAGGAATGCACGAGAAGAATCTCGATGTCCAGACTCAAGGTAAACCTGCTCCAGTGCTGTTTCATTCTACCTTCCAGCTTGACGGAAATGTCGGCCACTGCGATAAAAACTTATGGTCCTGAAGGTTCTTTTCAACTTTGCAAAATGCCAAAACGAGAGAGAGAGAGAGAGAGAGAGAGGGGGGGGGGGGGGGAGGCAATGATAAAAAGCGCGCAACACGACCGTATTATTCGGCAGGCAGTCCCTATCAGTCTGGTTCCAAAGCCCTCTTATCCCCGAAATGGCGAGAGTGCATCATGCATCGTGCCTCGTGCTGATAAACAAAAATCGGTTGCGCACTTCTCTTCCCTCGCACCTCTCTTGCAGACCTCTCTCTCAAAAGAGAGGACAGGTACACGTGGATGGGCCTGTCGTCTATTTCAATCGATGACGAATAAAAGCTTTTCTAGAGCTTCGAGTTAATTGTTCGGGAGGAATTACCGTGAACCAACGCACTTTGAATTGATCTGCTGTCTTGAGGTTTCCACTCGAAGAAGTTTGTGTTCCAATTAGTTCCCACGGGATCTTCTCTCGATCTCTCTTCCTTTCACTTCCTACTGTCGAGATAGTATATATATCCTTATGTGAACTCACTGGATGCGGCTGAGCTCAAAGCACACAGTGGAGTCGGAGTCAGCAGCGAAAAGCACATCACAAGCCGATCGGACAGTTTGCAGGCGACGTATTGCGCCGTAACGTGTGCAAACCCGCGGTGACGCTTTGACACATCAACCGCCTTCTTTCACGACACTTGCAAGACTGAACTCGCACTGGGAACGCTCCACTCGGGATTGCTCCGGACTACTCCGGACTCCGGACCGGACGAATTGGCCCTGTTGGCCGTAATGGCCTCTCTCTCGGAGCACGCGCGCCTCATAAAGAAGAGAGAAGCGCCACACTGGGGAAAGGACGATTGTTTGACAGAATGCAATAATGAGAGCTGTTTGTCATAATTAATGTACTTTTGATAAAAAGTTCAAATAATCAGCAAACTTTTCCTCTAATACTTTAGCACCTTGCCATTCCCCGTTTCCATTCGATTCTAATTAATTGGGCCTGTGTGATTGGGCTTTCATTATAATTTTTCAGCTATTCGACTACTTAGTGTCATCTCTTTCAAAAGATCTGCTTTCTAATCTGGCTTTCTGAGCCCTGGCCACTCAATAAATCCGGGATATGATGCATTTCGAAAAAATGAGAACTTCCTTATCGCGAATTGATAGCATTACTATATTTTGAGTACACACGCGAGAACAAGAGACAGGGATTGTACATGTGAGTAGGTAGTGTGCATGTAACCTTGGCATATATGCATATGTATGCCCATGTTTTATTTAATCAAGTCGCGATGGGTATAGTATCGCGTCGATTTGTCAGAACTCATTAAAATAATTTATATAAAGGAATAAGTACCGGCGACGCTTATATTCCAGCGCACCACAGTTACAAGTACTACACTAATTCACTTCGGATATACAGGGTGTAACAGATAGAATGGGACTAGCTTTTTACCATTGATTTATCGGTAATACCGACTTAGCGTAATTGTTTTGGTAGCTGTGTAATGTCACTTGTGTCGTGTGTCGCTGAGCACTACACGGAGTGAATCACGACAAATATCGGCGGCTTATGGATTAATTCACAAGATTAATAGATCAATCTTTAGAAGCCCTATTAGGGCTTTTTATGAGTTTTTTTTCGCTTCAAAAATTTGCGAAAAAATGAATTTTGAGCTGGGGCTCTGGAATTTGTATCACTTCTTCCTTGATGCAAAAAAACATTCCCCACCAAATTTCAGCCCCGGAAAATGTCGGGAAGTATGAAAAACATGGGGAAAACCACGAAAATGAATTATTCAAGATCGGATTCCCATGTGTTTTCGGTACAATTCCGGCATTTCTGCCACTGGTTTTATGTTTTCTTTTCGTTTTGATACACAAACAATCGAAAAATCAAGCATTCGTCCAAGTCCCAGAACCTTCGAAAAATCGAAAATTTGTGAAGGGGTACATATGGAAAAATTTGCGAAAAAATGAATTTTGAGCTGGGGCTCTGGAATTTATATCACTTCGTCCTTGATGCAAAAAAACATTCCCCACCAAATTTCAGCCCCGGAAAATGTCAGGAAGATTTGAAAACATGGGGAAAACCACGAAAATGAATTATTCAAGATCGGATTCCCATGTGTTTTCGGTACAATTCCGGCATTTCTGCCACTGGTTTTATGTTTTCTTTTCGTTTTGATACACAAACAATCGAAAAATCAAGCATTCGTCCAAGTCCCAGAACCTTCGAAAAATCGAAAATTTGTGAAGGGGTACATATGGAAAAATTTGCGAAAAAATGAATTTTGAGCTGGGGCTCTGGAATTTATATCACTTCTTCTTTCATGCAAGAAAACATTCCCCACCAAATTTCAGCCCCGGAAAATGTCAGGAAGATTTGAAAACATGGGAAAAACCGCGGAAATCAATTTTTCAAGATCGGATTCCCATGTGTTTTCGGTACAATTCCGGCATTTCTGCCACTGGTTTTATGTTTTCTTTTCGTTTTGATACACAAACAATCGAAAAATCAAGCATTCGTCCAAGTCCCAGAACCTTCGAAAAATCGAAAATTTGTCAAGGGGTACATATGGAAAAATTTGCGAAAAAATGAATTTTGAGCTGGGGCTCTGGAATTTATATCACTTCTTCTTTCATGCAAGAAAACATTCCCCACCAAATTTCAGCCCCGGAAAATGTCAGGAAGATTTGAAAACATGGGAAAAACCGCGGAAATCAATTTTTCAGGATCGGTTTTCCATATGTTTTCGGTACAATTCTGGCATTTCTGCCACTGGTTTCATGTTTTCTTTTCGTTTTGATACACAAACAATCGAAAAATCAAGCATTCGTCCAAGTCCCAGAACCTTCGAAAAATCGAAAATTTGTGAAGGGGTACATATGGAAAAATTTGCGAAAAAATGAATTTTGAGCTGGGGCTCTGGAATTTATATCACTTCTTCCTTGATGCAAAAAAACATTCCCCACCAAATTTCAGCCCCTGGAAAGGTCGGCAAGATTGCAAAACGTGGAAGAAACTATCACAGGCTATCGGTTACAGCCCGTACGATGTCATTTGTTTGATCGATAGTGTGATTTCCTAGTCACGTGTACTCCATATGCTCATGCAAAGGTCAGGAGACATACTGAACACATTGCCTCTTTCATACATTGTGAAATGAAGTAGTTTCTGACTGTTAGGCTCATACTGGAAAATAACTATGAGTAAGAGACCAAGAAAGGTATGTGTGAGGGAGAAGAGCGGCGCAGGTAGTCTAAACGAGACTTCCGTAGCTCGAAAATCTGGGATAGATGAGAGACTATCGCAACCACGAGGTCCACCACGAGGTGAAAGTACTCCTGATGCTTTGGTGTCCAGGCAGTACCGCAGGGCGCCTTACGCTTGTGCGAGGTAATCGAACATTTATTTTCTTCGGTCCACGTCAGCCGCAGACTTCACCAGGTCCTCTATTTTTATATTTTCCGTCGCGGACAATGCCCCTCGAAATCTTTCCAAGATACTTTTAGACACTTATTTGTCTCGTTGTTTTTCCACGCGTCGGCTTTGTCGGGCATTCTTGAACTTTCACACCGTTCAAATCTTGTACTAATGTTCGATTGAAGGAAGAGAAGAGATGAATTACCCTTTGCGATACCCCACAAGAAGTTAATGGAGATGCTGGAGGAAAAGTCGGATACGGTCGAGCCGCTGGTACAGGATATGAAACAATCCTGATTAGTCGAACACTATTCCTTTCATCCAATATCTTTAGACAGGTTTCGGCGATTATCAGGATGAAATAATAAAGGAACTTCATAAAAACTCGAACTCAATGGAGCTTTCGGTCGATGGCCGCTTGTCCTCAGTGGTAGAAGCACCAGTCCAGAAAAGAAAGTCCACTATAAGTAATGACCTTGAATTCTATTCGCTTTGCGGAATCGAGATACAAATATTTAAATATCAAAAGTATAACAAGTATTCTGTATTTTATGTGAAGTAAAAGTACGGCCGAAAGATCAAGTGCATGATGAGATGTGGGAAAAAAGCAAATGGGGAAGAACCGGAGTTTTAAAAACAGAGGATCAGCTAAGATTAATCGAGGAATTGCGAAGAAATCCTAGAAGCGGTTTTTACTACATGGTCTATGCGGTAGATCGTTCCTCCGAGCATTTTACCCCGTATTCCCTCAAGTAAACCAATATATTTCCCTTTAATCTCTGGTAATGTTTAATTTTCTTCAAATTCCTTGATTCCTCGATGATTATAGAATCGTTTCTTACGAGGAAGTAGGTGATACGTACATGACCGTAAGTCCTAATGGTGTGACCCAATATAACGCCGACGAAATGATCTTTACACCGCTCCAGGACTGGGAGAGGGAGTATAAATTTTATTTGCGACTCCTCGAGGTACCAATTTTATACGATGATTCTATAAAAATAGAATACAACTACTTCTTTCAATTTAGATCAGGACTTTTGTGATATTCAAAATGTGGAAAGCTTTCTATTTCTGGCGACGGCGCGTTCGTCATCGTAAATTTAAGAAAGCTAAAAAATTCGTCGAAGAAAACCTCTTTATTTCTGATCCCATCCTAAGTAAAGCTCTGCTCGAGATCAAAGCGATGTGTACGATCTTTCTTCAGTCTAATTTCATTGACACCACTATTATGGAAAAGTTACATCTCTTCTATTTTATTGAGAAACAGGTGTGTTCGCCAAGTACCTTGTTAAATTAATTAATGTTAAATGGTACCAATTAATCATTGGGACTTTAAAAAAATAGTTCGCGAAACTGGAATACTATACATCTAAACTGGATGAATTTCGAAGTCTAGCTGTCGTCATTGTAAACAATGCCTGTTTAGGCGCGCTCTTGCAAGCGGGATACACGCCAGATGATTCCAACATAACAGTGGAACAGACTGCTTATGGGAAATTAGGTACACAGAACCGTTACATTAACCTTCACATAAAAATCTTGTTTTAAAAAAATCTTCATCTTTCAAAAGGGCAATTTAGTGGTGTAGAATTTAAGATGCCAAGGGACGGTGTTCTGAAAATGAGTTTTATTGAACAAGTGAGAAAGAGGGAGAAGTGCTACCGTCTTTCCTGGTACAATTTTTTAATTAATCATTAGTACAAAAAGTCTATTGTATTGATTATAATACAAATTCTTCAACACCTCTTTTAGTTTTGTGCACTTGGTTGATCATATGCGGACGAACATGATGCACGGTCTCCTCCTAAATACTTATACCGAATTAATAAAAGCGCTAAAGACACACACACAATGCTTGCCGGAGGGTGATGCTTTGGACAATGAAGTGCTGGACATGCCTTTGGACGAGAATCGTTCTGCCTCGTCAAAAATTCAAGTAAACCATTTACTTTCCAGAAGAAAATTTGAACCCACCAAGCTTACAACTGTTTTTAGTACCCTTACTTTATAGCAGACTTATTAATCAATTCGGAAATGGATATAGCAATGGATCCACCCGAGATGATTTTTCGATTTGTCTTGAAGACTCTACAGACGATGTGGGAGGAAAGTCTATGCGCAATCAAGCCTTTACTATCCGATCCCTATTTCCATTGTTTCACCAGACCGATGATCAATCACAAAATAGAGGAGAAATTGTGCGGAAATCCACCCGAGATTTCTGATGTACTCGAGCATGATCCTCTCTTGAACAGTTTCAAGGAGGAAGTCGAGGAATATCTTAATACAAACTTCAAAGCTGTTAATCGATACTGCAAACGATTTGATGGCATTAAAGCTTTCTATACAGAGGACACAGAATTGGATGAGAATATTATTCGGGACAATGTCGAAGTGGTCATGTTCCGGAATTGGTGCACGCGATACAGATGGGAGATGGATGCTATTAACAAGCTAGTGGAATATCAACCCCTCGGTTTGTTTTATCTCCAGCTCGATAGGTTCAAGACCGCTGGTATGCTTGCTCCCACAGGGAAAATGCGTGTTATAGAAGCTGTGTTTCCAGCGTGAGCTTTTTTCATTTAGACACTAATTAATTTAGTAATCCAGAATGTTAAGATTCACGTTTACAAATTTTCCTAGACTTGGGAAGAACAGAGTTAATGCTCTTCTTAAAGAAACCATGGATACCGTTAATTATATGGAGAACGAGCCTATGGCGACTGATGCTTTTGTGGAGTATATTCAATTTGTGGATAAAGCACAGCACTGTGTTGATGCGTTAGAAGCTCAGATGGATTACGTGAAAGAATTATACGACACCATGGAGGAATTTGGACTTCCCATACCTACCGAAGACTTAGCTAATTATCTGGTATAGTTACTCGTAAACGTATTAATTTTTTGAGCTTAAATAAAAAAATAATCTGTCCTATTTTTAATCGATAGAGTATAGGTGATCATTTCACGACTTTACGCGTGTCAGTCGAGCAGAAACTCGAGGAGAGAGAAAAGATCATAAAGAGATTCAACAATCAACTTCAGCGGGACATAGCAGCTTTAATTGAGAAGATATCCGAGATAAATGAAGAAGTCATGGTTCAGAAATTAATTTTTTTATTTATTTTATCTACTTTAACATTGAAAAACTGACCTGATCTTTATTTCTTAGCAACCTTGGCTTCTAGAAAAAGATAATGACATTGAGGTTTGTCAAGGAACCTTGAAAGACCTGAGTGATCGGCTTCAGGAATGTGCAAATATTGCCGAAGAATATCGCGCTCACCAGCGAACCTTCAAGCTACCATTGATGAGATTCGACATTTTGATTCACGTCACTAATGAGTTGAGACTTCGCAATTTACTGTGGGAAAGTGTAAACAATTGGGAGAATGCAGTGGAGGAATGGCACACCACTGACTTCGAAACTTTGGACGTCGAGGAAATGACTTCTGTGACCTTGCGAACTCTGAAGAACATCGTGCAATTAGAAAAGGGATTACCACCGAATGAAATCGTTCCTCAACTGAAAGACGACGTGGAACTCATAAAGAACAAGCTGCCAATTCTTGGATATCTAAGAAATCCCAGTCTAAGAAAAAGGCACTGGAAAAAAATCGAGGAAATATTGAGCTACAGGTTTAAACCTGACGAACCAATCACTCTGAACCTCCTGGAGAATTTGGGTGTTTTCCATCACCCAGCAGAATTAATGGAAATTGCTGCGGCTGCCAGTTCCGAAGCCAGTCTCGAAACCATGCTGAAAAAGGTCGAGGATACCTGGGAAAAGCTAGAGTTTATCGTAGTGCCGCACAAAGAAGCAAGGGACGTTTATATCCTTGGCAGTCTGGAGGATGTCCAAACAGCAATGGATGAAAGTAACATCGCTCTACAAACGATTGCTGCCTCGAAGCACATTGGTCCCATTAAAGCACAGGTCGACGAATGGATCGAACGACTTGATCTATTTATTGAAACTCTGGTGTGTGAGAATTATTATTTTTTTCGACAGATTGTTGTTAGATTCATGGAAACAACTTTCACAATTTTTCAGGATGCCTGGCAATATTGCCAACAGCAATGGTTATACCTCGAAGCTATATTCTCAGCGCCAGATATCCAACGACAATTGCCAACAGAGGCAAAGTGGTTTATTCAAGTGGACAAGTACTTTAAGGATTTAATGAGACGGACTTTCAAAGTATTTTCAATTTTCCTCGATTCTATTCTCTTCTTCTAGATTTGTTTCATTATTATTTATTCATCCTTCAGAGACCTTTAGCAATGCCAGCTGGTACACAACCGGGCTTATTGGAACAGTTCGAAGAGTGTAATAGAAGTTTGGATCAAGTATTGAAATGTTTGGAGGCTTATCTGGAAACTAAACGAATCGCGTTTCCGAGGTTTTTCTTCCTTTCTAATGACGAGTTGCTGGAGATTTTGGCTCAGGTATCGATTAAAGGACACAAACTCGGGACAATTGGCAACACAACATGTTAAACATGCGTATTAAGCATTTATCGCCTGCTACCATATACTATTAAACATTTCAAAATACAGACAAAGAATCCGCACGCGGTCCAAAGGCACTTGCAGAAGTGTTTCGATGCGATATATCGTCTGGAGTTCGCGGTGATAATAAAGGAGGACGAATTTGGAAAACCGAAACCTCCTACTTTGACCAATGATATAATTGCTATGATCTCACCGGAAGGCGAGAATGTAACACTTGAAAAAGGCTTGAAAGCCAGAGGTAATGTGGAAGATTGGTTGGGAAGAGTTGAGCAAGCAATGTTTGCAGCCTTGAGGAAGATAATGAAGATTGGAATTAGTGATTGGGCTGCTAAAGGCAGGCAATATGTTCTCTGGACCCACCCTTCTCAGGTTATTGATTCCCACTTTAACCATTCCGTCAAATCTCTAATAAAAAGCTCATTTTCAAGCAAATCTGTTTTCTTTTTCAATTGAATCCTGATTACAAAAACCTATTTCCCTCTCCAGATTGTCCTTGCCGTCTCGCAAATTTTCTGGGCTCGTAGTATCCATCTGATCCTGGATTCCCAGAATGATGTTCTTAATAGTATGAAATTGTTCGAGGAAAAAAGTTTCTCGGTAATACAGTGTCTTTCCTACAGACATTCGCAATTATTAGCTATAAAAAAAAATGTAAAAAGTATTATTCAATTCGTAGAACTTGAATGATTTGGCCGCGATGGTTAGAGGAGAGCTACCGAGACTTATTCGCGACGTAATTACTAATTTAGTAACGATCGACGTGCATGCGAGGGATATTGTGACGACTCTGGTCGAGAAAAAAGTAGACAATAGGTGACACGATTGCAAGTTATTAATCTCATGCAAAAAGAATTAGATGAATCAAATATTTTATTGAAACTTAGCACCAACTTCAATTGGGTAAAGGCTTTGCGCTATTATTGGGAACAAGAACTGGATTGTTGCATAGCTAGAATGAGCAATGCAGAATATCTTTATCGATATGAATATCTCGGTGCTCAGAAGAGACTCGTAATAACACCATTAACTGACAGATGTTACCTGTGTCTTATGGGTGCCTTACAGCTTGACTTAGGTTCGATTCTTTAATAAATCAATGAATATAATAATTTTTCCACACTTAACTCTGGCTATTTAACTATTTCGGAAATGTAGGAGGTGCGCCAGCTGGACCAGCAGGTACCGGCAAAACGGAAACAACAAAAGACTTGGCGAAAGCTATGGCGGTTCAATGCGTGGTATTTAATTGTTCCGAAGGATTAGATTACAAGGTACTATCTATCCTTAACAGATTCTTAATTATTTATTTTATGCAACACTGTATTAATTAGGATCATCTCAAATTGTATTTAACATCACTTTCGTAGATGATGGGAAGATTCTTCTCGGGCTTGGTCACCGCAGGTGCCTGGTGTTGCTTCGACGAATTCAATCGCATTGATATTGAAGTCCTATCAGTAATAGCGCAGCAATTGATAACCATTAGAAACGCAAAAAAGGCGAGGGCCACAGAGTAAGTAATTCTATCCTAATTGTTAAATAAAAAGTACCGCACTTCTCAAAGTATTCTTCCAGATTTGTGTTCGAAGGACGCATGATAAAATTAGTGATGTCCTGCTCGACTTTTATCACTATGAATCCTGGCTATGCTGGTCGTACTGAACTACCTGATAATTTAAAGTCCCTCTTCCGACCGTTTGCCATGATGGTCCCGGATTACAGTAGGAAATCAATACATTGTATAAATCCATGCTGAATATCTCGGAAGTTTCGTATGTTCAAAGATTCATTTCAGAACTCATCGCCGAAGTTACTTTGTACTCGGAAGGTTTCGAGTCATCGAAACCTCTGTCAAAGAAGATGACTCTCATGTATACCTTATCCAGTGAGCAATTATCGCAACAAGACCACTATGATTTTGGAATGAGGTATTCTTAATCAACTTTAACGATATTTATAATATTTAAAAATTTGAGCAACGAAGGAATTCGTCTTTAAAGGGCGGTGAAAAGCGTACTAGTAATGGCTGGTACTCTCAAACGGAGTAATCCTGACAAGAAAGAGGACGTCGTTCTGATCAGAGCTCTTCGTGACAGTAACATTCCAAAATTCCTACGAGATGACACCGAACTCTTCGAGGGAATCGTAGGGGATCTTTTCCCAGGTGTTGATATCCCTGAGGAGGATTACGGCGCCTTCGAAGAAACGGCGATTGAAGTATTATTATCCCAAGACTTGCAACCAGAGAGATGCACCATTAAAAAGACAATACAATTGCACGAAACCATGCAAGTGAGGCATGGAGTAATGCTAGTAGGACCAACCGGTTCAGGAAAGACCACTGTACTTGGAACTTTATGCTCCACCTACACAAAACTTCACGAGAAAGGAATTCCGGGACAAGTTCATCAACCCGTTCATATGTATGTGATAAATCCGAAGGCGGTGACAATCGGACAATTATATGGGGAAGTGGATATTCTAACAAACGAATGGCACGATGGATTAATTGGCTCAACAGTTCGACACGCCTGTAGCTTTACAACCGAGGACCACCAATGGATCGTTTGCGATGGACCAGTTGATGCTGTTTGGATCGAGAATATGAACACAGTCCTCGATGATAATAAAATGTTGTGCCTGGCGAATTCCGAAAGAATTAAATTTACACCATACATGCACATGCTCTTTGAAGTGATGGACTTGGCTCAAGCTTCACCTGCCACTGTCAGTCGTTGTGGCATGGTTTACGTCGACCCTGCTGAACTTAAGTGGTTGCCCTATGTGAAAACCTGGGCGCAAACATTACCAAATACTATTATCAGCGATGACTCACGAGAAATAGCAGTTGAGCTCTTTGAAACTTACTTCGAGGATGGATTAGCCTTCTTTAATAAGACCTGTGAACAGGCAATTCCTCAAGTCGACATTAGTAAAGCAAACATGGCCTGTACGATACTAGAAAGTATTTTGATCGAGCTAGGATCACCAGAAAGAAATATTGACAAGGCGAGAATGAAGATTTTCCTCACCCAATCCTTCTTATTCGCCTATATTTGGTCGGTCGGTGGTAATGCGGTTGATTCATCGAGAGATGCAATCGAGGCTTTTGTGAAAAATCAGTTCCATGATTGTGAAGATGCTTGTATCACAGGGGATGATCTTTGGGATCTTTATATGAATGTGCCCAATCGTAGACTTGATCCTTGGACAAAGATAATGCCGCAATTCGTCTACAACCGTCAAGTACCATTCTTCGATATTCTTGTACCAACCATAGACACTGTTCGCTTCGGTTATATTATGCAGAAATTAGTTGAAATCAATAAACCAGTATTATTCACGGGAGGGACTGGAGTTGGCAAGTCAGTGATCACAAAAGTTGTCTTGAAGAATCTTGAAGAAAGTCAGAATTGGGTGCCGATTACTTTGATATTCTCGGCTCAAACCAGCAGTAGTCGAACTCAGGAAATTCTTGAGCTGAAATTGGAGAGAAGGAAGAGGACAGTGTTAGGGGCTCCGATTGGGAAAAGAGTCTGCGTTTTTGTCGACGATGTCAACATGCCGAAGTTAGATACCTTCGGTTCTCAACCACCTATCGAATTGCTTAGACAGATTCTCGATTTTAATGGAATGTACGACAAAGAGAAATTATTCTGGAAAAGTATCGAAGATATGGTATTAGCGGCAGCATGCGCACCACCAGGTGGTGGAAGAAATCTTTTGACTCCACGATTTGTTAGACACTTTGCAATGCTATCGATTCCAGCTCCAACAGAAATATCTCTCAAAACGATTTTCCGATCAATTATGGAAGGTTTCCTGGAGGACTTTGCAGAATCGATATCGGGAGTGGGCGCCAGGATAGTCAATGCCACAGTTCATGTGTATCAAAGGATCGCTGTTGATTTGTTACCCACTCCTGAAAAAAGTCACTATGTTTTTAATCTCCGAGATCTGTCTAAGTGCATCCAAGGAATCATGCAGGTTGAATCAGAGGTAGTGAAAGAGCCGAAGGAAATGATGAGACTTTTCTATCACGAGTGTCTACGAGTCTTCCATGACAGATTAATTAACAAGGAAGATAAAAGCTACTTTTATCGATTACTGAGAACAGTATCGATGCAGTATTTCAATGACGAAGTCCTGAGACTCCCCACTGACACGATCATCGAAAAACCACCCGTTCTGCTATTCGGCGATTTCATGGCCTTCGGAGTTCCAAGGGAGAATCGAATTTATGAGGAAATAGCGGACATAGAAAAAGCCAGGGGTATTCTGAAAGACTACTTGGAAGACTATTGTTTCACTGTCGGGAAAGAGATGACAATCATCTTTTTCATGGATGCCATAGAACATGTTTGTAGACTTGCCAGAATACTTCGCTCCGAAAGGGGTAATGGTCTTCTTGTTGGAGTTGGTGGAATGGGAAAACAGAGCTTGACGAAACTAGCTTCCCACGTTAATGACTATAAGTAAGTTTCTTGATTATGAAAGGTGTGCGATATCTGAAAATTCCTGTCTTGTACTTTCAGGTGTTTTCAAATAGAAGTTAGTAGGTCCTATGATAAGAACACCTGGCACGAAGATCTACGTAGATTCTATTTTATTCCGGGTTGCAATGCCAAGCACACCACTTTTCTCTTCTCAGATACTCAGATTGTTCACGAGGAATTTCTCGAGGACATCAACAATACACTGAACACTGGTACATCTTTATACAAAATTGACTAAGAATTAACTCGATTTTGGTGATACTAAATGATTTTCAACAGGTGAAGTTCCAAATCTCTACGAAGCGGATGAACTCGAGAAAGTGATTATCGCCACAAGACCAGCAGCAAAGGAGGCTGGAATTAGTGAAGGAAATAGAGACGGAATATATCAGTTCTTCATTGGAAGAGTGAGGAATCATCTTCATCTTATGATCTGTATGAGCCCAATTGGCGATGCCTTCAGGTTTGATTCACTCTGAAGGAGATTGAATAAATAATAAGTAAATAACCAACATAACAAAATTATCTCTTTAAGGCATCGCTGTCGAATGTTTCCCTCGCTGGTAAATTGTTGCACGATTGATTGGTTCACAAAGTGGCCAAATGACGCGCTTCTATCCGTGGCTGAGAATTCCTTGACACCCATTGTACCAAATGATCCCCAAAAATTATCCGCCCTATCTTCTATATGTGTCTTAATCCACGAGGTGATATAAAAAAATCTACATATATAAAGGAATAGTAGATTAGAGGATCATTACTATTGCAGAGTGTAGAAGAGATGACGGTGAGATTCTATTTGGAAATGAGGAGACGGTATTATACTACTCCAAGCAGCTACTTGGAACTTCTGAAACTATTTCGCTCGACTTTGGATAAAAAGATACGCGAAATTCAGATGTTAAAACGAAAAATTGCTAATGGTCTCAATGTACGTTACACTGTCCTGGTAAAAAAATATTTAATTAATATGTAAATGTTTTACTACAGAAACTTCGTGACACGAATGACATGGTTGTTGTAATGAAGGAACAATTAGGAATCCTTGCACCGAGACTCAAAGCTAGTACCGACGAAGTCACGGAACTTGTCAAAGTTCTCCGGAAGCAGCAAGGCGAGGCAGATAAAGTGAAGACGACAGTTATTGCTGAAGAAGCAGCAGCCAAAGTCAAAGCAGATGAAACTGCTGTTTTGGAAGCAGACGCGAGAGCGGATTTAGAATTGGCGATGCCAGCATTAATAGAAGCTCAGACTGCATTGGAAGCATTGAATAAAAGTGACATTAATGAAATACGAGTGTTCAATAAACCGCCGCACTTGGTGCGATTTGTAATGGAAGCAGTATGCTTGCTCCTCGGTGAAAAGTTCGTAATACTAGTTAAATTTCCTTTTGAACATATTTATTAATGAATTTAAACAAAATTCTGAAAGAAACTATTTTTGAAAAGGACCGACTGGGCAAGTGCGAAATTAGTTCTGGGAGACATAAAATTCCTGGATCGTTTGATCGCCTATCGGAAAGACGAGATAAGTGACAAATTGTTGACTAAATTAGAGGAGTACATCAACCATCCCGACTTCCGGCCGGACTTGGTAGCAAGGCAAAGTAAAGTGTGCAAATCTATGTGCATCTGGGTCAGAGCAATTGACGGATATGCAAAAGTTTTTCGAGTTGTCGAGCCGAAACGTCAAAGGTATATGAGAAATAATTCTCAACTATATTGTAGCATATAGTTATTTGTCCCCACAGATTGGTGAAGGCTCAGAGTGAGTTGCAGGCAATCGAAGACGTCCTCTTCCAGAAGCAAAAACAACTTACGGAAGTAGAAAATAAAATAAAACAGTTACAAGAACAATTTGAAATAGCTTCTGAAAACCTGCAGAAATTGGAAGCGGAGATGGCTTGGGTCGAAGCCAGACTGAACAGATCAGGTCGGCTGACTTCCGCCTTGGCGGATGAAAGGATTCGATGGGAAGAGTCTACTAAAGTATGATATCCACATTATTATTGAATTACTTTCAAATCACTTCCATAAATACTTTCTTTCCCAGGGATTTGACAGGCAAATGGTGAATTTGACAGGAGATATCCTAGTGGCAGCCGGAGCTTTGGCTTACGTAGGAGCTTTCACAAATGCCTACAGAGAAGAACTGCTGAAAGTTTGGCTGGCCCGATGCGCCAAGCACAAAATACAGACCACGGCAAACTATAATCTGACAACGATCTTAGCCGATCCTTACGAGATTCGACTCTGGAACACTTATGGTTTGCCGAGAGATCGTGTGAGCACGGAGAACGCGATTCTTGTCACCCAAGCCGGTCGTTTCCCTTTAATGATTGATCCCCAAGAACAAGTATTTATTAAATAATAATAATAATAATAATTTAACTAATATTTATTAAATTAACCTGTCCCCTTCAAAGGCCAGTAGATGGATAAAAAATATGGAACAGAAAAACAATCTTCGAATCTGTAAATTAACCGACCAACACTTCATGCGAATCTTGGAAGCCTGCATACGAGTTGGGGCTCCTATTCTTCTGCAGGAAGTTGGGGAAATTTTAGATCCAAGCTTGGAACCAGTTTTACTTAAACAGACTTTCATTCAGGTGTGCAATTTAGATTTTACGATTTTTCTTATGTTATTAGAATCCTTCATTCTTAACTACAGGGAGGTGCAACCCTTATACGATTGGGAGATGCTGATATCGAATACGATAAGAACTTCAGACTGTACATCACGACAAAAATAGCAAACCCTCACTATTTGCCTGAAATATGTATTAAAGTGACTATAGTCAACTTTACTGTCACTGAAATGGGTTTAGAAGAACAACTGTTGGCGTAAATAGCAGATTTAAATTATTGAACTGTATAAATCTAGATCAGTTTTCTAGGTCATGTTTTTGATGTAATAGCGATGTAGTGCGTCTTGAAAGACCCGACTTGGAATCAATGAGAAATGATCTCATCACGAAAATTAATGCTGACAAAGGCCAACTCCAAAGTATCGAGGATAAGATTCTTACTTTACTGTATGGAGCAGGCGACGACATCCTGGAGAATGAAGATCTCATTGAAACTTTGAACGACAGCAAGGAGACTTCAGCTATCATCGCCACGAGGCTTATCGAAACAGAAGCCACCGAGCAAAAAATATCGGTTGCTCGTGAGAAATATCGTTCAGTTGCCAAAAGAGGCTCCGTTCTTTACTTCGTCGTCGCTAATCTCGCAGACATTGATCCCATGTATCAATTCTCCCTCAAATATTTCAATCAGGTATAAATAACCCTTCAATAATTATTGCAAGCGGTTCATTAATTAATTAAGAAGGTACGATTCTCCCGTAGTTGTTTAATATGGTGATTACCATAAGCGAAAAATCGGACAACTTACAAAGGAGGCTTAAGACATTGCTGGCTGAAATAACACTCGCGATTTATACGAACGTTTCGCGAGGACTTTTTGAAAAACACAAACTGATTTTCAGTTTTATGCTAAATATTGCAATATATTTGGACGCAGCGATTATCTCCCAGGCGGAGATGAATTTTATAGTGAGAGGCGCTGGTCAATTCTCCGTAGTGAGTATAATTATAATTTAACTAAATGTTACGAGGAGTCAATAGATTATTGCTTTTATAACTTAACTCGATCTATTAATTAGGGAAGAAAGCCTGACTATCCAACATTGACGGACCACATGTGGTTAACGATGAATTACCTATCAAAGAATTTCAGTAAATTCGATGGATTCCTTCAGGATGCCTTCAGGAAAATTAAAATCACCCTTGGATATTTTGAACAGGTATGCCTTCTCATTGACATTCCATGGATAACATTTCTTAATCGATATTATATTGAGTAGGAAATCAATGTACTGCCAACGAACACCGAAGAATCGAAAACCGATTGGAACCATATTTTAACTGACGTCGAGAAATTGATGTTACTAAAGTCTTTGAAGGAAGAACAATTAATCTTTGCTATCACAGCTTATGTGTCGAAGAATCTCGGCCAGAAGTTTGTGGAATCCCCATTAGCTGCATTACAAGTTTTGTAAATAGTTCATTATAGTCACTTAAAAGAAATTTTGATAACTGGGCGAACAAATCTGAGAGAAACGGGTGATTTAGGTTTGCCGATACTTCGAACAAGACACCGTTGGTATTCATATTGACAACTGGGTCAGATCCGTTTAGCGCTTTCCAAAAATTCGCCAGTGACATGGGTTTTTCAAACAATTACGTCTCGATTTCTCTTGGCCAAGGTCAAGGCCCTATTGCGGAAGGTCACATTCGCCATGGAATCAAACAGGGAGTATGGGTTTTCTTGCAAAACTGCCATTTAGCCACTTCATGGATGATGAATATGGAAAAACTCGTGCTGGAAATAGCCGAACAACCGGAAGACATGCTTCACAAGGATTTCCGGCTGTTCCTAAGCTCAATGCCCAGTAAGGCATTCCCGGTTTCGGTTCTGCAGAATTCAATGAAAGTTACCAATGAACCACCGAAAGGATTGAAGGCGAATATTAAAAGAGCGCTTCACGATATTGGGGTAGAATTCTTCGAGGATCATCGTGAGGGTTTCGTCATAACTTGAATAACATTTCAAATGTATATGATTATCATAATTTGTCCTTTGAATTTGCATATCTATAGCTTTGGGGGATAATTGGCGTAAGATTATTTATGGTGTCTGCTTCTTTCACGCGATTATCCAAGAACGAAAGAAGTTCGGCCCGTTAGGGTGGAATATATTGTATGAATTTAACGATAGCGACAGAGAATGCTGCTTGTCGAATTTGAAGATTTTTTGCACTGATATAAGCATACCTTGGGACGCACTGATATACACCACTGGTATTGATCATGATCCTAATTAGAATTAGAATGAAATAATAGAAATATTAAATGTTTATTACGAAAATATAGGCGAAATCACATATGGCGGTAGAGTCACGGATAGCTGGGACTTGAGATGTATGAAGACTATTCTTGAGATTTTCTTCTCTCCGAAAACATTAGAGTCAGGTACAACAATATTTTAAAATACATTTTCAGTATTACAAATTCAATTAATTTAACAATTTAGGATATACTTATTCATTATCTGGAAAGTACTACTGCCCTGTCTACGACACTCTTCAGGAATACAAAGATTTTATAGAGAGTTTCCCAATAATTGATGACCCCGAAGTCTTCGGCATGCACGAAAACGCGAACATAACTTATCAAGTATTATTATGATAAATTTTGTACCAATTTGGGACAATATTCATAATTAATTGTGTATATTATCTATAGTTAAAAGAAACACAATTTGTCTTGCAAACAATACTGGATGTTCAACCGAAAGAAACTGCAGTGTCCGAGGGAAAGTCCAGTTCTGACATTGCTTATGAAGTTGCAGATTCGGTAATGGAAAGAATCCGATTGAAAATCAATCCCGATAAATGTGAACCAAATCATTTACAGGTAATTTATCAATTTGTATTAAAAATGAAATTATTTCTTTAACAACCGCGAAATTTCCAGAGAGATTCAGTTGGGAGACTACCATCCCTGACCACTGTCCTTCTTCATGAAGTTGATAGGTACAATAAACTGCTGAAGAAGGTACATTCTTCAATGGAGAATTTACAGAAAGCCATAAAAGGATTTGTTGTAATGTCCGAGGCGCTAGAGAATGTTTTTATTTCCCTCGTAAACAATCAGGTCCCAATTACAATGATGAGAAAATCATTAATACCTACTCTCAAAAATAAGTTGTTAATGACTCGAATCGTGCAATTATTCCATAACATACAGGTACCTAAAATGTGGCACAATGTCAATGTATATCCTTCTCTGAAGACACTAGGAAGTTGGATTCGAAATTTAGAACTACGAACAGATTTCATCGAAGTATGGAATACCGTTTCATTCAAAGTTATATTTAATAGTCAGAATCATTTTCGGCCCAATAATTACAGACCTGGTTAATCGATTCAAAACCGCCATCGTTCTGGATTTCTGGATTATCTTTTCCTCAAGGATTTTTGACTGGAATGCTTCAAACTTATGCCAGGAAATACAATATCCCGATAGATCATGTGAAACTAGACTTTATTTTTAGTGATGTGGTTCTCGATCAAGAACAAATAGAAACTATTCATAGACAATATAACCAAGAGGTACAACTACCCGACGATACGAAAGGGTTAACATATCTTATGATATTCTTTGATTACTTAGGTCTTGGAGGCATACAGAGGTTTAACCGCACCTCAAGATGGTGTACTTATACATGGCCTCTTTGTTGATGCCGGAAAATGGGATTTTATGTCCAAACTGTTGGTGGATGCAAATATAGGTATCCAAAAATATATTCACCAATTGATAGAGTTAATTACTGTAAATCATACTACTACTTTAGGTGAAATGAGTCCACCACTTCCCGTTACACACATCAAACCAGTCTTAGAACTACCAGAATACGACCCGCGATATGTTTGCCCTTTATATAAAACGGCGATACGCGCAGGCGTATTGTCTACAACAGGACACAGCACGAATTTCGTTGTCCCCATTTTATTACCCTCTAAGAAGAATCAAGCCTACTGGATTCTGAAGGGAACAGCATTGCTGATCGAGATCGCGGATTAAAGTTGTACACTGTATAGATATATCCCAACAATCTTTGGCTTTATTACAAACAATTACGTTGTTATAAAAGTGCGACTACTTCACCTAATCTTAGTACAAATATTAACAGGGAAACACAGACTTAGAATTCTACTAGGATCTATGCAGTTCCACTGCAGACACTTACGAATATTAAATACATAAATCTTTAAGGCAGTGAGGTATTAGGACATTGTTAAGGCACGCATTAGTCGTGGTATCTTTATCATAATTTAAGACTAGTAGGAAAGAGCACACGATGAGTAGAATAATTAACTTAGAAGAGCTCCCCCTTTTTTAGCTTGACAAAGGTAGCGTGATATTTGTAATCTGCTTCGTCAATGTTCCATCTCATGGCCATGTAAATAGTAAGTACGGAAGCCAGTAGAAATCTGTCTAGCCTATAGTTCAATTAAAAAAGTTAAGAGTCGTTTGCTAATGTTGTCTCTGCTGACTGAGTACATCGTGTAGTTAATGTCTTACGTCATAAATGGATGTATCCACAGAATCACCAGGAATCCTACGAAACTTGGATGCCTCATATGTTTGTAAAACCTTATCAACTCCTTTGATTTCATTGAGACTGGACTTGGTCTACCCGAGATCTTGAAGTAGACTTGTTTCAGTCCAGCTAATTCAGATATGTCCATCATTAAACACCCGCTATATATTATTGCCCAAGTGAGAACATGAAGTCCAGTGAAGAAGAACCACAAAGGAATATTGCTGGACGTTGTCATGTTCCAAAATGCTGTCGATGGTAGAACTTGCCAATGAGTCAATAATAAATGGAGTACTGCCGCACTGGCAGCATTATAGAGGCTCCTGTCCAAGTATTGTATGTGTAATTTACAAAATAAATTCTTCATGAATTCCTTTGCCATTACAGTGTGTTGTAACATAAAGAGACTGAGGAGAGACATGTTCACTAACAGCGAGAACAGCACAGGGCCCTCTTGGTAATGAACTAAAAGACAAGTTTATGAGAATTCAGTCGTATATTTTGTCACAATTAAATCCAGAATGACAAGCGTTACCCATGGGATGTTGAGCCTGCATCCAACTCATTCCAAAGTCACTACTATGTCGCGATAGAAAATAAGTCAAATGAATGAGAACATAGAAGGTGTACAAAAAGCTAGCGGTGCAGACCGCCAGACTGCCGGTCTTCAGAAACATTTTTTAATGAAGAAAACGAGAAAGATAATGATTCGAAGTCGAGGAATTTGTGCAGCGTATAGTTGCCCCGTAGTCACATAGCACTCGATCTACCTTAATCAGCCGAACATCGTTTCCCAATTATTGTTCTTTGTTTCTGTCAAATCATGGCAAATAACTGGGGTAAATCAGAGTAAACCTACAAGTATTGTTTATAAACTCATGTTCGAGGTCAAACGGACATAGAACATACAAAATGACCAGAAAGGAAATCGCCATTTGAAAGTTGTAGTGTGCTAAGGCATGAAACTGCGCGGATTCCTTTGAACCTAGTTCTTTGGTCTGAATTAGACTGAAATCATTTTACTTTACCGTCCCTCACTCTTCTCGCTCGAAATATATCGCACATTGAAAGTTAGTTGATGGAAACTTTGAAGTTTCAGAGTAGTTTATATTTGCAATAATAGTATAAGAGAAAAAGAGAAACGCCCGCGACGAGAAGAGTGTGATGGCTGAGAGTAGTAGAAAAGAGAGAGCAAGAACCGAGGCGCGTCGCAGTCAAGATCAGCTGTGCCTTGAGCCCGTGCTGCCCGTGGCGTTGCGCGTGATCGGCTGCGGCGGCTGCGTTTGCCTCGCTTCGGGGTCAACTTGGAATGCAACTTTCTGTCAAAAGGAGAGTTCAGGTTAATTGTCGCTCCTGCGGTCTTGAGATCCGTGCCTCAGTCAACTGGCTGCTGAAGAAGATCAGCTGGTGCCTGTCTATCTCCGAATTGTAAGTGTGCGGAAGCACAGGAAAGTGCCGCACAACACTTATGTCAACGTGAAGAGAAGCGGGCAGACAGGGAACTTTCTATCGGCGCGATTCTTGGCTGACAATTGTAAACGATTGTCAAATAAAAGAGCAGAGAAGGGCGGTGGACCTACGAACTGAGAGTTAGCGAGAGCATTGGTTGGTCCACCCTTGACATTCCTTTTTTTCGGCAGCGACTGTCTGACGTCGATCGATTTGATCTCATTTTATGGAGCGACAGAGCAGCCTGCCAGTCGAGCAAAGACCAAGCGTGTCGTAATTTGAATGCTCGAAACTTCCATCCGCTCTCTCGCGCTTTGTACCACCTGGGAAGAGGGGTCGTTAACAGATTGCTTCAATTCCTAGGGTTATCATGAATTTCCGGAAATACCGTAGTAATTGGAAAGAGAAGTACGAATCCGACCCTACGCCCTTTCTAGCACTTCAAATCTAACGCGCTGCTGTGAAAGGAGTTGTTCGCATTGCTCCACATCTATTCACGCACTTTGTACTTACATCGCGAATACGTACTGCCTTTAGAATTCCATTGTTTGATCGGTGATTCTCGAAGTGCCACGAACTGACAGGCTCTAACTCCATGGAAAACAATCCAATGGAAGCCTTTTTTTATAGTACATCTGTTAGATCTCCCGAAGCACGATAGCACGGCACTTCGGAATCACCTTATAATTACAGTTATATGTTGATACGTGCTAAGACTCACATGTTTGGTGCCTCTTGACCAGTTGGCCCAAGATGTCAAACCCTGCGGAGCGCCTCAATTACATTCAGGACAGCAGCAGTGACACAGAAACAGATTACAAGGAATCTGGTACGAGAGGAAGATGCAGAATGTATAAGAGCAGACTAAGGTAATGTGTGTAATGCGTAATGACTATGTTAATATAAAAATTTCCATGTAAGACGGAGTAAAAATTCTAACTTCTAAGCCTACATACGCAACTTAGTTTTCTCCTGAAAGAGTAGACAACGTTTTAGGTTTGCAAAGGCACCATATTAGCTGCAATACATCGACATATCGAATAATCATTCTAGTTCATTACATGTGGAATTCATAGCATGAATTTAAGATCACCATTAAATAGAATGTTTCATGCATGAATAATGTCTTACAATGAAACTGATAGACTTCTTACAGTTTTATTCCGTTCATTAGATTATAGTAAAGATTATTTTAGCGGAAGTTCAGGTTGCATTTTGTTGGAAACATACTAGCTAGCTAGATATATTTTTCTTTATGTACATACATTTATATTTCCAACGTGATTAGGCAGAAGAAGAGTAGATACCACAGAATGCTTGTTACTGAATGCAATCATTAGTAAGGTAATGTGATTGTTTTGCATGTAGTTGTGGTGGCTCATCCAAACCAAAATCTTGTCTGGTACAAAGGGACGGGAGCAATGAAAGACACTGTCACTCCATCAATTCTGGCAGACAGAGCACAAACACAAATCAGCAGAACAGGTAATATTCCTATTCAAGAAGGGCTGCCCCAATAGCTTTTTATGTTATTTTATTTCTAATAATCTATCGGATATCACAATCGTGCATTTCGACCTCCCACCAAAACCACCCAGACTCCTTTTACATTCCAAGCAAATTTCACTCCACATGAATCATAAGTTCACTACAGGAGTGTTCCGAGCTACAGTGGTGGTCAGGTAGGCCGTATCTTTAGAAGTCATGCAGCACACTGCAAAGCTTTGTATGTTTATTACGCACAATTGCCTGAATTCAATTCTGTCTGACATCCACTTTATATATGTACAACATATTGCAATACAGTGAATTATAGGTGGTCACTGAGTGTCTGATTGCCCCCAGAGTATCCTCTACAGTTGGTGTAGGAAAAAGTCAGCAAAATCAGAACAGAGACAGTTTACCATTGTCAGGGTCTACGACCGGCATCAGTAACCTGCAAGGTAGCGATGAACGAATTACTCTTATCGTCGATAATACAAGGTAATTAATCATCAACGGTCTGCATCTGACATTTCCTGGGTCGTAATGAGAACATCGGATATAATATTGAATGATACAGGTTCATTGTGGATCCAGCACTATTCACGGCGCATCCAAATACAATGCTAGGCAGAATGTTTAGTTCTGGCGTTGAATATGCCCAACCAAATGAACGGGGAGAATATGAAGTTGCTGACGGTATTTCTGCCATGGTGTTCCGGGCTATTCTAGATTATTATAAAGGCGGTATTATCCGTTGTCCACCAACAGTAGCGGTGCAAGAGCTACGAGAAGCATGCGACTACCTCCTCGTTCCGTTTGATGCCAGCACGGTGAAGTGCCAAAATCTAAGTAAGTAATGAATAAATTAAATAAGGCGGCAACGATAAAAGAACCAATACGACAAATAGGAATATATTACAGGAGGATTGCTGCATGAATTATCCAACGAAGGTGCGCGCTGCCAATTTGAAGTGTTCCTCGAAGATCTAATACTACCTCTAATGGTAAACAGTGCGCGCAGAGGTGATCGTGAATGTCACATTGTAGTTTTACTGGAGGACGATATCGTCGATTGGGACGAGGAGTATCCCCCGCAAATGGGGGAGGAATATTTGCAGAGTAAGTGCGCCATTACCTCTTCTCTAAGGCGGCTCTCCTTCCGCTCTACCGGCATTCAAAATATATAGCCTTGACACGACGCGTCAGACGTGCGAAATACAAAATCAATAATTATGTCGACAATACCCTTCAAGAGTTTATTTATTACATTAATACGGCTGGTTTCTTCGACCAACACATATGTCGGACACGTCAATGGTGTGAGAGTGAACGAACTTTTGCTTTTCCGCAGCCGTGAACAGCACAGCGATGTATCGGTTTTTTAAGTACATCGAGAACAGGGACGTGGCGAAGCAGGTGATGAAAGAACGCGGTTTAAAGAAGATCCGTCTGGGCATTGAGGGTTACCCGACCTACAAGGAGAAAGTGAAGAAGCGAGCTGGCGGTCGCGCTGAAGTGATTTACAACTACGTGCAAAGGCCTTTCATACACATGTCATGGGAGAAGGAGGAGGCGAAAAGCCGGCACGTCGACTTCCAGTGCGTCAAATCGAAGTCCGTCACGAATCTCGCGGAAGCCACTGCCGATCCGGCACTAGATGCCGGTGGTAATCCGATCAATGTCGCAATCGCTCTATTATCAGACCCGGTAACGCCAGCGGAAGTGGTATTACCTGTCGGATCGGATGGGGATGTTGATGGTGCTATAGGCCCAGCCGACCAAGACCTTGGTCCAATAGCGCCAGATGAGCTCTCGTGAGCATTTTCTTAGTAGGTTAAGCCCACCATACTGCGATGGAGCTCAATTTCGATTTGAAATGACGATACGCTTTCTCCTGCGTCAATTTTCAACGCGTATCTCCATGTACATTCGCGTCTCGCCGGTGTCTTTGTCTAGTGTCTTGTCGTCTTGTGATATAGCCCTTGCGTGTGGCATTCGAATTAGTTCTGCGTGGCAACGTTCTCTGTCCGTTGCGATTTTTTCAATTTTGTATTTATCCGTAGACTTTCCGGTCGCTTCACCGCGGACATGAATTAAATCATCCATTCGGCATGTATCTGGAATGACTGTAACCCATTTTATACAATTAATAAAGTTGAATACGTTTTCTCAGTCTATTTGTGCCCTTCTCTTTCGTTCAAGCGTCATTTCTTATCACCAGCAGAGTAGACCCGTTTTCCCAAGTTAACCCCAGTTACTTCCTTGACATTATCTGTGTCCAACATGTGTAGAAAGTCTTTCTTTGACTGAAATCTATATGAAAGAGCACTTCCATCCTAGAATGATGATTATTCTGTAAGAAATGATAGATTTCGGAGAATACTTGCGACTGGCCCAGTGCCAAAGAAACGCGAGGGCATCAAAATTAATGAGTCGATGCAAGTGAATCATAGTCTCGAGACACTTTGCTGCGTGTTCATACATGGCAGAGCTCACGTGGGGCTGATATGGCTCGGGCAACGATGGGTTGAGGGTGGTATGGGGGGTGGGGGTGGGGGTGGGAATGTATGGAAGAAAAGGCAATAAGGGAGGCAGCGAAGCAAGTAGACCGGCGCATACCGAAGGAGCGTGGAAGGAAGAAGGTTGTAAGAGCGGGTGGAAAGAAGGCGATGCTTCGTCGTTGGTCGTCAGGGGTTGCAAGGGGTTGAAGGGCTTTTCGAAGGTGGCAGGGTGGACGGAAGGCGGAGAAGCGAAACGCAGGCGCGGAAGCGATCAATAAATAGGCTTCGTCGGTCGAGGGCAGGAGATCAGTAGCGTACGGAGAGGCAAGGAACACGGTGAGAGGGTTGCCGTTGCCGCGCGCGTATCGTTATCGTCGCGTGAGGCGTACGAAAACAACAGAGCACCCCTCCCCGGCGGACGGTGTAAAACGGGCTGCCAGCGGTGAGGCTGCAGAGCAGGCCGCTTGTCCAGCATGCAACCACCACCGAGAAAAGTAAGCCCAGACATAACGCTGGCCCTTTGCCCTTTACCATTCCACTACCGCCATTAGACACAATCTTAGAGAGAGATAACATCCAATCCTTTACTAGTGCTTCTTTACTCTTCCGCCGCTTGACTTCTTCATCTTCCGCCTCAACCCGGCCTTTTCATCCCTCTTTTCTCTGCCTGCCAACCGCACCACGGTCGAATCGCCAATCCTTGCCTCCACCTTGTCTGGCATTTGCGATCGAAACTCGCCAATCTTCTTGCCTTATCTATCCATCTTCTCTGCTTTCTCTAACGTGAAAATTGACGCCAAACTGCCCCTGAACATCCTCATGATGAGAAAATCGATGCGCACTTGGGCGCCCGCCGCGGGCCTACATCAAAAGCTGACCCGAAAATCTCTCTGCGAGCAAAGTACCTTTACCAGCATAACAGTCCCTATCATCCATCTTTCATTCGATCGATCGAAATCCTTATTTTCTGCTTCAATTCAGACCACCCGATAGATCCCCCGTTTCCGGCCTCCGTCTGGCCTTTGCGTCTCCTGCTATTGCGTGCATCGATCTCCAGTGACAAGCTCTTTCCAACCCCTCACGGGACTATGCTCACCGATTTGCCTTTGGAAATTGGAAATGATCCAAATGCGTCCACTGGGACGCATTTGTTCTGGAAACAGGCCGGATTGCATCTCACTAATCATGGAGCATCTAGTGACGAGAGTTTCCTGTTCGAGGGATCCGGTTAAAGAGCTTGCATTCGATGGAAGCCATCGTCCTTTACTTGCGTATCCATGCCCTTCAGGCAATGACTCTTTCTGACCCATATATCGAGTTCGCTGGATGTCGACCTATACTCTCTCTCTCTCTCTCTCTCGCTCTCTCTCCTCCCCGACTTCCCCGCGGCTCGCTCTCCTTCTTTCTATATGCCTATATATGCTCGTGTATTTTCCCTTATCTGTCGGCCAATTTTTGTCGCGAAGATCGTAAGATTCCTGACCCAGTTCTCCTTGTCAAAGAACAGCGGACGTACCCGGCATCCTTTAACAAAAGATATACGTGTCGCAGGCGTACGAGCAATCGATCCTGGTTTCTTTTCTTCCCGGAAATTGTCCTTTGATTACGATGGACTTTTCTCTCCATTCTGCCGATTCATTTGCGTGAGGAGACTCCCTTTAGATTGGATACGCCACTCAAGGCCGTCTTTCAACGATTCACTCTGACATTCGACTTGAATTGGGTAGCGACGAGCCAAGTACCACGCTCTTTCTTAGTATCCCTTTTCAAGATTCCAGAGTAATCGATATTTCACTTTACCATAGTTTCCTTATGGTCAATGCTCCTACTGAGTTTCCTTGGATGATGTATAACTACAAATTATAAGATTTGGGTAGTGGTCATTCGGAGATCGGCGCAGATCGATCGGCAGGATTCTAAGGACTCGCTCGAGAGTTGCCATAGGAAACGGGGAGGTTCAATGAATAAGGATTTCTATAGAAGGAGATATACTTTGTCAGTCTAGTAAACTAAGAATTGCCTTAATAGCAATGACGTGTAGCTGTTAACAAAATTACCATTATCGATGCTCGGGACCGCTTGCCTTTGTTGCCTTTCGGTGTCAAGGCAAGCGGGAAAGTACTCGGAGAAATTGCTGCCTTTGAATCCGTAGAATAATCCGCATCGCTGGACAACCTATTCTGAGCACTTGCTGCGTAATTACACTTGTGTCCATGGACCGTGGTGCACATATCATCATCCTGTCGACAGTGGAAAAGTGCAATACGCGCAACATTCAAAGGAAACGGAATCGATCAGAGTATCATAGGAATTGGCATCTACATCTCTCGATATCTCTATCTCATATCCTACATCTCATATCGGTCCACTCTCCGGTCGAATTAACCTTCCGATGACAGGCTCGCCGAGAATGGCTCTCGGTTTCCGATATGTGCATACCCGCAGCCTATATTGTCCTATCTTCTGAAGGATCGACCGACCCAGCTCGTATCTCCCAGATCGAATTAAACTTTTTCTCCTTTAATGATAAATGCCATTCCGAACTCACCGCCAACTTTTATCCTGTTGGCTCTATGGTATGCTATATCATCTGGAACTCGAGGCATTGCACTCCTATTCAGCCTATCTCAGCACGGATTCGATAGGATAACTATCGATTGTAATTGGATCCTTCGGCTAATACAATCTCCTGTTAATCAACGAATGCGTGCTTCTTGAATAAAGTTCATGATTGCACGATCGACGTCTTATAGTATTGTTCTTTTCCGGTACGCGACTCGATAACGATCTGGCTAGGCCAGCAAGTACAAAAGAAAGAGAGAGAGAGAGTGAGAAGGTGGGGAGAACAGAGCTTCCTTCTAGCTCTGAGAAATTAGAGCAGGGATTCTCGGCTTTTCTTGCCGGTCGCGGCGGAAGGATGAATATGTAGTGTAAGAATATTAGGGGTGGAAAAAAACAGGTGACTCATAAAACATTTCTCAAAGACAGGATCGCTTGGTGCTGCTCCCGAGCAAATATTTGCTGGCTAAATGTTGAATCGGGACATTGGTTCATTGCACCCCCATCCACACCCGACACTCCTTTTCTCTCCCACTCTCTTTGGGATATGCAGACGCATCGGCGCCAGAGTCTGCAAAAATTGATACGGAATGTTGCAGCATATTTTAATTAAAAGCAAACCGAGCTCTTCTAGCTCGACGCGCGTTCAAGCAAAGGACATTACTCCGCCAAAGAAAATCTGCCGTTCCTTTGAGCAGTCGGACAACTGTCGAATTCAGACACGCTTGAATCAGAAGAAGGAAGCGAACCATTCGCTCGCTATCAAGGACAGAAAAAGAAAGACGTTTATAACTTTCTTATTTCTGCTTTTTTTTCCCCCCACTGGCATTCCTGAAAAGTCACCCGTTTTCTATCTTGTATGTGTCTCTTCTGCTTGGCAGGGAAATTATGCAAAATTCCTTAAGAATGTGCACGCGGAGCAGGCGGCGAAGTTGCAGGCGAAAAATCAGCACGAGTGCGACCTTCTCGAAGATATTCGGTGAGTCTGAAACTTACGTAAAGGAGATTAGATAAGAGGCGTGTTTTAAGCATCTTAAACGACAGACGTACAGATATACACACACACACACATAGAGACACTCCTGTGAAAGATTATAGTCGTCAGCGATTCTAATGGATATTCCCGCGCGTACTACGTCGACCGAAATATGTACCCCTCACGCGCTACTTTAAATCTCGTCCGTCCGTGTCATGCGCTCAATGCTTTTCTATCGATTTGGCACGCGGCGAATTTTGCGCCAGACGTGTGGTGCCGAATGTACTGGAATGCGCACGAAACGCAAAAAGTCATATACTACGAATGAAAGACAGAGAGACAAATGAAATGCAATCGAATTTGTAGAATATGGAACGGTGCTAAGTATAACAATGCGAGGATTTAAGATTTTCGTAGTTATTGGTTGGGTAGAACCGCACCCTCGGCGTTGCCCTCATTGCAAGTTGCGAGTTGCGAAGCCCATTTTACTCTGGCCGTTGCCAATTCCCTGACATTTCCACGTACATACAGACTCCCGGTAATCGATCGCGCCATCATCAATTACCGCCAGCTAATTACCGAGCAATAACAATGGAATTTATTCTTACAGTAACTATACGATAAAGAAATCGGCCATCGAGAAGTCCTATTCAGAGGTAAGGCTCGCTTTTCTTAGTGATGTGTTGTGGTCCTAAAACACCTTAGCCAAATAAGGCCAAGATTTTAGTGGCAGAAATGCCGGAATTGTACCGAAAACACTTGGAAAGGCCCTCCTGATTAGCTGACCCGGTCTGATTTGGACGGTTTCTTCCATGTTTTGCAATCTTCCCGACATTTTCCGGGGCTGAAATTTGGTGGAGAATGTTTTCTTGGATCAAGGAAGAAGTGATATAAATTCCAGAGCCCCAGCTCAAAATTCATTTTTTCGCAAATTTTTCCATATGTACCCCTTCACAAATTTTCGATTTTTCGAAGGTTCTCGGACTTTGACGAATGCTTGATTTTTCGATTGTTTGAGTATCAAAACGGATAAAAAACATAAAACCAGTGGCACAAATGCCGGAATTGTACCGAAAACACATGGAAAACCGATCCTGAAAAATTAACTTCTGTGGTTTTCCCCATGTTTTCCATACTTCCCGACATTTTCCGAGGCTGAAATTTGGTGGGGAATGTTTTCTTGCATCAAGGAAGAAGTGATATAAATTCCAGAGCCCCAGCTCAAAATTCATTTTTTCGCAAATTTTTCCATATGTACCCCTTTACAAATTTTCGATTTTTCGAAGGTTCTGGGACTTGGACGAATGCTTGATTTTTCGATTGTTTGTGTATCAAAACGAAAAGAAAACATGAAACCAGTGGCAGAAATGCCAGAATTGTACCGAAAACATATGGAAAACCGATCCTGAAAAATTGATTTCCGCGGTTTTTCCCATGTTTTCAAATCTTCCTGACATTTTCCGGGGCTGAAATTTGGTGGGGAATGTTTTCTTGCATGAAAGAAGAAGTGATATAAATTCCAGAGCCCCAGCTCAAAATTCATTTTTTCGCAAATTTTTCCATATGTACCCCTTCACAAATTTTCGATTTTTCGAAGGTTCTGGGACTTGGACGAATGCTTGATTTTTCGATTGTTTGTGTATCAAAACGAAAAGAAAACATAAAACCAGTGGCAGAAATGCCGGAATTGTACCGAAAACACATGGGAATCCGATCTTGAATAATTCATTTTCGTGGTTTTCCCCATGTTTTCAAATCTTCCTGACCTTTCCAGGGGCTGGAATTTGGTGGAGAATGTTTTCTTGCATCAAGGAAGAAGTGATATAAATTCCAGAGCCCCAGCTCAAAATTCATTTTTTCGCAAATTTCTGAAGGCGTACAACAAAAGTTTAGCCCGCTACTTTAACTTTTTTTGAACTTTTGGATTCAATCTACTCGGTCTTATTTACAGGCGCTGCTCAAAATCTCCTCTGCGTACTTGAACAAAAAGATTCCGAATATCCCGGACTTGAAAGTCGACGGTGCCGACGAGAAATGGTCAGTTGGTATCCACTTGACCCTTCTTAAGGAATTATGGGCGATTATTTAACCAATTGTGGGCGAACGTTAATCTTTACAGGAACATGTGGAATGTGTGGCGAACAGTCCTCGAGGAAAACGAAAAACTGGCACGAGCACGACTCGCCGCGGTCGAGGTATTCCAACAACAAATTGCCGACGACGCTAAGGGCTTGAAGATGCACAAACTTCAAATTTCGAAAAAGGTAACTCGTCACATGTGCGCATAGCTACACGTATTACGTAGTTAAAGAGGACGATCTGCCCATAAATTTCCTACAAGAGCAAGTCTGATTCCTCTCGAGAGTGCAACTTAGCAAGTAGGCGAGCCGAGAGCCACCAGGAGGGTCGCTTACCTGAAAAGCATTTTAACGCCTTAATTTTCCCATTTGAGTGCTACCACCTGAGAAAAAAAGTGGAAAAAAGCGAGAACCTCTTGAATTACTTCACTTATTTGTACATACGTACTTATATGTACATTTATAGTAACATAATTATTGCCGTCACCGAAATATAAAATACCAGATTGAAAATCTTGTTCTTTTTTGCCGGCCAACGCTAACAGGCAATCGACCAATTACTGATAGTACAAAAGGAGCTGCAGACCTGCGTGCAGGATGTCGACAAGACGAAGAAGCTCTACTTCGACGAGGAGCATAGCGCGCACGATGTGCGCGATAAGGCGAAAGACATAGAGGAGAAGTACTTAAAACTGATATTTTTCATCCTGTCGATCCTCATCTGCTCCACGGCGATTCTTATAATCATTGATATATGATTTCAGATTAAAGAAGAAGAAAGGCTCCTTCTTTCAGTCAATAACATCGTTACAGAAAAATAGCGCTAAGGTACTAGTAGAGAAAGCATGTTTTTACGACTGTAACGAGGGAGCAGAGTCGATTGTAATGAGAGGAAACTTGCATGTAGGTAAGTTCGAAACGCGACGCTTTGGAGGAGAAGTCGACTGGAGCACGTAACGACTATTTACTAAGCCTCGCCGCTGCCAATGCTCATCAGAATAGATATTATGCAGTCGATCTGCAGAACACCATGCAAGTAAGTGTTTCAAGCGAATATTTCTACCGATCGACTAATCTTAAAATCAATTTGGCACTCCCATTTTATCTGTTGAACAGTTCTTAGAACAAGGTGTATACGACAAAGTCGCCGAATACTTAACTCTGATGGGACGTACTGAACTACTCACCTGTCTGGCAACGCAAAATAGTTTTGGTAAAATTCGCGACCAAGCGCAACAAGTAAGTTGGCCAACACCGAGCGTGGTTTTCGAAGTCAAGAGAATAATTCGAATTTGAAAGCCTGATGTAAATTTAACGAAACACACCTTTCAGCTCACTAGGGAATATAATATACAATGCTGCTGCCTGTACTATCCTGTGTTGAAGCAGCACATACAATACGATTTCGAGCCATGCGACAACGATCCCGTAGAGAGGTCTGTATTCCTGACCGAAGTAGACTTTAGATGGGAAATCAGGCAGATAACGAAACGGACGAATGAAATTTATATCGTACAGGATAACAGCTGACCATTCCGCTGCATCAGCCTTAGGCAAGGAAGCTCGTCGCTGGTCGACGAGAATAGCTCGTGAAACAGCTGGTATCCGAGAGAACAATCGCAAGTTACAAGTTCTCTTGCAATTAAAGGAGTCTGGACAAAAGGTTGTACTATGTTTCCTTCAATTCTAATCCTCTTTTTTTTTTACACTGACCTTCAAACTCATTCGGCTTAACAAACTACCCTCCAACGCTTTTAGACTGATCCCAACGATCCGCAAGGTCCTGATATAGATACGAAGATAGACGACATCAAACATTCAATATGGCGCGCTGAGGTAACTTTTCTAGAATAACACAGAGAATGCATCAATCTCAACAGTATTTCACACAATTTCTTGTTCGTTAGACTGCAAAGCTGAAAGCAGAGGCAAGAATAGAGTGTCTACGGCTTGGCGGAGGTTTGTACAACATTTTTTCTCTGCTATGATAAAACTGTCATATTATTTAAACTGATTGGTTTGTATTCGATGGACAGTGAACGTCGATGAATTCATACAAGAAGCCGAGACTCTCAGTGTGCAAGATATACCGAGATCAGCCAGTTCTCTCTCGGTCAGGACCGATGCATCTGGCGCTGCAGTATATATCGCTTCAAGTCTAAGACATCCAGCAGTGATTTAATACGAGGAAAAGCTTTTTAATCGAAGAACCATATTTTTCAGGAACATCCATCCTCCGATTCGTTCTATGACAGCGACGGCGATGGTGGAAGTGATTTGACGACAGTGGAGCGACCGGGCACCACACGTGCTCAGCAACAAGAAGACGAAGTTGCCGAGGAAAGGCAGAGGCACGACAGCGAAGAAGTCGATGGTACGATTTATACGAAAGCGAGACATATCTGAATAATTCATTATCGATTTGGAGGATTGATTTTTTTTATTGATAATTCAATAGCTTTGTTAGAAGAAGAGAAACAGCGAATAGAACAATTGACAGTCGGCTGGGACGATCCGACTGCAGTTGACTGGGACAACGAAGGAAAGGACGAGCAAGCGGAGCCTCAGGAAGCGCCGGAAGCACCAACCGCCGTCCAACCAATTTATAAGTGCACTGCTCTTTACTCGTACACGGTGGGTACTCGTGATTTTCTGACTCGAGTTGCTTCTCGATGGACTCTCTAGATTTCAAAGAATGATGGGATTTCGGGATTTGGGGAAAACAGGCGCAGAATCCGGACGAGTTGTCAATTGTGGAGAGCGAGCAGTTGGAGGTCGTTGGCGAGGGCGATGGGGACGGGTGGTTGAGGGCAAGGAATTATCGAGGCGAAGAAGGCTTCGTACCACAGAATTATCTGGACGTCGAGAGAGAACCGGACGTGACTACCGGCCTCGCATCGCAGAGCGGAGGACTTGTTCAACAGATATCCTTCTCGTCGGTGGATTACACGATTGATGATCAGGAAGCGGTCGATCCGAACGCGAATCTCCAAGCTACCGCTCCTGAGACTATAGTACAAAATCATATAGGAGGTAAAACCTCAGAAACACGACTGTCGCGATTTAGTTGGAAAGTGAATCTTGGCCGTGACTTCTTCGTATGAGCGACGAATGCCTATTTGGATACCCTTTGCCAGAAATGTAGAATCGCTGATACTTAGGATTTAACAAAAGGACTTGCGTCGCTTATACCCGGAAGTCTTGGTCATCAAAATTCAGCCAGCAACCGCTCGAAAGCTTGAAATCCTTAACTCGCATCATAAAACACCGCGGAATTGTACATCTGTCCAGAAGCGGAGCAATTCTGTATTGCTCTTTACGACTACGATGCTACGTGCGACGAGGAGCTCAGTTTTTACGAGGGCGATATCATAAAGGTCCTAAGGAACAAGCCACACGACGTGGACGACGGATGGTGGGAGGGACAATTGCGAGATGAACACGGCCTATTCCCTTCGCTAATCGTAGAGCCCTGCGCTCCCGATGGATCCCCTCTTACCCCACAGGTTTCATCGATATATTAATACATTGACATGTGCCACTATGCAAAGACTAAAGAACGATGAGCAATCAATTGAATGAAATTCCAGGAGGACATCACACCCCCAAGTTCTGCGCCGCCCATATTTACACCACCCGAAGTACCGGAACTCTCCTTGGCGGAGGAGCTAGCGCAAAATATGATAAATGGTAGTGCAAATCACCCGTAGCACGGTTAGCTGTTATTATCGCGCAGTTACTGCTAATATAGAAATGTTCTGGCACCATAGAATCCGAAGGCGACAAACCGACTAATGGCGAACAGCAGGAGGGCTTTGTGATAAATCTCTCGAAGGACCAAAAGGAATACTACAGCTCACAGTTTGACGACACGTTCGGGGAAGAGGATGGAATAGGTTAGACAAGTTGATAATTTATGATCTAAGACAAAGAGTCTCTTAAACGATCGGTGACCCATACTTAATCCATATCTTAATCTATACAAAACTGCTGCTGCATAGTTGTAGAAGTATCGGATGAATCGGGAGACAAGGTAAATGGAGTTGAAAGAAGTAAGCGACGCAGAATGCGGGAACGTGGTGTGCCCGGCCCGGTCTTGGAATTTAACGAGGAATTCGATTGTAATTTCCAGACAGGTGATGAGAAAGCGAAGCTGTCACTCAAAGGGAAATTAAAAGGGCATGGAGAGGGTGAAGATGGAAAGGACGAGCTCGGGCTAGGTGTAGCTCAAATTGTGATTACAGCAGCCACCCCGATGGTCGAGGAGATCGAGGACCCCTTCCCGGGAATGAAGGAAGCCCGTGCAGCAAGCGAAGAGCAGGCTGAACTGGCTGAAGCGAGTAAATCGGTGGAGAATTCGGATGCCGATGGTGAACAGGCATCAAACGCGACCAGTGAGCTGAACGAGAGCGAATGCAAGGAACCGACCGTGATCATGGATGAGAAGGAGGAAGCCGAGGCTATGGAAGCAACCGAAGCAACCGAGGCAACCGAACCTACTGAGCTGGTTACCGAGGAAATGGAAGAGAAGTCAACACTGGACGACTTACCCGCTGACTCGGCTGCTTTTGCAGCGGGTAGTAACTCCGGTAGCGAGGGCGAAACAACCGGTACAAGTACCGATGAGAATTCCCAATCAATACTGTCTCGGGCTACTGTCATTGAAGCCCACGAAAACGAAGAAGAAGAAGAACCAATGGAGGAGCCAGAGATCCTGCCGGAAAAAATGGTCGTCGGCGGGAGGGCAAGTATTCCAGATGAGTTACAGCCTGACCAACTAGAGAAGCTCCAAAATCTGAAAGAATCAAATGCCTAGGATTGACCAGACCTCGGAGATCCCGATTATCCTGCCTTAACAAATAACAAACTGGCTCTTCCGGAGAATCATCAGAACAAATTTCAGCACCTGCTGGAATTCTGGAAATCTCCTGAGGTTATTGGGAAAAAAGACTAAAAGCGAAGGAGATTAAATGAAAGAGCGACAAAGAGAGAAAGACCGACCGTGAGAGAGAGAGAGGGAGAGAGTGAGATAGAGTTGAGAAATGAATAACGAGACAACCGAAGAATTTTTATGTTAATACTATGTACACAACTTTTTTGCTAGATGATACTCTAGTGGACTATTTAAAGAAGGATGTTGCGACTTTTGCAACGTATTTACAAGGCATCAATGTACAGACATAAGGTAATAAAGAGAATTGTCGATACCTGTAATAGAAGAAAACGAGACCTTTGGTTGTTTGTGTATATTTTAAAAGAATTACAATGATGTTGCATGTCCAAGATATATAATTGTTTTATTTGATGTCTTTCATACATTTGATCTCCGTTCACTTCATCAAGTGCGATGCTTCTTACATATAAAAAGTCTCTTTTAATATTGACAACCCCAACCCCGAATGCTCCTTATTATACACTCTTACACGAGAAACTATTCTAAGCAACCATTCTAAGCGCTCCATCTAACCTTATTGTTTCACCATTTAGCATACGATTCTCGATTATGTGTTCTGCCAATTGCGCATATTCATCCGGGTTCCCAAATCTCTTTGGGTATGGCACTGTTTCGACTAAGAAACTACGAACCTTGCTGGGAAGGCTTTGTAAGAGGGGTGTATTAAATAATCCCGGCGCGATCGTTACCACTCGAATTCCTACCTCTGCCAATTCTCGAGCGAGTGGCAATGTCATCGCAACAATTCCACCTTTACTGGCAGCATAAGCACACTGTCCTATCTGGCCATCATAAGCTGCGACGCTTGCAGTATTAATAATGACACCATGTTGACCATCCTCATCTGCTTTGTTTTTAAATGCTGCCTGTGCGAACAGCCTACACACATTGAAGGTGCCTAATGTATTTACTTTAAGGACAGTTTCAAAATCTGCCAAACTGTGTACTAAATCCTTTCTTGGATTGAATGTTTTAAATGCTACAGCTATACCCGCAGCATTTACCACAGCATTCACCGTACCAAACTTGTTCCTGGTTTCGCTTAGTATGTTCGCAACATCTGTTTCGGATGTTACCTAAACAGATTGTAAAATTATTATATTAAAGGATTATTAAATATCTTTATGAAATTACTTTGTTCAACAGAGGCAAGAAAAGGAAATAGTCGTATTAATTGAAATCAATTATAATCCAACTGAACCATTTATAATCAGTACTTACATCTCCTGGATAAAACACTGCTTTCTCCCCCAATTCCTTAGCTACTTGAGCACCATTGGACTTAGGCAGGTCCAGAATAGCGACTGATGCTCCTTGTTTCACAAATCTCTGTGCAGCGGCCAGACCCAGACCAGAGGACCCTCCAGTAATCAGAGCTATAACTCCCTAATAACACAGTCATTCTCTCTTAAATCTGTATACACACGATCTGCACCTATCTCACTTCATAGTCTCATACTCGAAACATTCTAGTTCTTTTAATAAACTCTTATATATCATAAAACTAGAATGAATAAAAATCTCATTTTGTTCTTGGGTCGAACTCCAATGACCAGCTACAAGAACTTAACAAACAATAGCTAATTCATGATAAAACAGATTATCTTATTTATATTTTATGTGTTATCATATCTTACATGGTTTCATAGTCCAAAGTACATGTTCGCATAACTTTGTGTTTCAGGATTGAGTCGGCCAATGCCGGTTAAACTAGCGATTTCCAGAATATATATTCTTTCACTTTCAGATACCGTAAGACTCCGAAACAATAATGTATCAAAGTGTACTTTGTGAATAATGAGACGATCGCAAATATTCGAAATCGGCCATGTTACAGTATTTACCATGTGCACGCTTCCGCAGAATCGGAACGTAGGGCAGATGAACAGTTTTGCCTTTCGCACAAAACTATAAACCGTATTAATAATAAAAACTTATTAAATATAACTCATACCTTCATCGTGTTCGACTGTTGCTACCAAATCAAGACACTCCACTGCACTCCACCGCAATTGCTCTCGATCGTAGCTTGGAACAAACTGGAATTTGACCGGGCAATTTATGTACAAAGTACACAGCATTGTACATACACATATGTACGTATCACACACATACGCATGGAAGAGCGCATGCCATGTGACAGGAGCGGCGTTACCGATTACTGATCAAGAAAAGTATCCCTTTATATCCCAATCAATCTCAATTTGATAGCACCCCTATCCAGACAAACGACAAAGACTTCAATAATATACGATTTACCCGTTTGTTGTACTCTAAATAAACAAATTTACTTCTTATCTTTCCAACGTTACTCAGCCCTACATTTACAAATTGGTTTTTGCAATTCAAAATATCCCGTACGTCGATATATATGTTTATTAGAATATGTATGTCTACGACACTGCTGTACTGACCTCGTCAGTGAAGTATATGATAAAACCGCAAAGCTTATTGAAGCTCTTAAAAAAACATGTTTAACGTCGATACATATTGCCATCGCCTTTTATGCACTCTATCATATTTGCATTTTGATTTTGATTCCACCGCGGTTTTTCTTTTAAAATGATGGCTTCTTCATCTCCCAGACAAACATAGTGTAGATCTGTTTACACCGGCAATGAAAAGAAAAGATTAAGAATAATAACGCGAATGTGTATCTTTCAATTAAATAAAATTCTCGGGTTTCTAAAGTTGGAGAAACAGCTTGTACCAATTTTAACTTTATTAATATGGATCTGATGATTTAACCAGGTTATGCTAACATTTTTGTCGGTATAAATCTACGAGAGTAATAAAATGAATGTACAGCGATTAAGTGATCTTTTACGTGTGAATACGTATTATAAGAATTGTATCGCTGGATGTGTCACCCAACGACTAGCCGGTTGGTACTTTTCTCATAACTATTGCATTAAATTTCATTACAACTTTCATCAAAGAAAGGGAGATTGAACCCTTGAATATTTGCCTCATAGATTTTCCTGAAAGATTCGACTATAAAAATGCAAATACTACATGGTGCAATGTGTGGAACAGAAATCAGTATGCCTTACACAAAGATACCAACAAGGATCCTATTAGGATGATTTTGCCACCACCGAATGTAACAGGATCTTTGCATTTGGGACATGCATTGGACACAATCATTCAAGATGTTTTAGCTAGATGGTGCGTGAAATATTTTTCAACATATCGCACTCGTACAAACATTATCTCGTAGGTACAGAATGAAGGGACATCCTGTGTTGTGGGTACCAGGAATGGATCATGCCGGTATTGCCACTGAATTAATAGTCAAGAGAAGTATTATACAGGAAGAAGGTCAGACTAAATTAAATATAGACAGCGAAGAGCTTCTTTCACGGATTTGGAAGTGGAAAGGAGAGAAAGAAAGTCTGATAAGGGAACAACTAAAGAATTTGGGTGCTACGCTAGATTGGGACAAAGAATACTTTACAATGAGCGAGGTACATAAGATTTTTCAGAAGAAGTGTTAGAAGGCTTGAATTAAAAAAATCATACTTTTAGGAAATTCATAATGCTGTCATTGAAGCATTTGTCAGGTTAAATGAAAAAGATTTATTATATAGGAAAAAGGCCTTTGTCAATTGGTGCCCAACATTGTGTACTTCGATATCTGACCTTGAGGTGGAACAAATTTTTCTTGATGGAAAGACTAACATTCAAGTGCCAGGATATAAAAAGAAAGTTTCATTTGGTGAGATAGCAGAGATAGCATTTAAAATTGAAGATTCAAGTAAGTTTCTCCAATAATGTTATGTATATCATAAAATAAACCTTAATATTCTTGTCCTTTGTAATTTACTCTATGACTAATTTTATTGTTAATAGATGACAATCTTATAATATCCACTACACGACCAGAAACTCTTTTTGGTGATGTTGCCATTGCAGTTCATCCTGATGATGAAAGGTATGCGAAATATGTTGGTCGACGAGTCTGGCATCACTTGAGAGAAAAATATATTCCAATTGTGGCTGATACAGCAGTGGACAAGCAGTTTGGAACAGGTATGATTATGGAAATTGACAAGAATATTATGATAAAAAAAATTATAATTTATTTGTTCCAGGTGTACTGAAAGTCACCCCATCTCACGATGCTACGGATTTCGAAATTGCACAAAATCACAAATTAGAGCTTATCAATGTAATTGATGAACAAGGGCAGTTGACGAATGCATGCGGCCAATATCAGGGTCTTCCCAGGTTCATCGCCCGTAAAAAAGTATTAAATGAATTGTCGGAACGCGGTTTTCTCAAGTCTGTAAAAGGTCATAAAATGGGAATTCCAAGGTGTTCGCGATCTGGTGATATTGTAGAAAGCGTGCTGAAAGAGCAGTGGTTTCTCAGGTGCAAGGGAATGGCTGAGAAAGCATTGGAAGCAGTGAAAAATGGTAGTCTAACAATTGACCCCACTATTCAAGTAGAGCGTTGGTGCCATACACTCGAGAATATAAAGTTCGTAATATTCTGAAATTCAAGGGATCAAAAAAATGAGGTTCACCAATACATATAATTTTTTAGAGATTGGGTTCTCTCAAGACAGATATCATGGGGTCATCGTATTCCAGCATACGAATTACAAATTGGTAACAAGTCCGAGTGGATTATCGCACGTTCTGAAAAAGAGGCTCAGCTGTTAGCAGAGAAAAAGTATGGAAGCACATGTTCTTTGCCACTACGACAGGATACGGATGTTCTCGACACATGGTTCTCATCTGGAATTTTACCATTCTCATGTATGGGGTGGCCAACTAAGGTACGGGTAATATTAATCAGCTTTATTTGTATGTGTGACTGAAGTTGTTAATTCAATAATGCAGGATTATGATAAACACTATCCTCTGACCTTCATGGTAACAGGACATGACATTCTCCTTTTTTGGGTGGCAAGGATGGTTATGCTCAGCTTGGAATTAACTAATCAGTTACCATTTAAGGTAAGAGAAGTTTTATAACAATTTGAATTGCTATGAATATTATAAATTTTATTAACTGATGTAGGAAGTTCTACTACATGGTATGGTGTGTGATGCCAATGGTAGGAAAATGTCTAAGACTGTTGGAAATGTTATTTTGCCTGAGAATATTATCAATGGTATCACGTTACAGGTAAGCATACCGTTAACTTCATAATATACATATATTCAACAGTACAACACTGCAGGAATATCTTTAAATACCAGGCACTGAATGAACAAATCAGAAAAACTTATAGCGTTGGTGGTTCCCAAAAAAGTGATATCAAGCGTGTGGTATCTTTGAATACCCAAATGTTTCCAAATGGAGTACCAGACTGTGGAGCAGATGGTTTACGAATGTATTTATGCAATAGCTCTATCAAAAGTTAGTAATTTTGTAATATAGAAGGTCAAGAAAATCATTCCTGTTACATAGAATTAAATCCTGAATAGGTTCGAGTATAAATTTCGACATTATGAAATGCAGAGCCGATAGAAATTTCTGTAATAAGATTTGGCAAGCAAGCAGATACGTATTACGGGAAACGGATGGAATAAAATGTGAATATCCTCAAAGTTTCACAAGTGCGGATCGTTGGATTTTGAGTCGTCTGGCATTCATGGTAGAATTGGTGAATAATGCATTAACACAAAGAGAATTTCGCGAAGCGACTGGGGCCATAAAAAATTTCTTCCACTATGAATTCTGCGACTATTATTTGGTAAAATGCATTTTTGGACGATCTATGAATCATACTGAGAGTCGTATTTATTAGTTGTAATATTATGCAGGAAGCGACGAAATGGGGTTTTAAAAGTGAGAACACTGACATTATTAAAAGTCACAAATTCACTTTGATAAAATGTCTCGAGGTCTCATTAAGAATATGTGCCCCCTTTATGCCATTCATCACGGAAGACTTATACAAAAGGCTTTCATATAAAATACCCGAATTTGAATCGTTTTCATCCTTACTGGAAGCACCATACCCTCTACCTGAAGAATTTAAGGATTGGAAAGACGAGTCTTTAGACGAACAGATTAGTCGACTTATAGATATAACATTTACGATGAGGACTATCATTTCTGATGTCAGCAAACAAATGATTGAAGAAGGTACTTCATATTAGTCTTATTTAAATTCAACACAGAGCTAAAATTGAGATGCAATAATTGAGAGAATCATTGCTTCCAGTTCAAATTGCAACAAATGACACCAAATATTACAATCTTTATAAAGAGAATTTAAATCTACTTAAAGCTGGCAGTAAACTTTACAATATTTCTCTTTTGTCAACAAATGAGCTATGTGTAGATAGTTCGAACGAATGTGTATACTCTTTACCTAATTATTGCATGTTATTTAAAACAAAAGTAAGTATAATAGGTATACTAAATTCTGTAATAAATACATTAACTGAATTTACTTTTGTATCCACTTTTTCCAGGACACGGCTTCATTAGAAAAGTTAAAGAAAAACATAGAATCCAAAGTAACGTGTGAGGCCAAAGATTTACAACAAAATGTTGCGTAGCGTGTACTTATGTGTAAAAACATTTATATATAATCATGATTCTGTACATACAAATTCTTATTTACGACACTCAATTTGAATCATCATCTTCTTCACTATCATCCTCATCCTCAGATTCAGAACTCGACGTACTCGACTCATACCAAGTTTGGGAGGACAAGTCATCAGCTATAATTGTTCTCCACTCATCCAACTTACGACAGTCTGAGAACGAATGTTCAAAACAATTAAGATATGTGAAAATATAAGTGGAATGAATTACAGCTTGAGCACACATACCTAAACTATACATATCATTGAGTGTATACTGCCGGTCGCCATCCTCAAACATCCCACCATACAAATATAGGATATTGTGCTTTACAGCAAGTCCAGGATTAATTCGGGGCGATGGACGAAACACACTTTCAGGTGTATGATCTTTACTACAACCACTTCCTTGTAATGCAGGCCCAACTGTCATCTATCACATATATTTTGTTAGAAATATGAAGTCCAAGGTCAAGAGTTCATTGAATCTCCGAACTTACTGTAAATATCCCGTCGTCATCAGTAACCATCGATTCTGTGACTTGTGCGGAAGTGACTGTTGATTCTTCTTTCATTTCTACATCACTATCGTGGTCTTCCTCATTACTTTCTTCATCATCCTGTTCTTCATCACCCTTTGCTTTCCTCCTTCTTCGTCGTATATTTAACTCTTTCTTGCCAGTCAAAGATACTATATACAAGAAATTAGTTCTGATCATAAAGTTTCACTGTACAATGCAGAATAGTGATTGAATTACCACCTGGGTGCCATTGATGCTTTTCCAAGTCTAGTGCCATTAAGTCATTATAAAATATGCCATGCAATTCTTCGTCGTTGTCTTCTTCATCAAACACACCACCGAAAATATATGCCAAGTTTGGCTGAACCAAAATAGCTGATGCACTACAGCGAGGTGAAGGCTTTATTCCCAATTGTTTCACCAACACCCATTTCCACTTCAAACCAGTCTGGTCGTTTTCTAGAATTGCAATTTTTATTTATTAAGAAGTTGATGGATACTGCAAAAGATGGAAAAATTGCAACGTACTATCAGGTGTCAGTGCAAACATATTTGTATGAACATGGCCTTTATCAACATCTTTCTTTATCTTTTCTTTACTGTAGCCACCGTAAACTAAAACTTTATGGTCAGCTGTTGGCAGTACGATACATCCAGATCTTGGAAGAGGTATATTGCCTGAATTATAGAGATTAATCTATTAAAATAAAAAACTCTAAAATACTTCATAAAAACAAAGTCTTGGTACTGTACCCTGTACTTCTAATTTGTGCCATGTATAGGTTTCAAGATTAAATATATGAACATCATTAAAGTACTTGTAGTCCCTCAGATTATCATGGAAACCACCAAAAACAATAAGTTGCTTTTTAATGTGAACCATTCTGTGACCACTTCTAGCTGATGGACCACCAGTTGCCCTGATTACATGAAACATTAAAAAAATCATCATATGATCCTAATATTTGCTTGAATACCAATATAAGAATACATACAGAACTTTCTCCCATTTCTTTTCACCAATCCTATATACCCAAAGATCTTTATAGTGGTAGAATTGAGATTCAGAGGGACTGGAGAATTCACCACCAAAGACCCATAATTCTCCTTTGTTTGTGGAAGTGGAAACAGTTTGATGACCACAGCGTGGAGGTGGTGCGCCTGGGGCTTTGACTATTGTCCATTCTCCTTTACTTAGATTGTAGAAAAACATATCTCCGTATACAACTGTCTAGAATCAAGCAATCCTTGAAATGCGATCTATGCCATTTTCTAATACAAGTGTAGTTTTATTGAGCATTTCTATACCGAACGACCATCATGGAACTCGCCACCAAGCATAATCAGCTCATCCTTGAAGGGATGAGGCGTTAAGCTGAAATTCACACGCCTTGAAGGTGGATCCACGGTTTTCTCGATTACACGATTACGACGAGCATCTTCTTTCTCGATTTCAGCTATTACTTTTTCTATGTCATCCTAAATACAAAATCATTTCACATTCTATTAAACGTATCTGGGATTTCAAACGAAAATTGTAACACATACTAACCTCACCTAAAGCGGCTAATTCCTTTTTCTGCTTCGCGCTCAGTTTCTTCTCCGTTTTTATCGCAGTTTTTATACTTCCACTCACTTTCTTTTTATTCTTATCCTTCTTACCCATTCTGACAGTCAATTATTTCAAAAATGAGCACCAAAAATATCTACGTTTTGAAATGCGTTACTCGAAAATTGGACGTTTCTGAACTGTACCAAACTGTACTACAGATCAGCCACGTGAATGATTCGAATGATCTATAGCGCAACAGCAATCGGCCAATCAAGGAAGGCGACTCTCGCTGCCAGTCAGCCAGGATTTTCTTGGCGGGTAAATTTGCTCCCAGTCCTTCCGCGTTTTCTCCTGGAAAAAGGCTGATCTTTCGCGAAAGGTGTGTGTCCTTGTGGGAGATGAAGGAATACAGGAGCTAAACGGGCCAAGAGGAATATCGAGCTGGAGGAGCCGAATAAACTTTGGCACTCTATCGATAAGATGAAAAGATCGAGGAGTAAAAGTGAAGGAAAATGAGAAATGAAGAATTGTGCCTGGTATGGCAATGCAGATATGGAATGGTGGAGGGAGTGGGTGGCGAAATAGGCCGCACGGTGTCGCTGTGAGTGGTGTTCAATGTGAGCGGTATCTGGTATCGTCTGGTCCGGGCTGCGGGCTGCGGCATGCGGGTTCGTGGTCGTCGGGCTGTCGGGTGGTCGGGTCGGGTCGCATCAGTGGCAGACAAGATGGCCGAACGGTGGTGACGGGTCGTGGAATGTACGGCTGGCGAATTGGTGATCTCGGCGCAGCGCGGATGGCCTAGCGATGGCCGAGTTCAACATCGATGTCGGCAAGCTCCCGGAGGACGTGCGGGAGAAACTTGCTGAGCTGGATCTCGAGTTATCCGAAGGTGAGTAAGGCACTTTTCAGCGACGAGGCGCCGCACGAATACGAGCGAACCCTTTTCTGACTCACCCCGTCGAGCAGACAGCAGAAAGAATCCCCTAGCACCCGTTGATAAAATCGATAATACCTTCGCTCCCTCGAGCCCGCTCTCGAGCCACCCTCTGGTGCGAGCTTCCGCGTGAAACCATCCTCCTAAACCTTGACAGGGCTTGGATTTAAACGAAACCGAATCCTACTTACTGCCACCGCCAGCAGACACTCTGGTCCTCGAAAGCGCCGCGCTACGCCGCGCCGCGCCTCCTCTCTTGCTCTGCTCTGCTCTGCTCTACTCTGCTCTATACTGCTCCGATCCTCTCTACTCCCCAGACACTATGTTCCATCAAAAATTTCGACTTTACACACTCTACCTCCTTTATCAATCTAGTTAAATATCCAGTCAATCATCTGACAACAGTTCGGGTAGATATTCACGCTGTTTGTGATTTAAATCGAGGGTGTATACATTATTGGAGCGATTGCGAGAACTAGCAGACAGAAGTTCATTGAGTAAGATGTTACGTGAAGTGTACACGGAGTACCAGTCTACTCGGGTCAAAGGTATCGCGTCCGGCATTTAATTCGTTTGAAATGCAGCCTCGACTAGTTGATGCGAGTGTGAGAACAGGTGAAGTGATTTTCCGAGCGAGCGTTCACTTTAAGAGCGGCCCTGCGTCTCGGGTCTCTAGTCTGTCCTTCGATCTCTCTTTCATTAAACAATTTTATTCGTATCGATCGGCTACGGGGACTCGCGAGGCCGAGTAAGAGGACACCGGCGTTGCGGGCAAAAATGAAAATTGTCCTCGTGCGTGCGGCTTGTGTGACGAGGATATGTATCAGGCATAAGACTCCCTCGACGGAGTCAAGGGACTCTGGCTGCGAGCAGCGGCGCCTGGACTCTCGCCCTTTCTCTCTCTCTCTCCGTCTCTCTTTCTCTCTCGCTCTCGCACTCGCATACGAGTATCTCGCCTTTGCCTTTGCAATTCCGCATTTCGCCGGGAATTATTGACCGGTTCCTCGTGTCACCTCACCTCTGGTGATCGCGGTGCCTGGCATTCCTCGGCACGCCGCTCGTTCCCGCTTTAATAAGGCGTAATTTTCGACCGCGGGACCATTGATCCGCGCTCTCTCACCAGACAGGGAGTGAGAGGGAGAGAGAGAGGGAGAATCGACCCGGCTCCTCCAGTCTGCGAAAGAGAAGCGCAGAACGCAGCATCCGGCACACTCTTTCATTTGCCAGTCGATTTTTCGCTCGCGTGCCGTTTCTATTTCGGTCACCCGATGAATTTCGAGACTTTTCCTCGATCGATACCTTCCCCAGCCCCTGGGCTCGCCTAACTCTTTCCCCCCCCCCCGTGAGATCCAGGCATAGAAGTACAACCAAAGTACCTTAAATCTTGAACATCGTCATTTTTAACACTCGAAAGTTTCAGGTCCCCCAGAAATAGTACTGTGCTAAGAGAAGATGCAACTGTGGAAAGATAGGCAGGTAGCAATCAGTTCTAGGCACTCGACGCTTTCGCAATTCGGATGGACTTCCGTCTTGGCGGTGGCTCAGTTGCAATCCCGACGAATATTTCGAAATGAAGCGTCCTCTCAAAATATCTCGCGTTCTAGCCTGTTGAAGCGCGTCCTCTTAACGTGCCTCTTCTATAGCACACACCTAGGAGAATTCGTCGTGTGTTCGCACGAGTGTTCCGTCGCCGAGGGCCGTGGCTTAATGTTACAGGTGTGAAGTTTCGAGGTGTATTTCTCTTTCTCTCTCCGGCTGGATGGTCTGTCCTCGCTATCTTCGACTGCGCCTGCTTATTTGCATTCCTAGTTAGAATTGTTATAGCGGCCGGTTCTCTCTCTCTCTTCGGCCAGTGCCTGCACTCCTCTCCGCATTAAGCAGTCACCCTTTGACGATTTAAAGGAAGCCCGAGCCCCTTTACTTTTCGCATTCAAATTCCTCCCGTTCCTAGTGCACCGCTATGCAGCTTCGAATTTAAATGATCGCCTTCCACCAATCGCCCTCTAGTCTTCTCCCCCTGTGTCCAAGCTTTCTTCCTCTCGCGTCACATCCAGAGAAAGGAAATAATTGTCTGACTGACTGGACTGCCATTCTTATGATGATGAATCGCCCCTAATGCCTCGGGCCAACCGAGCAGGAGTCGAAAAAAGGAGATCTGCTTCATAACAAAGGAACTATCCTGGAATGTTCCGCGAGCGTTGCTCGACGAGGAAGGTATTAACGGGAAGGTGAAAAAAAAAAAAAGAAAGAACGGTTGATACGTGAGTGGTGTATCCCCGTGGAAAGTGACGTCAGCTGGGACGGGTCAGCGTACATCCTCTAAGAGCGCTCGATTTGCATGTGCGCCGGTAATTGCGATGATTACTTGGGCTCGTGCGTGTTTCAATACTCGCCAGAGAGCTAACACACCCGGTCTCATGAGAAATCTTGCTTGTCTTTAGCCATGACTAAATGCTCTTAATGCCTTGCGCACAGGTGTCTCTTCTGTGCGCAACGCGCAAAAGCACACTATGTCTCGGCCGACATTACGTCGACTTGTCGGCAAATAAAATTTCATCAACTAACGAAAAGAGTGAGATCTCGAATTTCTAAACAGGTTACAAAGTGGAGATGCGGGTTACCGGTGAGACCGCAGCACGAGTAGCTCGTTATTCCACGAGTACCACGAGATCGTTTGTCGTATCATTTTGCAAAGCGAAATCCACTATTCAAAAATATTGATTCGACAGAGCAATGGTTAGGGTGGTGTCGCAGTCAAGAAATTTCGGTCCGCTTTATTCGGGGGACATAATTTTAGCGTGAGTCATTTAAGCGGTTTAAGGCTCATGCTTGACTGGCACACATCACCTGCTATCTAAACCGCTAGTGCTGAAATCGTATTCACTCCGGTTACCAGTGTCCAGTTGCCTTCTTAATTCGCGAGCCGTAACAGTTTAAACCGGTTTAATGGACCAGTCTCACTGATGCAAAAGTGTCCCCGTTATCGTAACTCTTGAACGTCGTCTCCCTATCCTCGAGCCGAGGGAGTCTATTTTGCGGCGATGACGAGTGCAACTAACAATTGCGGTTTACCTAGACTAGCAATTCCTTGGTGAAAGAACCAAGGTGTCCCACCGAGCGACTCAACACCAGCTTGGATAAAAAGAGGCCGACGAGCAAATACTCGTACAATTTCATAAGTAGTATATTATTACGCAGCTGCAAGTGAAGGTGTATAATGGACCGTTATCTCTGTCATTTCCGTGCCCCTATGGATCGTTGCACGCTGCTGCTTGCCCAACCTTACCTCACAGTTTAACGCTTCCCCTCGATGTTGGAAAGCCGATGGGTAATCCTTCACCGAGGATCAGCAGAACCCATCAGACTTGCCTCACAAATCTCTCGAGATATCCTTTGGAAATAGTACTGAAACTACAGTTACACATCCATCGCTTTTTATAGACACACACTATTCAAGAGTCACGTTTCTTTCATTTACCATTTGTCATTAACTGTCGACATTTCTTGCTAGTCCAAGTTCTTTGGTAACTCTTTGTTTATTCATTATTAAAATTACTGTACATATATGCTCAGTGCTTTTTCATGTCAAAGTGAAAATTGTAAATGGGCACAGTGTTGTTAGTTGGAGTTCAGCTGAAGAGAGTAACAGCTATTCTCTAATGTAACCGGAGCTGGTGCGGCAATACAGGCGTAACGCCAGCACTAATTTCGCATAGGATTTGTTCTAAGCGAATGAGATTGCTTCTCGATTACAACTTGTTGACACATTATCGGCAGGAATCCACACGTCAGGGTGGCAAGCTGCGTGTAAACGTAAACCCATATATGCGACATCAGGCTCGCCTGCACTTCCCCCGAGTCTTCGGCTTGTGTCAATTCTCGATTACTCGGCACACTCGACCTCTCTCTATCTCTTCTTCGCTTTCCAACCCTGCCTCTTCTACTTGCTACGATTTACTCAGCTGCAATCGAGTCTCTTCTATTAGAACGCGACATAGGAAACCCTTGCGTTCAATGGCTAATTACTTCTCTCGCATAATCACTCTTAGAAAGCAAAATTATATTATTATAGTTCTTCTTCCTAGCTTTTCATTTCGACTGCGTGAGAATTCGTATTCTAATTAGAATGTAATCTAAGTCTAAATAATTTTCATTGACACCCTACAAATAGGACGCGTTCCTCACCGCGTTATTGAGATGGCTCGTTTCATCATTAGTCGACCATTAAGAACACCACTGTATGCACAACTCACCGAGGGGAACGATTGATGCTTATGCACCCCGACGCTACTTTGTCGGCTCATGTATTCATTAGACTTATGTTAGCGATGCCAGTGCGTTTTCGCGGTCACTGTACTTCCGCTTGCGTTCTCAGTTTGCCTCTCCCCTTTTACAATCAACGTCGACGCCGTGGCTTTCACCGCCTTTCGAAAATCTGCTCTCGCAATTCTCCAGGAAATTTCAACCTTCGATACATGCATAAACCAAGCATTATCACTGCGAGTTAATTCGGAACCGAATCAGCTAGGAATCCCAAGGCAAGGACCGCCCATGCCTCGCTTCTCGCGTTCTCCGCCGTTCCTACTAATTGGAATAACCGCGAAAGTGAGAATGGTGGAAGCCAACGGGAAAGTTACGGGATAAATACACTTTGTTATGCGCATTCATTTTTTGCCCCGGCAAATAGTGATAATTAGAAGTAATAGGGATGTAATTGCCGCGAATGAACTTTTTCGTATCTGTTACTACGAGCTTGTATTTACAAGGCGCGAGTTTGCACGGTTTTTGCTAGATAAGTTCAAATGGAATACTTGTCACGTTGTCAAACGTCTCTTATCGAAGGAAATAAATACGAAGGGCAGAACTAAGAACTGGAGAACCTTGATCGTATATACACGCGTGTATAGTGCGAGAGGGGTGAAGAGACGTGTGTCTGGTTGCATTATTCATTCGATTCCGATGCGGTTCACCGCGACCACCTTAATTGATCAATTAGCCCGGGCGTTAATCGTATCCGAGAATGAACGGCATTGGGCCTGTGGGGCGACCAGTCTACATATCAAGGGAGAAGGGACGTTGACAGGTTAGGATGCGTGTAACAATCCGACAATAGGATGACTAAATCATTACTATTTATCATCATTTTTATTATATATTTATTTAAGAAAAACAGTTAATTCAATGACTATTCTAATCCTTGTAAGGATACAGGAATTTCTAATGTGATTCTAAAAGGTTCGACTGATGAATGATTCGTGTTTGTCATATTTCACCCTAACGGTGTAGATGTAGTGGGTTCATCGTGAGCGAGGAGTCGACGAACCGAAGTCTCTTCGGTTGCTGGAAGAGCGTTAGATGTCTCTAGGTGCACAGCAGGTGCAGAAGATGCAGCTCGCTTGGAATGCATCGCCAAGGGATTCTGCCGAGCGACGGTGGGTTGGTTGGTGTTTGCGCGTGTGTGTGTGTGTGTGGCGAGAGAGAAGTAGAGGGAGAAGTTGGGTGGTTGCCGATGCAGTTGTGTGTAGGCATACTTCTCAGCTTGCCGACCGCCGTGTGGCGTGGTGTGGACCGTTTGTAAGATCAAGGTCGCCGGTTTCGATGGGTAAACGTTCCCGGCTTGCCTTGACTCGCAAGTCGCGTCTTGCTACACTAGCACCATCGTCCACCGTCGACGTTCCACTCGCAACTCGTACGTTCCACCAACTCACGTCGACGATCCCCCCCGTTTATCGTCCATTATGTGTACCTCCTCAGCATTTTTCTCCCGTTGGCCCCTGCCAATGTCTTCTCTTCTAGCTACACGTTCTCCCAGTCTTCTCATAAGTACCTTCCTTCCTTCGACCACCCTCGCAAACACTCTTTCATACTTACTTCCTGCCAAGCATCGTCATGTTCTTAGTTCTTCTTCAAGCTGACCTTCGCCAGTTATAACTCTTAATTTCACTGAGAGTCATAGAAATACGAATACTGAATGCTGATGGCAAATGTTGTTCGCTGGTCTGAGAAAGGATCGATCTTCGAGGAAGGAATATGTGGATATACATAATCTGCGCAGAGATGTACAAGAGTCGAAGCCGTTTTCCGCGTTAACTCTTACCTACCGAAGAACACCCTGTCGTTGCCGTATCTCTTTCAGTGGAAATTGATTTATTTACTCGGTCATCGCGCACCTGGAATGCCCTCGACCCTACCGAGGGCATGCACCGAGTAAAGACTGTACTCTGATACCGGTTTATCCCCAGTATGTTAAGGAGTATAGGACAAGGCTTGTACGAACGTTGGAATCCAGTCCATATGGTACTTCGAACGTCCACAATACATCCAGTTACATACATACATTGGTTTAGCTAGTATTTTTCGTAACAGTTGACCCTTGATAACTTCCTAGGGTCTTCCTTACTCGCCTAGATACTGGTATTCTCTGATAACCGAAGTAAACACACTCGCTTTTTTAACAACGGAAACCCTATTTCAAGTTGATACTTCCATCTTTGAAGGCATTTGATTTATTTTCCTTGTCGCACTTCCACTCAACGATCTTCTTCTATTTTCCTAGGCAAGTGGACAAATTTCTGCCCAATGGTTTATGGATTAGAGGCGAGAACAAGGTGGAAGAGGCGCGGCTTCGCAAAACGCTAATGGATGATAATGTAATCAGTAACACAGCGGTACGTTCGCGTGCTAGCAATCATTTCATTCTGACTAGGTATCGCATAGCCGGTGAGCGTGAAAGCCTGGAAATAATCGTCTTTAGTTGTGCCGATCTTAGTCTCCGGGCTAACAATTGACTCGCACTTTTTACTGAACCAAGTCAAAGCTAGTAGGACAGTTAGCCGTGTATTAAAATTTATCGCTGATAACCAGCTTGTATTGTATATGAGGGAAAAGGTGAATCTTATCCAACAGAGAGTCAGAAAGATAACAGGACGACCGATTGATCGTGATGGTGTTATTTATATAATTTGGACGTACTGTTTGGAAAGGCTTGTGTCGATCGTGTAATACGTCCCGCGGACGGTATCTCGAGTGGATTATAAAATTCCTAGATAATGATGCGCTCTATCAGCTCGATTGTTATCATACTTTTAGGCCCCTTTCGATCCTAACGTATTTTATTTTCCCTTGTTTAACGTACTTTTTCTTTTTATTTCCTTACATTCGCGAAACCACGAATGTTCACTTTTCCGTGAAAGTAATCTTTGAATGAAGATTCGCCGAACGCTTGAGAAAGTCGATTTGCTTGGCGCGATAACAGAGGTAAAATTGAAAGTAACCAGGTTCTGGATTTCCTACTTCCCACCGAGTGGGCATCAGGGATTCGAAGTGGGCAATACGAAGTTCTACTCGTGGAAAGTACCAAGCCACAGAGAGATGTGCTCTGTGATTCCCTTGGTGTAGTTGAAACCGGTGCGGAAAAGGGAGTGGGAGGTCGAAGAGCACGAACCAATCGAGCCGTCAATTTAAACTACCTTTTTACCACCGCGAAATGAGCCTCCATGCGCTCTGAACTATTATACTTCCTCGCGTTCTATGCGAACCATTGAATTTTCCAATTGGAAAATGCTAACTTCTACCAGACGGTTTATTACAATTATTCTCTCTTCGGTGTCTATTTTCTGTACAAGCCAATCCATGTCTCCGCCTATTCTTATAATTTTATAAAACATGGCCAAGTAATTTATAAGTTATAAGATTTGCCGGTACGATCGACTAACCGGTTGTATGGCGGTATAAATATAAATGATCGTTTGAGAAGAAGGGTGCACAGCCGCGCGGTAGCAGCTTGTCAGAAGGCACAAGTGAGTCCTTATGCGAATAAGGAAGCGTTGATGACGGCAGGTGTAGAAGTTGAAGTGGCGAGGCAAATAGCGCGTTACGTTTTCCACGTTACCGCCGCCGTAAGAAAGTAATAACCGCCAGTCTGAGAGGAGCGTTAAATGTGAGCTTTGCCACGTTTTCCCCACCTGACGCTTGGTGATTCCTCGCTGCTTTTTCACCGCGCCTCCCTACTTCTCTCGGATGATGCTGATTCATCGTTACGCAATCGACTTCTTACCAAGGGGCTTTTGTGATTCAGTGCCTAGTATATTAATTACTTCAACGCACACTTCCGTATGGCTAGTACGATTAATCCAAGTACTAGAAACTTTTTCAATTTATAACACTTACAATTATTGAAACAAATTCTTGATCATTAAGAATTATTTTCTCCACTCGACAATATCAAATTCTTTCGAAATTTGGTACTCATGGAAATTTCCAAGCATCGATTCTAGCATCTCATGGCCAATGGGTACGAGATATTGGAAATGCCTGAAGAGAGCCACGCATAAGAAGCGCAGAATCTTCACTCCTTCTCCTTGTATCGACGATCCTTATGTAGTGAGTGTTATGGAAAGGCTCCGAGAGGCAAAGGATAGGTGGACCCGAGCGAGAAAAGCGCGAGGGAACTGGTCCCCGAGGAGAGAGCGGAAGGGAGGGGAAAAAGGTACATCGTGCACGCGAGAAGCTTGGTTGGCACGAGTGAGCTAAGGACTAACCTGAGAGGAAGGACCAAAAGAGACACAAAGCGTACGAGGAGCAAGAGCTGTTCAAGCTATATGTATGTTGGGTGAAAGAGGGAGGGATAGAAGCGGCGGAGAGTGGTATGGGCGAGAGTGGACGGGCGACATGCCACCAATACCATCTTGGAGCCTCCACAATATTCCGCTGGGTTCCAGCATCTCTACGAGCAAGGGACCGAATCCTATAGTCTCTTGGTAGGAGACTGGTACGATAGCGACTATAGTATTAACCATGAGCAACCTCGGCACCAGCGTAGCCACTACTTTACCATTAACATGAGGTCGGCCGGATCAACACGAGAAATGATTCGAGGATCTTCCGAGGAGAAGAAAGAGCTCTGTGGAAGCGAGCTCAGCTCTAGCAGGAATACTGTCTCAGCAGCAGAAGCAGAAGCAGCAGCAGCAGCAGCAGCAGGGAGCCCAGTAGTGGAGCACGAAGGAGCAGCACCTTACCTCTACCACGCTATAATCCTCATACTACCTCCTCAGTTCTCGCTCTCTCTCTCTCTCTCTTTCTTTGTGGCTCTTATAGCACCGTTGAATCTCTAGTCCCACTCTCGCGCGCAGAGCGACGTGATTTTTATTCACGGTACGGCCGCCTTCTTCCCAGGCCGCGCGCTTCTCTCTTCTTCTGTGCTGCTGTGCTGTGCTGGTGGTGCTGGCGGTGCTGCTACTCCCCTCTTATGTGTGGATGCATGTCTGTGTGCAGCATAGTTGCGCGTCCCTTTCTCGCTCGTACGCTCCCGACTGAGTTGCTGCTGCTGCTGCCTCTCGGATGTTGGACGACGTAGTGTGTGGCTGCGTCGGGCGTCGAGCGTCGAGCGTGGAGCGTGGAGCGCCGGGGGAGAGCAGGAGAGCCGGAGAGCTGCAGCCAGCGCGTCGAGAGCTCGCGAAATGCCAGTGATTCGAGGCGACTTGGACTACGCGCACCAGAGAGTTTTTCTCCCGCGTGCCGATACGGGGGGAGAGTACAAGGGCTCCTCGTGCCGCTTACGCTCTGCAGAGGCGTAGACGCAGTCGCAGAGACCGTCGCTGCTTCTACCCCCTTGGCCTCACCTTACCTTAACCCTTTGGCTCACCCTCGCGCGAAAGGGTGGCCTCAGTGTCGTGATGTATAGGTGTACGTGCTATACACCAGCCGACTCAAGTGCGTAAACCCCAAGACCCTCCGGCTTCTCAACCCGTCTCGACGCTATTCTCCTCTTCTTCTCCACCCCCCCCCCCCACCCCTTCTGCCCACCGGTTCTGCGCTGTTTACCTTTGCCGGCGATGTTACACTTGCACCCTTGCGTTTCCCTGCTAGCCGAGCCGCCGCCACTCTCACCAACGACTCTGCTTTCCTTGCCACCGAGAGACGAGGGTGTCTACACCCTCTGCCTTTGGAACTGCCACTCTCTCTCTCTCTCTCTCTCTCTCTCTCTCTCTCTCTCTCTCTCTCTCTCTCTCTCTCTCTCTCTCTCTCTCTCTCTCTCTCTCTCTCTCTCTCTCTCTCTCTCTCTCTCTCTCTCTCTCTCTCTCTCTCTCTCTCTCTCTTTCTCTCTATGCTCTCCACCTCGCCCTCTCCCTTGGTTAACTGCGATTGACCTTACCACCGTAATTGGACCCTCGCAACTCCTACTCACGGACCTTCGCTCATTCCCCGATCATTATTCCTGGGCTTAGACTCAATTTCGATTTTTTGTTTGTTTCTCTAATATTATGTGTAGGGTAGAATCAGCATGTAAATTGTAATGAGTATTGGATTTAAAAGTAGGAAGGATATTAGTAGGGACTTGGAGCATAACGCGGTTAGAGCGACGAGAGTGAAACTTGAGCCGGCGTGGATGTATCACGGTTTGCTTTTGTTTTCAAGTTCCGCATAGTTCCATTAAGTAAACGGGCCAAGAGTTAATGCTATCCAAGCGGAGGTGGAACGTTTTTTTAAGAGGTCATTGCGTAGAAGATCCCTGCCCGAATTCGTAGAACGGTTACTTCACTCTCATTCACCGGGTATTATCAGTGTGTGTGGTTTTGGTTGTGCGCGCGCGGTGTGTAGATAAATTCTCTCATGAACGTGACTCGCTTTTTCACGGCGAGCGCTCCAAAGACAGAGGAGAAATCTCGGCGACGGATATGTAATGAGCATCGAACCTCGGCGTTCATACCTCTCGAGGGATCGTAGAAGGGAAGGCGAGCGGTGGCGGCGGCGGCAATCTATACTAAACCTCCGAGCAAAACCCGTAGTCGTATTTCCTCCGTGCTCGCGAAACGATCCTCCACAGGCTCTGTGTATCCTTTCAGTGATCAGTGATTTTCCTTCTTGGTGAAGAGTGATTTCACTGGGGATATTTGTGTCGTTATCCAGTGGTGCTGCGCTACCGTGAATGCCACGAGTGTTTAACCATTAAATTGGTCGTCCAGGATATTTAACAATAAATTTAAGTGCTCCATTCTTCGATCGCTGGACAAGAATGAACTGCTCTTGGAAGATTTTCTATTAGGCCGATTTCGGCTCAAGATAATCAAAAAGAATTCCACTCGAGGAACCTGGGCAGACGCACTCCAGGGGAACACCCGGAGGGGAGGAAAGGGTGAAGTCAATGTCGTAACCGTACGAGGGCGGAGAAAGTATCGCCCGAGATCTTTTGAGCGGCTTAAAGGTACTCTCTCGCTCGACGGAGAACGTATATGGAGAACAATCGGTGCCACGGACCGGAATCTCTCATCTTACAACTCGAAAATCAACATCCTATGACCAACTACCCTTGACACTTTGTCTCAACACAAAAAAACAGCCATCAAAAGAACCCTTGTCGATTACATATACCAATTATTACATTCTATCGATTGGTTGATTAAGTGATTTCCCGTGAATGTGGTTTGTGAGGAAGAAAGAGGTTGCGAGGCAAAGAGTAACAAGGTGAAATCGGACTTGGATTACATTGGAATTGGTATTTTTCGACGGTGCTCGTGAGGGCATTTATCGAGTCCGGTCTCTCGATTCCATTGGCGAGGTACTCGCCGATAGAATGTAAGGAGAAGGTGCGAGAAGGATAGAGAAAGAGAGAAAGGGAGAGAGAGAGAGAAGCTGGAGTGTAAGGCCTGTGTGTTGGTGGGCCGGGCGATTACAGGCGAAGTGCCGAATCGCTTTTTGTCGAAGGATCCCGAGAGCGTGTCGAGGGCGCAAGAAGAGAGTAAGAAGGTAAGGCCGAAGGGAGAAGCGAGCGAAGGCACGGAGGGGGAGGAAGGAAGGCGTACGAAGGGAGAAGAGGGCCGGCGAGCAAGCGGGCAACACGTCGAAAAAGGAAAGCCACGCTCTGATCTGAGCGCGACTGGAAGACCTCGCAGCACGTTGCACCTTAGGATCGTTGAAACACGCTTGTACTCGCCTCTCCATCCTCCTCTCTCTCTCTTTCACACATAGGCGCATACACATCTATACAGCCAGGCGAGCAGGCAGGCAAGCAGGCAAGCAGCAGCCAGCAGCATACTCGAGCTGGGAGAGAAAGAGGCTGCGGGCTGCGAGCAGGGATTGAGCGGCGAGGAAAGGGAGGGAGGAGGCCGGGAAAAGGAGCGAAGAGGACGGTGCGAGCCTCCATGAGGACTCTCCGGCCTCGACAGGACTCGGGGAGGCTCGTGGTTCACTCGAAGGACCAAAACGGGACCTCCTCCGAGTGTCTCTGGCGCGCGAGAGAGACGGACATTTGCTCGAACGAGACATTAAAGCAGGGAGAGGGAGATGTTGAAGGAAAGATGGTCCATGGAATTCGGTGAAACGCTAGTCCGTGAATCCCGTGCCCGATGAGGCCACTCTCTTTCGAGAACCTGCGGAGGCTCGTGGCACGGAAGAAGGACCGCAACGAGCCCTCCTTCAAGCGTAGCGAATCCTTCAAAAGGATATCGATCAGAAAGAGTTATCTCGACCGAGGTAAACGGCGCAACAAGCTCCAGAAGAATCACGAGCCAGCAGCCACTCCACCGGCTGTTCTTGAGCCGGAGACCGAACCCGAACCAGACAAGCTATCACGGGAACAACGTATCAAGGAGGAAGAAGTCAAGAGACACGAGGAGAATACTTTGAGTCGTGAATCCATCAGCTACGATGAGTGGCTTCAGGGTGTCAGTTCGTCCTCCCGTGAGAAATTGCACGAGGAACTCCGCGAGAATCCGCAAAGTAAGCAGCAACAGCAGGCACAGCAGCAGCAACTTATTGTCAAGAGCAAAGTGTGCAAATATGCCAAGCAAACAGAGGCCGACCACCTCACGGAAGATTTGAAGATCCTTGAACTCGAGGATTCCCCTGTATTGTCAGGGAGACCGTTCCGAGTATCGAGCGAAGCTATCCAGGAAGAAAGGTCCGCTTGCAGTCAGGACAGCCTGCAGATACAGGAACTCTCGGTCGAAGGACCCCCGAGTGTTAGTATAAGTCTTGGCAGGATATGGAGGGATGCCGTCCCCGTGCCCCTCCCTCTCCCCACCCACTATTCTTCCTCCGTTGGACTACCACCCGTTCACCATTCGCTGGACAGCGCACTCAAAGAGAGGAAACCACAGCCGACAGTGGCGCGGACCGTTTCTGCCCCTGAGAAAAGCATCGTCAGCAAGGACACCTCGTCCTCCTCGTCCTTCGGATTCTCCCTCAGGATCGCGAAATTGGCCGATTTTCGACCACGGTGATTATTTTTACGCCTCGATTTAAGATCGATTTGCATATATCTTTCATATTTCGGCGCTCTTTTCTTTCTTTATTTAGATATACGAAAATCGATCTTTAATCTGGTATTCACTGACTAGCCATCGATATAATTGTGAGAACGACGATGAGAATAGTTTATCCGAAAAAAATAGTCTTTGGAATTTGTGAAATTTGATTTTTGAATCAAGGTCGTCCGCAATTGTGTCGGGTGTGGTTGATGAATTCGAGGCGGTGGATTTGATCGGGTTGTCGCGTGGCTTTAGGGCTCCAAGGAACGGTTTCTTCCATCGGAAATCGCAGAAGCCGGCACCGAGTGTCAGCAACGAAGGTTACTTCAAGAGGACAAGCGGCTCGAGACGCTCTAGTTCCCGGCGTCGTACTGGCAAGAGGACCTACCACCGTTCGAAGAGGACCACTCCGGTGATCACGAGGCCAAGCAGCCCCGTCTGGTTCGTTCCACCGGAACGACGTCGCTCACGGCGACAACGTCGTGTCTGGCGAGAGATCAGGTACTTCCCGGACAACGAAATCCCTGTCATCCAAAGGATCGATGATTGGTCGTCGAATCTCTCGGATGATCAATTCGACGATCTTAAACTACTACTTTCCGGGGACTTCAATGAGCGTCGGGATGAGGGTTTGAATTCCCTGGTCTCGTCCTCGTTAGGTTCATTCTCCGTCACTTCTTCTTCATCCTCGACATGTCCTGCGCCAAAGATCAGCGACTTCAACGAGGACAAACTCTTCTCTGAAGAATTGCGCAGCAACGGCCTGCTACGTAATTGTTTCGCTCGCAAGACTACCTGGAAACCGAATACTGTCAACTATTTCGCGAGCAATCAATTCCTCAACTTCCTTTCGAAAGGCTCCGGCAATGTTATTCTCAAAGAGAAGTGTAGGAATGAAACAGCCAGCTCGTACTGTCGCTGTCTTACGTCGACCGACAGTGAGACCGAAGATGAGCCTGCTAGACTGGGCGTAGAACGTCGTAAGAATTCCCATGCGCTTCAAAGACAGCAACAACTCAAGAGGCAAAAGTCAGGACTTCGTCGAAGGCCCTTGAGAAGGAAGTCTCAATTGAGGAAAGCATCGGGCCAGCCTGTCTTTCTAGTCCGCAAATGCTCCTCCTTGAGGAAGAGACCCAGTAAGATCAAAGGATTAATCTTTCAACTAAAATCTGCTTCAAACTAACTGTTTCGCATATTATCAGGAGACTCGATAGAGTCTCGCGCCAAGTAGTTAGCTATAGTATATACGTTATCCTGAATTGTAGCGGCTTCACCACGTGTTTTTGATACAATTCAGGAATTTCTGCCACTGGTTTTTGTTATGCTCAAACAATCGATTTATCAAGCTTTCGTCAAAGTCCCAGAACCTTCGAAAAATCGAAAATTTGTGAAGGGGTACATATGCAAAAATTAGCGAAAAAATGAATTTTGAGCTTGCGGTCTGGAATTTATATCACTACTTTCTTTATGCAAGAAAACATTCCCCATCAAATTTCAGCCCCGGAAAATGTCGGGAAGTATGAAAAACATGGGCAAAACCACGGAAACCAATTATTCAGGATCGGTTTTCCATATGTTTTCGGTACAATTCTGGCATTTCTGCCACTGGTTTCATGTTTTCTTTTCGTTTTGATACACAAACAATCGAAAAATCAAGCATTCGTCCAAGTCCCAGAACCTTCGAAAAATCGAAAATTTGTGAAGGGGTACATATGGAAAAATTTGCGAAAAAATGAATTTTGAGCTGAGGCTCTGGAATTTATATCACTTCTTCCTTGATGCAAGAAAACATTCCCCACCAAATTTCAGCCCCGGAAAATGTCGGGAAGTTTGGAAAACATGGCAAAAACGATGAAAACGAATTATTCAGTATCGGTTTTCCATGTGTTTTCGGTACAATTCCGGCATTTGTGCCACTGGTTTTATGTTTTCTTTTCGTTTTGATACACAAACAATCGAAAAATCAAGCATTCATCAAAGTCCGAGAACCTTCGAAAAATCGAAAATTTGTGAAGGGGTACATATGGAAAAATTTGCGAAAAAATGAATTTTGAGATGAGGCTCTGAAATTTATATCACTTCTTCCTTGATGCAAGAAAACATTCCCCACCAAATTTCAGCCCCGGAAAGTGTCGGGAAGTATGGAAAACATGGGAAAAACCACGAAACCGAAATATTCAAGATCGGTTTCCCATGTGTTTTCGGTACAATTCCGGCATTTGTGCCACTGGTTTCATGTTTTCTTTTCGTTTTGATACACAAACAATCGAAAAATCAAGCATTCATCAAAGTCCGAGAACCTTCGAAAAATCGAAAATTTGTGAAGGGGTACTATGGAAAAATTTGCGAAAAAATGAATTTTGAGCTGGGGCTCTGGAATTTATACGACTTCTTCCTTGATGCAAGAAAACATTCCACACCAAATTTCAGCCCCTGGAAAGATCAGGAAGATTGAAAAACATGGAAAATACCGCTTAAATTAGGAGAACCCGATTATTCAGGAGGCTGTTTCCAAGTGTTTTCGGTACAAATCCAGTTTATGGGGATCTACTTATGTCTTCTCACAAGTCGTTCCCATTCATAGTCCAGTTATTAGAGAATCCAATTACAAACAGTCCGATCACAGGTGTTTGATCGCCAATAACAATATTGCCTTGGAGCTTGTTCTGTACCCTACTTTATCTCGATTTGCTCCTGCAATTCTAATTGTGTGCATCGGCACATTAACTACACATATATCAGAAAAAGTATATGATTCGGAAAAAAATATGTCCTGGTACCAAGAGAAAAAGTGAGCAGTGTGAATATAAGAGCTAAACCGCAAGTATTGAGGTGTGAGAGTACATCGGAGTCCGAAGTTGGAGAGAAATTGTAGCTAGTGCCGCATACTAGGCATAACTCGAGCGTGTAATAATTCCGATGAACGTGTTCAGCTTGGTAGATGTATGCGTATAATCCATACTTCGCCGAGAGGACCAGTCGATCCGCAGGCCGATAATTTGAACTAGCGGTTTGATAGCCTGAAGAGATAGCTGTACACCCTACTGCTCTGAACAATGCGAAGTACCGCGCTTATATTCTAATCTTCAACCCTTCGAGTCGAAGAGCGTAAGCATTTTGATCCGATTCAATAAGAGATATCTTAAAGATTCCCCTACAAATTGAATAGGGTTTAGAAATGTACAAGTGATTTGTATTGTCCGACGAATGTAGGTCCAGTCAAACAACAAGTCCGGGAGATAAGCTTATTAATACGCCTGGTGGCCTAGTTTAGTACGTGGCACATGCTCGCCGGAGAAAAATCATGCCGCGGCCGTTAGCTGATCGATTCGAGGCATTTTCTTGAACGACCGGGCGTGACGTGTCGCGATCGTGCCAACTCGTTTTCCACTATATGAAACACGTGGACCGGCTCCAACGGCTTAAGTGCCTCTATCGTTTCGTGCTATACTTCTGCCCTGTGTCCGCATACCTTCAACTTGCCGTCCAGTCTGGTCACCTTTATTCAAACCAGTCTTATTCACTTTCATCCTGCACTACTGGTTTCGAATTTCGAAATTCTATTAATAATCCAAGTTCAAGAGTTTCCCATTCTCATTCTCATTGAACGTTCTCAGGATGAATTCTTTCAATGGAGTGAACAAAATAATTGAAACGAAAGTCGTTTTGTAATTGTGTCAAGCATAACTGGAAGGCAAGTTCAAGAATTCCAGATTTACCAGAGACAAAAGGGGCAGTGGGTTGCTGTTATGGACTGGGTTGTTCATATGTAGATAGATTCTCTTTGACATTAGACATTTAGAGTGGCAGGGTGGCAATTTCCTGTGGCTCGCATGGCATTAGGATAACCTGATGAGCGATTATTTCGAGAGAGAGTGGTTGCAAACTACCTTCGGAGGAGAAGCGATTTCTATATGTATGTATATACAAGACACATTCTAGGCGGTTTGCCGAGCCCTTTCGCTTCCGTGGGCGTAGGCTTATACCACTCGCCTTGCTTCTGCCGCTTAAAGAGATCCCTTTAACTACAAACACCAACGAGGGAATAAACACTGAAAGATAGAGAGAAAAATATCGCCTCTCTTTTACACCAAAGTCAAACAGAACCGGCTCAGAGACTTCCTTTCGTAATAAGGGAACGTGCCATCATAGCACGTCTGGGATCTCACTTCTCCATTCTTAGCTCTTGCTATTTTCCCTTGGAGATTACGCAGCTCTGTGCTTCTGCTTTCTCAGCAATTTGCAAGAAAATTGAAATTCCTCTTCTAAAAGAAGCTTTACTACGTAATAAATTGTTGGATCTCATAGGACAGCCTTTAGAAGTGTCAAAGAAAATAAAGTTAGAACTTGTCGAGTTAACAGTCTCGGCTCCATTTGGTAAAGTCGACCACAAGAATGTTTCTTAATCGACTCGCAAATTAGTCAGCCAGTTTAAAGGAATCGCTTGCGAGACTAGCCAGTCCTTGAAATTCCACGATCTAGAGGGGAACAGAAATCCTGGCAATCTGGAGCACCGGACCAATTCAATGGAGCAAGCATGCATTCTTAAATCTGCATGCTTGAGCAACACTTCATCAGTAGCTTAATAGGTTACCGTCGAATACAACATTCCTGCACTTTGTACACTACTGTGCGAGAGCTATGTGTTTGATCAGAAGTTAGCCTGTAATTGCGCATGCATATCCGGGCTCTGTCTCACTGTTAATTAACGTGGCACGGTAACACGTTAATTAAAGTCAACGAGCTGTGCTTTAGTCCACGAAATTGGAGTGTTTTGTGTATCAGTGACGGTGATCTAAGTAGGACAGGGACATTAATTGACAAATGCCTTGAAAGGCAAAATGCAAGCTACTGTAAAAACTGGGCAATTCATGCATTCTCTCTCTCTCTCTCTCTTCTGCTTACAGGGGATATAACGCAAAAGGGCTACGAGAAGAAGAGGACACGTCTACTACAGCAGTATGCCTCAAAGCAGTTGGGTGAGTTCCGAGTTCTCCTTTGCTCGCAAGAAACTTAGTGGACCACCGACTCATGCTCATCATCATCTCATTCCTAATAAATAATGCCACGGGCCGAGATATTTCGAGATGCTAAAATCAGGAAGAGAAATTCTTTGTTTCTTCAAGCATAATTGATTTAATTCCGTTGTTTGGATATTTCAAGCTTTTTCTTAAGATCGCACAATGAAATATTCTCGTCCCTAAGGCTTCAATGTCCAAGGCGAAAGAAACTTCTCATCATCATCGTCGTGTTCTGCTCGTGCGTCGTGCATACCTACGTATTGCGCGATCCTCGACGCAACAATCCTGGCGTCGTTTTCCTGCGCACACGGCGGCACCGCGGCGCAATATTAATCGCGTTCCGATTCTCAAGAGGCGACGCTGTACAATGCCGAGATATGATCTCGATGGAATAAGCCAAGGGAGTGGAGAAGTACGGGATGGATGGCAAGGTGGGATTAGAAGCTTAGAAATCTGGTCACTTACAATCGCGATTTCAATTCTATTCCTCCCAACGCAGACCTTTTTACGGTTGCCTGTTAATTTTACTACTTCGTCTTAGAGAATATTACAATTCCTGTTGGAAACGACGGTGATCGAAATATATGTTAGACGAAAGAAGCACCGGCGTGCTGCACACCGGTGCAATCGGTCGCAGTGGATAGAGCGTTTAACTGTACCTACCTGCACGCGGAAGAGCCGCTTCCGCGTTATCCGCTCGTTATACGCGACGTGCATCTGCCATTGTCGCAAGTGCGACCCTCTTCCGATATACATAGCTTCCCTGTTACTATATAAAAGCTTTATTCTATCCTAGCATCTCAATTTTCCTTTTAGTCAAATATGCTTTCAATTGAAAAGACATCTTTTTCAATTAACAATTACTTCGGGAATGAGTAAAATCGTGACAACAAAACCATTATACTTGATTCTCCAAGTAACGCGATCCACCGCTTATTAGCTATACGAACCCAGCTATTATCCTTTCACGCTATTGTGTTTCTGGCTGTTTCGTCGGGTCGGCTTTTACCATGTACTTTTCACGTGCCCAGATAATATCCTTCAGACGAAAAAGTTGCCGGCAGTTATCTTGCCTCGCGTTCGCCCCCCCCCCTTTGCAACCGTGCATTTGCCAGGCGAAGTTTCTCCCGGTATTCCACTAGTCCGTGCAACATTATCTACCCATGTTACATCCCAGCACCATGTTTTCCTTTTTCTAAAAGAAAAAAAAGAAGAGAAACACGCACTAACTGTACAATACATCGGCGAAGTAAATATCAGTTTCCGGATTCCGTAGATACACGAAAATGATTTCGTGTCTTCCATGACATATTTCAGCGTTAATCTAAATACGTGATTAAAGAAGCAGTAGATGCGTGCTGGTTGAAATGATAGACTTACTCATGACGATACTAAATTACTACAAACACGTCTTTCCACTTTGCCATCGTCCTCCTACCCCTTTTAGTTTGCTAGCTGGGAGGGTTGATGAACGGCCGAAGGGTCGCTTTCGTTTGCCAGCACCGCCGTGTAGGATTAAAACGCCAGGCAGAATGTAATATACTCAGCACGCGAGTGATAAAGCCGCGAAACATATGTATAACGAGGCTAAAGTCAAGATCCGCGTGTCATTGTCGTCATGTCGTCACCTCCTCGTATGGTCGTCAGTCGTCGGTGCTGGTCCACGGGCTTTCTCGCAAGAGAGGGAGAGAGAAAGAGCGCGGGGGTGGGTTGGGGGGGGGGGGGTTGGGTGGAAAGAGAAAGAACATTCTGTGGGTGGCAAGGGTGGCTTTCGCGCACGCATATGTACTCAGCTAGAATCGACGTACATATGTGGATATGTGAGATGGAAATCGACGGGTATAAGAGGGTAAAAATGCGGGTACAGGTGTTGGTGTTGGTGGCGGTGTTGTCGGAGGGGATGGAAGGGTTGGTGGTGGAAGTGGCGGCCGCGGTGGCAGCGGGCGATGCGACGTCGCTGGCTTCCTCTATGCCCCGAAGCTCGAGAGAACCTATTACAAAACTGGCGTTGGTGTTGGCGTTGGCATTGACGGTGGTGGCGGCGGCGACGGCGACGGTGTAATACGTTCCGTCACGGCGACGACGACGACGACGACGACGACGACAACGACAAGCAGAAGCTATGACGGGGATGCTGCCGGTGGACGAAGCAGCTATCATCGAACAACTCCGATGGCTGCTGGAAGAGCGCCGGATGAAGTTGAGAGGGTTGAAAGGCCCCGGCCACGTGGACGACGCAGCCATCGTCGGCCCTCGCGCCCTGAGAAGCGCTATCGCTCAGGTAGCGCCCGAGATCTCATCCTTTGCACCACACTACTCACTTACTTACTTACTCATCGCTCTTATCTTAAGATTATGCTATACGATAAAGTAAATGATCTTTCTCCCTTCACGTATGAAATCTTCGATGTTTGATGACAATTGACGGTTCAGCAAGCTGATATATTTCGTTCGTGATAATTCGATACTAGCTTCGATCGTTTTCGCATAATCTTAATGATCTAGATTTCTTATACTTACTACTTGCCAGTTTTTTCTCTCACACTTGTTTCCCGTCGTCGAGCGATAGTAGAGTAGGCATACATCTGCTAGCTCGTACTCACACGTAATCAGTAGATCGTTGCGCATACTCTAGACTCCCATCGCTTGGTAAAAGAAAATATCGGAAAAGCTGTCGATTCTCCGAGAATTTGCTAGCGAGAGAGGTCTTTCCTCTCTCTGAAAAGAAGTGAAGAAGAGTTATGCGAGTGGAGTTCTTTGAGATAACGTAAGAGAAAAAAAGGAAAGAAGCATAAAGGGAAAAGTGGAATTGGGGGGATGGGCCGTCGGGCGTTCGGGTACGGCATAGCATACGCCCGGCTGAATAATTGCGGTGGCTGTCGTTGCTTCTTCTCGCCTTAATTAAAAGCAGCGCACCCCACCCGGCTTTCGGTTAGCGTCGCTCGCGAGAGCCTTCTGCTTCTAGCTCGAGCCGACACTTCTTCTTCTTCTTCTTCTTCTTCTTCTTCTTCTTCTTCTTCTTCTTCTTGCCGGATTTCTTGGCGCGCTTTTGTTCGCGAGACTCGCACAGCAGCCAGTGTGTTGGACCGTTCCGTTACACCCGGGGGAGCGCACGTCTAATCCCCAAGATTGGAAACTCTTTTCTCATTCTGGAGTAGCACGTCAAAGATAGACGAAATTTTTGTACATACCTTTACATCCACGTCCAAATGCAAATTGGTCATGTAAATACCTATTGGATTTCCATTAGGGAGACACTGATAATTCCCGTAACAATGCACGGATTAGATTCGCATCTTAGCCGCCACGGATATGTAAATACAGAATTATTTCGTGTGGCATTAGAGAAAGAAATAATCACCGAAGAAAGAGGAAGAGAGAGAGAGAGAGAGAGAGAGAGAGAGAGAGAAATTTAATAGCAGTTAGGAGATTCTGAAGAATGAAAATCCTTAGTCATGCTAGAGTAGAGTACCATGCATAATTAGTACCTAAGAGTTTTTCGAAGAATTATCTCGAAGTACGTAGTAGATGGTAGTGTATTATCAGGCATATATTATAATACCACACCACTTCATATCTCATGAATCACTAGTTTCCAATCATCGATTACAATCAGAGCATCAACGGGTACCATCATCGTAGTAGTGACCAGACATATATATTACATTTACTCTTTTGTGTGTGCCGTTTTTACCATGTTACCTACTTTTTTCTCTCACTCAGTGTAGCTCGCTTGCTTGTAATACTGTTGTCGCGTATCGACATTTGTTTCGTGTGATGCTTTTGCACCTGTTCAGCCAAAGTTTAATGTGATTAACGCGTGGCCGATTGTTCCACCTTCTGGTGGCACACGATCTTCTATTATCGAAGAAATTCAACTTGTAAGAGATAAAAGAATTTGTTCAGGATAAAATCAGACTTGTAAATTCCTCTGTTCCAATTGGAATCTTAAAATCGAGCCAACTTCGTGGAAGTAGCTTTGTGTTCTTAAGAGAGTTTTCTCTATCGGATTAACAGAGGAACGCGACGATAATCAGAATTTCGTGAACCGGGAAATTGCGAGGTTCGACTCTAGCGACTAAACGGAATTCCTCATCTTTCAGACGTTTCTCTCCTCCTCCTTTTTCTAATCTTCTTTATCCGATCTGCCAGATCGATCGAGCCTGCGTCCATCCAGACAAAAGCCGTGCTCGGTTCTGCTTGATAACCACGATACTCTATAATCCTGAATCTACCAAGGAAGAGCTATTCAATTGGTCGAATTGTCGACAGATTTTTTTTGTTGAAAATATCTTTCTTTCAAAATTTGCGTGAAACTTGGTTGTGATTCCGGGAGTCTGGTGTCGGGAAACAAGAGTGGCAGAAAGACAGCTTGCCAGTGAAAGGCGGATAGACAGTGAGAGAAAAAAAGAGAGAGAGAGAGAGAGAGAGAGAGAGAGAGAGAGAGAGAGAGAGAGAGAGAGAGAGAGAGAGAGAGAGAGAGAGAGAGAAGAAGAGAGATGGGACAGTGAGAAAGCAGAGTTCCAACGGGGGTGGGGGTGGGGGTGGGGGATATCGAAAATGCAATAACGTCAATTTCGCCTGGGCACGGCAGAGATTCAATAGTGGCTGGAGGCTCCTCCTATTCCTCCTGTTCCTGTTCCAGCTGCCCGCGGCAGTGCGGTGCAAGCAGGAATCAATAAAAGTGAAATCGTCGACGTCGACGTCGCAGACGGCGACGCCGTCGCCACCGCGGCTTGCGAAGGTGGAACGACCGATTGTCGGTGGAACACCATCGTCGAGCCATCGAATGAGAAAGCGTTTAATATGAATAGTCAGTGCCGCCTAATAGCACCCCGCATGCCTATAACAAACACTCTTTTCACCCTGGTGTACGCTCGCCCGCCAAAAATACAGGCGCCGCCGCCGGACCAAACCCTCCCTCGGCTTCATCAACTGCCTGTATTCATATAGCTTACTTACTCTTTGTCAATAACACTTTCTGCCTACGCAAATATTTCTATACCAATCTCAATCAATTGCTACTCCTTTCCATCGATTTTAATTAATCGCGTGGTTTCCACAATGCAAAATATCCAAACCCAGAGTAAACGAGCATCGATTTAATCTCAATGAAGAAACAGCTCGATTACGGGAAAGTAATGGAAACGTGTCGGTGAATGCTACTCCTTTGTCATCGGTGATAAGTTCAACTTGCAAATTGCTTGGAGAAAGGCTTCACCGGCTTATCCCCTGTCAGTGATTATCCAGCACACGCCAGTTGGAAGTAACGTCAGTATTTGATTCTCGAATAACTTAGCAGCAAACCGCATCCTAAATAGTTCACTAGAGTCAAGAAAAATCAGTGCAATAATTCTTGAAAATTGAATACTTGAACATCTGGAATCATATCTAAAGAAGAAATTATAAATAACCAATCTGGTGGTAGGTTCAACGAGACATCGGTCTTTCGACGTAGCTCGTTTCTCTCGGTTTAGAGCTCCGGCGCTCGTTAAAGAGCGAATAGTTGCACACCCACTTTTCTTGCAATAACTTTATCCCGAAGTGTGCACTAGTGCACACAGTCGATCCATTGGTCTGGCCCATAGAATGTTACGAGCAGAGAGAGAGAGAGAGAGAGAGAGAGAGAGAGAGAGAGCGCAAGAGAAGCAAAAGTTGTATGATAGAGCGGGTTCGGGAGCAAATCAGTTTGCGCAAAACAGCATTTTTCCCTTATACCGTAATCCAAGCCCCCTAAAAAAAAAACCCCCCCCTTAAGCCCCGAAAGCCCGAACCACCCCGTAGGCATAGAGGGAGGCCCTCGGAGACCGATGTATAATAGGGAGAGTAATGCACGTGTTGCTGACTCCGAGAGCTCCGATTATGTGTGATGGTCCCCCCCCGTGTTCTTTTTTTTTGTCTATGTGGCGTTGTGTTCTGTGTGTTGCATGCAGGAGGCCGGCTAGTACCTGGCGGGATCGCCAGTCCCCCGGGATCTGGCGGCTCCACCGGAAACACCGGGAACCTGAACTCGGCGGCTGCGAGACGCGGCAATCGCAGACTCACCCGCAATGAAAGTCGCTATCATTCCGGTGAGTACTCTCCTGTAGTACCTCTACTACCATCTTTTTCCATCCTAGTAATCAACAACACTCCGACAAGCCCGCTCTAACACAATGCACCAAAACCTTTTCACCTTCGATCACGAACCCTTAACAAACCTTACCCCCTTTAGCCTTATTCCTAGGATTTTCACTCCTAGGAATTAATCTTCTCTCAGTCCATTACCTATTACTAGACCTATCTAACAGACACCATAGAAACACCGTCGAAATTATAACTTTCACTCTTTCGCCTAGCATAATCGGATGGTAATCAGTAGTTTTACAAGAAAGTAATAGGAAGATAAAAGATTGTTATGTTAGGAATGCATTTAGAAATGTCCAAGTTCCATAGGCACGACAGAGACAGTTTGATCTAATTCATAACGAGTGCGCTGGTACGTGCATTTCTCGCAGCCTTTACACACGTAGCTTACTTTATGAATCGAGTTTAGAATGGAATAGAGGGAGATTCTAGTATCTGATATTTGTCTCGAGCGATATTCCTAGACGGATTTCTAACTAGATTATTACATACACGAGCGACGAACTATTAGAGTTAAAGGGTGAAAAAGTTTCGGCCGATAGTGCAGCTGCTTTTTGTGTTATAAAATTAACGAAGTAGAGGTGGGTAGGGGGCCCAGCACTTCCTGCCAATTTAAATGCCGTAGCGAGCTCGCTACGGCTCGTCAATGGCTTCAAAGTTGAAGTACTCGCCGGCGCGCGCATTCGTCCCGGTTCCAAAGTGTTGCGATAATAAAAGTTCCACACTTTTAACAGATACTTCTTTATTTCAATATTTCACACTGCACACGTGAACAAGAGAACAACAGAAGTCGACTCGATCAATCAATTGGACAGATTACACACTCGTTGACTGGGTTTGATGCCTTCGCCTCGCTCGACCTAATCGCACTCTCGTGTAAAACCACAATCGAACCGGATTCGCCATTTGGGACGCACGAACGCTTTACGATCCTTACCTGTCCCTCTCGCGATCATATGCCTGGAACAATCACTTTTCTCCATTCTGTTGTACGTCACACCAGAATACAGTTTAATAGCGTGGAACACTCCAATCTCGCGATTGCTTCTCTCTATTTAATTAATCATTCAGTTTTACTGACTTACAACTTTGATTCAAACCCTGTTAGTTATCCGAGTAAAGGCAGAACTTATTGAAAATCTGCCAGTTAGAGTTCAACAAGACCAGTGGAATATTGGAATTGCAAATCCCCACTTGTGTGTCATTGTGAAAAATAGAGCTGTGTTATCATCAATACGAACTTCCGATGGACACCTTTTTCAGAGCAGGCATATTTACTTAGATTACAAGACTCATTGTCGAGTGTTATATACTAAGAACTGACGAGAATCAAAAAGAGTAGTGCTTGGAAATTGTAAATCTTTGTATGAATAATTGTTCTGTCACAAAGAAATAGCCGTGGCTTATGTGGTTTCGAGGCGGAAATAAGCTTTCGCGAGGTGGCCCACGCTATCAGTCAACTGGTCGGTATTTCCTCTGCTTTACCACAGCCAACACGAAAAACATGACAAGTTAGTGTGCCAGTGGCTTTGCAAGGCAAGGTACATGGTTCTTTTAGTTTGAGAGTCAATTGAATTTGGACGGCAAGGCAAAACTAAGGTTGTGACGTGCTCTTGGTTGGAGCGGTGTTCGTCTATTAGGCCCGATTAGCATAACGAATGAGAGTGGGGTTTAAAATCGTGTGGGTATAAACCACGCATAGTTCAAGCATAGCTCGAGAAGCGAGCCTCTCGTAATTTGACGCGTATGAGACTGCTTTTCGTCGTTGATGAAGACCTGCTTGGATTTTGCTTCTCAAAGAAGGATCAAGCAACTTTTGCCCACCGCGGAAGAGCATGCTGCTCGTCGAAACGGAACGACCAACGAGCGAACGGTTCTCGAGCGATGTGCAGGTAGTACACACGTCGAAGCTGCATTTATCTGAAGGTGACGCGAAACATGCCTGGTGCGGGTGATCCTGCACCTGGTGTACATGCACACCGTTATTAGCCCCGGAGCAACAGATACCAAGTATCTACCATACAAAGCACTTGTGTCGATCATTTGTACATGTACACCGCGCTCTCATCATTCTCTACATCTGTGCCTTTGATTAATCAAGTTCCAAGTAAATCAGCTGTCGAGTTACTCTCGAGTCGAAGTTAATTTCAAACCTGAATCATCAATTCATCATTACTGTATTAAAACAAAAACTAGTGAAATCTATTTAAGATTTATTTGTTGCTCCAGAGCTGGCATTTTGCTATGAAATTCTTAAGCATTCCTTTTGGTGCTAGAGAATCCTGAAATCCAATCCATTTTATCAATCCCGCAGTTAGGCATCCAGTTAAAGTTGTGTAGACACGGAGGGTGAGCGATTGGCACGTTGGCAGTAGGTTTTACCCCTGAAGAATAAGTGGAGGGACTAGATGGGAAGGAGGAGGAGGTTTGGGCTCCCTGAAGCGACAGGCGCGACGAGGCGAGGCGAGGCGAGGCGCGGTAAGCCGAGAGGCGTCACGACGACGACCCTCGCGATTCCCGGCTACCCGGACATACCAGGATAAGCGAGGCTCTTTCCCTCTGTTTCCCGCAGCGTGCGAGCATGGCCGAACGGGTGCGTGCGTCTCTACGTGCAGCACGTGCATCTGTGTACCATGCACGCATGCACGCACGCACGCACGCACGCACGCACGCACGCACGCGTCCCTGCTGCAACGCACGTGCGCGAGTACCGAGTAGTATACATATACATATATTGTGGTTGCTTGGTGCTCGGGGCTCCCAACACCTACGGCTGCATCCATATTCGAGCGCCTTCCTCTAATGCGACGACTAATGCCGTACTTGCGCCTCGTTATGCTACGTTTACTCCGCTAGAAGGAAAACTAGGAGTTCGCCAGGATTCCTATATCGCGCGCACTTGGCAAACTCCCTGCTTAGCCGCACATTTCTCCATTGCAATCGGCACCGGCCAATCTTATCCTTGTAATACTTGTACATAGAAAGCTCAGGCGGGAGAGTTAGTCAGGTGTAAATAGAAGTTGATGATAGCATCGAAGATTAAGACGAGTGAGTCGAAGTGTAGTTCCGTGAGGAGCGCTTCTATTGTATTTTGATAGAAACACAGCTGAAAAATGTATTGCTTTGAAGTCGACTGTGACCGCAGCAAGTATTTGGTTGATGGGTATGGATGACCTCTACATATAAGATCGGGAGAGATGTTCTTTTAGTAAGAGAGTTAGTCACGAGTTGCATGATGTCGTAATCGTGATGCGCATATGCTTCGACCGGAAATACAACGACTCACTGGTCGAACAAGAGAACGAACGCGCCTTTATTACGCGCTCGGAATTACGTAGATCAATTGTACATAGGAAAAAGAAGAAAGGGAAGGAACAAATGATCAGGCAGGCGTGTACCGTATTATCCTTGGCTAGATAGGCGATGCGAAAGTATGCAGTTGAAAGACTGCTGAGCGCCTAAGACTCGGTATTCAATGTTAATAAATTGCACCCCGGGAATCTATGAGTCACTACTATAGAACCTGACGCTTCGAGCTAGCCGTTTATTTTGCGCCATCGCTTGCGGCATTGTGTTCTGTTTCGCATCGGTTAGTTAAAAGTGCGACCAGAAGGAAGAGTGTGGAATGAATTAACGCGGCTAATCGATTATGAATGCATAGAGGTGCGCCAGGAGGCGGTGCAGCAGGCATTGGCGGCGATGCAGGCACGGCCGAAGCCTTCTTTACCGATGCCGTCAAAAAGGATCTCCGTGATGGCCAGAAGTCCAGAGCGTGAACGACGTGACAGTGCCGAGTCCAGCAGCGATGAGGACAGTGTCGTCACCGAGGAGAGTCCTGGTGCGGGTGGACCAAGCGGTATGAGTCAAGGAACAATCAACTTTTCTTTCAGCTTAACTATCATATTTACAATATAAGAACTATTTGGTATCTCGTGATCTAAGAGGATATGCTAGAGGAGCTTGAAATGCTTTTTCCGAAGGAGGAGTCAAAGTACGGGTATAGTAAGTAGAGATCTCAGGCTGTGTGAGACTAATCAGTCTGGCTGACCCTTAGGTACGGGGTTGTCGGACACTAGCAGCACCGGTTCTGCGCGTGACACGCCTCCACCACCAAGACCACCGACGAGAAGACCTCCCGGCGCGGACATCACAGACGTCTCGGAATATACGCCTCATTCTTATTGCAACATTGAGCCCCCTGACGTCACACACACAGGCAGCACACACGCTCAAATGTCCTCGTGGCGGCCGGGCGCTGATCGAGTGAATCGGTACTTTCCGCTTCTTATGCAGCTTCCTAGGAACAAATCGTGACTGGGCAGTAAGATTTATTAGGTCAGCGTGTCTAGGATTGGTCTTAAGAATTCTTTGTAATCTTGAATTAGGTATCACGTAGAAGACCAGAGTATCACTGGCACAACCGGTAGGTGGAAGGTGTCCGCAAAGATCCAGCAGCTGCTAAATACATTGAAACGACCGAAACGTCGACCTCTGCCCGAATTCTACGAGGACGATGACATCGAGCTCGAAATCGCTGCTAATCCGAAGGATCCCAACGCGCCGAAGCCCGAGGGAGGTGCTATGACCTCCGCGGTCGGTGAACCTCTGTCGGTTCCTTCGGGATTACCTAGGTCCCTCGAGGCCGCTATACAAAGGTGAAGAACGAGGAGAAACTTGGACTTTACTCTGGTACATTGACATCGATCCAAGCAATATATCTTGACCGAAACTATTCGCTATATTTAGGTATGGTTCGGGTACGTACAAGGCACCAGCGGCTACGGTGCTTGATCCCAATGGCAAGCAATCCATGACATTGACCTACGGGAAACTCCTCACTCGTGTTCATAAAATAGCCTATACGCTGCTAAACAAGGCTCTAAGTCGCGGCGGTGATTGTTGCTTGAAACCCGGCGATCGAATTGCCTTGGTTTATCCGAATAACGATCCGCTCAATTTCATGTGCGCCTTTTACGGTTGCCTTCAAGCTGGTATCGTACCTGTCCCCATCGAAGTCCCCCTATCGCGTAGGGATGCGGGTTCACAGCAGATCGGTTTTCTTCTGGGAAGCTGTGGAATTCAGGTAAATCTGTTCGGCGTTCTCTTTTTGAATCTATGTTAATTGAAAAAGTTGTAGATCCAGGCAGAGATTGATAAGGGAATTCAACACTTTCAGGTGGCGTTAACTACCGAGGCTTGTTTAAAAGGCTTGCCAAAAACCGCTGCTGGCGAAGTAGTAGCATTTAAAGGATGGCCGAAGCTTCACTGGTTCGTCACAGAGAGCTTAGGCAAACCACCAAAAGACTGGCTGCCGCCACCGCGCTTAACCGATGATACCCCTGCGTACATCGAATATACTACAGACAAAGATGGCTCAGTGATGGGTGTTACGGTAACCAGGGCAGCTATGCTAGCACACTGTCGCGCTCTTACCCAAGCCTGTGGATATACCGAGGGTGAAAATCTAGTTTGTGTACTAGACTTCAAACGAGAAGTTGGACTTTGGCATAGTACATTGACCAGTGTACTGAATGGCATGCATGTGATCTTCATACCATACGCTTTAATGAAAGTGAATCCAGCGAGTTGGATGCAAATGATAACGAAACACCGAGCTAGTGTGGCTGTTGTCAAATCACGGGATCTCCATTGGGGTTTACTTGCAACGAGAGACCACAAGGATATATCTCTATCGTCGTTGAGACTGTTGCTGGTAGCTGATGGGGCAAATCCATGGTCTCTCTCGTCCTGTGACCAATTTCTCTCGGTATTTCAATCTAAAGGTTTGAGGCCGGACGCCGTTTGTCCATGCGCCTCGTCCAGCGAAGCCCTCACCGTTTCAGTTAGAAGACCTGGCCGTGCTGGTGTTAATGCTACTGGACGCGGAGTCCTTTCAATGTCTGGACTTAGCTACGGTGTGGTCAGAGTCGATCAAGAGAATTCCCTTACCTCCCTCACACTGCAGGACTGTGGACAAGTCATGCCTGGAAGTGTAGTAGTTGTAATTAAGATGGAAGGCCAGCCCTTCATTTGCAAGACCGACGAAGTCGGCGAAATCTGCGTACATAGTGCGTCGACTGCAAGCCAATACTGGGGACTACAAGGACTTACGAATAATACATTCAAAGTATCACCGTTACATGCCGATGGTACTCAATTGGGGGATGTGGAGTATACTCGATCAGGTTTACTGGGTTTCCTCGGACCTGGAGGTCTCGTATTTGTCTGTGGATCGCGCGATGGCCTCATGACGGTCACAGGGAGGAAACACAATGCTGACGATATTATCGCTACAGTTCTTGCTGTCGAGCCGATGAAATTTATTTATCGTGGTAGAATTGCGGTATTCAGCGTTCGTGTGCTGAGAGACGAGAGGATATGCGTTGTTGCGGAACAACGGCCAGATTGCAGCGAGGAAGAGGTAGGTTTAAAGATATTGGTTTCTTAAAAGAATTTTTACTCGGTCATGCGGTGTAAATATATATATGTATTTACAGAGCTTCCAATGGATGTCAAGAGTACTGCAAGCGGTCGACTCCATTCACGCGGTTGGAATATATTGTCTTGCCTTGGTGCCATCGAATTACCTGCCGAAGACACCACTGGGTGGCATTCACCTGTCTGAAACGAAGAGGCGTTTCCTCGAGGGTACTCTACATCCGGCAAATGTCCTGCTCTGTCCTCATACTTGTGTTACCAACTTACCGAAACCACGCGAAGTGCACTCAGGTAAGTAGTCACGCATTCAGCCGTGAGTCCTATAACCCGGTGCGCAGATACTGCCACGTACCAGTTCCCGGTGCGTGCATACCGAAGCGACGGATATCCTTATGAATTACATGAATGTCAGCAAGTATGAAAATGACTTTACGACCTTGACTTATAGCGAAGCGTATTCTTCGCCCTTCTTTCTGGCCGTAATTTGTTCGGCAGAACTATGTTCTGCTTGTACAACAAGTATTTACTACAACTTGCGAGGATCCAAAAAATTCACGAGGATATTGAACAGTTTCATCGAATACTGGAGGCATATAGTTCCCTACCAACTAGAATTAGCAACATGTTTTTATTCTTACGATTGGTCAGCTTAGAGCGTAAGGGCACGTGCCTAGAATTAGATACCCTTTCGCAAATTTTTTGGATCAGAACGCCTGGTGATTGATGCGAATGATTAGAGGGGAGCGAGTGCGAGGTTTAGATAAACACATTAGTAATCACGAATTTCACTCTTTTTAGAATCCTAATAAGCGTCAAGGAAGTTAACATTTATGCTTCCATGCATAAAGTTATTGGTAGGCTTTTAGTAACTTGGCACAGATCTGTACGGTATAACACACCTCTTGCTACATATCATGTACAGTTAACCCAGCCTCACTAAAGTACCACATATATGCTTAGCATGTGATCGTTCTCTTATTTTCGCCCTTCTTTCTTTTGGCTGAGTACCGAATGTCCCGTAGTGTCCCAAACCTTTTTTAATCGGGCTACATGTAACGATGTGCAATCACACGGATAAAAGTCAATGCATAGCTCAAGGGAAATGCATATTTCGCAACTTCGTTGATCTCGTACTCTGACTTTAATGACTCTCACGTATATTTCACATCTTTACACAAGTGTATGTTTTGACATGCACCGAATTATTACATAAATGTGTACTATCTATGGAATGCTCCAAGCACGCAGATGCAGGCGTGTCGATAATTACCGAATCAGCACCGACAATGCAGTTCACCTTAGCTTTGATTTTCCGGCCTCAGTCAGGGGAGAGTGTGTGAGCTACTCATTACTGGGTTGAGTGTTTGTGTTGGTTTACTAACGGAATGGTGCGGGGGCGTGTAGCGGGGGATTCTGTTGCAGACGTTGGTCCGGCCAGTGTGATGGTGGGCAACATTGTCCAGGGGAACAGACTGGCATCAGCACAGGGCCGTGATATGGGCGTTCTCGACGAAGACAGCGACAATGCCAAAAAGGTTTCTCTCACTTTATTAACCGAACGCAGATTGCAATGCCAAATGTTTTACATGTTGTTTATATGGTTTCAGTATCAGTTCATCTCGGAAATATTGCGATGGCGGGCAGTTAGTACTTCTGATCACGTTATTTTCACATCGCTTAATTCGAAGGGCGCCGTTGCGACTTCGTTGTCTTGTTCACAATTACACAAGAAAGCTGAGCGAATTGGGAATCTTTTGTTGGATCGCGGACGAATTAATACCGGGGACCATGTAGCGTTAATATTTCCTCCTGGTACAGATTTAATATGTGCTTTCTATGGCTGCCTTTACGTTGGAGCAGTTCCTGTGACGATCAGGCCCCCTCATCCACAAAATCTACAGACCACGTTGCCTACTGTTCGTATGATTGTGGATGTTAGTAAGTCTGTACTTGTCCTGACAAACATGACGATCTTGAAACTACTCAAGTCCAAGGTATATCGAGGGTCTACTATGAAGTTTGCAACCATATATTCCAGGTTCAGTGTTCTGATCGTAAAACTTTGCAGGAGGCGAATAACGTTATCGAAATAAAGAAGTGGCCAACTCTTCTCGATATGGATGACTTGCCAAAGAAGAAGCTTCCCGTAACATATCGAGCCCCAACCGCGGAAATGTTAGCTTATTTGGACTTTAGTGTTTCGACGACTGGTATGCTGGCAGGGATTAAGATGTCCCATGCTGCGGTAACGTCCTTATGCCGCGCCATGAAACTTGCCTGCGAGCTATATCCATCAAGGCACATCGCTCTATGTTTGGATCCTTACTCCGGCTTAGGATTTGCTCTCTGGTGTCTGAGCAGTATATACAGCGGTCACCATTCAATCCTTATACCACCGTCGGAGGTGTGCATCGACTTTTTATGTCCGCACTTTAGTGACTTTATTTGGCAGGCGCATAAAACGCTCTTTATGTTACAGGTCGAAGCGAACCCGGCTTTGTGGTTGTCAGCAGTTAGTCAATCGAGGGTTAGAGACACGTTCTGCTCATATGGTGTAATGGAACTTTGTACTAAAGGACTTGGGTCGTCAGTGCACGCATTGAAAGCTAGGGGTGTAAGTCTAGCTTGTGTTAGGACATGCGTAGTCGTTGCCGAGGAAAGGCCGCGTATTGCCCTGACCACCAGTTTTAGTAAGCTCTTCTCTGCACTTGGCTTAAGTCCACGAGCTGTCTCAACCTCCTTTGGATGCAGAGTGAACACAGCTATATGTCTTCAAGTATGCCCCATATTAAATAATATGTTTTTGGAACTTTAAACTACTGGTTTTAATGTTGTATTATTCGTACAGGGTGCATCGAGTCCAGAACCATCTACGGTGTACGTAGACCTCAGAGCTTTGCGAAACGATCGGGTATCTTTAGTAGAACGTGGCAGTCCCCACTCTTTGTGTCTCATGGAATCGGGAAAGTTACTCCCAGGCGTGAAAGTAATAATTGCGAATCCAGAGACTAAGGGTCAGTGTGGCGATTCGCATTTGGGCGAGATATGGGTTCAATCAGCTCACAATGCTAGCGGTTACTTTACTATTTATGGAGACGAGAGTGACTATGGAGATCATTTTAATGCTCGATTGGTTACTGGTAATACAAACGAAGTGTATGCTAGGACTGGGTACCTCGGTTTCCTACGACGTACAGAGAGTGTTCAGCAGTCGGTTATTAGCGATGTGCCCGGTGATACTTCCACCGCTGAAGCCGATCTCGTACCCGGTGATGCAGAACTACACGATGCTGTATTTGTCGTGGGAGCTCTAGATGAGGCAATCCTACTCAGGGGCATGCGATATCATCCGATCGATATCGAGAATAGTGTGATGAGATGTCACAAGAAAATAGCCGAATGGTATGTTAAAAGAGTATATAGAATACAAGTTATTCGCCCTCTGGACAATACGTCTAGCATTGAAAATGTTCTTTGTTTCAGCGCCGTATTTACATGGACAAACTTGTTAGTCGTAGTAGTCGAGCTAGATGGAAGCGAGAGCGAAGCGTTAGATCTCGTGGCTCTGGTAACCAGCGCCGTACTAGAAGAGCATCACTTAGTAGTGGGGGTAGTTGTAGTTGTGGATCCCAGTGTGGTCCCCATTAATTCGCGAGGCGAGAAGCAACGGATGCACTTGCGCGACGGTTTTCTAGCGGACCAATTGGACCCAATCTACGTGGCATATAACATGTGAACGTTCGGAAGCCCGACGTTCACGCCCAGTAGTTACCTATCCCATCTCGAGTGCCAGATCCTGGTTCTACTTTTCCTGACTACCCTGCCTTTCCCTTGGTCTTGCCGGAGTTCATACCTTCGGAATCTGTACGTACCTCTCGATTCTTGTTCCTTACCGGGAACCCCCTTTACACCTTTGAGCATTACGGTGCATTATCTAATGACTTTCTCAAAAATATCTAAAGTTAATGTTGTGCATCAACATGATACACCACTCCCCATTTTTATCTTCATCTAACGCAACGATTTATGGTATTCGTAAAAAGACCCTATGTCTATCATGAACGCTATTAATCCAAAGAACTGGACGTTTGTCGCTTTATGGCTTCGTTTATAGAATTGTGGGCGTTTAACTTCAGAGACTAACATTAAGTTAAAATCTGAATAGCGCAGGGCAATTCGGGGACTGATTGATTACGCACAATGCATTATTAATATTCAAAGGGTTACTAAGCTCTACGTAGTTTCGTACGTACAGGTCAACGAACCAGCTTCAGAAACGAGTATACGTTAAGGGAGGAACTCGAATACTTTTTTGACACGAGACTGTCAAGATCAACACAGTTTTGGCTACGACCGTGCTTTTGTACGTAACCTAACCTGGGTGTTAAAGGGATGGATAGTGTACCCGTTACCTAGTAAAACGAGGTCAGAACGGTAGTGAGCTTTTTTACACGTGGGAGAATTCGATGAACTTATTTTAACGAGGATACACACATATGAGTAAGGAGTCAAGGTAATGAGTGCATATGCTGTATTAACGAAAAAAAAAAAAACAATGTACAACCGTTCCGCAAACTATACAGATACGTAATCGATGGTCGTCTATTAGAAACGAAGAATTTGATAAACTCTATTATAAACCTACGTAGCTTAACAGTTTTTTACTACAGGGACTAGAACATTAGCTCGATCGTAATACTGTATAACGTAAAGTCTCTACGATTAATCGTCTTTTTCCCCCGCCGCTGAGCAACGTAGTTCGCTATCGCTCTGATTACTTCAGCCCAAGGAATGGTTCTTTTAGAACACAGGTTTTTAATATTATTGATCAGTGTACAACAACGCGCGTGTTTAAGGGCCGTCTGGGGCCAAGACCAGATTAACTACCGAGCCGAACAGAGTTAGGTAGTCTTTAGCTGCGTCACGCACAACATCCTATGTTTTTCATTTACACTTTCCTCTTTTGCATTTCATCGTTTCTACACTTACATTTGACCCGATAGTGATGATACCTGTGAGGAACACGATGGCCGCCCGCCTTCTTTGTATGGAAAGCTTAGTGTAGCAGTCCTCGATACCGGTGTATATGCGTTTTCTCTAGCTTGCCCAAGCGCACCGACAAAGTGGCGATCAAAGCCAGTGCTCAGTTTCACTGAAAGAATCATTAACGTAGATATCGACTTTTGGACTAATCCATTTCATGTTGATCAGTTTAGATTAATATTGGCCTATCTAGCTTCTTAACACAAGTCGCAACTTGTATTCCGTAACAAGCATCGGTCGAACTTCTGGAGAAGGATATTTTAGATCCAAAAGTCGATGGACACTTTCTATTTCTTTCACAACACTTTCTTATTCGCCCAGAGATTTTTACTACTGACCGTGTACATTTGTTGATAATTTTATAATTTTGTACTCTTGTTTTATTATGCTGACACGGGCTACTGGAGCGCGTACTGCTACTGCGGTATTGTTGTTCGAGAGAATCGATTCGTCGAGTTCAATTGCATCGTAATACAAGGCTCCTCCCAAACTTTACGAATGTTTAATATCTACAGAGATGACAAACAAGACAGGACACTTCTTAAATCTCCTAATTCTTCGATTCTTTCAGAGTTCATTTGCATTTCGCATTGAAAATGCTAGCTTATCGAGAGTATACCAAGAAACCCAACTATTGCTTATAAAGAAAGAGAGAGAGAGAGCCTATGTAATTATACACGATTGTGATTCGAGCGACGATAGCCTCGTAAGTGCAATATGCGCGACTATGATTAATTAATTACGCGAGACTTTGGATGTCTCAAAGAGTTGCCAGGCTTCTCGTCTTGTAAATATACTTGTTGTGGAGCCAGCGAATAACTAGGAAGACCCCTTTCTTCTACAGCAGGACACTTCTACGCGTACTCATTAGTTCTGTCGAGTCGCGCGGCCCGTTCATTTCCCTTCTACCGTCTTGGATTTTCATCCTTAGTATCATTAAGTTATCGTGCCATGTCACCTTACGTCCCTTTCATGCACTTTCGCTCACAAGAACGATGGAAGTTCGGTGTGCTCGGCTGCCGGCCACACACATACACACACACACACACACACACACACACACTCGTTGCGTACTCTTCTCCAACTTAATAGCTCTTAGAGAATCGACGATATTTAATTTTAGGCCTTAATGCTGAGAAACCAGTGAGAACACATACTCGCGAAACACCGAGTCGAATGAAAGCTTATCCGTTTTTTCTCTCTTTCCCTCTCTCCGTTTTCTCGCCGCACATTTCTGCGTTTCTGTGGACGTACGAATGATACTCTGCCTCAGAGAGGTGCACCACGGTATCGCGATAGGAATGTACCGGGCGTATTACGTGCCTTCGTCTCGAAAATAACTCTGTTAGCTTACTTCTGAACCCACGACTCTCCGACAGTATTTCCGTTTATTTGGATTAAATTAAGAAACTCTCGAGATTTATTCTACCAGGACTGCTCTCCCATTATACAATAATCGCTCGCATCATATTACGCCGGGATGAAATCCTTCGGTATTCACTAATTCTTAAACATCTTCCTCTGGAGAAGCAGCTTCTATTGAACTAATGTTCTCTTCTTAATATCTTTGATCAAACATCATCATTCCAGAACAAAAGTTTCGCACCAAGGCTTCGAGGAAAAGCCGATGGAAAAAGTATCGAGGGATGGTGAGTCAGTGGGAATGTTATCGGCCCGATCTAAAGGAAGAAGGGAACGACGCAGCGGGTTGCAGCTGTTTCGAAGTCACGTACATGCGGCCGGTGCAAGTTCCGCGAGTGAATCTGCGAGAGTGGGATGGTTGCGCGCGAGGAACTTGGTTGTATTATGTATAAATGTTGATAACTAGTTAGTAGGAATGTGGAATACTTGTCAGCGTGGCAATCGCGTAATGTACCAGAGGTTCGAGAGCCTAGCATCCCCGTTGAAGGAGGGCTCGCTCATCAAGAAAGAAGAAGATACCTCGAATCTTTGCGCGTCCGCTTCGTATCCCTGGACCCTGGACGATGGTCTAAGGCTATGTAAATACCCCTCCCCTCCCCCACCTCCTCCCCCCCCCTTTCTCCTTACTTTAGCGGTTACTAAGGTACCATATAGTTTGTACGTTGAGGTATATATATATTATATATATACATATAAAAATAATATAACGGTCACTGTCTCTACCAAGCTGTAGCGTTATACGCCTGTATATCGGCCCGACGATGAGAATATATTAATATTCGTGTATCCATCCTCCCTCGATCTCTCTCTCTCTCTCCCTCCCTCTTTCTCCCGCTCCAGTATTCTACCGGCCTTCACCATTCTATCACGTGCGTGGAAATAGTGAAGAAGCAAGCTTTCATTACCGACTTCGAAAAGGAGGAGGTACTCAATTCGACGGTTATATATGTATTTTTTTTAAAAATGTTTTTCAGTTTTCGATTCACGGTGCACGAAGGTTCGCACCTTCTGTATCATGATACGAGGCAAATTGTAGCAACAAAGAGATGAATGGAAAGAGGTCGGTAGATCACGTACTTCTTCCAAGCGAACAAAGATCGGACGAACACGATCGCTGCAATCTTTATGTGCCGGGCCGGGCTGGTTTTCACTTGAATTTTTTTTTATCGCTCCCAACTGGCGTAAGAGAGTCGTGCTAGAATTTGCATGAGAAGCCATGCTCGAGACGCAGGAGAACGCGTCCCGACGGCGCATATGCATCTATGCAAATTGAAGGATAAACGAATGCACCGACTGCACGCTGCACTGCCATGTGCTGTCTCTCAGCCCTACTGGCTCGTTGATGTGTCGAGTGTGTCGAGCGGCGAACCGCTTCGGAATGTCCTAGCTAGATAAACGTAGACGTAGGGCCTTGACTTCGTGAAAGCCCCCGGTAAAGGAAGAGCGCCAAGATCCAGAGAGCGCGTGAAACAGACGTACTTACACACGCTCCGAATATAAATGACCTTTCGCTGGCACGTGCTCCAAAGCACTTCACATGACACTTCACCACTCGCACATATCAATAATGCGCCTGTTAAAGACAGACCACTTGGCGGCTAGAGTGGTTAGACTCTCGAAACTTATGCGGATGAACCCACGTCATTTGCATTGATTTGTAAAGTGGTCCTGAAATAAGAGCGCCGTATCCAACCAGGCCGCCAAGCTCTCTCTCTGGTCTAGTTGAACTTGAAACTGTTTACGAATGAATGGAGAACAGGGCGTAGCTAAAAGAACCCTCATTATCTCTGTATTACTTTTGCAAGCAAGAATCGAAAGAAAAAGAGGCTGGCGTAGCTTCTCTTCTTAGTAGACATAACAGAGTCGGTAGCTTCCCTGAACTCATTAGGATCGGTTATTAGTAGCTAATTATCACTATACCAGGAGCGAAATAGAAAGATTAGAGAGAAAAGATTGGCCATGTCAGAAATTCGACACTGTCTCTCCTCTCTTTTCTTTAGCCGTGCTTCTCTTCCATTGCCATTATTCTCCAGCGGCGCGTTCTTGCTCGCTCTCGGAGGGCCTGGCCAATACACCGAAGCCAGGAGGCTGTTGGTGTGCGTGTCGGTGTGTTTATGTGTATACTGAACCGGCATACCGGTCGGGAGAGAGAAGCCGAGGAAAGAGAGGAGACTTTCCCAAGGGAAGTAGCGGCTCTCGAACCAGTCGAACCGACCAGTCCGTAGCAGTCCGTCAGTGACAGTGCTTTCGTTAACACGTCTATCCTTAGTGCAGCGTTAGCCAATTACTGTGAAACCATCGCTTTCTCCAGTCATTTGGAAGCGTGGATTGAAAAAAGAATCCGGTGTAGCAGGCATTTGGAATAGTTACGGTTCAACTGGTAGAGATAGAAGGCATATATGCGCCACTCCTATATCAGGCATACAATGACTTTTGGTCGGAAAGAGTAGAGGCCGAACGGAGAAGAGACAGAGGCCACCGAAGAGAGTTGATTTCGCTGAAGGAACGTGGCCCTACGGCCACGCTGTCGCGAGGAACGGCTGCCACTCACCGACACCGATCCCTTTCCATCTACGGTAAGTGCATCCAGAATCTATCTATCGAGAATCAAAGAATCAAGTAAAAGGAATATCCCGAGTGGGACGACGCATCCACCCAAAGAATTTAAACTTAGCCGGAGTGTGCGCACTCTTTTTATCAGGAGTATGACGCATTGAAAAGTACGTGCGATATAAAATTCCGGAAAGGGGATCGTGCAAGCACAGACATTGTGAATTCAACAGGGCAAATGTCTACCACTCATATTTTCCCCGTGCTAGATAATCTCGAGCACGAAGGCCTCTTCGGTGCATACATTAGTCACTCGACTCATTAATTCATAAATTTGGGGCTAATTGAGTCATACTATTATCACTTACTTCAACAATAGATTAACCGATCTATTGCGTCGATATACCACATTATCCAAATGAATAGTTTCATTTACCGGCACATTTTCGTCAACAGTTATTGATGATCAACATTAAAAGTTGGCCATGCAGTTACGAATTTATTAAAGATTCCAGCTGGCAAGGTACACGTTAATCTGGACAAGTGTTACGACTCTTGTCGATGATAAATTTGCAGGCATTTAAGCAAGACCCGCTTTAATCACGCGTGCACCATTTCTCCCGTATAGTGTCAGTATAGTATTTACGACCCGACGCTGGTCATTAGGCAATGTCACGCCTGTTTGTGTTTGCAGTGCTTTTTTTTTCACCACTTGTAGTCGCCATGTCTGTTTATGATGCTGCGATTTACTCGTCTTCCCAAGTTGTGACGGCGGCCTCAGTCGCATTTGAAAGATCTTACTCGCGCCTGGTGGTCGGTTGAAAATACCATCGCGCACATACGGACGGTTAACGGCGTTTTCTTGATCTATTTCCGTGATGCCACTTCAGCCGTTTTCTAGCCATCCTCGCTATCGTATATTTCAGAGGTTGCCGTCGCAGCCGTTTTGCGTTAATTCTCGTAGCACGCTATCACTTTTTGTCACGCACATCCACCAAAGGGTCTGATGTCCCACATCCGTTGTCCCAGAACTTTACATCCGATTAGTTCGACGAAAGTAGAGATATAATATTCTTGCTGCGAGATTTCTTACGGTAGCTTTTTATTCTCCGTCTCTCTTAGAGATTGGTAGAGCAGCGTCGAGGAACCTTGAACTTTCCAGCTTTAAAGACTGTTTTTTCATTATAAGTGCCCTTCAGTAACCCTGCAAAAGGCTACCCAAGTACAGCCTCCGGCGCGGCAACGTCGTCAGCCGGCAACGACTCAGTCTCTCAGTTGAAGTACATACGAAGTAGAGGACTACTAATCAATATGTGTAAAATTGCAATGTTGCTCAATCTGCTATATTTGCTCTTTTAGTTTTATCTCTTTCCGTCCCAGTGGTATTTCTTTCAAACTACTGCTTTATATTATTTTCACTATTTTTTTGAAATTATATTGACTTTATAGAAAGGATGTTTTTATTGTATTGGATTTCAAAGTCCAAAGAAGCACAAGAGAATTTCTAAGGCGAATCTAGTATATTAATTAAGAATCAATGTGAACGGAACTTGTCGATAGGTTCCATTAATCAGTGACTATTAACTCCGGCCAGTTGAACTGTAGAAGTTGGATTGATGCACCCTGCACGTGACCGCTCTATTATAATCTTGGCACCAGTCTCGTCGGAGTGCTTTCGTTGATGATTCAATTGGTTTTCTACATTTACTTGTTGCCCTACCATCCACTTTGTACAAAAGAAACCTTAGCTATAATCTTTTATTCCAACTTTTCAAATGTAGGGCTTTTAATAATCCCTTTATCCTGCATTTCTGGCAAATTCCATGAGCTTTTAAGTCAGATCTCCAAGACTTAGATTATTCTCTGGTTGAAAATGTGGTTCCGGGAGCCTTGTTCTTGATGGATGAAGAAATGGTACGCTCATAAAACCAGAAAGGAACCCTGTCACGTTGCATAATCGTTCGTTTATATGTACTACTCCGTACTCCTTACACTAGCATGAATGATTCAACAGTACCACCTTCATTTCTACTCGTCACTCTCGTCGAGTGTATCTTCATTATTTATTAATCATTCGTCGAGACAATTACAAACACAGCCAATACCTCCTGATTAATAAGGGCATGGACTTACTGTGATAAAGTCCATTTATTTGACAGCTGACAATTGGCAGCTCTAGATAACTTTAATTCAATAACCCTTTCTCAGTAAAAAGTGCAATATACAATAAAAATTTCGATAGGATAATATGAATTCATCTTAGTAAATTTGTATTTGGTAAACAATACTTATTGTATTACGGATTCGGTTAGATATTATTATGAATGATGTAACCGGCCATTTGCTCGACGGCTTCCACGGTAATTCTATGTCCGGCCGATAGTACAACCGCAAAAAGAGTACATAAATCTTATCACCGGCATTGTCGTGCTTTTACGTCCTTGCCAATCGCGAGAATTCCCCTGCCACGTTCAACTAAACTTGGACTGTTGCAATGTAAAAATACAGTAGTCAACAAGTCCGATCGTTACCTAATGAATAAGACTCTTAACTGGCCAGCTTTCGATGATCCTTATCGGGTTCGTCCAATTTCTCGTGATTATGTCGACTCCGTTCCAGGACGGCTTGTACAATCGGCTTCGTGCTGGTATAACTATAGAAAATCCTGTACATTTCAAGACAGGCCACGCAACTCTAAACCCTACACATGACCCACTCGATCGATATATTCGCTAACTTTAGGCTGTACAATTAAGTGTAATCAATTCCGAGACGCACGTCATTAACACAAGCACGGGGACGAGCAACATTCTCGTATCAAGCAATGACCGACATACATATAGACTATACATGTAGATCAAAATAGAATGTATAATACCTCATAATACTCTACTTGGCTACCAACTAGGTAACCGTTAGTCAAGCTCTTTATTCAAAGTTGGTATTCAAAATAAAGTCTTTGTATCGGAGACGTCCTAAGAGACACAATAGTATAACAGAACATAGGTAGGCTTCTTTCTAGGATGTTAGGAAAAGAATTTACCGACTTATGGGAAAGGGGGGGAGTGGAGGTGTATTGTATAGAATATAGGGGTAGAGCCGGTACAGGTATGTAATAGCCGATCGGATTTTAGAGGCTATAATCGGTAGAGGAGCGTCGACAGCCGACAGGTAAGATAGTACTGGTGGTGGAGGGTACGGCGACCAGTCGGAATGGCCGCAGTGTTTGTATCTACTCGATAGTAGTATGTAGTGAGTGGGCAAAGCAGTGTCCGAGCGATTCGTCTGTTTGCCATTTACCATAGTCGGCAGCATGTTTGGTTGAACGGCTTCCCGCTCTCTTCTTCCGACAGTGTGTCCTCGGTTTGGTTGCGATTCTCTCGCCAATAACGGGTTCGGAACGGGCACGGGCGCGCGCGACATTGCGATTTTTCGACTTGGACTTCCAGCTGCTAAGCTGCTAGCTGCCAGCTGCCAGCTGCCAGGTAGTCAAGCAAGCGGCCGCGCGATCCTTGCGCGCGCCACCACCAACGACCAACGCGACCAACTCGAGGGCCGAACCGAGAAACCGAGGATCCCGAGGGCACTCAAGGGAAAAGAGCGGTGAGCGTGGAGGAAACGCCCGACATTGTCTCTAAAGGTAAACTATAGTAAAGTAAGTAGTAAACGAGTACATATCCGCGCACATGGCTCACCACAAGGATACTCCAGTTACTAGCACCTTTCGCTCGATACTTTACGATACTCAACTTTTTCTTACCACTTCAATGGAATTACACGCACCATGCTTTCGTCACAAGTTAGCTGGAGCATGAACTTGTATGTTTCTAGTTGAAATTCAAATGAGATAGAGATATAGACGTATTACTATAGACGTATTAATCTCATAATTATGAATGGGAAAGTCGGCCTCCTACGACCTCCTATGGCCTCTCTTACCGGTTACCGGTTACCGGTTTCAAGTTTGAAGGCAAGCACGATGACAAACTCGGCCTCTACGGGGTGGCAAAGCCAAGGGACAAGAACCGGTTTGCACGATCTTCATACGCAAGGTTCGAGCTCGAACGGTGGTAGCGGTATTAGGCTATGACGAATATCGGACCTTCTTTGATATCATTCTCAGCTCTATAGCGTTAATAGTTATTCGCGTCTCTACGACATATATCACTGGTAGCCATCGTGTAAGCCATTTAGCTTGGTATAATCGCATAAAAGTATCGACTTTTAATTGCGTAACTGGTAGAGACCATCCTCCTCCTCCTCCTCCTCCCTCTCATCACATATGTCCATAGATAACACAAAAATATCCTACATCCTCTAAAAATAGACGGGTATAGAGCATCGTGTAACTATCAATAGGCATTATCAGCGGACTTTCAATTCCCACGATAAATCTCCGCGCCGCTGGATATCGAACTGTGGAAAGGGTCAATGTGTCCTGAAAGTCAATAACTCCACCAACTACCCCTGCGATCAATGTAATCGATGGTTATATCATTACTGGTATTATCATTGTATTGAAAAGGAGTTGCATCGTCAGTAAATCGATGATCGTTACATTTTAATCTATGCTAATTGAACATATCGTATTCGGCTTGACTACGTTGCTACTATTTTCTTATGAAAATTTATGCCTACTTCTACACTGGACAAGCTACAGTGAATTAATTGAACTTTTATTAGATCGGCCTGAAATATTTCTGTCACTGACAATTTCTGTCATTGCATTCGGTCGAATATATATTTTTAGGCAAAATTGGTCACCGCTTACATAAATTTAGCATACTGTCACGACACGAGCATCACGATCGATTTGAACCGAGGGGGGGGCGGAGGGTCCCGAGGGTTCCCGTGGCCCCCTTTTAAATTCACCGAACACTAAAACTTGCGGTTGCATGCGAACCTGTCCGTTCATTTAGTGTCGCACACGCTTGCCCAACCTTCTGCCAGTGATTTATTGCTCCCGGGACTTTTCTGTCTCGAGGAAACTGCCAATAAGTTTACTTGTGCCAGCCAATAAACGCTTTTTGAAAGGAAACTGTTTCACTAATTGAAAAAAACGTGGCGACTGACATTAACGACGTCGACAATATGCCGAGAAGCATTTTTATCTAAATGTCAACGTTAAAACTTATTCTCGTTCGTTATTGCAAACGGAAAATTAACGCTTTACAATACAGCGTGAAATTTGTTCATGATACCTTCCCCGTAAAACACGTGCTACGATAAACCGAGCAGGGATATCTCGGTCTTCTACGGTCACGCGTTTCTGCATTAGTTGCATGCCCCATTGTTATGGCCGACACGTGGATCGACTCGAAAAAAAGACAGGCTATTCTGACCGTTCTTTTTAACGTATAGTAAAGTACGCAACTGACGATGATGAAGCAAACGTGAATGGAGGCGAGAATTGGCTTGGAATCAAATCTCGGACTATCCAGGCTGTCGTTTAAATTGATTTTCAGCAGGTGTCACCGGACAACAGACAGCATTGAAATATTAGCATACTGTTGAACGGCTATTTTGTATGAAAACCAAGGCGAGTCCGTTGGCAACTTTCACAACATAGTAGAAAGATATCCGGATTCAAGTAGATGTAAATAAATCAAACTGTTAGCACAGCTCACCTTTAACCGGCTTTCTCGGTGATGGAAATTCACCAGTTTTAATTACTTGAGTTTCAATTCATGTAGAACAGTTATTAAAGAGTATTAACAACAAAATTAAAAGTTCCGGAGTGATAATTGAGAGGGTGGAGACTATGAAGGATGCGCCAACAGTCAGACAGGCGACAGGCACATTATAACTCGGACTTATGAAAGTATGCTCTCTCATTTAATTCAATAATACCACTGGCAGCGATAAGCCCGTATGCCAGTACGCTAATTGTACCAATTTAAGCCTTGCTGGCTTTCTCGACGCTTCTCTCCTAATGGAATTTCCAATCGATAAGGCTCTTCCTTCGAGATACATTCCACCCGCGCCCTCTCTCACTCAATAATGCATGACCCGAATAGCGAAATTGCGAGTACCAACTAGTAGAAACTAGTCCTTTGATTTTAGTGTCTCAACTCCGTTGATGAACACTGAACGTTTTAGTAAAGAAGACATGAATCTTCTAATAGTAGGAATAAAATTCATATAGAAAAAAGATCTTATCATAAGGACTTTGTGTGTGTGTTGGTAGTATAAAACCTTTTAGTGCTCCACTTTGGCAGTGGGGCATCGTACTGTTCGGCCTTAGAGCCAGGTGCTCCATAACTCTTATTTTTCAACACTCACGATCAGATAAGTGTTGGAGCGTACGATCGGCTAGGTTTTATAGACCATAAGCCTGACGTTAAAATGCAGCTTGGCAGTAGTCAGCCGGTAGTAACCGACGATAGCTCCATTCTAAAGGCCGCTCCCCGAGCCTTTGGTTTCTCTATGCTTGCATTGCAATGAACCCTGGCTTCGAAGGGAGACGGCATGCATCGTTCTTTTGTAACAAACTCACTTGGAGTCCTTAGAACCAGTATATGCGCTTGGATGATGCTGGTTGCTTTTACACGAGTGAATCTGCGAAACAAAACGATCCTCGAGTATACCTCGGCGAAGAGAAAGGATCGAGACACACTCGGTTTCTCTGCCGGTCGCTCCTTTATGGCACAAGGTTATGCAAGCCGGGGTTTTCGACCTGGTTTTGTAAATCTCCCGATATCTTGACTCGCATCATTTGTACGCTCGCGGCTCCCACGTACTACGTAGTAACAATATACTCACAGTCATCAGACTATCTACAAATGGCCCTCCGGCATTTTGCCTCGATCGAGTTCAAACCCACCACACTACTTCTCTTCGCTCTACCCTTGGAACGGATTTCTCCTTCTCGTTTACAACTGTCCGCTATTCGCCACCGAGGAGGATCATGCGGCGGCGATCCTTCTATTGAGAATTCCCTGGTACAACGTGTTTCTTGCATGACTAAGCATTTTTTTGTCAAGACAGTTTCGGTCACCCGAAACTTTTACGACCCAAGTGGAAGCTAATACCACTCTAAACTAAAATACCATTTGAGACCTAAAGTAAAAGAAGAAACCCAGCTATGCGGAAAATCAGAGGTACCTGATGGAATGTTGGATTCTTAACGAAAATTCTAGTGAAACCTTGAAAGAGGAGAACGACAGAGCGTGGAGATAATAGCTATGATATCATTTGGGGTTTTAATGTTTAATGATTCACGTGACAGAAAGTCGTCTTCTTTTAAATTATTAAACTTGACGTAACTCGGAAAAGGGCAATCTCCGATAGTTGTATGATCCCATATATGAAATTGTGTAGGTAAATGTAAAGATATGACTGAAAGAGAAGTCGTTTCACTGTGCTTGAATATTTAACTAGCCGAGTGCTGCTTGGAGCACGAAATGCAGGGCCGACACACTGTGTCTACGTAATACCTATTTACTTATTCAGTGCATTTTACTCGGTCAAATCTACGTCCTTTTATTGCACATGTCATTTAGACACATCACTTAAAATATTATTAAACCTTATCTATTTATAGATTTGGGTCGCAAAGAGTCAGGAAAGATTGTTTGATCTTTGCGAAGCAGAAGTTTGAAGAAGGCGAGACAGTCAAATAGCATGGAATGAGTAATCCAGTGAAAGTGTGCCGCCTCCCAGTTGATTGCGTAAGCTGTTCTCTTCGACAATTGGTGCAATTGACAGTGGAGCCGGAACAGGTCGACAAAAGTCCTGTTAAATATTTCACTGGGCCAAGTGTCGAGCAATAACTCGTTCCTCACATTTTCACGTGTCTCTTCGCCTTCTGCTCTTAGTGTGACTATCGCGCGTAAAGGCCTTGAGTGATATCGTTCAAAAAAATTATCACTCACGAAGAACGAATAAAGCTCCCTTATAATATCCACGTTGATCTTTGCGCGTGGTACACATAGAAATCTACCACTAATAAAAGGAAAAGTCATATTAAAGTCAACAAGAACTTTTTCACCGGCATCTCAACATATTGCAACATTTAAGTCGAAATGAGAATCGTGGAATGGCAAAACTTTTTGAGGGACGAAGAAGAAAACAGAATTTTACGTAACTCCTGTAACAGATGCTGCCGCGACAAAGACACAACTTTCCGGCACACAACAACGGCGACGCCTCTTTTTATTATGACACCTTCTTCTCCTCTTACACATAATGCTCTCTGACAATAACCCACCTATGCCAAGTGTAGTCGGAGTGCGCCTCGTGATGTTCCTCCAATATGCTTGGTCGCCGCCGATACACCGATCATTCGTTCCCTTTTCTCCTCAACCCTATATAATCCAAGATAACCCCTGACAGACACACTTTGTCGATCATTCCCTAAAGTGCGCTTCGTACGATAAACTTCTACTTGTGTATTCAAATATCGAAGCAGTCCGGAACGCCGAAAACCTGTGAGTAATATGTTTAAGAAGATTCGTTGGATGAAAATCAATAGTGGGAACTTTATTATAAGTCGATAATCTCGATTACCACAGAGATTGTAAGTGTTAGTGTTGAGAAGGGAATTGTAGTGCAAGGAAAGGGAATAAAATAGCGCCGGCGTTAAAGCGAGGATACATCGGAAGAGGCAAGTCAACCAAGAGTTGTGTATCTTATTCCATGCTGGTTGCGTGGAATCCGTGCTTTCAAAGCATGCGTGCGATCGCCGATGCTAAACGCTAAACAGCGTGCTCGGCGCTTGGAGTTTCGTTACATCAGCCTATATCAAAGAGCAACGCGAAATTGGAGACGCCAAGCGTAAGAGGAGTGCCGACTCCGTTCGGTCCTCGTATTTCAAAGCGGTCTGGTCGCTGTTCCCGGAACGCTGATATAAAAGATTCGTCGAGGGGAAGATCGAGGAGAGGAGTGAAAATTTCAAATGAAAATTCTTCTTTGCAATTCTTTAAAGGAACGATAAAAAGAGATTCACTATTATTGACTAAAAGTATTTACACTTGAAAATGAGCTGCATCAGATCGGAAGGAAGATAGAATTAGGTGGGCGTAACCGGGTGGAAATAGAATGACGCCTCGAGACTGGAGAAGTCAAAGCAGAGCTGAGAGGAATGACGCGATGACACTAGTTTATTTATCAGCTGATTGATATTGGAATTGTTGTATGTGGACGGATGGGTGTTACGTTGTTGGGAGCGATGGCAGGCCGTCGAGTCAGTTGGTCGGCGGTCACTGTCGTCGTCAAGTCACCTCTCCTTCTCGATGCTGGCTGAGCCGCTCGGCGGATCTCCTCGATAGTTAGTCCGCGAACAAGTGTTCTCGAGATCGCTCGGAATTCTCTTAGTCGTCCTCGTGACGCTACATTCTCTTGTTTCGCTTAAAGGTACCTGCACGACACACCTTTTTTAATAGTTGAAAGATCTTCCATTTGTCCTTCGATTCTCTTCACTTGAAATAATCATAAACTTAATGACACTGCAGAAATCGATGGATAGAATGGAATAATAAGAAGTAGTCCTATTTGTTCCAGCAGCCAGCAGAACGGAGCTGCCATCCCAGCGATTCCTCCACATGTGGACATCGCCGTCCCGACTCAGGATCGGCCGAGCACCCAGGAAAAAGACGACGCCCTAAGCTGATAGCTCAAGGAGAGCGGCCGACGCGCCCCTCTGGACTCTGAATCATGGAGAACACCGAGGGATCCAAAAGGAAGCTCTCCTTCCTCGGTTTTGGCAAGAGGATATCTGTGAGTATATCTACTATTCTCGTAATTATGAAACTTATACAATTTTCTACTTTAATCATTATTTCAATCGATGTACAATCAGTAGTATGTTTGTATCATGTTTGAATACAAACAGGCCTTGTTTGATGATAAAAGAAATGGAAAAGGAGTTGTTTGTTTATGCGAGAAGAAACTTTCCCGGTTAGGCCAAGTCCTGCTGGGTAATCTGTCCGCACGGTCCGCTATCAATTACAACGATTGATATTGATTAACCGATTAGCCCAGCCGCTTGTCACTCGATCCACCGGCATTTCGCCCGAGCTCTTTATTGCCGGCATTCTCGACGTGGGAGCATTTCACGCTATTCCAAACTATTAGTCACCCGCCGCCGATCTTCCTTCCGAGGAATGGAAAGTTTCGGTCTTCGTGGAAAGAGCTTTCGGACAATTGCAACCATCGAAGAAAGGGAAGACCGTCCCATCGAACGGTTGCCCATCTTAAGATCTGCCCTAATAGCATCAGCAAAACAAGTTGCTCGCTCACTATGACGCCTGAGACCAGTCGAATAGCTTCTCAGTCGAAAACCGGTTCCCTACTAATTACATAACGCCGGCTTATTGAAATTTCAATTGATCCGTCAGTCGCCGCCCCTCTCAGTTAATTACGACCATTCAAAGTAACTCGATCCAATTTACACATAATTCCGAAGAAGCGCAAGAATCGAAGTGCTCATTTTCATTTGATATATCGCTTCACCAATTAACTCAACCGTCTTCGAATACGTAAGCCTCGGAATTATTGTTTTTTCCTATGTGATTTCCACATAATAGCAACGTTATAATTTACCGTCGGTGCTTAACACACTTGGAGACATGTTTCTGTGGACCATTGTCCAAAGGAATTTTGTGATAGAAATTTTCATGATATTATCCTGTCTTCGAATAAAGCTGTAAAAAAGCAAAACAAAGCGATTTAAAAATGGCTTCCTAGGTGGGCGATTGCGCGAACTATAACCGGACACTTTCGTAACTGGAGATCGGCATTCAAGCAAGTTGAACGGTGGGGATTCATAGAGCGACCATGTCGGAAACGTAAAAGTCAACGTACCTGGCCGATACACTCGCGGGAAGCCTGGAATTCTCGTGACGAGTGATTGCCGTGTTAAAATTGTTCTGCGGTTTCGTGTTACCAACGAGTATGCTGTACAATGTATAGTTTACACATACATATAAATAGGCGCGCTCACAGTGGGCTTACTCTTGATCCAGGCCTCCTCATGTGATTCACCGATTTACTCCTTCGGCCTTACTCCGTGCGAGGGAAATTAATTAACTTGTCGCACGTGATTGTGTATCATCGCTCAAATAGATTTTCATGTGCCATACGAGTTCTTACCGGACATCATGACTTTATTGCGGTGTTAAACCATCACTAGCATCCACTGATGAACATCATTATTAAATAAGAAAAACATGCAGAAGGAAATATTAGAACTTTATTTGAGATTCGAGTCCTTTCTGGATTTGCATTGGCAAGTGTAAGTGAAAACAGATGAAATGTTTTGTATTTTATTGGGTGAGAAAGTATATGATTAGTTGTATTAGAGAGGAAATGTAAGTTGTCCCGGGAAACTTTCATTCTTGATCGATGTCACGTGGTGGCAGCAAGAGGTTTGGGTATCGCGCGAACCTCCGTACAGCTTCGCGTTCCATGTTAAATGGTTATTGACCTACGACCGTCAACAATCAGGCCAATCAGCTGGCTCGAGGTCGTCCCGGTTTTCGAATCCATGTCACAGCGTAGCGCAGTCCGATCAAACGATAATCCACCGATCCACCTGATTGTCCAAGCCCGCAAAGAACCGGTAGAAAATGTCTTTGGCCCCGTTAACTTTACCTAGGAAGTAATCACCAACTGAATTGAGCCAACAACTGTAGCCTGATGAGAAACAGGTTGGGCGATGCAGGTAGAATTCGTGCATCTGGCAAATTACTCTCCCAGCGTTATTACAGCCAGCCAGGCACAACTGTGTCTGACGCTAATATTCGCTACTTAAGAAAAGTTTCCGTCTGATGTCTCGCCAGTGTGTACGCCAGTTGCATAAGTTGCACTGAATTGAATGCAGATGCGCGCACCGGCCAATCTTTCCGAAGCGGTAGTAGAAATGTCAACGCGATCGTTTCAGAGCCCAATTTTTTATGAAGCTTCTGATGATCGAGTTGTGCCAGTTCGTTAAAGTTGCCATACGTACATCAAGTTTTACATAATTCAGAATATAAAGTTACCGTTGCTTTATTACTACTGGAAATTAAATTTTCAAACGACTTGTTCGTCCTTTTCCATCATCTTCGCAATTCGCAAGGGGTATGCTTCAAGCGTGGTGGATAAGATTGCCGGTAGCTATTGCTTCACTCGACAGGCGCACTTAAAGACAGGCTCTCCTTAACAAGGAGCACGTAGCTCGACAAATCGATAAAGATAACTGTCGATGTAGTATTATGTTTACACGTCGGTCATGCATAATACCGTCAGTCGTGGGACCAGAGCCTGTCGTTCAGTGTAATTTCTGACACGAACCCATCGAATGACCACAAGCGGCAGCTCGATCCAGGTGCGTGAACATCACCCATTTTTCCTCAAATTCCAATAGTTACCACACCCGTATTTCTTAAGTTAATGGAAGACGAATACTTCCATCCTGTATAATAGAATTCTCGATATTGTTCCGACTTTTAAGCCACTTATTCTTTGTTTACTACCCGTTTTGATAGTCAAATATTGCTTCAAAAATTTGCGAAAAAATTAATTTTGAGCTGGGGCTCTGGAATTTATATCACTTCTTCCTTGATGCAAGAAAACATTCCCCATCAAATTTCAGCCCCGGAAAATGTCGGGAAGTATGGAAAACATGGGAAAAACCACGGAAACCAATTATTCAGGATCGGTTTTCCATATGTTTTCGGTACAATTCTGGCATTTCTGCCACTGGTTTCATGTTTTCTTTTCGTTTTGATACACAAACAATCGAAAAATCAAGCGTTCGTCCAAGTCCCAGAACCTTCGAAAAATCGAAAATTTGTGAAGGGGTACATATGGAAAAATTTGCGAAAAAATGAATTTTGAGCTGGGGCTCTGGAATTTATATGACTTCTTCCTTGAGGCAAGAAAACATTCCCCACCAAATTTCAGACCCAGAAAATGTCGGGAAGTATGGAAAACACGGGAAAAACCACGAAACTTAATTATTCAAGATCGGTTTCCCATGTGTTTTCGGTACAATTCTGGCATTTCTGCCACTGGTTTCATGTTTTCTTTTCGTTTTGATACACAAACAATCGAAAAATCAAGCGTTCGTCCAAGTCCCAGAACCTTCGAAAAATCGAAAATTTGTGAAGGGGTACATATGGAAAAATTTGCGAAAAAATGAATTTTGAGCTGGGGCTCTGAAATTTATATGACTTCTTCCTTGATCCAAGAAAACATTCTCCACCAAATTTCAGCCCCTGGAAAGGTCAGGAAGATTGAAAAACATGGGAAAAACCACGGAAATGAATTATTCAAGATTGGTTTTCCATATGTTTTCGGTACAATTCTGGCATTTCTGCCACTGGTTTCATGTTTTCTATCCGTTTTTATACACAAACAATCGAAATATCAAGCGTTCGTCCAAGTTCCAAAACCTTCGAAAAATCGAAAATTTGTGAAGGGGTACATATGGAAAAATTTGCGAAAAAATGAATTTTGAGCTGGGGCTCTGGAATTTATATCACTTCTTCCTTGATGCAAGAAAACATTCCCCACCAAATTTCAGCCTCGGAAAATATCGGGAAGTATGGAAAACGTGAAAAAAACCGTCAGAATTAGACGAAATTAATTATTCAGGAGTCCTTCACCTCGTGTTTTTGATAGAATTCCGGCATCTCTACCACTGGTTTTATATTTTCTATCCGTTTTGAGACTCAAGCAACCGATTTATGAAACATTCAAGAGAGTTTGACAATCTTCCAAAAATCAAAAAAAATCTAAAGGACACTAAAAGTAGTGGCACTATCGATACGGTAACTAAGAACGTTTCCGTATCAGGTTCTAATTATATCGAAGTAGTAACCAGCAGGTGTTAAAAGAACAGTATGCTGGGTCTTGACTACTGTAGTAAGCTCACCCGTATTCACTCTGCGATCTGTACAGTGCGAGGGAGCACTTACGCAAGGCCAGAAGCCGTAAATTCGATTACAAGTGCAGTGTCAATCGCGGTCGCAGTATCATAAAAGTAGATTACTAGGACACATCGAGCTAAGAGGTACTCTGTCTTTATGGGAGTATGCTGCCTGCCCTGTCGGAGAAGCATCCTTTCCATGCTTGGCGGAGCATCCCCCAAGGTGACTATTAGATTCACTTCCACTCTTAAACCCCATCAATCAAGACTGGCACATATTTATTACAATAAATAGACAAACAACCATTCATTAATTATTGGCTTAGTATTAGACTAGCATTGTCATTGGCTTGTCGGGAATTTAGCATTGAAATTGCGAGCAATGACCTTCGAGGCTTGGGTGAATAGTGCAGTAGACCGACGGGGGATGAATTCAGGGGTAAACACGTGTGACCGTGAACTAGAGAGCGCGAGCTTACCGCGAGATACGGGTGAGAGAATGACGAAGGTCAGGGCGGCGATAAGAGGAGGAGGGCTTGGCTGGCTTGGCTTGGCTTGGCTTGGCTTGGCTTGGCTTGGCTCGTGCTCTCTCCTCGTGTATTTTTATCTTCTACTCCAGGAAAGTCTTCCCCGTTCATCCACTCTCTTCCCTCCGACACGCTTCTAATTCTGCTGTGTGTCTGTGCAGCTAGTTTAGCGTCTCGTGCTATACCAACTCGCGTCGACTTGACCCCTTTAATCGATCAGCCCTTATTGATAGAACCCCAACCATATCCTAGCAATGGCTATATTTCAGTATTGTACTTTGCTTTGCGTTCTGTAATATGGATTAGAGCTTGCTCGCGTTAAGATCAACTATTAAAGTATTCCCCGATATGACATTAGAAGCAAAGTGTCAGGCAAATCGAAAGATCGTTTTACGCTAGATGTTATAAAAAGATATTGCCAATAGGAAGGAACTCGGGGTAGATACGTGATTACTGTCAATATCTTATATTTCCATTATAGTGCTTGCTGGAGCGAGTATGCGAGCAATCGACGCAAGTGTTAACCGGAAGACTCTGTTTTCACAAGGTCGACCATACAATATACCTATTCTATCGATTCCTTGCCAATTGCTAGACGAAGGCATCGAGCTTATCGCCTGAAGAAAGATAATTAGTAAAGCTAAATCATCACTTAGCTCTTTGTATGAAAAAAATCTTGATTTGTAAGAATACAAATAGGACAAGTTGGAACTTGCTGGAATCGAGACCGATTTAGCCGGGGTAACGCTTTGGGGTGTGCAGGAAATAATAAATAGCGCATCGATTTTCGGCCGGCATTTCGCTGGAAAGGTCAGAGGCGGGGTAGGGATGCTGGCGGGGATGATGCGGTTCAGGTTCAAGGTCGCTGGAGCAGGAAGCGCGTGTACGACTGCTGCTGCTGCTGCTGCTGCTGCACATTCGGTAGAGAAGCTGGGTCGATGGTAGAAAAGCTCTCCTTCTCTTTCGCTAATGTCATCTCTCATAGGCTATCTCACTTTATCCCCGCCGCTCCAGCCTACCCCTCTCCAACCATTACTGGCCCGTGTTATTCCGGTCTGCCCCTCCAGCCACAGGAGGGAGGGCAACGATGCAGCATCCGAGGCAAGGTGGTGCTGCGGGTTACCCTGTGGACCAGGCTCCACTGAGTTGCCGGGATCAGCGCTGTCTCAAAGACCTAGGAAGCCTCTACCCTACCTAATACAAAGGTTCTCACAGGGTGCGACACTCAAATTTCAACCAGTCGAGATAGAAAGTATTTATTATTCAAATGTTGAAGGGGGGAAAGATATAGGGTTGACCAATATAAGAATTGATATTACTTTTGAGATGAAATATATAATAGAGGAAGGGTGCATTGCGCGATTCGTCCCTGGTCGGGTGGTCGATAAGCCACTGCTATGACCTAGGCCTAGAGTGGGACTCACTCGGTACCACCACCCTAGTCCACCAGCTGCACCTCCATCAGCTGAGAACAACCTCTCCATCTCCATCTCTGCCTCCAACATCCCCCCACGAAAGCTCCGTCCACCCTCGCGGCACCCGGCACGTCATCCCCTTCCACCTTGCACTTTCCACCATCGACAACCAGCCGAGGAGGGGAAGGGAAATTACTCTCCTCTTCTCCCAGCTCTCGGCACAGTCGCCACTCGCCACTCGCCACCAGCTACTCACACTCACCGCTTTACCTCCTAGGCCGACTTCACGGCCGACCTGACACTTGTTGCGTTCCCCACGTCACCCAATCTTCAATTGCTAAAGCCACTCTCGTCCCAGGATTCACCGGAAATTGTTAGCTACAAATTGCTTCTCTTTCGGGAGATCTCGAATTCTTGGATTTTGTTGGATAAAATAATGGAATTCAAATCTCAAACACAGTATTTTTCAATTGAGAAATGAATGGCTCTGTCATCCGAGGTCAATTATTCATTGAGGAAAGAATTGGCGTATGAGGAAGTGACTTTTTAAAAAACGGAAATGAACAATTCTACAAAAACTCGGTGCCCGGTACACTTTGACCGAGCTGCTCCCACCGGGCAAGTGGATTCCTCGGAGGGTGCATTCGTTGGACGACGCATGGGGTGGATATCGACCCAGTTCCCTCTCTCAAATCATGCATCCGCACCAGTGGCTGCACGCATTCCTCTCGTAATTCCAAACGGACACCCTCTAATCTCGTCCCCTCGATACCACAACTTCAGTCAATGAACAATCTTCTATTCTTCTTTGTCTTTTCTCAAGGATATAAAAAAAGTTGCTATAGGAAAGTTTTTGAAAAAGTAGTTATGTCATTAAAAACTTTCATCAATATCATCGTATCAGTTTCTAGTGCACAGTGTATGTAGATAGTTAGGTTGATAATGGCTTGGCGATAGGAAATAGGAATGGAGGGGAGGGGTGCTGGAATTGGGAATGGCGGTGGTAGGATGTTAGGGGTGGAAATGGAGAGAGTGGGATGGAGCGTCGGGGGCGTCGCGGGTGGATGTGGGAGAGAAGGAGGAGGAGTGCACGCAGAAGCTCCAAGAGTAGACACATCCCCTCCCGGAGCAATGTGGGTTGTGGGTATATGTCTCTCTCTCTCTCTCTCTCTCTCTCTCTCTCTCTCTCTCTCTCTCTCTCTCTCTCTCTCTCTCTCTCTCTCTCTCTCTCTCTCTCTCTCCCTCTTTCTTTCTCTTTGTCTGTCGAAACGATATGCGCTACAACCCTCTCCGTCAGTTTGGGTTATCGAGGAAGGAGGTGCGAGGTACGCAAACCGGCCGGGTGTCACTGTGGCCCGGGATGCCATGCCCGAGGCGGCCGCTAATTCCTCCGGGAACTCGCTCCTGCAACGGGCACGGAGCAAGGTACTCCGGTGGATACGACGCTCCCTACGGACTACGCACCAGGTGATCTCATTGGACCCTGACAGTGACAGTGCGCTCATCATCTCATACATTTTTGCAAAACTTCCACTTTCATTTCGCAAACATAGTAGTCAGTGATAATTTCACTTCCGAGAATAACCCATTCCTATTATATACCTTATAACATAGTAGTTTCGAGATGTGTTCTATTATTTAACGAGACAAGAAGTGGTGACAATATCAGAGTGATCTTCAAGAACATTCCAGAGAAATTGGTCTAATGTTTCAGTCATAAGTTCGTCGAGTGTGTTGCGTTCAAATGAAATTCTTTCAGGATGACCGGCATGCTTTTCCTGGAAATATATTTCTCTCGTATGCTTTCGGAATTGGAAAAAGGATCGGGAATTTATTCAGATTCGATTGAATTTACATTTTTATCATTGTCATTTTATTCGTTCGATTCTCCCGCGTTCTTGTCAGAAACACATTTCTGTGAACTATTAGAGTTTTCAAGGACGAAAAGTTCGTCTTCGTTCGATTGATTTCGTGTCCGTTAGGATCCATCGGATTCAATATATACGTATGATTGAACCATCGAATTGGAGGCTTCGAGAAGCCGGAAAGGCAGACTGCAGTCGTTCTATAGACGCTCTCTTCAACTCCCGCTTTCCGAAAATAGGTCAAAAGCTACCGGTCGTCCGAGTCTCTACTTTCCGGTTCAATGTAATTCTTTCAATTACGTAGAATATTTCGCAGTCGATTTATTGATCCGCCAAGAGTACGAAAAATTGGTAAAAAGTTCGATTTGATTTTGTATCCTGAATTAATTAAATTACCCGTCACATTCGAGCTATTAGCTGTGTTGGGGATGCAGGCATCGGTCCCGGTGCATACTAATTTCATTTTGAACGTTCGCGTTCTCTCTGCACACATACGTAATGGAGTGTAACGGTCTTCTTAAAATAATTGCAGCGCAACACTGATCCATTTCTCGAGGAAACGTGCTCGGTTTTCCGCAGCCGAGTGTCTCCGTGCGTTATGAAAAGGTCAGCTTTAATACACTTCCGCCAGTTATAATTCAACGCTTCTAGGATCGATTCTGACATGATAATAGAGCAGTACTCCGATCCCCACCCCCCACCATATATCCCTTTCTTTATCTCTCAAGCAGTTGTACTAATTGAAATTGAAAAATGTTTCCTTCGTTCTATCTTCCATGTATCGATCGGCCGATTGGCATTAACATTGTAACTGGTCTAGCGGCCATTGTAAAACGCTATAACGAGACTGGCTATCGGCAATCTCTATTGGGAATAGATGCGAGACTCCCACGTGCGGCTGGGTGAGCAGCAGCCCACGATCCCACAGCAACTACCCTATCGAAAGCAAATAGCTCCCATCGAAAAGGTGGTTTGCCTTCTTCTTCGAGGGAAATCGATGTTACGCAACTCTACCAATGATAACATTAATGTTTGATGCTGGAAGCATCGTTCGTTCGAAAGAGATTTCATTAAGAGAGGAGTTCCACTTCAATACTCCTGATAATCAGAGTGAATTGAAATGGAAATATCGGATGGTTTTGTACATAGGTCGACGGTCATGGCGCGGAAGCGGCACCCGAGCTCGACGAAGAGATGGAGAAGGTCTTCGCGATGGACGCCGGTGAAAAATTCGACGTAGCTCGACTTGGATCACCTTCCGAATCAGCCGGCTCCGACCGAGATCGAGATCGAGATCGAGATCGAGATCGTGATCGGGACCGGGACCGAGATCGTGATCGAGATCGTGATCGAGATCGGGGACCACCACCGCGATATGGAGATCGCGACTTCAATCGTAAGTCACTTTAAATCGGATACTTATATAAAATAAAATTCCCTAAAAAATATACAACTTCGTCTATTGTTTCTATTACAGAGCATCGTAAAAGAAGCTACCCTCATCCGCACATGCCCTTGAAGAGCCTGCATTCTAGATCTATGCGTCGACACTTATCTTCACCGTAAGTTTAACCCCGATCAGACAGAGTTGCACAGTCCATTCATTCGATCGACGGAAGTGGAGAGCGCATGTCTCTATAAAGGCTACATCCAGCTGCTATCCCCGAGCGAGCGGTCAGTGTACACGTGGCGCTCGACTTATTACTAGCAACAATGCTGCCTCCCCCCACCTCCTCCACCTCCTCCTCCACCTCCCTTCTACCCTTGTCCCTCTTTCACCTGTAGATCGATCGAGGATTCTTCCTGGGGGGAAATGCCATTTACCGCCCTACGAACCAATCGAGCGAGAGAGCGAGGCGAATGTTCACACTCGTTTTATCAACGAGACGCGAGGCGCGAGGCACGAGGCACGAGGCGAGAGCTCATGGCCCAAAGCCATCTATAAATACACATGTACCGAGCAAGAGCTCGCTCCGAAATTAAATTAATACAGCTTGATCGTCCAACAATAATCACGTAATCGAATTGGACCTCACGCCTCCGCTCTTCATTTCCTTTCTATCCATTTCCTCTGGCAAGATGAAAGGAGACACCTTTTTCTCAATGAGTGGTCGCCCTCTCGAATGCCCACAGTGAAGAAACGACGGGAGAGGCCTCGCTAGAAGAGGAGTCTGCCAATGTGAACGGAAGTGGCAAGAGTTGCGCCGGACAAGCACCGGATGCAATAGATAATGGGGTCCTACCGGAAGAAAGCGAACATCCAGAAGAGAGTAGCGAGAATCACGAAGGTCCCAGACTTAAGGAGAACGAGGCTCCAATCTCGGAACGTGCTGCTTCCGGTTTCACCGATAGTCCGAATCTTGGCAGTCCAAGGGTTCAGTTTGAGAAGATCAAAGAAGAAGAAACTGTGAGCACCGAGTTAACCGAGGTGCCCGTTGCTCCTCCTAAAGAAGACGAAGATCGCAAATGCAGGAGACATCAGAAACACGAACACAAGTGAGTGAATTTTCATTCTCTTATTATTTAAGTCATTGCTAAATCAAGTTTACGAAGAATAATTATTATGGGGTGTGCTAATTTCAAAAAGGATTATTAAAAGTTCAATTGATCCGGTGACCTTGCCAACAGTAGGAATTCACCGTGGCTAATGGTATCCCGGAATGTCAATGCCATTAACATGATTGCAATGCACGAGGCACTCGCAATTAAAATGGCAATGAAATCGATCGGTGCCATCCAGCCAGGGTGACTCGAAAGAAAGTTCGCACGCGACTAAACGTGGATATCGTGTATGAAATTAGATGGTAATTGCTAACTAACCAACGAAATGTAATCTTTAATATACCTATCCATTTCTATCATTATCTATCAAACGACTACATTTTTCTATCTCAAAAATACTAATCTATATTCAAATCCTGCCGTTCTCACCCGCACGAAATTGCGAAAGTAATGCAATGGATTGTAGAATTCCTCGGAGAGTCGTTTGTTCCCTTAAATTATGATGAATGCCATCGAGCATCTGATTTCTGCCGATTGAAATTGGAATACTGGTTCAGAGTCGATGATGGCAATACGATGTACCAGTAATAGATGATAGATGCTCTCCGGCCTGGTAAATTGATGGCACTCATCGAAATCACCCACCCCGGTGAATAAACACTCGGCACTCCTATCGCATATTGCATGTTAGCCAATGGGAGATTCAATTTCTGATTGCTGCTAAAACGGCTTGGGGAATGGCGAGTTCTTTCGGAAGTTGGAAGATAAATCGATCCCCATTACCATCCCTTTAACCAGTTGAACCGAATAACTGGATGATCGAAGTTGGAATCTCTATTTGGACGGTCGACACACTGTTCTTGGTTGGCGTTCGTATTAGATAATTGCATGCTGCTTAACAAGCTAAAGGTGTACACTCTCTGCCATGGCCTTCGGCCAGAGATTGACGCTGTCTCTTCCTGAGCGTGGCAGAAGCTCTGCCTACAAAGACACCGATCTGCGAGGCCACTGTCACCGCGTTCTCCCAATCGATTTGATCTCGCCGCCGCGTCGCCCGCCTCTCTCTCTCTTTCTCTCTCTCTCGCTCTCCCTCTCTCTTTATTAACATCACCGGGGCAAGTGCCACTTGTGCAGTTCGGGGTGTTCCACCCCTTCGATGAACGAATTCATTGACTGCCTGACTTCAGGATGCATCATCATAGGGAAAGGTCTCCGGACCGATATACCATGACCGTTGGTCATATCAAGCGATACCAACAGTATGTCTTCTTTTGAATTATAACTCATTATGCTTCAACTATCTTCAACCAGAGTAACATTTTCTTCTTCTTGTTTATGTCTTTCAATGTGGTGTGCTGTACTTTACTAATTGACGTGTCAGGTAGTCTGTTAACACAAGTTTTATGAGTAATAAAAGCAGGGTTGTTTGAGTAATGATAGTGGTGTAGTTTTTTTTGCGAAAGATACGCGACAGTTTGGAATAAGTATCTTGATGATCGGGGAGTAGAGACGGCCCTGGGAGACTCGTGTCCGACTAACTTTAAGGAAATACCCCTCGGGCCGTCTTAATTCACGCTCGCAAACGATGGACGCTATGCGGGACTATTTCACTGCCAGGGTCGCGTGTACCAAAACGGTGCTGGCACTTGCCTCGCTTCGCATACCTACTGTCCCTGATGATAGTATTGTTTCTGGCAAGATGCAACCCTTGCCAAGCACAAAATCCACTATGGCAGCATACAATATTCGCATAATAATGATTAAGTTTTTAACGTCCAAAGAATACAAGGAACAATTAGTGGAGTGAGAGAGCATGTTGCCATTCCAGGAGACATCATCACAAGTCCCGAAAATATTCTCTCCAAGAAGACCCACAATGGAGAAAGCGATCTGGAGCAGGATTGCCGGATGGCGCGGGCCTCCTTACGAGGCGGGTGAGCGTGCAACCGGAAGAGGCGAGCACCCTTCAGGAATTGGACATCGACGACCTCGAATCCCACAGGAGCGACGATCCTCGAGGAATGAGAAGACACAAGACCCATTCGACCGTTCAAATAGGACGGAAAAAAGAAGGAGGCATACCCCACGACACCTTCAAAAAAATGTACGACCATTCGCCTCACGAAGTCTTTGTACAACTGGACGAATTACATGGTATCGGGGAGGAGCGTGAGTGGCGGGAAACTGCGAGATGGATCAAATACGAGGAAGATGTTGAGGAAGGTGCTGACCGATGGGGCAGGCCTCACGTCGCATCTTTGAGCTTCCATTCGCTATTGAATCTCCGTCGATGCCTAGAAACTGGAGTGGTTCTGCTCGACCTCGAAGAGAAGGATCTACCAGGTTTAGCTTACAGGGTGGTCGAACAGATGGTAGTCGAGGAACTCATTCTAGCCGAAGATAAGCCTGTTGTAATGAGAGCACTTCTCCTAAGGCATCGCCATGTCAACGATCATGATAGAGGATTCCGCTTCGGTGGAAAACGTACCTATTCCAGCTATACCAGCCTCCAGGTAAACAATGCCAACTTGCAGCTTTGCACCAGCTATTCCATGTGACGACTCTCTGCTTGTGACTCGCACTTGTCGAACATTTCATGTTCAAGATTACTATTGTACTTTATGCTTGTCTTGTCCGATCCGGTCAGGTCCAATACGGGATCACAATATTGATTGCTCTTAATTGAAGATGCTTCTCCAGTGTCTTGTTTCGTGTGGATACACGTTGATAATGCTTTTTCCATGAAATCTCGAGTCTCTCGCCTTTTTCATGGTGGGCTCAACTTTGCGGTGGCTTGGTATTCTCATGATCTTACTAACGGCGCCTTGTGATAACTCTCTCCCTGTCTTTTCTATCAAGTGAATTAATTAGAGATCTCTCGCGTGATATCAGTGAGAATGATAAGTAGAGATTGGTAGAGGTAAAGGAGGCCTCTTACTGACCGTCTTATAATGTTGTTTCCACAGTCCATCTGGCTGGAGGAAGAAGATGCTGCGCGGGAACCCGCTGAGAACCATGTAACAAAACATGTAAATCTCTCGTTTCCCGAGTCAAACGCAGTTTTTCTATTCTCTCTTATATTCGCTAGTTTTTGCCCTTTCCACATATGTACATACCACATACCATGTGGACACACATCTCGCAGTTGAACTTGCGCATTATTTGTTAACATATCGCGGCATGAACTGACAGGGGAATATGAGTATGCTTTCCCATTCTTATCGAGCTTCCCCCCAATTATGATTCGTTCCCGACTATAGTTGATCAGCTTCTGTTATAGTCATTCTTCCATTGTCATTGACATATTACATATCTACCTAGTTATACATCATACTGTCAGGCACGAGTAAGTTGAAGTTTCAATTCGCAGGATCCGAAACTTTGAAGAATTCCTCATCCATCGTATTAGATTTCATTCTGCACAGAAGAGACTTTATTCATTTACGTATGCAGCTTCTCAACATTTTCATTGCACTCTCATTTCTTGTCTCTTCTCATTGGAATGTCGCATCTTCATACGTCTTCCACTGTGTGTAATGCTTCTCTTCTTATATTAGAACTGCTTGACCAGCTGGGATCCCCGTTTCCGCTTGTTCAAGTAGCCCCAATGACGAATGATCGAACGTGCTTGAAAATTTCCTATAGTTTCGTTCGACGAACTAGTCAAACCAAACCAACCCGCATTCGCAACTCTCGCGTTACCTGTGTACGATCTTTATGCTCCAGTTTGGATGAATAGAAAACTTCCTTAAAAAGTCTTCGCTCGATTCCGATTTCCCTATTGGCACTTCGGTTTCGCGCGACTACTAGTGGAAGTTGGCTGATATAAGATCAGTGCTTTACTGACTGCTTTTTCTCCGTTCTTTAGAATCTAAACGACGCTAAACCGAAGATCGTATCGTCGAACTTAGCTCTCGACAGTAATCACACGATCGTCGATATCAAGGAAGAATTGACGTATACCAGTAGTAACGAGGACCTAAAGAAAACCCATAATGACTACATTCTCAAGAGAATACCAGCCGGTGCTGAAGCAACAGTGGTGCTTGTTGGAGCAGTGGACTTTCTTGATCAACCAACAATAGCTTTCGTTCGATTAGCCGAGGGTGTTTTCATGCCATCGATGACAGAGGTGACAATGCCAGTGAGATTTATGTTCACTCTCTTGGGGCCGCGGAATGGTGATCTGGACTACCATGAGATCGGTAGATCAATTGCTACTTTGATGGCAAACACTTCCTTCCACAAAGTGGCGTATAAAGCAAACGAGAGACGCGAACTTTTATCAGCAATCAACGAATTTCTCGATGACTCGATCGTTTTACCCCCCGGTGATTGGGAGAGGCAAGCACTCCTACCATTCAATGATATCAAAGCAAAAAGTGAAGCTATTAGAAAGCGTAAAGAGAAGGCGCTCGAAGAGAAGAGCAAACCAGTGCAGAGTGAGGCGGCGAAAAAAAAAGGTAAAATCTTGATGAGTAACGGAGAACTTTTTCTGGGTAATAAATCATCTTTTTGTGCTATATAAGTAAGATTGAGGAAAATGGTGGGTTGTGTATGTTACAGCTCTTCTCGCTGGCGAAGAAGAGAAGAAACGTTCAGAAGACGACGATCCACTACGTCGAACAAAACGACCGTTCGGTGGTCTTATAAACGATATCAAAAGACGTTATCCTTATTATCTTTCCGACTTCACAGACGGCCTCAGCTCATCTTGCATAGCTGCCGCTATTTTCATGTATTTTGCTGCTCTCTGTGCAGCTATTACTTTCGGTGGTTTAATGAGCGACAAGACGCACAATGTAATTGGCATATCCGAGACTCTGGTATCCGGTTCGTGGACCGGTGTGATAATGGCACTCTTCGCAACCCAGCCTCTTGTTATTATTGGCACAACCGGTCCACTCCTGCTCTTCGACGAGAGCTTGTACAATTTCTGCATAGCCAATGAGCTCGAGTTCCTTACAGTGAGAGTGTACGTTGGAGCATGGATGGGTATAATAGCATTGGCTATTGCCTGTGTCGAAGGCTCGGTCTTGGTTAGATTGTTCACGCGGTTTACCGAGGAGATATTCACCGGTTTAATCTCCCTGCTCTACATAGTCGAGACCTTCGTCAAGTTGTACAACTATTTCGCTCGAAACCCATTATTGGAGGACTATAGTTTCATTCCTGAGACCAACAATACCATGTACCAAGCTCCACTGAATATGACAGAAGTGAAATTGTCCGGTTGGGAGACCGGGGAAACTGTGATAGAATTGGAAGAACCTCGCGTTCTGATACCTTCGCGAACTTCCGCTGGACAGCTGATTAATCAGCCAAATACAGCACTTATGTGCACAATATTATGCATCGGTACTTTCCTTGGAGCTTATTATTTGCGAATCTTCCGTAACAGTCACTACCTCGGCCGAAGTGCGAGAAGAGCCTTTGGTGATTTCGGAGTGCCCATTAGCATTATTGCCTTTGTACTGCTGGACTACCTGGCAAAGGTCAGGACAGAAAAGCTCTTGGTTCCGGAAGGCCTTACACCCACTGTACCTGGTAGAAACTGGTTTGTCTCGCCTGCTGGCGTACACAAGCCCATTCCTCTTTGGATGGCACTTGCATGTGCGGTACCTGCTTTGCTCGTCTACATCCTTGTCTTCATGGAAACCCAAATCTCCGAGTAAGACTCTTTCAATCATTATCTAATATTGGTCTATATGATTATAATAATTTGAATCATTCTCTTTGTCCTTAGGTTGATAATTGACAAGAAGGAACGTAAATTACGCAAGGGTAACGGCTATCATATGGACATAGTAGTAGTGTGTTTGATGAACGTTGGCTGTGGGCTAATGGGTGCCCCATGGTGCAGTGCGGCATCAGTGCGCTCACTAACCCATGTTTCCGCGGTGACAGTGATGTCGCGCACCCACGCACCTGGCGACAAGCCACACATTGTCGAAGTAAAGGAGCAAAGGGTGAGCGCCCTTCTAGTCGCGATTCTCATAGGCGTGAGCGTACTGATGGCACCGCTGCTGCGCCGTGTACCAATGTCCGTCCTACTCGGAGTTTTTCTCTACATGGGCATATCCTCGACCACCGGTGTCCAATTGTTCGACCGTGTCAAGCTCTTCTTCATGCCTGTCAAGCATCATGGCACGGCGAACTATGTTCGCCGAGTGCAGACCTACAAGATGCACATCTTTACACTCATACAAATCCTTTGCCTAACCGTCCTTTGGGTAGTCAAGAGTACCAAGGCGGCTTTGGCACTTCCGTTCTTCCTGATCCTCATGATACCCTTGCGCGCCCAGCTTAGTCGATTCTTCACGCCGGCCGAACTCCGTGCTCTTGACAGTAAGGGCTCCGAGCATGAGAGTATAGAAGACGAGCCCGACTTCTACGAGGAAGCACCGTTACCTGGTTAGACCGTGCCTTATTCGAATTCTCCTAATCAAATTTATCCCCTGTCCGCTTTCTTCGCCCCCATCTCCGTCTGACCTTTCTCATCTTTTATCTATACCTTATTCCCTTCTATTCCAATTATTCGTTTCTACCATTTTCTTGCTGTTCTGCCGAATAGTATACCGGATACCGAGATTTCTCCCCGAGTCTGTATGTATTGGCTTTCGATGGAAGAGTCTATTTTTCGAGAGACGGAGAGAGAGCGATCGCAAGGATGGATAAGCGGGTTGAATAAGTGGAGAGAGAGAGAGTCTATTTTGTATTATACATCCTGTAAATATTGAAGTTTATCGATAGTGCAAGCGCGCGTACTTTTAACTGTGGGCTACGACTGATCTCGAGGATCTTCGGGCCAGTGGTAAAAAAAAACAGGTACCTCTGAGTGCCTCTGTGGAATACGGCAAACGACACATTGCTCAGGAACACTTAACTAAACCTATACTATTACACTAGTGGCACCAAATTAAATAGTGCCAAAGAAATTGGCGAACGATGGCACATCTGCCTCCAGTGTAGGGTTGGAAGTAATTACCTCCTCAGATCGTCGAGTATACTTTTTAAAAAAAGGACTCACAGACTATATGTAACAAATAGCTTAGAAATTTCAATCTCTTACCGCTTCTTAATACCACTCTATGGTTCTTTTTATTAATGACATAAGAACTTTCACAATATGGGTTCTAAAAGGCTACTTTAAAAATGTGCTATGACTGCCACAGGCAATACCTTATACATGTACTTCTTTACTTTCAACTATGTTCATCTACTCGTGTCGATTTTAACAGAAAAAGAAGCAAACAAAAAGGGGCGAGTGTTGCATTACATACCTCGCATTCTTAATAACCGAGTGATTATGGGCTCACGATAAATACTATTTTTCTTCTGATAAAAGCACTGTGCGCGTACATTTTTCGCGATGTATTTTTCGAAATGTTCTATGTAGGCATATAGCACTTCAAATTCTCCGACCACGTTATGTGAGCGTAACGAAAGGATCAAGCGATATAGGTAGATGAAGACCTTGCTCGACGTATAAAATATTATTTAGAAATGTACCTGATAACACATATATCTCGCTGAGAAAGGAGAGAAAAGCACGAACTAAAGTTTCACATTCAATCGAATCTCCCGATGAATATTTATTTCAATTACGGTCTTGTGAAATTGCTTTCATTTCAAAAGGAGACTATCTCACGTACTTACGGAATAAAAGTATATTGCAACCCGCAAAGGCACATATTTACTTCTGTTTGGGGAACTAACTGGATGTAACAATTCACTTAAAGAGTCATTTGTCATAATTTCATTCTTTCACCATAGCGAAATCAGTATTGCCAGGTACACTGACCACGAATAGCCGCATAGTACTTGTATCTTCTCACGAGCAAACGAAAGAGATCGTACTTTGAACAAGTATTTTGTTAAGTCGGTAGAATGTTTAATAGAAGATAAATAAAAGAGTGTCTTACTATGCTGTCTACAGGTGATATAGCGATAGAAATATGACGTTGCTCGTGAAAGTGAAGAAACTAGATGCTGTACATGTACTTACGAAAATCTCTACCACTAGTGGGATAATTTGTGAACCAAACTTACAGAATTTCGTTAGGTGCGTTAATGCCTTAGTACATCGGCACACTTTACTATCCACACGTCCCTGATATTAAATATCAATATAAATATACACCACACACATACACAAACACACACGTGTATATATATGTGTGCTAAGAGAGATTATCAAAGTAATACTATCATTGTTACGAGATAATAAAAGGAGCTGTAAATAATCTAGTTATTGTGCAGTATTAAAGAGTAATAATTAGTTTAAAAGAGAGTGGGAGATTCGTAGCAGCTGATGATCTACGGCAACTATGCCTTAAATTATCAAAACAGAGAAATAAAAAGTATTTTAATTGCCCTCGAATTGAATTTCCTGTTATTGTACTGCGTACATTTTATTCGCTATATTAGTTCCGCTATGAAAGTACGTTATGTACTGGCTTAATTATAATTGCACGTCGCGCTAACTGCAAGTAGAAAGTTTACCCATGTATTTGGTACCAACTTGTTGTGATTATGGTATTTATGTGTCCACCAGTATTAAGCACAATACTCTGGGCGCGGCAGTGCAAGGCCGGGTAATATAAACACGAAATTTGATCCTTGTACTCCATGTATTCGAAGGTCAGTATCTTCAAAAGGTGGGTTTCGTGTACATCACCGTTAAGCGCAAATTATTACCAAGATATCGTGTATTTGATATTATATTTGGCACAAGAATGGCATCACCAAGACGGGTAGCATCTACATTGAAATCATTATCTCCACGTCCATTACGAAACACCTCACAAAAAAGGTAAAACACTCACAGTGACAATAGATGTATTGCGTGCCCATGACTTATCTAATTCATAGAGACTACTTGGCACCAGAAACACCTATTAAAAATTCATACAAGAAGTCTAGTAATGGAAATACATTATCGCCGTTCAGTGTCGATACCCCTAATAGAATAAGAATACTGCAAAATGGATTGAGCTCTCCTGGAAAATGTCGTTCTATATTGGGAAAGGGTGGATTTGGTACAGTGTACAAAGCCTGCTACAAAGGTCCGAAGAAATTTTATGCGTACGAAGCCAACAATTTCGTCATGTTTTAACAAAGGTTTATGGTCAGGAGATGAAGTCGCAGCAAAGCTGGTGCCAGCAAGAAGACACAGCGAAGCAATAATAAATTCAGAAAAACGTGGAGCCCTTTTAAAACATGCTAATATTGTTAGAGTACTAACAATAGAGCAAGGCGCATCTTTTTCATTGATAACAATGGAATTGTGCGGCACTACCTTGCAGAACCGTTTGGAAGAATCCGAATTGGACATAGAGGAACGTGTGCGTGTGCTTAGAGATCTTGCGAGTGCCTTACAATTCTGTCACAATGCTGGCATTGTACACGCGGATGTTAAACCAAAAAATATTTTGATCTCAGCAGACGGGAGACCTAAACTCACAGATTTTGGTAGTTCGGTAGTAATTGGAGAAGAACTACAAACAATTCAATGTTACGTGGGTGTCTTATCAATTGATAATGCGCTCTCGGAATGTCACGAAGAGAGAATGTTAAATAAATATTTTCTATTAGGGTACACCAGGATACATGGCACCGGAAGTATTAAAAGGGAGTGTACCCACACCCAAAGCTGACATATACTCTTTAGGTGTGGTAGCATGGCAAATGCTATCTAGGCAATTGCCATTCTCTGGCTTGCATGTTCACACCATTATCTATTTGTCAGCTAAAGGAGAACATCCTCAAGATGATGAACTCATAGATGGTTTTTGTGGAAGATACAAAGAACTTTATAGGAGAATGTGGTCCCAGTTTGTCGGACTGAGGCCAACAGCTCGTAAAACAATTGATATTGTTGATACATTAGTCAGCCAATGAGTTTTATTAAATTTGGTCAATTGCATTAAGCTTAAGGACACAGTCCTTTCCCTTCTTGTAGTTTAAAGTTTTGTAGAACAAATGTGTATAGCCTAATAGTACAAAATATAATAAAGGAAGATCCAACCTTATGTATCAGGCATCTCTCCACCAGGTACAAGCTGTAATAAGAACTAATCTTAGCAATTTTCTTTAGTGCGAATCAAGTTCAAATATTTGAATATTTCCATATCGAACCATCGTAATGTTGCTCCCGTTAAGGAGAATAATGTCAAGTTTCGTGACTCTTCTACCTTCAGGGGTAGCCTCACTTTCTGTCACGTCTTCCAACAACATATTCACAAAATCATCAAAACCCAATAGCGTACCGACAATTTCCTTGTCGTTTTTCATGATAATGTGTATGCGAGAGCCAATACATTTATCCACTAGTTCTATAAAAGAATAATACGAATCGTTAATTTGGGCGGGCAAGTAGAGGTTAGCAACGTGCGGTGTAAGATGGTATATACCTAAAGGTAATAAGGTAGACGGATTTGTGCTTACGGAACTGGTCATCGTGGCAGGGAAATAACCAATTCAGTCTAAAGAACTGAGAAAAGAAGTAGGAAGGAAGTTTGTGGACCTAGCACACTTGTTAGCCGATGTACACCGTGAGCAATCAGCTGCGCTTTTTAAACACAAGCCAAACACAATTTCGCTCGTAGTAATTCGATTGCCACGCTATCTGGCATAAGGCGCGCACGTGCGACCAATGCCGGGGCTGGATTCTTGGGGGAACTTGGGGAAATTGCAGTCGAGGCATTGTCGGCAGGCGTTGACATATACATATTAGTGTCTGGTTCGCCAGTTCCTATAATTGCGAGGCTTGCGAGGACATCAGCCACAGCCACCACCGTCATCGCCGCGAGTTCCTCCTCCGAAAATATTCAGTGTTCACAGTTAACCTAGCCCAGTCATTATACTTTCCTCGTTACCGGAGTGCCTGACAAATTACACCACTCTTAAACAGCGAGTAGCATAGTTTATCCTAATACAATTAAGTGAGCCTTCCCTTTGCCAAATCCCAGGTGCTCCAAAATGGTACTCCCTTCCGGAAACAGGGTGCTACTTGTGTTCTCAGATTTGCCAACTAACCTGCCATTATTATAATTATACGGACAATACATTGTGAGAGGATTCAATGACAGCTGATACCAGGCTGAAATAATAAATGGAAAGCCAATGGACGTGCGAATCACGTGGATCTCCGTCTCTACACCTATACATCGGGATTGACCCCCTTCGCGGAAGTGTCTACACTCCGGAATCAAGATTTCTTTTCTACGAAGAAACTCCGAGGAAGATTCAGGAAAATCCTTCAATATATCTGAGAATTTCGGTTTCTAGTAAGAGGCCAAGGGTACTTTAGTTGAGTGGGTTGAGTGTAGAAAGTTGGGGTTGACAGGATTTACCTGAAGCGCGCAATAGCAAGCAGGTATAGGTCCTTTTTCCCGTATGCTCATTTTGCCCCTTCCTGCGGCATTGCGAGGGAAGAGGGAGTAGGAGAGGGAGAGGGAAGGAGCGCGAGAGCGAGAGCGAGAGCAAGACCTCGCCAGGACTAAGTGGCGGGTAGCTCGGTGCGGTGTGTTCCCGTTAGGACAGAACTGGACGGAACAGGCCAGTCCTCGCCAGGGAAAGAAAGCAGGAAGACAAGATCTCGAGAGGAATCCATACCGGCAAGAATCATTGAAGATTACCAAGTGCGATCACGATCGAAAGACAAATATTTTTAGCGCGTGTGGTCGATTCGGTGCTGACAGCAGCTGCCCACCACCGCACCGGTGCGGTGGACGAGCGCGGAGCGCGCATGGTCCGTCCACGAGAACTTCCCTGCGTTCTCTGATTGTTTTAATTACCTGGCAATGAGACCGAAGTGATTTGCGCGTGTGCCCTCCTCGCTCCCCGGCAGTTCCGACAACGCGTACCGCATATCTACCTTGGCGAACTGCGGCAAACATGGCCGCTTGCGCCGTCCGATGAAAAGTGACCGCCGGTTTGTGCTCGGTGCTCGATTCTCGGTGCTCGGATTATCAGGGCCACTCGCTCGATCGAGTTGAGCTTTGGAGGTCAGGGAGAATCGCGAGTGCACGTCGTATATCCTGTCCGCATCTGCAGTTCCCCTCGTTAACAGAGCTCGACGCACTCCCATTTTCGTGAAAGCGCTCGAAGCCTATTAACATCATCATTAAGTCGGGAAGAACAGCACGCAAAACGGAGAAGGTAGAGTGAAGGAAGAATAAGGCGTTTGATGGCGCATGGCCGAGGAGAGTCGCTCGCAGGAAGAGAAGATCCCCGCCAAAGGTCCGTTACTCTTGCCGGTGTCCTCCGCGTCGAGGATCCCGCTGATTGCGCTGGCGAACCGCGAACCTACAGTTCTCATCCTGAGAGGAAGCAGGAAGCCCGGCGTCAAGTGTAACGGTATCGAAAACACGGAAAGGGAGATTCGGTGAGCGCATGAAGAGAGCGGATTCCACAGGATCGATCGCGCACAGCTTTTACAGTTTTTTTGTTGTTGTTGTACTTTTGACGTTGAAGTTATCACGGCATAAAGTGCCAAGGGAGTAAAGGTGCTACGCGAATAGTTGTCCCTGTTAAAACCTAAGTGCAACAGGATAGAAAGAGGCGGAATACTAAGGATCAAGGGATTAATACAAAAAAAGTCTGAAGTGTAAAGTTGATGATCGATGAGAATCGACGGGTAGTCGGTAGGCAGGGCGAAATCGGGGCGCGAGGAAGTCGATGAAAGGTGGTGAGAGGGTCGGCCGGATGGGAGTATCGGCGCGCCGGCCGGGCAGAGCAGCGTGGATTCGAGTTCCTCGTCTAGCTCGGTGAGTAGCGGCTACGACTACGACAGCGGGACGCCCAGGAAGAAGGAGCAGCTGAAAGAGGCCGGGTGTACGTGGTTGGCCGCGATGGCAATGGCAACTGCGAACGGCAGGTACGCCAACAGCGAGATGAGGCATTCGAGGAGCGAGGATTTGCTTGGCGTGATCTCCGGTTCCCGATCACCTAGCCCAACTGTCCCGCTACCAAGCACTGCTTCCGAAGATGATTTGATAGCAGCCAGTGCATTACGCGATACCGAACCGAAACCCTGTCCTGCCCTCCTCTCCTCGAGGGTTGCCGGAGCTCATGGAGTACTCGCTGATCGCATTGACCCCGAAGATTCTATACGGGACATCGTCACCGAGAATGACCTCTACAGGTTCGTATATATCTCCTTACCTACCTTATCACACCATCTCATTGCAGCCGCTTGTTTGCGAGCCGATGACTTCATCGATAGTAAGCATACCGCCGGCAGACCCTTCTTTGGCGGCTCTTGCCCCGGCGGATGCTAATAAGGCTACGTTTGTTGACCCAGTGCCGCAGGCCGTTCAATCAGACTTCCTATCTATCTAGTACTATTTCCATCAAACGAACACCGCTCAGGAGTCATCTTATTCTTGTAGCTTGATATTTGAAACTTGTAAAAGGCAAGCGCAATTTGGCGGTGCGATCTAAAGAAAGATTCCTTCTTCCAAGAGTCCAGAGTTTGGATAAGCACCGAGACCGAGACCTTCACCGATTCCGATAACACGATCTCCCGGCGCGATACGTGAAAACAGCCGGAATTTCATTTCGTTTCGTTTCGCTCTGTTCTTACGAGCGCAAACATTACTGCCATTCTCTAATCGGGTCGTGTACGAATTGACAAGTGTCTTCCATAAATGTCGACAGTGTTTTCGTTTGGATACAGATAAGGGAAAGAGCGAGCTGTTTATCTCCGGTTATCTTCGATATTCGAGCCGCCATTCGGGCAGAAAAAATAGCGAGTTTCTTTGTAGCTTCCCATCGTTTGGGGCCAGCCTTCGATGTGGCAGTAAAAGAACGCCTCGTAAATTCTACTGCCACTCCTGGGACGTCGTTAGAGTATTCTGAATTTGAAATTGCTGTCTCTGTCTAAAGTACTTAAAGAGTTTAGCTAGCTTTCGCTTGTCAGGGCCGGATTTCATGAACCTCGTTCGGAGAACTGTCTGTGACCTTTAACTGTTAACCCAGTTGGGCGGGTTCTCGTCGGCAACCTCGGAAAATATCCACGTGTACCTTTGGAAAAGTTTACTTGTATCTATAGTGACTGCTCGGCAACGGGTCTACGAGACCGGGCTTAAAGATTCTTTTGTATTTTACATCCCCTTTTACAAAACCACTCTCCGAGCAGAGTGCGGCATAAATGCGTTTCGCACATTTAATGGTTTACATTTACGGGCCGCAATAAACTACTGTACTCTCCAAGTTTATAAACCAATCTTTCTCTCGTTCTCTCTTTATGGCACAGAATTTCGACGATTTCTAAACGGAATTTCAGTTTCCTTCGGGCGCAAGCGTCGCTTGAGCAATCCTGCATTACCATAACTTCGCGCTTGCTAATTTTGATGGATGCAGTCAGCAGCAGCATCCTTGAGCTCTAGCAATAAAACGTCACTTCTGAACACCATTCGCCTACAACCTACGCGTTCATTTTAAAAGCCGGATGCGTGTGCTCTATTGAGACTTTTTTTTGTCAGGTATTAGGAGTGGTTTTCCATACTCATTTTCTATGTATTTCCCATTCCCAGGCTTACTCTGTCAAATCATAATTCCTTTCTTTGATTCGTGTGATTAGAAACACGAGTTCCTCTCGTACTTAATTTCCATGATTACTCATAGTGAACACCAATCGAGTCATTTGTCACCTCTGCCGTGCGGTGGCATTCGATAGTTAGTGCGTCAATCTGTCCTTCATGTTTTTAACATAATTCATGAGTTCTCTATGCAACACATTCTTGTCAATGAATATCCATGGTCGGTGTCAACAATTGTGTTAGTAAGAGAATAGCCAATCTGAAAATATGAAGAGATAATATGATAGTTGCATAGGGCCGAAGTACGGCTGACAAGGGATAATGACAGCTTGGTAAAGGATAATGAATATAATCCATGGAAAGGTTGGCATAGCCCAGCTGATCGAGATTGGCAATCACGTTGCTTCGGGATGCGTGACCATCGACTTATACTTATAGCATTGAGTCGCCGGACTATCTGCCTATCTTTGGTCTCTATTGTCGAGTCGGCGAGTGAAGGAGCAAGAGCTAAAGATAGAGATACAATTTGAATAGGATGGCCGTCTTCGAGTCGAAGTACTGGCCTCGCCCTCACCCTACCCGGCCAACTGCCAACCCTCTCCATTATCTTCTGGCCCCGACTGACTGCGCTTTCTCTCTCTCCCTCCTTCCTCCCTTTAGCCATCCCAAATTTACGAACGACCCATTTCTCTTGCTATTGTCCAGGGAGTAAGCTTTCTCCAGTTCTGGCAGCTCTTTCCACCCAATACATACCACGGCAAACGAGTGCACCAGTCACGCTCACGCTCATCAAGGGACACATCGCACTTTAGAGACATCAGCCAAAATAATACGGTCCATGGAACGTTCGTGGAGTAAGAGAGGCCGCATTGCGCAAAGCCACCTAATCACAGAGGTCCATCGATTTTTTGCCGTCGTTGCGGAATCCAGTTTCCTTCGAGTACGCGCGGCCAAAACTTTCATCCTCCTCAAAACACTCAGACACTAGATAATCCAATTTAAGATAGAGCTTCGAAGGATTGTTATGTAGACACTAAAAATTGACGAATCGCACGAGACATTCGGGAAAAGAATTCAGAGGGAAAATCAGCGCGCAACTGGCACGTATACCAAATGCCAACTTGCACATATCCACTCGAGTGTGCCCATTGATACGCGGATATGTGAGTTGAGGTCCTATCAATTACATATCGTTTTACATGGGAGGATCAGGCGTTACTTTTTCGCGGAGTAAGACATATCGGTCACGGTAGAAGAATACCGCGGAATCCTTTGAGGGATTCTTTGTACTTCATGTTTTACTTGATCGTTGAATGTAGTAATCGTAAGTATTTAAAACATGACGCGTATGTTCCAAATTTGAAGATTTCTCTGGAGAAAAGGGTTGCAATAGTTACTAGCGACGAGAAATCCGCCAAGACAGCGGCTCGTTTCGGATGATCGGTGATCACGGCTCGTATGGCTATCGATTACAAGAGCTGCCGTCAGCCTTGACGGTCCTACTGGGATTGCACCAAGAGGCGTGTTTCGCACGTTAAGAACTAAGAATCGAGAAGAGGCAGACTCCATACGCGGCTAGTTACTCGGAGAGACGGCGAAGCGAGCGGAACTAAGAAGAGACGAGGATCCAAGAAAATCGTGAGCGCGAGCGCGCGCGCGCTTTGTTCAATTGAAAAAGAGCAAGAGAGGCAAGAAGATAGGCAAGCAGGCCAGGCCGATTCTCGGGGCAAAGCGTGAAAGCGAAAGTCTCTACGCGGAGAGAACGGACAGGCGAGCATGTGAGTGTCAGTGACTGAGAGCGGAGCTGAGCCATTCGATGAGAGAAAGAGGCAGAGAGGAAGTTTTCATGCGAGCCTTAGTCAATCACGAGGGAACAGAGCAGAGAAATCGATTCGTGCGATTCGCAGATCGCTTGAAGAAGCCTCGCTTCTTCGCCAACCTCTTTCTCTCCATCTTCTTTCCCCCAACCTCTCTGGATCTGTCATCCGAAAGGTCGATTCGAGAAATCTTACCACTTTTCCTACAACCACCAATGAATACCGTAGCAAAATAATACTTGTGATTATGGAAAGTTGTCGGAGATGATTAATTTTTTGGGTGATGTTTATTAAAGACAATATGAAATCTCTGATTACAGGTTCGTGCTGTTCAAACGCCACTACGACAAGTATGTGGCCCTGGCTGCGAAGTACGAGGAAGCAAAGGGTGTCGCGTATTACTTGGAGGAAAGATACCATGAGGTCAAGGTACGTAAAAAAGCCAGTTTGCTTGACGCGAGCATTTTAATTATTTTCACTGCTAAAAAAAGTCACACGCTTAAAAGAGTAGGAAAATCGAATGAAGCCAAAGAAGGTAGTAGTAGGTCTCGGGTCATTGGCTGTGACGCGACGCGACGCGACACGATACGATGTGAGCCGCTAGTCAGGCTCGACTTTAGCCAAGATCAGTGCGGTGTAGTTGAAATAATAGTGTAAAGTGACACTCCGTAAAGATCAAGTCCGACGAAAAGAACGGGAAGCGCGAGCAGCGTAAAAGGCGTTGTTGGTCGCTCGATGCAGGTTACGGTTGAAGAAATCAAGCGCAAGAAATATTGTGGCTACACACACATATATATATATATATATATATATATATATATATATATATATATATATATACCTATAGGGATATATATGTACTAGAATATCATCGATATTTCCCAAGCAAGATGAAAGGATGGAAGAGTACACGAGATAGGAATAAATGGAAAGGCCGCCGGCGAGGATCTTAGCTAGGAATCGGGACTTGAGAACGAAGGAGAGTATCCGGGACGTTAGACAGAGTACATAGCCGACCCATGGTGCGGTACACACGCATAGTATGTATATATGTGTACACGCAACAACCGGGAGCGATTCATTCCCGCCAGACGATTGTAACCACGATACGGTCCTTCCGCGATCTCGTTAGTGTCGGGCTGATGTTATCTGCCTATCTCCGAAGCAGCGTTGCGTCCGGAGTGAAATCAAGTCTCACTCGGTGTAATGCTATCTGCAAAAATCCTCTCGCGTCGCGCCCCGAGAGAAAACAGAAACTTCCCTTTACGCATACTGTGTGAGAGAGAGAAAGAGAAGAGAGAGAGAGAGAGAGAGAGAGAGAGAGAGAGAGAGAGAGAGAGAAGAGAGTGAGAGGTGCGGTTCAAACGTGTGGACCTTCGCACAAAAATCTCGATCGACAGGATGCCGCTCCCATTGTCGAAACTCGAGAGAAACTCTTCCGCTTGAGCGGAACCCGACAACGACGCGGGGCAGCACTCGTCTCGTTTGTCAGGAACGGCGGTCCACTTTACAATTGCAATTAGTATCGTCGGACGGTCCAAGTTTAACCGAAACAGTATTTATCGTGCGAAAGGTAGGCATTTTCTTTTTCTCTTGATCATTTGGATTTGGTTGCTTGACTTTGATCTAAGTGTACGTGGCACGTAATATCGCGCCAGGATAAACGTTGGCAGACGTTGAAGTGGATGTTTGGATTTAGAGTTGGGTGGAAAGGAGTGAGAAGGAGCGGCCGCGTGTTGGATCGATAGGCATTCTGCGTTGCCAACTTGCCACCACTAGCTCCACTTGCACATAACATACATACTACATAGATACATATGTACTTATGTAGATATGTATAGCTCCTCGCAAGAGGGCACAGAAGGGAAGAAGAGGAAGGGAGGTGAAAGGGGCGGGGATGGGGTGCCGCAAGGGAGTGGCAAGGGAATCGTTTAGAAAGCGAAATTGAGTATCCGCGCATGCAGAGGACCGAAGAGGGGGGGAAGGGGTTCCATTCCAGAGCCCAAGACACTGTTCCTTTTCCTCGCTGAGGAATAGGAGGCCATAAGCACCGGGATGCGTATCACGAATAACGGGAATAGGCGCAGAAAAGAGCTCGCGACGGAGTATCGAACGGAAGAAAATTAAGAGAGCGAAAAAGGATGTAAGGAGCGGTCCGACAAGCAATAGTGTCGGCTCTAGGCAAATCGCTTGGAGTTTCGACACGCGAATAATGATGAATGGGTGGACTTGTAAATAAGTCAAGTCGATAACTATGTATCTCTGTATACACCGAATTCAGAATCTTTTTATGTGATCTTTCAAAGAATGCATGTAGTAATGTTAAAGATGATGTGGATTAGATTGGTGGTAAAGGCGGTCGAAGTAAGAGTAGATTAGAAATGGTAATATGCAAATGGCGTATTGGTTGATGGTTTAAAAAAGAAGTAGAAGGATAGAGGAAACGAGGAGGAGCCTCGGCAGAAAGCGGGACGTGCGAGCGCGGTTGCAGGAAAGCTAGAGAAATCCGGCGGAGAAGACACTAGGGGGGTCTCAGAGTGGCGCGAAGCCTTTTTCTAATCATAAGGAGGCTTAAACTAAAGGAGATAGATTTGCTCAGCGATGCGTCTAGGAGGGTTCGAGTTTGAAATTTCAACGCATTCTCTAGCTACACCCACCACCAGTTTCCCCTTGGCCTTATGTTTTACTGTGGTATTCGCGCGCCCACTTGTACGTCTGCCTTGATCTACCTTGTTCTCTTCCACCTTGCTTTACCTTGCTTTGCTTACCACCTTACTGTCAACCGATTGCACACTACCTACACTAACTTCCCACGACAAGTCTTCGATGATCCTCGGCAAGCAGCAAGCCGCAAAAACACCGGCGAGCCAAGGTTGAGGAAAAAAGGAATATCTTCTGCGATACCCCGTACTTCCGTACTCCACTTTTCCTTATGCGGTTTCACGTGCATATTGGCTTTCGGTCCGTTTCGCCCACCGTTTTGCTCTCTTTCGAACTTTCATCGGTAGACTCGAGTGCACGATATGTACATATATGTATGCATACTGTTGATAGTAATGTCTGGCACAAGGAACTCTTTGTCGATGAAGAAGTGCCTTTAAGTGGCCGGAACAGGAATCTTCAATCTTCTTCGAATGTCGATAGTCCACCCTCGTGTAACGAGGAAGTGCCCAGACAATACAGCGATCTGATTCTCCCGGGTACACCGGCACTCTGGTGTGTTGTCGGTGTAGCGTTCATCAACCTTCTCTAACACTCGCCGACCCGACTCTAACTATTTGACCCACAAACTAGAATAATACTGCTTAGACATAATTAGAGACGGGACAACTTCACCAGGGGGTAGACGCCATTGGCAAGTATCTCCTGCTGGTAGGATAATTGCAGTCGAGTCGCTCCCAATGATTCGTGTTTTTCCTCGACGATCCCATCCAGAGGAAATCCGAAGCATCTTCTCGCTCCATTTCGTACGAACGATCGATCAATTCACGCTGGAGAAAAATCTACAGAATTACACCGTTATCTCGGCAAACTCTTATACTGTCAGATTAAAGGATCAGTTGGCAATCATGCGATAGCTTGGATCGTGTTAATGCGCATGCAAATATCAATGCTCAAAGCCTGGCAGGAAGTGGTAAAAGATAGGTTTGCGAGCTTCAGTAGCATGGCCGTGAAATGAGATGCACGGCTGTGCTACTGAAATCGTTCTGTTTCTATCCCCCCCTACTAATCATATTTATTATTCGTGTATATCTCGCATAATTCGGAATGACCTGCGCTAACTATATGTAAAATACTTGGTCTTGAAACCATTTGTGCTAAGAAGAATATTCTTTTCGCCTTGGAATTTATTTGGTGACCGTGTTATCCTACAGTTAGTGATGAAAAGGAAAAGTTCTAATTCACTGTGATCCCATGCAGCCTGAAGCCCCAGCTGCTTATAGATTCAGATCACGTATCGCTGGGTGAATATGAAACCGAGTGTTTCATAGTAGAGGCCCACCTGGTTATTAACCCGCTTATTATTAGAATTGCAAATTTCCCTGGGATATGATTGCAGTTTCATTTCCGCGACTCGCGTATAACTTGGGAAAGTAATATGAAGGTGGCGGCTTAATTGCGAGGCGAAGTGTTTGAGTATTCTCGCGGATCGTACTAATGAACGGAGGGTTGTTACAGGCGGAGAGGGACAAATTGGAAGAGACAAGGAGACTTTTGGAGAAACGATTGGAAGGATGCGAGGCAGAATTACGTAGCAAGGAAGACGAGTTGTTTCTGCAACTGGAGCGAAGTCTTCGCTTAGAAGAAGAGGTAGAGCGAGCCAAATCCGATCGAGACAGTTGCATAGCTGCCCGAGATCGGCTCGACAGACAACGGGAAGCCGCTCTGCGACGACTCCAGATGCAACTCGCTCAGAACGAGGTTACGAGACAGACTCTCGAGCGGGCCCGACAGGATGTAGTCCGTCAGGCGACAGTCATACGCGCTGAACGCGATGCTCTCGAAAGAGAGGTAAATTGACACAGAGACCGGCGAGGCAGTCGCTTTCAATGGATGTTTTATTGAGTAATATTGCTGTGAACGGTATACATATGTATAAGGTTCGTTTCATTGACTTGCTTACAGAATGAAGTCTTGAAGGAAAAATTACGCATAGAACATGACGAACTGGGAGAAGAAAGACGTAGACGCGAAGAAGGTGTTGCGGCATTGACCAGAGAAACGATAACACTAAGGCATGCTGCCAGGCACCTTCGCGCAGCCACCCTTCATGCCACATCTTGCCGGCGACGTCGACGATGCTCGGTCTGTCTCTATGCTAGGCGCACTTTTGCAGAGATCGACGACTATCGAGACGAGTGAGTCACCTTCATTCCAGCTTTTTCTATTTTTACCAATTTCTCCTCACTCTTTGTGGAGGTACACCGCTGCCGCAATAGTAACGTCGTCGTTCAGGCAGACATCTGCCCTAACGGGATTTAGCGGCGACGCTTTTTATCCAAGCGTGCAAATAGAATTATGTCGCTTAACTCGGTCGCGTCAGTGTCGGACGCTTCGATCATGAAATCCAGATTGTTTACCACCTGTTATGGCTAACACCATTCGAGTTAGGACTGAATAGTCGACAAAAACGAATGTTTCAGCGGAAATCTCTTCAAGTGCCTTCAAGCGCCTTTACAGGACCTACGTACTTGGTTGCGACCGAGTCCAGCCTCGGGAACGTCCACGACCCGGGAACAGAGAAACAGCAGTTCACCGTTGGCAGACCGTGAAATAAGCTTCATCGATGATTCAAGCGTTGAGAGCAGTGCTGGTGGCAGTCGTAGCAGTAGCAGCAGTACTACCAGCAGCAATAGCGCGTCTGATGATGAAGCCTATCCTAGTACCCCTGTAGCCGAAATGTCCCTATCCTCGGCAAACTCGAGTGCTCCAGCAACAGCCAGAGCTTTTTCTTCGGATTCAGGGTTCGTATCACTCTTCATTTTCAATCTCTTCATTCATCGATCAATAGTCGAATTACTGTAGCATTTCACAGTTTTAATTGCCGCAGGTTCTCCTCGGAAATCGGTGATCGTAGGTCCCGATGTTACGAGAACGGTAGCAGCAGCACAAGTACCAGTAGTGGGAAAAGCAGGATGATCAGCGAATCCCTGAGCTGCAGCGAGGCGGACGAGCAACCCCCGGCAGGAGGACTCACGCGCTCCAGGTGGACGTCGTCTTTCCGCAAGTTGCTTGGTCGCAAATCGAAAAGCAAAGCGACATCCGACCGTTCCTCGTGAATCATCCAAGACTGAGAGAAGTTTGCTAGGGAATACGTAGCTTGAAACTCATAATGTAATGGCATCACAATATATGTGATCCCACACTTGTCCCTTTCTCTATCAATCAATCGGAAAGCCTACCGTAGAATTGTTAAACATTCCAGAACGAATTTCCTCGAACAGGGAATCCTATTCGATACTGCCAGTTTCTTAGTATTAGTAAAACCAGATAAATCACAAAGAGTTTCGAATTAATAAGACTTATTTTATTCGTCGCGGTTTATCATATTGACGACCAGTTACTACGAAATGTTTGGATTCGTAGTTCACTCCCTCTTACTTAAACTATTTTGTCGAACTTTTCATATAGTATCGAAGGCTCACGCCACAATATAGGTATTGAATCCTAAATAATTGTATTAGGAACGATCGATCGAAATTTGAAAATTTACTTATTAAGTACGGAAAAACAACTTGGAGAAAAGTTGATATTCAAAGGTGAAAGCTCATCAATGACATGTTTTCAATTTGAGAGAGCTAATAATGACGTTATTGTATACGGAACTCCTTACGTTGTTATCATTCTACTGTTACTGTTACAGTCGCTGTTGTTTTATTAGCCAAAGAATATTGTAATCTTCATATACACGTAATCGATCGATCGTGATTCAAGTCATTGTGCCCGATCAGAGATTTTGAAGTTACAATTGTTTTTATACTTCCTAATAATCGGAGGCACTTGTTTCGGTATGCTGCCGTAGGTGTATTTTATCAAATTAAATAGACAATTCTGTTCGAATCGCAAGGTTCAGTGAAAGATTGTTATGTAGCAAGCTGTATGCAAGGTGTAATAGGAATTTTATGGAATTGTAGCCCGAATTGCCGATGTAAACTGATATGTGTATGAATTGTAACGTGAAAAGCGGTAAAGGATACATTTATCTGTTTGACTCATATCCTCTAAATACTCTGCCAATCCATGTAAAGTACTGGCACGTAAAGTATTGGTGATTACTTGCCAAAATTGTCCCCTGCAGATTTGTTAGATCAAGATCGTTTTAGTTACTAGACAGCTACGACTTTTAATTGGTTCCTGAATAAATTATATTTATAGAAAGATGCCTCTGCCTTATAACTTATAAATATTGCGAGTAAGATTATAGCTGAGTTAAGTTACTAAGAATTGTTTTAGTTGAGTACAAACGTATAGCGTCATGTTCAATATTTAACATCTGTGTCGACTTGAACTGTAGATTTCTTCCAATAATTCATATGTACGGCGAATTTTACCTTTAAACCGATTTGATAAGACCACGAAAATACTTTTGATAACAATACCAAAAGCGAATCCTTTAAATGTAGTACAAAAGATAAATACATCAAGTTTCTAGGCAATCGATTTCTATAAATGGAAACTCTTGTATCCTCGATCTATATCTGAGAACCGGAATAAGATAATTGTTGTCTTGGAATTCCATACGTATAATAGCTACTTAGGTGGCCAAGATTTCTTGTCTACCAACCCATGTAACTGACTCATCGTCACTATCCATATTACAATCCCTTCAAGTAATAGAAACGATAATATGAAACGTAAAGACTTCTCCATCCTTTGCCCAAATGTATTCTGTTTCAGTAATTTAGAAAGACTGGTTATCTCAGAGGGTTCCGCCAAAACGACTTTAACCAAGATCAAACCTGTTCATTTTAATCGATCGAAATTACCTGGTACCCGATAACGAATCAATATATGATTTGTCGATAGAACATATCACATACATTGAAAAATCCCCACTGTTCAGCTGCTGTTGTGTCATATCGTCGTTCTGATTTCTCTTTGTGACTCCTCTTTTCTTATCACCAGGTGATGCATTAACAATTGAAGTAAGTCCAATGACGAATATCCTCGTCGCCTCTGGCGAGAAGTGTATACGTCATACACATTTCAGTCAACTGTTTGCAATTACAATCATCATTCTATACATAAGAGGAAAATATTATGCAATGCGCCTAATAACTACGCATCAATCAATCAATTCGCGAATCATTAAAATCTCTATAGTATGACGATTCATCTAAAATGAGAAGTGAAAATTATGATTGGTGATTGATTGTATGTATAGAAAAACATAACAATCTAATGCGAAACAAGATAAGAGCATTTACTTCCTGTTACTTTCAAAGATTAACGTGCTGCATGCGATGCTTCAACCGAGCGTTGTGTTTCTTTTGAAAGAAAACCCTCCCACTCAGGAATACCGGGGAAGCCCCCACCATAGACCGACTGATATACGCGTACTGCCGATATACCACCGTGGATCGTAGACCGTTGAGGCAAAGTAACCGCAGTCAACACCGTCGACACTTTTCGATAGTTCCCTTCGGACAGGTTGTGTGATCGTCTCCGCAGTTCTTGTGCTATCGCACTCATACGTGTGACCGTTCCCTGGTTAGTGCCTTCTTCATTACACCTTTCTCCGCAAGAGGTATGTATGCACACCGACCTATGTATAAATAGAACATTTGCGCCAATGATCATCCGACGAACAAAATCCTCATGCGCGATCAGGCTTGCAATCAGCCCTACTTAATGTCAACTATACGCTCTATTCTGTAACCTTATCGCACATTTTCTACTACTACACATTACTAATTTTCGACATAGGCTTGAATACAAGCCTAAATCGAACGATAGATATATCTATCGTTAGTGAATGATCCGATTTCAATGCATAGAGAACCCAGATTCCTGATAAAACATTGACGAATTGCGCCCAAAATTCTCACAATCTTAGGATCGCCCATATTTACACAATGAGTGTCTAATTCCTAAAGTGTTGCGCACCGGTGCCGGTGTCATTGCATGGCACCAGTCGTGGACTTCCGACAGTTGCTGCTTGTATCTTGCCATATCACACTGTATGACTCACCGATCGAGTGAGTCTTGTGTTAGATAAATCTATTTTTTCTCACGTAGATGATATTGAATAATACTCAATGTCAGACAAGCAATAGTTAATGGCCGGCCCTAAAATCTACGTTAGCATAGTATACGAATATTTATTCTTTAATTAATGCTATCAGGCATATTGATAAGCTCATGGAATATTAATAGAATACACGCATGTGGTGACCAGAAAAATCGATCGCCGAAATTATAGTCACCGACTGTGAAACGTTTGTTATCGCTTTCATCAGTAGCTGGCATCAATTATGAAAGTGCGTATCGGTGTCCTTAGGCTGGGCGTGAAACAATCATTGATCATGCAATTCATAAGGTTCACTTATTAAAGCGAATGGACGAGTAGTCGGTATCGTTCGCGATGCACGGCAAGCAGATAGCTAAACAAAACTCACTCGGCAAGGTTTTATCACACCAACAGGTCTGGTAATCGCAAGTCAAACATGATATGCGATCACAATTACTGTGCTAAACAGAGACGTATGAACACGCAAGTACCCGGTGGAATATATACCTTATTGATACATTCCACAATCATTCCGAGTAGAGTGGCATGCGAAACACGAACTATACCTGCAATCAGCCCGCTCTATTGCTAGAGAATTACGCATCCAAACAGTACAGTTTCACTCGACGAAAGTTAGTGCTACATACGTAGATGCAGCTCAAGTGACAGCGTGCATTGACGTGTCACTTGAATGCATCCGCCATATCCATATTCATCAGATGGATTTGTAAAGCTGCCAGATACTCTGCCCTCGCAACACAAGAATGATAAGATCCCGAATGATTCCCAGTATTTTATTAAATTACAGCGATAACTTCAAATCATGTCTTTGGACTTATCAACCACATTGATAAGTAACTTCCATTGGATCAATAAGGTTACTTAATAACAGTGCAAATTCTCTAGCAAAGGCCCGAACAGGTCAGAAAGTTTTTTTCAAATGGAGATAGAAGCCATATGTAGGTAGATGCGAGGGTCTTTATGCTTTACGCGTTCCACGCCGTCGCAGCTTATATTTCAAATGGCATACCCGATAAGACTGGACGCATAATCGATTATACAAGCTTTCAATATGAGAGATATTGTAGCGTAATCAAATGAATGCGAGTGTAGAAGGGCGTGTCAGCTTGAACGAATAAAGAAATTGGGAACGTTCGAAGACGTGGAGGTCCTGCAATTCCCCTCACGTATTACCAGTAACCGGAGATTTTAATGTGCTGAGTAAAATATACTATTTGAGCGGCCAGACAAGGTCGAGGATTCAGCGTGAGACGCAAATCGATGTTGACTTCGCGTGACTTGGTCTTGCCGGTCTTGCCCGTGTTGCACGTTTTAATCTTCTGCCAGTGGGCACAAGTTTGCTCGCACTTGAGTTCCCTTTACAATCGATGACGTCAGACATTTTTAAGATATCTAACACAGACCCCGTGACGAAACTGTGTTACTTGATATGATACACACCTCTCTAACATTCAGAAGTCCTCTATTAGGGTCTGCGTGAGAATTGTTCTTTTATTAATGGGAGCACGCAAGGAATCACTTCTTGTTTCGTGGTTTCCTCTTCTGCCCGATACAAGATTAGAAAGTTGATTGGAACTCTAGTTAATCGTATCGATGAATACCTTTACCGAATACACTCGCAGATACGATCGTTCTCTTTCAACAAATTGAAGACTAATGAGAAAGGACAGAACACTTCTCCGTATATTTAATCCTACAGATTTAATGTGCTCTTATATCTATCGTGATATTGGCTGGAGCAATTCTAAGAACCTATAAAGTCTGATAAATCAGCGATATCTTTCGGAAATGAACAGATTATTTTGGTTGATAAAGTCCTTAGAGAATCATGATTGAACGTTATCAAGAACTCGCCCGGAACAGCCAAACTAAATTATTTAATTTCTTCGTTTCTTCGATCAGTCTATGTAGATGTAGTTGCAGATTTTGCAGTGCGGTCCCTACCTGCTTTTATCATATTCATAGACTCCGATAAGATAGCTGGTTATTGCAAACACAATCGATATGATACCACAGCAGATAGTTCAACAGGCTGCGTAAAGTATTAAGATTGTCTAACGTAAAACATGCTTCAAAATTAATAAAATAATTCCGACCCCGATTTACACACATACTTTCTGTGGCTTCTACTTTCTGGCGCAGCAAAGAGAAAGCAATGTTGGAAGTTGGGAGCAGATATTGCCGCTCCAGATTCCGAACGTCATTGCTAAAAATATACATACATATATGTACTGATAGCTCGGAGATAGCGCGTGGGGCGAAGGAGAATCATTTTCGAAAAAAGAATAACGTGTAATCCTTACTATAATATACTGAAAGTGATTCGTTAAAATATACCGACTCCATCCTGCTTTCGATTTTTCGAAGGTTCTGGGACTTGGACGAATGCTTGATTTTTCGATTGTTTGTGTATCAAAACGAAAAGAAAACATGAAACCAGTGGCAGAAATGCCAGAATTGTACCGAAAACACATGGGAAACCGATCTTGAATAATTAAGTTTTGTGGTTTTTACCATGTTTTCCATACTTCCCGACATTTTCCGGGGCTGAAATTTGATGGGGAATGTTTTCTTGCATCAAGGAAGAAGTCGTATAAATTCCAGAGCCCCAGCTCAAAATTCATTTTTTCGCAAATTTTTCCATATGTACCCCTTCACAAATTTTCGATTTTTCGAAGGTTCTGGGACTTGGACGAATGCTTGATTTTTCGATTGTTTGTGTATCAAAACGAAAAGAAAACATGAAACCAGTGGCAGAAATGCCAGAATTGTACCGAAAACACATGGGAAACCGATCTTGAATAATTAAGTTTCGTGGTTTTTACCATGTTTTCCATACTTCCCGACATTTTCCGGGGCTGAAATTTGATGGGGAATGTTTTCTTGCATCAAGGAAGAAGTCGTATAAATTCCAGAGCCCCAGCTCAAAATTCATTTTTTCGCAAATTTTTGCATATGTACCCCTTCACAAATTTTCGATTTTTCGAAGGTTCTGGGACTTGGACGAATGCTTGATTTTTCGATTGTTTGAATATCAAAACGGATAAAAAACATAAAACCAGTGGCACAAATGCCGGAATTGTACCGAAAACACATGGGAATCCGATCTTGAATAATTCATTTTCGTGGTTTTCCCCATGTTTTCCATACTTCCCGACATTTTCCGGGGCTGAAATTTGGTGGGGAATGTTTTCTTGCATCAAGGAAGAAGTGATATAAATTCCAGAGCCCTAGCTCAAAATTCATTTTTTCGCAAATTTTTGCATATGTACCCCTTCACAAATTTTCGATTTTTCGAAGGTTCTCGGACTTTGGCGAACGGTGCATAAATCGATTGTTCGAGGCACTGATACAACTACCTTAAATGTGAATAATTTTATCTTTCAGCTCAAAAGAAGGAATAAGTATGGATAAATCGGGACCACCACCGCCCATGGGATTCCAGACGGGAGCACCACCCCCACCACCCTATCAGGCACATCCGCCACCACCACAGTCAGCCTTCCAGCCACCTCCACCAACCTTCCAGCCTCCTCAACCAAGTAAGTTTTTTCATAACAAAGTGAAAGGAGCGAAATCACCCAGTTTACAAACTACGACACAGCTCTAAAGTCCACATATATGTATTTAATGAAGAAGCCACCAAACTACAAGGACACTTTGCAATACTGACGATAAGCTCGACGATGAACGCATTGAAGCCCCCTAATATAAATCTCACCTTTTACCTTCCCTCCCAGAAAACCTATCTGAGCACAATTCTAATAGAGAATTGTATCTAGAACTGTAACTGATTTTCAAAAAGTGCTTGTCTTTCAACTAAGTTAATCACATAACTACTTTCTTACAGGTATCATTATTGTGGGAACAGCTTTCGGGCCTGAGCCACAGCATATGACATGCCCTCATTGCCACAGTAACATTTCCACAGCTGTGGAAACTGAAGCAAATTCCAAAACTCACATGTTCGCATTACTATTGTGTCTTTTTGGGTAAGTTTTATGAGAAGATTTCAACATCCTTCAATTATTGGTCAAGGATATAATTATATTTAGCCCATGTGAATCCTCTAAAAACAAACATCTTTCTTTTACAGACTCTGGTGCTGTGCGCCTTGCCCATATTGCATAGATAGTTGCATGGTAAAGAAACACTATTGTCCAAACTGTCGGGCATACCTTGGCCAGTCTGACAATTAATATAATTCAGACTGTGTCTGGAAAAATATAAGAAACTGTATAATTCGGAACCATTGCTATTATGCAAAGGCTATTTGCGAATTATAAAATTAAACGCACATGTCAGTCATGCGATGCTGACAGAGAGCAGTGAGCTTTAAACGCACTCTGTTATATCGCCTGAATCGTTTCTTCCAACGAATTATTCCATATTTTCCCTGTAGTCGCAATGACCTCGTCTGTGGTGTAATTCGCTTGAGAAGCTGCATTTATCCTTGAGACAAGAACGGTCTATGCGTTAGTTAACACAGTTTCTGTGTATGTATGCCTTTAAATGATAATACATATTTTTGACTGATCTTGGTAAAGATTGACTATTATTTTTATTAAGCATCTTATTAATGTAGTTTATGAGATTAAAGTCTTTTTGGATTATCGAGTGGTTGCATTATTTTACTCCTCCTTTGTTTTATTCTTATATTTGCCTAAGTTTCCTTTGGAAAACAATAAAAGTTACACATTTTGTAGTAAGATTTATTATATACAATCATCTGTCTGCTTTGTTGTGATGGCAGTACGTGGTTATATCGCTGTGAATTACAAATCTGCAAGAGGATTCTTCTTTTGGGTTACCAGACCCTAGTATTAAATAGTTAAATGCATTTTTGTATTTTATTCATAGATCCATTTCTCTGCCCAGGAAGCCCAGTCAACGACATCCTCCTTCTTCTCTCCGAACCACAATTTGATTTCTTTGTTGGCTGATTCTACGGAATCTGAGCCATGGATGATGTTGCGTCCAACCTGGATACAGAAGTCACCACGAATGGTGCCTGGGGCAGAATCCTTTGGATTTGTTTCTCCTAACATGACACGTCCAGTCTTGACTGCGTTCAATCCTTCCCAAACCTAAACATTATCAGTCACATTCCTATAGTTAATAAATATTATACATTTGAAGATTTTGCAAAAACCAAATTTTTTACCATGGGTACAACTGGTCCGGAGCTCATGTATTTAACTAGACCAGGGAAGAAAGGCCTGGCGGACAAGTCGGAGTAGTGCTCTTTCAGCAAGCTCTCGGATGGCTGAAAACAAAATTTATTGTTCATAAAAGAAAGTTCTTTATCTTGCGATATCATTTATCTTTATTGCAATAGGGATTTCCTGTTCTTAGGTACACTATTAATTGAAAAACACATCAATGACAAACAGAGAACCTTGAGAATGTGAGTTCAAACTAAACTGTCAGTAATATATGTTTAGTGTCACGAAACTCAAGGCGAGACCTTGATCCAGACACAGAGTCGTGCGACATTAGACCGGTAAGAAAGGTCACGCGTCTGACCTCAAATATGGTACTGAGGACTCAAGAAAGCGGCTAAAGGTGACAGGTATTTCATAGATTGCATTTGTGAGGAAGTACACATTTATTTGAAAGCCGGCGAAATGGCGAAAACAGGGCTGCCCACGTGGACACAAATGTCTGCATTCCGTACTCGCGAAATCTGGAAGTGTGCATGCGTACTGCGTGCACGAGGTGTCTTGACTTACCCAGAGCATCTTCATGGCAACGAGCTTGAAGCCCTTGTCTTCAAAACGTTGGATGATCTTGCCGACGAGTCCACGCTGGACACCGTCAGGCTTGATCATAATGAAAGTACGCTCCTTGTTTTCTGCCATAATGAATTTGCAAACTAAATGAAGAAACGACAGAACAGAACAAACGACCATACAATGCCGTTCACCGCGGAAGAGTGAGATCTGATGCCTGGTGAGATCGTGCGAGAACCGCGAGAGCAACGGATATTCGACTTTCCTTGATTTCTCCGGCACTGCGCACTGCGAATCTTGCGCACGATATTGGGAGGTACAGGTGGCGACATTAATCACATTTTATTCTTTCCATCTTTATTATTTCTCACCAATGCAATGTTGTATTTTATATGTACATGTTAAAAGTTTATTACCTACCAAAACAACTATCCAGTTTATTATTTTACGCTTTCTGCGCCTTTTCCTACTAAACATTTTAAAGGTGGAAGGGGATTTATTGCCAAAGAAACCTAAACTAAATTCGCAAATCTCGAGAGTTCCAACTCCACCATTCTAGCGCTTGTGCTGCTCTCGGGGGAACAGAGACTTACTCGTTGATCTCACACCACAACATTATTCAAATCTTTCTTTATAGAAAATGAAATTTTCGTAGTAAAATATAGTTATATTAAACAGAAAATTAATATACTGTTAGTAAAAAGATCGTAGGCGTCTATCTGCTGCTCCAATTCATCAGTGATGAAAATATTATACATCGCGTATCAAAATAATACAACTGCAGAATCTCAGTGATACAGAGTTATAAAATTTGGACGATGTATACTCGATTAATGAAGGTTAAAGTTTACGGGAAATGATAAAGGTTTAAATTAAATTGTCAACGACGTAGAGCTTGATGGGCGTGACGTATTTCCCGCGCGTGTAGCCGCCCGAGCCTCGAGTCCGGAATCCGTAAATCGATTGGCCTTTGGTGTCGTGTCGGCCGTGTCGGCCTCTCTCTTATGTGGTGGTGCACTCGGTGGAGCTCCCAAGTTGTCTTCAAGTCGTTCCATCAGCAAAACGGGGAGTAACACTAAAAGCCTTGCTTATATTCTCGTGACGTTCATCACGCAACATTGGGCAATCTAGAATCTCTTAAAGCAAGTCGTATCTAGAAATTGAAAGCAATTGGGAGGAGCGGGATCGCTCCAGTTAGAATTTTAATAGACTGGGCGGAATAGTGTGCCCGGGCCGAGCAGCCATGATGGCGCCTGCTGAGAGATCGTGCTAGTGTACTACGCCAATGTAAAGTGTCGCGGGTCCCGTTTGGTTTCCACACACACCAGCCGATCCTATTGACATTGGCTTCTCAAAGGAAACCAATTGCCCGCGAAATAACAAGCTCTACTGCGGTGCCGGATTCTTGGTGAAGAACTGGCTTGTGTGAAATTCCGAAGCAATACTTTGGTTTCCCATTGACTACCCGCTTATTTATGGTGGCCGTGATCATGCAAGCACAGCAGCAGCCGCAGCAACAGCAGCAGCAGGGCCATCAACAAATCGCCGGTACCAGTGTCATCCTCAAAATGAACGAGATTCAGCAGCTCTCAACTGTCGGTGAGTAAAGCGTCTCTATCCTGAATCCAAACCGAACTCACACTTCCTTTTTCTGACATTGGTACCGCTCATTATGCACTCTGCTCGTCTCAAGACTGCGATGCTCACTTTGCAAAAATGGTGGCGTGGACTTGTGACGAAAGCCTTTGCTTCCGAAATTATCATTTTGTCAATTGAGCAGATATGCGAAATTCATTTGGAGAGCAGCATGAAAAGAATTGATCAATTTCGTACGATTCACACGCTATTTTTGAAACCTTTGCCTTATGGTAAATCTTACTCCAAAAAAGCTTTCCTTGCCTTGAAACTTTTACAAGGACAAACGTGGAAACTTGGAGTCAATCGTTGAACTCCATTAATTCGTCCCATTTACCGTGTGAATTGTAGAATGTCTCATGTAGAATTCTAATTTATCTGCGTATAACTCGTAGAATATGTTTATATTATGTACGTGAAAGGTAGTTCATTCTAACGAGAGTTGGACGGCAATATATGTACAACAGTACTAGATAGTCTTTGACGATGAAAAAGCTCCGAAATATTGATGTACACGATTTCGCAAATAGGAGGAATGTTAGTAGAACGTATATAGCAGAATGATCAACCTCGAAACAGCCAGGTGGTCAGAGAAATGCGTTGGGAAAAGAGTACGCCTGTTTCTCGATTATTTTCCACGGTAGAGGATCATTGAAAGGGACTGCGCGTCCTTTATGTTTCCTTCAAATTTCTCCCTGAAAAGGAATATCGCGGTGGTCCCGTTGTACGAACACATACATATTGGTAGCTCTTCCCCTGCTGAGAGCGCTCGCTCCCTCGGATCTTTTCCCCTACTATGTTACGTTTGAGCCCTCCCCTTGCCTCTCGCCTTTCAGCTTCTACAAAGCAGACGGTGGAATATTCCACTGGGTACCTACTCCATCTGCTTTCCGCGTCGACATCGGAGCTTTCCATCCCCTTCTTTGCCACTGACTCCCTTTCTATTTGCGTGATCTCTCTTGCTCGTTCGTCCAATGAAGTACTGGTTTACGAAGGTACCCTGCACCTGCACCCGCTTTTCAGCAGGACGAAATTACGAAGTCATGTTCTACGTTCTACTTGATTACATTATCCAAAATTTACGTAAATGCTTTGACATATCATAAAACATTGGAGTGTAAGGAGGTTCTATGTGAGGACCCTAATGAATTGAGAAATATGCGAGGAACTACGTAGGAAATGAAGAAATAATTTTAAGTAAAACACATAGACAATAAATAAATAGAGTTTTAATCGAAGTAGCATAATAGCTAAGGAGGGACTGGTCTATCTTGAAAGATACGAAGAAGAATTTGATTCCATCATAGAAAATAAGAGACAAATTTGAAAGTTGCCTTATGCTCTCGGGGTTCACGGTTTTCAAAAACGTTGGAACGTCCCTGATCCAGTATACCTCTCACCCTCCAATGCCCAGTGACCGGAGTCCGGAGCGACGCGACAGCTCGCCATAGTGTTTGACGCCGACCAATAGCACGGCTTCTCCATCTGGCGGGGATAACCTGGCCCAAGTGCAACTCGGCGAGAGAGCAGGCAAGAGCGGAAGTGAACAGGAGCCTCGGATCAAGTGCGAGAACCCCGAATTAATAAGGTTTCCAACGCGGTGTGCATTCAGGAAGGAACACGTCTAGCAGTTGTATGGGAGTGCGCGAGCCTACTGGGAAAAAAATTGAAGTTGGGAAGAATAGGTAGAAGAAGGGCAGTCAACGTTGTTCTCACGACTATAGTTAGGCATAGGAGACCTGCAAAAGCTCGCGAGTGAAAAACAGTGAGCTACACTACGAACTGAGAGATCAACAAGATGAGCGTGCGAGTGGCCGAGAAAAAGGAAAGTGCTCTGAAGAGTACGGGAACCTTGATCGGAAACGTTGTTGCCGGCACGGAGGACCTTTGTAATGGAGCAGTCGAGTGGCAGAATGGGCAGAACGTACTCCTCGTAACTCAGGATAGCCAGGGCAAGGAGTTTATTGCGATCGCCGACAATCAGACCATTAATGTAGCAGTCGACTCCTATTGTTCGTAACATTGCCTCATCCCCCCCCCTCTCTCTTTCTCTCTTTGGCGCGCGCGCCTACTTTTTCTATCCCCGTTGCCTCGGGATTACCGCGAAAATGGCTTCATCTCGAGCTATTCGAATTTACGTGAAGCGGCCGCAGTCTTGTTAAGTTGTATGGTGCCTTTGAAAATTTTCCGGCGTTGAGCTATTATTGGATGCGAAATGTTGCAATTTGCTGATCGGTTTGCTTCCTTGATAAGCTATAGCGGAACAGGTCGGGACTATCTCTCGCGAAATACACGTGTGACGAAAACATCAGCCAAGCTTCCAAATGTAATGAGATAATCATAAAGTCAGTTTGCCCGTGTTTGTGAGCATAAACGCACGATTGTCTTGAACCGATATTATTCTTTCAATCAGAGACATATATTAATATGCGCAATGCTTCCCTTTCACCGACATTAATAGAACATGTTCATATATACATTAGACTACATTGTACTTACAACCAAAACTCATCGCATTATCTAACGTGTTTATATGTTTTGGTACAGGGTTGTTGGAGTTAGCGCACAGAGAGTACCAAGCTGGAGACTATGAAAATGCGGAAAGGCACTGCATGCAGCTGTGGAGGCAAGAGACTAATAACACTGGTGTACTTCTGCTGCTGTCATCCATTCACTTTCAATGCCGGAGATTGGAAAAGTTCGTAGCAAAGATAAAGATTGACTTATGCAATATTTAATCTATGTGCCAAGTTTCTAACAATATATAATATATTTTTCAGGTCTGCTCACTACAGTACCTTGGCTATAAAACAAAATCCATTATTGGCCGAAGCATATAGTAATCTGGGGAACGTATTCAAGGAGCGGGGCCAACTGCAAGAAGCGCTGGAGAACTATCGACACGCTGTTAGACTGAAGCCCGATTTTATTGACGGCTACATCAATCTAGCTGCAGCGTTGGTGGCAGCAGGAGATATGGAACAAGCTGTTCAAGCATATGTGACTGCCCTACAATACAATCCTGTAAGAACCATATTATTGACCTTGGTTGCGAGCTTTGTTTTCTATGACAAATGTTGTCAATCGCTGGTGTATTTGGGGTTTTTTTTACCCGAGGTAAATAAAGGGAAAAATATTTTGAATGTTTTGTCTGTGTTCCAGGATCTTTACTGCGTGAGAAGTGATCTGGGTAATCTTTTGAAAGCATTAGCAAGACTTGACGAAGCAAAGGTAGGTTTAATCGCACTCGCGCTATAATCTAATCTAATTTAACGTGTCACGCACACATCGTATGCATTGGTACCGCAGTCAGGACTATCGGAAGTTGATTGTTTGCCGAGTAGTCTTGTTGATTTTTCTTTGACATGGTACAAATGCATTTCGTACACTGTGCACGAGCGGCAACTAGTAGTTCTGCAGAATGAACAGGAATTCATCACTATCACATTCGTGTGGGAAGCCTTCTCTCTTTGCAAAAATCTGGAAAGCGCGATGTGCGACGACTTGCAACCGAAATCTATGATTACTACTAGTTAGAGTCATACAAAATTTCGATTGCAGATCGTATTGCACGTATATTATTACTCCGAAATAGCCATACTTGATGGTATTTCAATATGATACACTGCACTAAGAAATAGAGAATGGTGTGCAGGAAGAATGTGTCAAATTTCATTTTTATACATTAAGAATGGCTTTGGAGTTTTAGTATGAAAAAAGCTACGAATGCTAAGAGCAGCTATCTTGGCACAGCGCGTTTTGCTGTAACACCGATACATATTTCGAGCTATAAATCATGAAATTATGGTGTCACAGCAAATTTGTCTTGCGCTTATTACACTTCTCACAGGGTGCATCCTTTTGTCCAATTCCAAAAGGAGGCGATAATAGATATATGAGATTGGAGCAGACTACGATGGATTCTGCAGCGCGCGACAATAGTTCTTAAGCTCATTTTATTTCATCCACCTTACTTTGAATGTGTCATTGTTTTAGGTGTACCGATTATATAAAATGGACATATGCGTCCTTTTTGTTCGATACTCTCTTTAACATTGAAACTGACAAGTTTGTGTATATGGTGCACATTGGCGCGGTACCACTTGACTAATTTGATATTGCTTTGTACCTGATCGTTGTCTCATATTTGCTCGACTGTGTTTTGTATATATTTATGGTATGTTAGCAAGGAATTATTGAATAGAAAACTCACAGGATTACCAAAAGTCCTACGAGTTTCGTACAAATCACGATAATAAAGGAAAACGAAGCAAAATCTTACAATGTCAAGTGGTTGGTCTACTTTGGCTGCGCGGCGCGGCGGACATTAGATAAGCGAACAGCTGCAGATGGTACATTCGGTTAAAGATACTCTGAGCAATACAGCAAAGATTTAAAGGATGGAAACATTAAAAGATGTACTCTCTGTAGATACACGCTTATCAGTGAGATTATGGCTGCAATGAGAAAGGCTTTCTGTGAGATTTCCTGTCATTCTTGAGGGCTCGCTAGTTCGCTCGTTCGATTTTCGCTTAGTACGTTTTGCCACCAAAATCAGTAGCTGATTTATGTTTTTTTAAGGAACATCTAACCTGTTCTCAGCATTCTCATTATCTCTTATTATTTACCCGTTTGCGTTGGAACTTACTTCCGATCGTATCGCTAACCGAGATAGACAAAAGTTCAGCAAGGTTGTACAGTTGAATGATGGTGGCTGACGGGCTCAGCGAAGCGTGTCTTTCAGCGGCACGCGTGACTAGGTACCTCTATATACGTACAAAAAAGAACAAAAAACAAAAGTTGAGGCGAAGAGTTTAACACTGAAGAGACATTAACGCAGCTGTCTTGTTGTTGTGGATGGGATGATCAACTCTAGGAGGGAAGTCGGAGCAATGTCTTGGTTACCATGGGTTCCTTCGTCAAAGGGTGAATCTGAATCTGGTTATTCAGTAACACACTGTCTCTCGGTCTAAGTTTATTATGAGAGCTTGCGAGCCGTACCTACCGTCAACCTACCGAAGGGTACACTGCAGGTAAAGTAATTCCCAAGGCCGATCTCTGCACCTCCCGTCAGGCCAAATGGTTCCAATTGATCTGCCAGATTCAAAGTTGGATCTATATCAACGCAGAAAACACAGACTACTTTTAAGATTTAATTTTTGTATCATGATGCCGATTTTACTCGTCTTTGGTGGCCTCCCTGATCTGGCTCGGTTTGTCAGCTCCCTGGGGGAGATTGCTCCTACTAAAAAATATATGGCATATATATGTATGTATATATCTATATATATATATATATATACTAGATAGCTCTTACAGCAGGCTTATCGCTTCGACTATTCATTCAGCTTGACTTGAGTTCATCGTTGCCTTTCCATCCAACATTTCTCTATCCTTTCCCTTGCCCCAGCCTTACCCTTGAGAGATCGGCCGACTGTAAATGCCCTTTTATTTATTGTTTAGGTACGGATTACTCTGTTTTATATGATGCCGCCCGCCTCTCGGCACGCGCGATGCACATCCCTGCTAAATCCTTAGGAACGTCGTCACTACGTTGAGAAAAGGATTCTTTGTCTATTATCTGCCCAACGGAAGTAGGGCATTTTTGACTTGCATAACTTTGTGGCTGAGCCAGTAGTCCATCGGATGTACTAAAGCTTAGAGTTCCAGATCAAAGATATATCTATGTTGTAACGTGAATTGGCACCGAGTGCCGGCACACGACGTATCGCGTGCCTCCGAATCCACCAGACGCATTCCGGAGAATCGGCTGGCACGAACGATGGCGTGTTCCCTCCTTTTCGACGATGACGTTTCTAGCGCGCACCTGGACCCCATTTTATCCAGTCACGACTGAATCCTGAACCCTCTACACATTGACGAATCATGAACGAAGCTTCGCTTTCTCTGTCTCTGATTCTTTCTCTCATTTCCTGGGCCCGCATTCTTAATAAGTTACAATGATGGCTACAATTTGTTATTTGAAGTTATTTAGTGAAGTCATTTTCGACGTTTATAATCCGAAAGTAAAATATAAATATTCACAAAGTCGGGTATGTTATTGTGAGTTAAAAAACCTCAAATTCTTTAGCCTTAATCATCAAGTTTCGTAACAATAGTAGCAATGAATTTTTAATTGAAATGCTATCCATTTTATTAGTAATTGTATTGGAGAAACAATGTTGTGGTCAAAGAAACACGAGAAGATTATCGTTCAAAGTTACTCGTCGGTATTCCTTGTTCACAGTCCTGTGGCCGAATAAACTAGAAAATAATGGACTCGTTCGTTTTAAGAGCGAGGTTTCAGGGGTCGGAAAAGTGCAAAGAAGGGAGATAGAGAAGGACGGAGGTGAAGAACTAAATCTTTTTCTCTGAGGTTTTCAACGAAGGTGAACCCAAAGCTGCGGCGCGGCGGGGAGAGGCCGGGCATAGCGCGCGGCGCGTCCCTCTGAGTACGCGAATATTTCCTATAATCAAATGTTTGTCTTTAGGCTTGCTATCTAAAGGCCATCGAAACACGGCCAGATTTTGCGGTCGCATGGAGCAACCTTGGTTGTGTATTCAACGCCCAGGGTGAAATATGGCTGGCGATTCATCATTTCGAGAAAGCTGTGGCTTTGGATCCTAATTTCTTGGACGCCTACATCAATCTTGGCAATGTTCTCAAAGAAGCTAGAATTTTCGACAGGTTCGTGCTACTAAATAAATATTCTACATGTATCTCCATTTGTCAATAAGAGTACATCGAGAAATTCCACAAGACTAGCATTCTGGCTTGGTGCTTATGTAGCATTCTTTCTAAATTCGAGGTCCCAAGATCGAAACCGACCGCAAGATATTTCTGAAATGCACAACTTGATCAGTCGACGTTTTGACTATTGCCTGAACGTCGGTTTTAAACCTGTGCTACACTAATGTGGCATCCTAGTTATTCCATCGGTATCTATTATTATAATATATCGGTGGGTAGTCAGGAGGCACACATTCTTTTTTTAAATGTTTTTCTTTTATGAAAAAGTCAAAATATATCACTTTGAAAGATCACTCGAGAATAAACGGTTAGTAATCAATCGCCTGAGAGGTATAGCTTTTTCGATTGACCTCAAAAGAGTACAGAGGAATCCTTGGCAACGACTGGCAATAGTGGATTCATTCGTTTATACGCGTATTCCGCGGCCGAAACGAGGCTAACCCTGGCCATTACGCACAACGGCACGAGACAGCACAGGGACAACTATCGATTTCGAGAGTCGCCCCGCCCCACGATATCCTTTTGCCCTCCTTCTAAGAGAGGGTGCATGCGTGCCCAACTTGCTGGGTTTTTCCAAAAACGACCACCTATCAGCGATATCATTTCCGAAGAACGCTCAACTTTACGATTAGCACGCAGTTCTACAGTGTTCAATTGCGACTCGAGACACATACCAAGCCCCCCGCCCCTCTCTGTCTCTCTCTCTCTCTCCCTCAGGCGCGCGCGCGCGCGCGAGCGTTTCTTTGAACATGATAGTTAATGAGGGATGAACTACAAGTGTGTTGTTGTCTACACCGTGATTTCACCATCAACAACATCAACAATCGAGCCTTTTTATCGCGCTTGGCAATTAGAACGTCGGGTCTCCTCCAGATCTTCGAGACGCAGCTGTGTTTCTTGGATGAGGTATCGGCTTAGGTTCGTTCACTCGTATATTTATGGCTCCTGTTCTCTCACATCATGAATTAAGTAGCCTCGATAGAGGAGCCCTAGATCTTATAGAGCACACGGTCGTTATTTCATTACCTTGTTCCCTATTATTTGATAAGCATAATTCTTCACTTTGCTACTATTAGTATAAAATAATACATCAATTTACGCGCAATCTTGATTAATGAAATTTTGGTTTTATTAAAATCTGTATTCCTTTGTTTTCCATAGGGCGGTTGCTGCTTACCTGCGTGCATTGAATCTAGCTCCGAATAATGCAGTCGTGCATGGAAATTTGGCCTGCGTCTACTATGAGCAAGGGTATGCTGACGAAACAAATTCAGATTAATTGGCTTCTTTTTTTCATGATGGTATTATAAAAACCGAGTGGTTCGAATGATTTTTTAGATTGGTTGACTTGGCCATTGATACATATCGACGCGCCATTGAATTGCAGCCAAATTTCCCAGATGCTTATTGCAATTTGGCAAATGCGCTCAAAGAGAAGGGCCAGGTGGTCGAGGCCGAGGACTGTTATAATACAGCTCTTCGGCTTTGCCCTACACACGCGGATTCGCTCAACAATTTGGTACTTATGTCATACATATAACTTATATAGAGTAGCGATTAGATAATTATGTGTATACGAATAAAACTCGATAATTATTATATGATAGGCCAACATAAAACGCGAACAAGGCTACATCGAGGAAGCAACACGTCTGTATCTGAAGGCTCTCGAAGTATTCCCTGATTTCGCCGCAGCCCATAGCAATCTCGCTTCCGTTTTGCAACAGCAAGGAAAATTGAATGAAGCACTTATGCACTACAAAGAAGCTATCCGAATTCAACCAACCTTTGCCGATGCTTACTCGAATATGGGTAACACGTTAAAGGAGATGCAGGATATACAGGGCGCCGTTCAGTGCTACACAAGGGCCATTCAAATCAATCCTGCTTTCGCCGATGCTCATTCCAATTTAGCGTCCATTCACAAAGACTCTGGAAACATTCCCGAAGCAATACAGTCATACAGGACAGCATTGAAGTTGAAACCTGACTTTCCTGATGCATATTGCAATTTGGCTCATTGTCTCCAAATTGTATGTAACTGGACTGATTACGAAGCGAGAATGAAAAAATTAGTTTCCATCGTTGCCGAACAACTCGAAAAGAATAGACTGCCTAGTGTTCATCCACATCATTCCATGCTTTATCCATTATCGCATGAATTCAGGAAAGCCATTGCAGCTAGACACGCAAATCTGTGCATCGAGAAGGTAAGAAGTGTACGTGGGATTTTCTTATTTGCGACTTACATTACCGTAGGCTGCTCTTCATTATTCACTAATCCCTTCTTTACAATAGGTTCCAATACTTTACAAGCAACCATACAAATATCCGCGTGAAATCGGCGGACGCTTAAAGATCGGTTATGTTTCGTCCGATTTTGGAAACCATCCAACTAGCCATCTGATGCAATCAATTCCCGGTCTTCATGAAAGATCGAATGTTGAGATCTTCTGTTATGCTTTGAGTGCGGATGATGGCACAACTTTCCGAGCAAAGATCGCACGAGAAGCCGAGCACTTCATCGACCTTTCACAGATAGCGTGTAACGGAAAAGCTGCGGTTCGAATCAATCAGGATGGTATTCATATTCTTGTGAATATGAATGGATATACCAAGGGGGCAAGAAACGAAATCTTCGCCTTACGGCCTGCACCTATTCAGGTTATGTGGCTTGGTTATCCAGGAACTTCAGGTGCAAGCTTTATGGATTACTTAATTACGGACGAAGTGACATCACCTTTGGAACTTGCTAGTCAATATAGCGAAAAACTTGCATACATGCCTCACACATATTTCATCGGGGACCACAAGTAATATATGATACATCTTAATGACATAGACATTGCTTTCCATTTCTTGAATTTGGAAGATAATGAAATTCTTTGATTACAGGCAAATGTTCCCGCATTTAAAAGAACGCCTCATCCTTACTGACAAATTGAATAATAAGGGCAAAGTAGCGGATAATGTAGCAGTAATAAACGCGACAGATTTATCTCCGATGATGGAGAGCACACTTATTAAAGAGATCCGTGAGGTGGTAGTGCCTGATGCGAAAAATAAACCCGTAGAGATATCACTAAAAGTGGCTGAATTACCAACAACCACTCCGATCGAGACAATGATCGCTTCTGGACAGTGCCAGATGTCGGTTAATGGTGTAGTTGTTCAAAATGGCATGGCTACTACTCAGGTGAATAATAAAACAGCTACGGGTGAAGAAGTGCCTCAGAGTATTGTTATTACAACAAGACAGCAATATGGTTTACCGGAAGACGCGGTCGTTTACTGTAACTTTAATCAATTATATAAAATCGATCCACCTACTCTACAGATGTGGGCACACGTAAGTCAACATTAAAATGATGCTCTCATTACTAATATATTTTAGATGATACAATTGTTCACTGTGCGCGTTGTATTTTAGATTTTGAAAAATGTACCGAACTCCGTTTTGTGGTTGCTACGATTCCCCGCGGTGGGTGAACCAAACCTTCAAGCAACAGCACAACAATTAGGCTTAGCGCCAGGACGAATACTGTTCAGCAATGTTGCTGCGAAAGAAGAACACGTTCGACGAGGTCAACTGGCCGATGTGTGCTTAGACACACCATTGTGTAATGGTCACACCACCAGTATGGACGTTTTATGGACGGGAACTCCAGTTGTTACACTCCCAGGAGAGACACTCGCTTCACGTGTTGCCGCTAGTCAACTGAATACACTGGGCTGCCCTGAGTTAATAGCACGGACACGGGAAGAGTATCAGGATATTGCTGTTCGCTTAGGAACCGATAGGGAGTTGTAAGTAGTCATACTATCTTATAGAACCGCAGAACTAGATATTGCTAAAGCAAACTTTACTAATATATGCGGTGTTATTGCCATTTTCAGTTTGAAAGCAATTAGAGCAAGAGTATGGAAGGCGCGCAACGAAAGTCCTCTTTTCAATTGCAAACTTTACGCAATTGGTATGGAGATGCTTTATAAGAAGATGTGGGAACGGTACGCACGGGGCGAGAAACCAGACCACGTGTGGGGGTTGGACAGTAGCGAGAGGGAGAAATTAGCAATCATGGCGTAAAGCAGCACTACAACCTTACTTTGGAACCTCTGGAGTCTTAGCATTTACAGGGGGGGCATCTGTTTCTCGAAGATTCTCATATAAATTCCATATGTTGATCTATTTTGTACGATGATCGAACTTGAACTGAACAATATTGCAACACGACCAGCTGAATGAAGCGCCTACCAAACGGACTCTTGTGTACCGCTACATCATAGATCATCAGATCAGTCATCATTAGTTCATCCGTATTCTTCATTGCATCATAATTATTTATATTACAATTTTCACCGGGGATCTATCGCACTATTTTTCGCGCAGTTACCTCTTGGAAGGAATTCCAGTGGATTATAAGTGTAATACGTAAATCGCGTAGTGACAAAGCTTATAATCATAATTTTGTGTCGACAATGCGCAGCTGTTTGTTTCTTTCTGCGTTCTTTATACTTTACAGCGAAGAATACCCTCGATTTCGATCATGCCAACACGTGTGATACGATAACCGATTTAAAACAGTCAAGGGAGAAATGTGATGTGCCGATTGCACTTTTCATATTGAGTTCTTTTGCGTACCATCGACTCTTTGTTTTCACTTTGTTCGATCCAGCAATCGGTGAAGGCCCGAGGCGGAAGAGACAGTAGGAAATACACATCAAGATGTCACTAGTACTGCTATTGTATCATATACGATCGACTTAAAATGTACATGTAAATACTAAAAGTAATAACCATTAGATATTATTTTAATTTGATAGCCAAGTAATTTAAGATGGATTCTTGTGTGGGGAAGAGCATCGAAGAGAGCGTAGAAGATGTAGCATGTAGAACGACGGAGAATAAAGACAATTAATAATAATTTGACATAATATCAAGCTCTGGTATCATCGGTACATACTTATTCCTAATATTGAATGCCATGAAATTGCATATACAGTGTCCAATAGTAATCAAATTGACTCCAGTTAGAATTGTCCTGTCAAGCTTTATCTCGTATCTCGAAATTATTCGTATAATGCACTCAGAATACAAAGCCAACTATTGAAAAGCTTCCAGCAAGGTTTGAAATGCTTTCATTCAAATAAAATAGCCAAATTCCAACCAAAAGTTACGGTGTATTATTTCTTGCTGTGGTTAGTAATATCTGCGAGAGTAAAACCATTAGAATTATCACACCTACTCTAATGTCGGCTCTGTGGCAAACCCGATTGTTACAGCCGCATATCCGCCCACTATTTAGTTATCAATACATGAACCTTGGGATAACCAGCAATATACCAGCATGCAGCTCAAATGATTGCTGCCTATATATTTTATACAATTGTAGTATCATTATTTTATCGAAAGTTCGAATTATTCATTTAGTGCGAAGAGATTGTTACAACAGTCTCTGTCATAGGCATCATATTAGAGACGGTAGCCTTGGTTTTTATTTACCCCGATAATTAACTATATCCATTATGCCTCGGGTGTAATATATTCCATCAGACGTATGCTCAAGCCGTCACTGCTAATTGAAGTGAATGTTCGAAAGAAATATTGATTTCTAAGGAATTGTTTATTCAGTAAGGTATCGCATCTAGCGGCAGCATTTTTCTCTCTGTCGCAATGAGCTACCATGGCAACGGCATCGACCGAGGCCTACGCCTATTGCGAGGCGAGGTCAATCCTAACCTATGCTGCTCCTACCTCCCTCGCTTTTTCGACTTCCTTGTCCCTATGCCCTTTGCCTTCTAACGACTACCCTTTCCTTCAGTCGTCGGCCATCTATTCTCTATCTCTGGCATGTATCCTTGTCTGGTATGCTAGGATGCTTCCTTCTGTTCACTGCTGACTGCGCACCTTCAGTTCCTCTCTCTACTCGGGTCTCGAGCCACCCTCAGCCCGCTTTTCCGTCCTACTTTCGCGTTTCGCCCACTTCTTGTGCCACCCTTGCGCACAGCAACCCCACCACTACCACCACCCGCTTCCCTCGGCATTCTCAGCGACACACTTTTGCTCGGAAACCGGGATTTTGGGCCACGCGACGCCACGCGTCCGCACCCTCTAGGCTTCTCTCCTTGTTACCACCGCAACCACCACTACCCCAGCCAGACCGAGCGGCCTCTGATTTCATCCAACTAATTTTACATTTTATTAACTCTTGACACCGACCGCCGCCACTGCTGCCTCTTTTTCAGTCTCTGCCATCTCGAGTCTTCGCAGAGGTAATCGAAGAAGAAGTGTCGAGACCTTTGAAATGCTTCTGTAAGATAATACTCGATGCACTTGTCACAAAAAGGTTGCTAGGCTGTCAAGGCGGCGGCGCTTTGCCGAAGGACCGGAGGAGCAAATTTTCTACTGGGTCGTGGCATTCCATCCGTGCCTTGATCGGATCGGATACGGAATCCCGATTTCCGTGGCATAACATACCGTATACGATGCGCGCAAAAACTGCTTACTTTCCGCTTTCGCGCGTGATAGCGCGCTGGTTGCGCAACCTGAGCAAGCGACGTTTACGAAAAGAATCATGCGCACGTTCCAGCGAGCGCACGGCTCTGCTTGCGCAAGCAGTGTCAAAGCATTCTTTGCATATCGTTTATTCATCTATAAAATCAGGAGGTTACGAATGCGCTCCCCAAATCCATACACCAGCACGTGATCGGCACTCCTCTCTTCGGGTCTCATTAGGAGCCCGAATAAGTTGCGGGAGAGCGCAGGTCTCGGCATAGGGATTGCTCGCCAACAGCTCAAGCATCGAGCTATCGCAACTTCAGATCCACGCTTGCGATACGTCTAATAACGGTATAAAGCGAATAAAGTTTTATACTGTAAGCTACGAAAGAAAGCAATCGCTGCAATAGACAGTGCTCCGCGAATCAGTGTTTCAATTCGCGATATGTGAGACTCGTCATCAGTCCCTTGTATCCTGACTGTTTTTCAAGCCTCGACACAAGTTCCTTCTCTCTTCTCTACTTTCCAACACCCCTTGTTGCCACTCGACCCATATTCTTTCCTACTCGGCTCCTCTCCTATCTACTTTCTACAGCCTATGTATAGCTATATATTTGCCAACGCTAGCTCATAAGCAAAATATGTGCCATTGGCATTCGATAGGGGCACGATACAGAGTACTCGCTAAATTATCATCGCGCACAGTCCAATGCGCAAGCAAACGGTTCTGGATGACGCGTGGCTTCGCTGAATTCACCGCTTTCCATCCATCGGACTCTTCACCAGTAGAGTCCGCGGTGCTTGCTATCCTATCCTATCGCATGACTCTGCAGCGTTACGCAACTGGCGAGAGAGCAGTGGAATGGGTCGGGTAGGAAAGGGAAGGCTACTCCGCTTCGTTCTCCGCCCTCCGCTCTGCGCTCTCATCTCTCCGCACCCCGCTTCCCGTCCCGTTCGCCATTCGTCGTCGTTCGCCGTTCGCCGTACTGCGGCTGAAGTAAGGCTCGAACGCGCGTGGCACGGGGTGTTCGGGAAAGAAGAAGGTTGAGAGGATAAAGAGAGACATGAAGGCAAAGCGCGGAGGTGGCGTAGACGCACGCGCTCACGCTATATAACTCTATCGTCTAACCTCTATCTAGTCTCCATAGTCGCATTTCGACTCCCCGCAAATTCTACCTGTGAGCTACTCTTCTCTTCCTTTCCTGCATCGATCATTAACTCTCATGGTTGCTAAACTAATCCGTTACTTGTCCTGACTAGCAAAGCTTGCATTCCGATTTTATTTATTCCCTTCTAGATTTGACAGAGCACCACCTGCAAATCTCTATGGCAAGTCGAGCTCTGCAAGAATACGAGGTCGCCGTGGCACGCGTTGTTTTCTAATGCCGTTTCCAAGCTAACTTTCCAAAGGTCAAGGTAAGTGCATAGCGCTGCTCTGCGCTAATGTGGCGACGAATACTGTGTTGGAAAATAACACGCTACATTCCTGGACTTTAAATCAACGTCATAGCGTTTTATACTCGTTAAATAGTAGCTATTAGAAACTAGATGCTCAATGACATCCCACACTCACATCGACCACCGAATAGCGAGCATCGAGGACCGAGTTCCTAGAAAAGCTCACTACTACAAACTAGAATCGTCATTCTCCGACGAGAGGAGCGCTAATTACGGCTGACCTGCTGTGCGAGAAGCCTCATCTCACTTATTTGAGAAATATCTTATAAAATTGGTGCCTTGAGGAGTCTTATATGTAGAGTTTCGGAGGTAAAAAGTGAAAAGTTCGGAGGTTGCTATGCAGAGTGGGTCGTGAGGAAGAGAGCATCGAGCGGGGGAGCTGCTATTAGGAGGTGCGGCTCGAACATCGAACGAGAAGCGAGTGCCAGCCGAATTGTGCTAGTCGAACTTACCGAAATGTGGGACAAGCCTCTAACTATATACAAATACTTGTGCGCAGAATGAAGCCCAATAGCCAGGAAACAAGCCGCATAATTGCCCAATCTCGTGCTGCTATATGCTAAACTTATATCTTTCACCTGTCAGACTTTTATGCGGATTGTTACGATAATGAGTTCGTACACTAACGCTGTGGCCAGGTGGCACTCCAAATTTTCGTGAATCTGGCGCGGGCCAGACAAACGGGCCAAGAACGCTGCTCTGAAATACTCGAGCTGAGGGTAGAGCGCCTGTGCAGTGACACAGATGCACGCCCCTATCTACGCTCCCCTCTATCACCTTCGCTATCAAGCTACCATAGTTAGTTGAAAAGTGGGCCAGACTATCCGCGAAACGGATGCGTACATTTGCTGGATCAGCCATAACGTCAGGCCAACTATCGCTCCCTCTATCCCTTTCTTCCTAATACACCAATATCCACCAATACTCGAGAGACTACAGACCAAGAATTTGATTCCCCGAGTGCGCTATCCAGCCCCTTTTTCAAGGTGATCGATAGCGCGTCAAGCACAGCGCCAAGTTTCTCTTTCGCTAACCAAGCCCGAGCTCTCGCTTATCTACCACACTGCTAGCACTCCTCATCCGAACCTCTACTCTCATTTCTATTATAGGACCAATCGTTGCCTCTCGAATCCATTCTAACGTTCAGTCATGTATTCGATGAGCCTTTTCATACAGGCGTTGTACTGTAATCCGTGTAAGAAAATGAAGTACTCGGTTAAATTGTAGAATGACAGAGATAGCTGTTGATTGTGTGGATAGAGGGCGCACAAGTTGTCGCTGGGATCTATTGAAATCCTGTTTCGTCGCGCTCGATCCTCTTCGACCCTGCCGGGCGATAACTCGCTCTCTAGAGCGCTTACGTAAGAAAGACGTATGTACTTACCTACCTACCCAGCAACCTAGCTAGCTAGCAGCCCACCTCCTGGCTCCTGGCTATTCAAGGGATCAAGGCAAACCGGTAGACAAGAGCAGGAGGCAGAGCGCTCTCCGGACAGGAGACAAGGACAAGAGGCAAGTGGTGGACAGCGGACAATCGTGCACTCGGCCAAATGAGTAGAGAAGAGAAGAGAAACGGATGTATTGGAGGTAACAACTAATGGGACGTATGTATCTTGTACCTGGAAATCGATGGACAAGCATGCATTAGACTTGAGATATACTTACTTTCAAAGCGATCGATAATCTGTTGTGCGCATATGCCACTAGCGAATCTAGGTGACTAGGTTACCGCTTTGTTTTATACCAGGCCATTAATGCATTCGCCAGTTTGTCGAGGAAGAACGCGAGAGTAGGAAAACCGACATGTCTGTGTTGGCAAAGTCATTCACGAGTGGAATCCGATGGATCAGCTAGCCGCAAATAATGGATAGAGATGAAAACGCATTAAGGATAGAGGGACGGGGTGGGGATAGGGATGCCGACATGGTTTCTGCTAGTGGGGTCGGTGAAACTGGTGCAGCAAGCACTCCGAAGTAATTGGGCCAGTAAAATGGGGCGATCGATTTACCGCGCGAAAAAGCTTGCGCGGTAAAACCACCGTCTCCACATCGCTGTTGCTAACTCCTTTTCTGTTCAAGTTCGCACTGTCACATTAAACATTAATTACACTGCTTTTAATACATCGAATCGTGGGTATACTCCCTTAATAAAATATCAGTCATTCATAAAAATACTTCTGGTCGATTCGCCAATTACGTGGCGTACTTATTTTTACAAAATGAGAATGATTTCATTGCCGTTGCAGTATAATAAATTTGGCCGAGACATATTGCTAGCTGTGCAATAACATGTGAATGTAAGTATGGATATGGATGGATATGAGGGACACATGAGACTCGAAGAAAGGAGGGAGCGCCACATGCGAGTTCGGCTGGGCACTGGGTAAAACGGACAAAAGGTGGAAAGGGGTACCGGTGCTCGTCCTTGAGGCGCCCTTGTCCGATCCCCGGGCCACGGGATCGCCCGACGCCCGATGCCCGACGCCCGACGCCCGACACCCGACACCCGACGCCCGACGCCCGACGCCTCATCCTTCTCGAGAGCGAGAGGAGACAGAGAGACTCCGGCTCTCCGGCTCACCGGCTGCCCAGGAGCCGACCCTTTTCCGCAGGGATCCGCTCGAATCCGCTCGGTTCGGCTCCGTTCGAGCCTCTGCGAGGCCTTTCTAGGGCGTGGTCTATCGAACACCCGCTGACCTCCTAGCCCGGCGGCCATCTTCCAACGACGCGTCTTCCCTCGACACGCTCTCAACGTAAAGCTAAGGGTGGGTTTTGCTAAGAAGTGTCCTGCTTCTCACAGGACCGCGCAACGCGCTAGAAACTAGCGTGAAAGACATTGTAAAGGAAACGCCCTCCCTCGCACTGATTCTACTGGCGGTTGACGAGCACGGCTCGGCTCTACTGTATGCATACCTAGCAACTCTACAACTTACAAATAAGTTTCCCTTTCGTTTTCCACCGATGACAATCAGCATCATGATGCTGATAGAGGGTCATCGCTCACCGGCCAGTAATCTGCTTGTGCAATGACCATCGAATTTCATTCACATACTTCGCAGGCATATACTACTGGTAAGAAAGGTGCTAGGGTTCTTGTTTTCTTATTCGCTGTTCGACCGGGGAAGTAAGAACGAAACAACATACACTTGGCATTAAGACTATACCGAGTCTCCTGATATTTTGACTGAAGGGCCACAAAAGCAACTAAATATGTGTATGTACTTATGCGACTCTGCATACTTGAGAATAAAGATAGCTCCCCACGAGGAGAGAAACCTATCTACTAGAATTAGATACGAAACCGTTCTGTTCTGAGCGCGCATCAGATGGTATTAATAGTTGGCCGGTTAATAACAGCATAAATGCGTGTTCGCGGGATTGAATCCTCTTCCGAAGGGCAACATGTAGGAATCCGAAAGCGATGTGTGCAACAGCCGTGAAAAAGGAGTGTGTAGAGACGGCAGTGGCTCGAATTACCGCAGCATGCTTGCTTAATAATTGATATCGGCGGCATGGTTACGCAATGTCGATCCCAGCATACACACGTCTTCTTGGCTTGCTCGCGATAAGAGCACGTTCTTCGCTTGGCCTTCAAGTCGTACCTCTCCTCCCGCGCCTTCCTTCACTGCCGTCTCTGCATTTTTGCAACCTGCCACTGCCACTGCCACGTCTCTTGCTCTCCCGTTTCCTCATGCGGACGCATTTCCGCCCTGACTCATCATCCTTTGCTTTGCGCCTGTGCCTGCTGTTCCTTCTCTTCCGGCTCCTCGTCAATTTTCATCTTCGATGCTTATTTCGTCGCCGTGAAGATATAAAAGTGGACAAACGAAAACGTAACGCTAATCACCCACACGAAAAGAGTGTTCCAACTCTCCTCGCTACCTACACACTCTTTGTCTATTGAATATGGCAGCCTACTCGGGAACCGTAACAAATTTGCGATAGTAAATCAGGAGTGATCGTAATGAAATCACCTGCTAATATGAAAGACTCTACGTAAGACCAGCACGTTCATAGAGCTCTTGGCTGATTTTCACCGAAGTTTACGAAGTGGCGCGACGGTGCGAATCGCATAGTCGAGCAGTCTTTCTTTTTCTTCTTTTTCGCTTCTTCAAGGCCTGGTTGCCTGCTTCGTCTCCCCACCATCAGAGAGATTCTCAGCAGCATGCTTATATCACGACTCCGCTCTCTTCTTTCCGTAGATGCGCTGCACTACTCCCTCGCTTGCCCAACTTCGCTTCTACCTCTTGTTCTCTTTCTCACTCGCTCTCTCGCTCTCCCCCCCTCTCTTTCTCTCATACACTCGCACACCACACAACGTTCATCGCGTGTCTCCAATCATTTTTCTGCGCCGCCACCGCCTGGCTTCTTTCCATGGCGCGTCTATCCTTATTGCTCGGCCGATTCCTCCAGCACTCTCCCACCGACGAGAATCTCCTTGTCTCTCTTAGCTAGTCCAGTGAAGTATAGTCAACCAACCGATAGTGAATGTCGTTGGGACGCCTGCCCTACGACCGGCCCGGCGATCGGCATCGGCGGCCACCGCTCATACCAACCCCACACACAGCGTCGTCCTCTCCTCGCTCTTGAGAAGATGAGGAACACCGTGCAAGACGCGCCTACCGTTCGCCCGCCCTCTCCTTCACCCTCCACCTACATATGCTTGTCCTCCTCTGAACCATTCTCAGCTCGACTCGACTCCATTACACATTCCTATCTCTCTAGAGCACGCTTAGTCCTACGTCAAATCTTTACAATTCTCCACCGCGACATCCCTCCCGACAGATCAACGCAATAACGACGTACCATGCACCGCTCATTCTTACGTACTTACTTACATATGTGATACTTACTAGTGCATACTACCCTTTTTCCATCCGGCAAACCTTCTCCGATGATGTCTCCACGTCATTGGCGCGGACTTGAAAAGATTCGCGTTCGAGATTCGACCGATGACAACAGCCTAGGAAAATACTCACCTTGGAAAGGCTTGATTCTTGACTTAAGTCACCGCTATTGAACTTCACCGTGCATGTGCTTCTCAACTTGACGATCGCGATCCTTGGAATTGTCTGGTAAAGGGATCGATTCGATAGCCGACATAGTTTTCATTCTATTCAATACGAGAGAGGCATATTCCACATTTAGTATATTTATGACGTGTACCGATGCTACCACCAACCTCTGACATTTCCCGATTCACCAGACTAACACTCACTTCTTCACCTAGTGTTCGATCGAAGAGAACGCCCTATTCCCACGTTACTTTTCTTTATTGAGTCGCTTAACACCTGGCCGGGAACTAGACTTCCATACAACTAAGTACCGTTCGAATCATCTCCCGAAGGTCGCTCATCTTGTGCTTTGAAGGCAACATAATCTCACAAAGAAATTGGGACAAGGTGTAATGAAGGCGCTATTTCAATTCGTGTGCTAAGTAATTCGGCAAATTTTGCTCTTGAGCGAAGTATGCCTCGTGGAAGGGAAGCTGAGTCTTTTCTCCGTATTTAGATGGGAGAGAGGGAGGATGAGAGGCGTGAGCTGAGAAGATTCGAGGCCAGAGGCCAGTGCCGAATAAAATTAGACGGCGCGGATGGAATCCGAGCGAATGCTGCAATCCCCAATGGAAATGGAAATGGAAATGTAAATGGAAAGGGAAACGGAAACGGCCGTCGGCTCGCTGCTAAACGAAAGATGGCCGCATTGCGATGCCATCCCAAAAATGGCGATCCACCTCCACAATTGTACGCGTGTACTGGCCCCGCAATACCTGGCCATCCTCTCGTCGCTCGTTGCCTTGTCGGTTTGTTTGGCCTGACCAAAGAAAATTCATGTGCCATCCTCCCTCCGGCACTTCCCATTCCCATTGGCTCGAGTTCCAACACCCACCCTCTTCGCCAGTCAAACTGGCCACTGAACCCTCATAAGCTCATTTTAAAATCCACACTGACCCGAATAACGAGACAATAGAAGCATGACGGAAGGGCTATTGTAGCAATTAAAGTGATAAATGTCATGCGAGCGCGGGAACTTTTTAACAAGAGGAAGTATCAAGTTTGATGAGCACTACAACTCGTTCCTGGCTAATAGCTAATGCAATAGGACCAAGGCCGAATCCGCTTACTGCACTCCCATTATTAATTCATTATTATGAAATCCAATGCTGAAATAGACACTAGTTATCCTCGGATACCCGTCCGCTCATAGGATGCCAATTAAAATCATTATACTATAGTCTCTGTAATCATGTTCAAAAGAGTATAGAATGATTATGGTCAATGCGGAGGAATTTGTACATTTTAGACGGTGTAAAAATTGTACGGTAACTCGAAAGCTTGTATAACAGAGGATTAGAACCGAGTGTACAAGCGCGACGAAAACTATCGAATCTACAATCTCGATAAGCGTGCGTGCATGCGCGCAAGTATGTAAGTACAAAGTAGCACAAGGCAAGCCAGTCAAGTCCCACTTCCCTTTCCTTCCTCCCGCAACATGTTCATATACTACACGTCGTAACACTTTGTGTTCTGTGGCTGTGTGTGCCCGCATTACCTTACTCCATCCTTTTTTCCGACTTCTATTTGCTCCTCTCGTAAATAGAGACGAAGTTTACCTATACACTTACATACCATGGTCATCCTCCTCTTCGTAATTTTCCATTTGTCAAGCTTCGACTTACCGTGTGTCCCATCATCCTTCTCGTGTCTCCTGTTTCCTCTCGCCATTTACGTCAATTACCGCCTTACCCACAATTCTCCGTAGTGCTGTCACCTACTATCTATACCCAGTTATATGCCAATTAATGAGATATAACCTTCTCCGAAATCAAAAGAAAAGATTGACTGATTTTTATTCTTATATCCCCATAGGCGAATAATGCCTGTCACAGGAATACTGAATCCAAAGTTATTTCGCAGCGTTGTAGTGAATGAATCATTCTTGAGCGAGGTGTTTTGAATGTATATTGATAGATAAGAAACCCCGGGGAAAAAAACCCAGTTTCTACAAAGGGAGGAAGGTAAAGAGAGTGAATTCCTCGTGATGTTCTCGTACCAGACGCCAGCTTAACTTGGTAATGGAATGGGAAAGAAGAAGCGGATAAGACAATTAGCATAGCAGGTATCGAAGGTTTGGTACTTAAGAACCTGAAAAACTAAGTAAGACAAAGGTGTTTGACTTGACTGAAAGGCAGCGTGAGTGAAGAAAAATTACGCACCTTGCCACAGAACATTACGAGAGATAAATCCTCCGGCAACGGTATAGAGCACGAGGCCGACGCGATTTGCCAAGTTACGAAAGTAAGCGGCTTTAGAAAGTATAGAACGCCCGAGGTGAACGGCGCTCTAGTCAGCGATCTTACTTGGGCAATTATAAAGTGGCTTTACTGCCACCGCTACGTCGAATACAATTGCAAGCATACTGTTCCAGTATTGTCGAACACCCGAGGCCACGGCTCGTTCGGTGTAGCAGGTGCACACGCCACTCCATTCCTCGGTTAGTACGCGCTCCCTCGCTCACACGCGCACGGAGAGAGAGAGAGAGAGAGAGAGAGAGAGAGAGAGAGAGAGAAGTAGGTCCAAGAAAAAATTCGACAACGTGGCGTTCAATGAGCAGTAAAGCCCGTGCACCAATCGTTCGCTGATTGGTTGGCAAGGAAAACTGTATGTATTTCAGAGAATAAGAGACTTATAAGTAGGAAAAGTCACAAGTAGTTAGAATTTGATGGGAATAGTAATTTTGGAGAAAGAGACACTGAAAGAAGAAGAGGAGCGAAGAATGAGATGCGGATAGAGCGCGATAGGGTGCGGCAATAGGATTATTGGAATGGCCCAGTTGGTACGCTGTTCTCTGGCCGACTGGTTCGTCTGCGGCGATTTATTTCGGGCAATGATGTTTTCGTTGGAGAGAGGAGAAGAGAGGAGAGGAAGGGTGCGCGGCATATGATTAAAGAGAGTAGGGCGAAACGAAGGGGAAAGTAAGTTAGATGCGCGGCTGCGTTCAATAGTAGGCAGCTGGTAAAGGTGATCGGCGGGGAAACGAGGGTGAAGAACGGCCAGTACTCGCGCAGTGTTTCCCGTGATCCCAGAGCCTCTGAATAAAGTACATTACAGCTGGGGGAACACGGTGTTCACTGCTGAGCCCGTTATGCTCCTCGAGCGGCTTCAGGGGAATGAATCACGCGCACCGCGCACTCCCCGTGAGTTCTCGGGGACTTTGACCATATGAGCGAACATAAGTGTGTGCTCGCTTGTCTCTTTGTCTGGTTTCCGCGAGTATAGGCGGACTTGTAGTAGCCAGGCAGGCTGGCAGGCAAACAGGCAGGGACGTGCCGCGGGGCCGATAGGAGAGAGAAAAAGACTGACTGTCTTTTCACGGAGCCAAGCCAGTTTCTCACCCCCACTGACCTAGCGACCGAATGAGAGTGGTTCGAGCTGCGACGCGCGAATCTATAGTTGCCTCTTTGACCCAGAGAGCTGGTTGGTCCTATTATATGAGCGCAGCAAAGAAATGGAGGTTCCTTTCTTCTTCGTTCCGCTCCTCGGTACTACTCTCGCTGGCTCGTACTCCAGTGGGTCGCATATCCTCCACCAACTGGCGTAACAAACGTTAGATCACACACTGGCCCAGCGAGAGCCGTGCCACGGTTCGATCACGTGACGGCCGGTTGCGTCACAGTTGCCCCTCTCACCACTTAATCAACGAACCAACCAACGACCGAACCGCCATCTTTACCCACTGAAAGATCGAAAGACCAACACGGACACGGCACCCCGACGTACATTCGACGTTTCCTCCTGATTTTTCCTCCTCGCGCACAAAGGCCGGACGCACCTTTGCTCCTGGGACTGCAGAGTCCACAGGAAAACGACGAGCATTCTTTCCATCTCGTATCCCTCCTATATGCAACTTTTCTTCAGGACGTGTCTTCGCCTTCATTGAAACTCGCGTAAAAATCTTGCACGTGCGCGCAGCCCCCTTTCCTCTCCACTTGTGGAAAGTGCCCAACCGAAATGCATTGCAGCAGCACCAATCGACCAGCAATGATACCGTCGACAATCTATTTCTAGACCTTTTTTACTAGCTATGATTAAACGATCTCAGGGATATTGAAGAAATTACAATTTTAGTCGGAGGATAAGTCGGCTAATGAAATTTTAAAGACGGGAAGACTAATATTTCAGTAACTTCAAATAAACTTGCAAGAAAATTTGTCAGTAGGTTTTCGGAAGATAGTAGAATTCGAGCGCATGGTCTCTCGCCCTCGGCACCGATAGCAATCCGATTGCTGGTCGTGTTCGCTTCCGGTCCCGCAGGCAACCTTCGAAACGATGACGATGACGATGACGATGACGATGACGACTCGTGGTGCACGGCACGCCAGCACAATCGGTTAGGATTAGAAGTATACTTGTATCACCGAAGTCCTCGGGAACAGCGAGACACGGAGTACGGCCCAATGGTAATTGAAGAGGAAGAGCAAAGTCCGAGAGAGCGTCGAATGTTCTAGCGCGATACTGAGCAACTGAAGAGAAGACTCGCACGAAACACGACCGACTCCCAAGGCGAGCAACGACGAACGAGGATGCGCTCGAGCGCGTAGCCCGTGCCGCACTCTCAGTATATCCCCTCCACCAGGGAAAATCGGGCATCCGGCGGATAAGCAGGCGCGCACTCGCCGCGCCGAGCGCTCCGCCATTGGAGCAGAGCCGTTGCTACTTGGCTCGCGATTGGCCAACTCGACACCATGAATTCCCGCGGCGTTCACTGTCCACGTCCACGCATACACACCTTTGCGAGCACTCTCCATACTACCACGGACGCGACACCAACACCAGCCCTGGAATCGAATATGCTTGCTGCACGTACAAACGCGACGTGTGTACCCGGTACTGGTGGGCTGTAACGTGCGGGCTTGTGCGTACCGCGCAGGCACGCACGCACGCACGCACGCACGCACCTCTCTCTCTCTCATCTCAACGCAAACGGCCCGCGCCGCGTTCTGTTCAATTCCGTAGATCTACCAGAGTCAGCATGGGGATTCTGCATGAGGGGAATTGCGATAGAGAGACGCGCGCGAGAGAGGAAGTCGCGTTTCGGTTCTACGACTACCGAGTGCCCGGCAGGAACTGGCTGGAAATCGCGCGGAAAGGCGCTTCTTATGCTCTGGCTACCACCAAATTGACGGAACCCGGTGGTCGCGACCCGACACTAGCGAGCCTGCAGAACCGTCCTTCCAAATGCACAGGGCCAATCTGCATCAAGTACAACTCGTTCACACACGATTTTACAGCGGCTTGGAGGCCGCCGCTGTCGCCGTGGCTCTCTTCGTCGCTATGCGCAAAATGGTATATCTGTGTGCCACCTTTCGTCCAACAGCACCTCTCTCTTTCTGGTACCAGTCACCACCCAGTGATCGGGTGTGAGCGAAAGGGGTTGCTGGCGCTACTACTACTCTACTACTGCTACTACTACTATTACTACTACACTACTACTTACCGTAGAGGCGGCGCCGAACCTTTGACCCATTTTTCTATCGATCAACAGCAGTAGCAGCAGCAGCAGCAGCAGCAGCAGCCGCCGCTGCTGCTGCCTGCTTCCGTATCTGGGGCACTGCGATGGCCCCGACCATCGAGATTTCCACCGAATAAAGCCGGCTCTCGCACCAACTTTTCGTGCCGCCGCAATATCGCTCTCCCTTCAGCAACGCTGAGTACTTGTACTCGACCTGATTCTCCACAGCCTGATCTTCTCGAGGGACTCACTCGGCCACCGCACATCCCAGTCTCATCAGCCGTTGGCTCTGGTATACTGACGATTACATAACGCCCAGCACGTCCTTCTTCCAAATCAGTTTGACTTCCTTTCCGTCCAAAGGATCTGTCGCCAATGGAAGAAGTGCTGCAGCTATCGTTGTTCTATCGATCGGTTCTCTTCGTAACGACCGGGTTACCCTGCGACCGTGTTAACACGCTGGGGGAGATGCGTGACGGTGAGACATAGGACGCACATTTCGGGGCCGCGCGAAACGATCGATACTGTTTTCACGTAGTTGGTGGCTGGTGGCATAAAGGATGGATAGCTCTCTACCTCTCGAGAAGCTCCATATATCTTGGAAAGTATCTACAATACTGAGGTTAGAGTGGGCGGTCGAACAATGACTCGAATCACGGGGTCTGCTCAATACAACGATCGAACGATAGAACGCTATATGTATGAGGGAAAGGAGTAAAGTAAGAAGTGCAAGAGTGTAGTAGTACGGCACGTTATAGCGCGATACGGAGCACACGGCAAGGGACGAGACGGGTCGAGTTGAGTCGAGTCGAAACGGGATGAGATGGGTGAGTGAGCGGGTCGAAAGGGGGAGGGGACGTTACGTCGGTAAAACATTGAGAACCGCCAACTCGTCTTGGTCGTCCTATTTCCAAGCTCGGGACGATTCGTGCCGTCCGGCCGATCGCGCACGAAGCAACGGGGATAGAAGTAGGTCGTTCCGAGCCGCACGTGTCGTCCTTGACTCACATAGCAAGGCGCGCAGGCGCCCACCGTTGCCGCATTGCTGGTCGCTAGGGCTCTTTCTTTGTTCCCGCCTGGCGTGGGTATGCCACCGACCACCGACACACGTTTCCGGGGACCTCGCATCTACTTACATACTTACGTACTTCACACAGCACACATCTACTGGCCCCGCGCGCAAGCCCCTTTCCCCATGAACGCGGCCGAGTCATCTCTCGAGTTATCTGAATCCACAGATAAAGTTTCTGTCTATGCTTCGCCTATAATCATCTACATATCTATAATCATGGAATCAATCGAATCCCTTTATCCATTGTTTTGGAGTTCTTGTTAAAGTATCTTCGTGTCCCGGTGTTACAACTCTGTAGTTTATAAAAACTCCGAAATAGTCCCGAAAAATCGAGTAAAACGTTCGTGATGTCAAACAAAGTGAATGTAATGGAAATGAGTAGTAATCTGTAGGAATCTAGAAGGCATAGAAACGGCTGCAATTTGCATTACTCGCCGTATTCTACATAGAAGCAGCAGAGCAGGCCATACGACTTGCTGAATGGTAGGTAGAGTGACGTTGCCAGGAGAAGTGAGCGTCCATAGGTCGAGAAGCGGTTGTGCAACAGAAGGCGAGGAAGCAGTACATCTGTGTCTGTACGCGCGATGCGTGTGTCATACGTTCACGGACGCATATGCGCACGCCCGACGATAATCGACGGAAAGAGAAAGGTCATCGGAGAAGCGAGTTTCGCTTCCTCTTCCTTGTTACGATTACCGATAGGTAAGCGAGCCGCGGCGACCATCCAATGCCGACACAACGGTGACGCAATTCGCACAGCTGTACACACCTACATTTTCGTATATTCATCGATGTGTCGTGTCTCGTTTCCATGTGCATGATTATCGAAAAAAATGGCATGAAGCTATAGAGTGATTCTGCTTCTATTAGTTACTGAGTGAGCCCAATGGTAAGGAGTGATACTGAGAAAAATCGAGGACAACATATATGTGAATTGAAAATGAATATCGAATACGCTCGGAGCTCTCGATGAGAATAGAGGATCTATCGCGGTAACGTGGCTGAATAGCACGATCGTCCGTGTTTTTGCGCGATTACGTAAGTGCGCTTGATAATTATAGTAGATTCGACTGCATTTTGCGGTGGCCGTGGGGGCCGATGGTAGACCAGACTAGCATGCGGGAATCGTTATACATATGTATACTATACTCGTCAAGGACAGTGAGTCTCTCTACGGCAGTCTATGCCGTGCGAAGGCCTCCACTGCAAAGTCGGTGTCGGCGTTGGTAGACTCTCGGTTAGCTTTAGCTTTGGCATCGCGAGTATTGATCGCAACGGGAACTCTGAAAGGAAGGGGAGGCCAGGCCACCACGTTGGGCTATTCGAACCCCAATTGGATCGACCTACCTCGTCTCGTACTAGGCAACATAGCAAGGAACCAGTATACATATGTATGCGCCCTATTTCTTACTATACTCTAGAACTGCCCTCCTTGTCGCGCTAGATCACTTTCAGACATCGATTAGACTCGCTTTCTCTCTCTCTATTGAAAAAGTATCGCTCTGCAAATCCTCTATATGCAGATATCCTCCAGGCAGTTCCTCATCCTGCTTTCCCGAGAAGGATCGTATGATTTTTCATACTCCACCATAAAGAATCATCTTCCAGTTAGACACGAGTACAGTGTTAGCAATGAAAAACTGTTGGAAATTGCGCTCTCTCGATTTCCTACGTTTATTAGGGAGGGAACGCCTCGGTATTGGACGACGATGCCGTTGCATAACGAATGCATCGCATCTGCCGGGATAACAACGCCGAGCACAACTTTTTCGAGCGCTGCGAAAAAGCGAAGATTATCCGATAAATGTTAGGTGCAGCAGTTCGCCGGAAAATGCGCGCTCCAACGCCAAGGATACCTAGATAATAGATATATACATAGGTATATGTATATGTGTATGAGCGGTAGGTGGGCAAATTCTGAGCGATTGAGGCTGATATAATGTGAGCAGTGGCTGTAGCCCGAAGAAAACAGCTGTCCAGGCAGCGCATTGCATAAGGCGGCTACCCGCCATTCTGCAAAGGAATGTTCTTGCGTTGTTGCCAGCGTGTGGCGTGTGGCGTGTGGTACGGACAAAAGGAAACACGGAACCGAACACCGAAAGGATCGAAGTCGTTCGACGTCGAGCGACATGACTATGAATTAATACGCCAAGCTTTCCGTCGTTCGAGCCGTAACACTCGTATGCCGACGTTCCGCAGATAAGCACGTTCTTATCTGCGTACGTGCTTACGTAAGCAACGAATCGTGCGAGCCTTTGCACGGCTTCGCACCTCTTTCTTTCCCCACTGGTGCGTTGCCACGGCATCCTCCTTTCCACACCATACATCTCTTTCTCTTTGTTTCACCAGTTCCCGTTGCCGCCCGCCCGCGCCTCTTTACACGCGCGTCCCTTTTCTTAAGCCCAATTCACATTACAGGTACACACGCTCATGCCTCACTCACCATTCCCACTCTTTTTCTTTGGTATGCATGCACCGCCGCGCTCTGTCACTGGAGCGCGAGCTCAGCTCACTCACCGAGCCTCACTGAGCCTCACCTCTTGTCTGAATGTAGACCAATAATGTGAATCGGGCTTTAGTATGTGGCAGTGTGTCTGCATCTCAACAGCAGAGTGGGCTGAGTTTTCTTTCCTCGTCTTCCTTCATTATACAAGCAACCTCAATGCCATTCGCTCCATCTCTTTCTTCTTCTCGTGATGGAGCACTCGACCTACCCCTCATTCGTTGAATGTCACCGGAGCTCCTGCTGTAACTCCGGTGTGCACCAGAAATTCTGACACTGTTACTGCCCTGGTCTCTTTTCTGTCTACTGTTCCTCTAAACTGATTTCGTGTTTAACAAGTCCCCGATCTGACTTCTTCGAGCAGAGTCTCATTAGTTCTCTACACTTACCGCTCGGTAACATAAAGCAAGAATGACAGAAGAAGTAAGAAGCGCGTAATACCGACAAAAAAAGGTAGCTAGGAGAATAATTCCCGAGGATTTCTTTGATCCACGTTTCCGATGTTCGCGGAGCAGCAGAGCAGAGCAGAGCAGAGGCAGTGGGTCATCGTGTCCAACTGATTTATCGTTGGAACTTTGTTCGGGGAAGTAAGTTGGCCCAGAAGCAGCTCGATGTAGACACCTCAGAATTCTTGTTATGTACTTGCGTCTCTCCTTTGTTGCACAACCGGCTCCTTCGGCAACTCGGCAACTCGCGTAGAGCTATCGACCTCACCAAAACGAAACGCACTCACCGGCGCATTTTGTCCCCCTTTCTTCCGTCTTTTCTTATCCACCCCTTGACCAGCTGCCCCTTCTTTGCCTTCTATCCTTCCTTCCTTTTCTCCTCACCGTTTTTCATTCCTATACGGGGCTTTGCACTCTCTTCACCTTTCTCTTGACTCTCGATTTCTCAATCTCTCACACTCCTCATTCGGTTCCTAATTCTCCGTTCATTTCCTGCTCGCTCTTCTTTTCCCCGGCATTTTATTCTATACATACAGTATGTAGATTGGTGGATATCATCGATGCTTAGTCGGAGCTCGGACAGGAAGGGATAAGAGAGAAGCTGTTCCCTTGGGCTCGGGGAGCTGTCGAGCATCGAGAAGCCAGGGCTCTTTGTCCCTATCGAAAGCGTGGAGCTAGAGCAGAGCCAGCGAGTAGAGTAGTAGAGTAGCGAGTAGAAGTAGAAAGTATAGATCGGTCTTGGCGGTGGGGGGCCACGTGCTCCCGGTATCCAGTCACGCGAGGGTTGAACACGTGGTATTTATGTACGTCCGTGCGGATGCATAGGCGTGGAAATCTGCTTTCTCTCCACACTGATGAACCCTTCATTCCCGGAGAATTGAGAATTGACTGCCGGCCATCATCGCCACCCATCCCCAGTCGCGTGTCACCGACTATTGTCATAATTGAATAACAAAGTATACGATACTACAATGTGGCAGGAATGAAACTAGTGACAGAAATACCGGAATTGTACAGAAAACACTTGGTAAACCAATCCTGAATAATGATCTTCATCTGATTTAGGTGGCATTTCCCATGTTTTTCAATCTTCCTGACCTTTCCAGGGGCTGAAATTTGATGGGAAATGTTTTCGTGCATCAAGGAAGAAGTGATATAAATTCCAGAGCCCCAGCTCAAAATTCATTTTTTCGCAAATTTTTCCATATGTACCCCTTCACAAATTTTCGATTTTTCGAAGGTTCTAGGACTTGGACGAATGCTTGATTTTTCGATTGTTTGTGTATCAAAACGAAAAGAAAACATGAAACCAGTGGCAGAAATGCCGGAATTGTATCGAAAACACATGGAAAACCGATCTTGAATATTTCGTTTTCGTGGTTTTTCCCATGTTATCCAAACTTCCCAACATTTTCCGGGGCTGAAATTTGGTGGGGAATGTTTTCTTGCATCAAGGAAGAAGTGATATAAATTCCAGAGCCCTAGCTGAAAAATAATTTTTTCGTAATTTTCTGAAGGGACTGACAAAAGTTTAGTCTATCGGCAGAATGCAAAGCGAAGTTTACAATTCCTTCGGCCAACGGTTGACTTTTGAATGGTACAGTACTGATACAACTACTTTACCACAGCAAACACTGCTGGGCAGCTACGATAAACGATTTTTCGAGACTTTTTCCCTGGCTCGTCTATCCCGATAGGAATCGTCTTCTCCGCCCTTACGCGCCAAAAATGTGTCACCTCTTATCTTATCTAGGTGAGCACGTGCGCGCGGATATACATGTAGGAAACGTATGCTCTGGCTTTAGGATGCCTGGCTTGGTAGGCATCACTAACGCTGAGAGCCGCAGTCAAGATTTTCCATTGTTGAACGCCTCTTCTTCTTTTCTAATCCAATTGCGAAATCTCAACTTTAGCAGCCGCACTCCCCGCGCTCTGCCATTACCATCCGATCCCTAGTCTTATGGAACATCAGCATTTCTTAGTGTCGATCAATTAATATTAACCTTTACCCGTCAAATTTGCTAGTGCAACGCAATAGCGCTCATTAATAGCAAAGATGCAAATACACTTAACTCTTGACTACATTGAAATAGATACGTAGGTGGGCTTCGTTTCTATTAATATTTCTATTAATAGCGATGAGTTTATCCAGCCAATTACAGTATCACGGTTCAGGGAGCTTTTGCTTTTCCATTACACCTGCATCTCACCCACTTATCCATCCAGTAGAGAGTCGTCAGAATTTTACTAGGTTCTACTTGAAAGCAAAAGTGCGTGCTATCTCGCATACTAGATATATGTACATACGAACTCATATGCATATACATATATCTACTTATCCGATGGGGTATTCGAGGTCGGATTTGGAGCTGCGTCGAGTACATAATGCCATGCGGAAATGAGTGGCCGTGTTATCGGAGTCACTCGACACGCCTAACGTCGTTGCGATATTTCATGATAAATTCGTCCTGTTCAAGTTTGCCTCACCATCCCCTTGAGAATTCCACGAATCGGATTTTACCACGTTGACGAAAATCGAGATTCATTGGTGGAAAGTGAATTAGTCTTTCTGGTGGTTGCCTGGCTTTCTGCGCGTGCAAGCGTTTTCGAAAGCGCAGTGCCTGATAATCGAAATCCGACTCCCGGAGAGATATGCAACGCACAGCTACTTTTAATTCAAGGCCGAACATTGCAAATGCATCGCACGGGAGGATTGTTGGCACGAACGATTTTCGAAATCCATTTGCGAATGTACTGGAAAGCGAGAGAAAAACGAATCCTGGATCGATGAATGCTACTTTATTATTTCATTAATTTTAAAACACTATTTAATTAAGGGAATTGATGATGTTTCAGTAATATCCTGCCATGTAATGTGTCGCAATGTGTTGAGTGGTGGTTAGCGATTACGACGCTCTATACTTCTACTCTACGAGTACAACCGGAACGCGTCCTACCGGCTGTGGCCGACGGCTGGCCTAGCAGAAGTCGACAAAATCTCGAGGTAAACCGGACGAATCAAATAAAATCCGGTGTACGCAGGGACAACGACCTTTCGGCTTTCGGCACGTGTCTCCTGCCACGTGCTGCACTGAATGAAACGTCAAATTGACCTGCTCTATCTATGTGCATTCTAGATTCTACATTCTGCGGCTCTACTTTAGAGGCACCTTCGCTCTTATTTTGTTTTCTTCTTTTTCTTTATCAACCTTTTCGCGCTAGAAGTATCGGCCACTTTGGTAACTCATTCTCAGTCGCCATAATGGCAGAACTTGTCTTCATCCACAATAGTACCTTTCCAGCAAAATCAACGTGCTGTGTTGTTGTATACGTATGTGTATCGATCTATGTATTTAAATACGTACATATGACAGAACTTCTAATTATATTCTGAGCTGAAGAAATTCTGAAAGTGGACGATGGGCTGACCCGCCTTTTTCAAGTGGTTTATACGCCACGGCTCTTCGCTTCCGTTCAAGAATCCCTCTCTCTTTCTGCTTATTTTTATTCTCCTTCGTTACCTTACCGTTATTTGACACTGCACCTCGGACACTTGCTCGTGATTGCTTTTCTGTCACGATTCATCAAGTAGTATTTTAGTCACCAATTTGTATTCCAATAAATGACATTGACTTTTTATCTGGCCATAGCTGAGGTCCCAATAGAACTGTGCCATGTCCCAGATCACTTTATAGTCCGACAATAAAGTTTCTCTCTCGTTGGCTGTCTTTGAAAATTCATTTGTAACAGACGTTTTACTTGAGAGCTAGCTAGTTTTGACGGGAGTTCCACTATTGCCGTTTGACCTATTTATAAACTTAGCAAGTTAAAGCTACGAGTATGTGGCCACGTTTCTACCGACTAAACAGTCTGCTCAATTCCGTTTTGTAACTATACTCGTCTCTACCATCATGTTAATGTAAACTCGCTCCTCCCAAGACTGGCAGATCATCTCTACGTCCGTCCGTCCGGTCAGTCTTCATTAAGGAAACCTGGCAGCGGCAACTCTACCAATTCCAATTCGTTCGTGCCAGAATACACTGACCTATTTCCTATCTAATTGGCAGGGTGTGCACTTTGTTTCTCTGTAGAAACATCGAATGACTTTATCAATGAGTAATCACATAGGAATAATACAAAGATCTTAGAAATGAGGTTTGCACATTTAAAATTTGAAGACACGCGGCTCTCTTGTATTATGTGCCGAGACAATAGGAGAGGCGCGCAACGAGCGACAAGAGTGTGGAGGCCAGCGTTGCCGCCGGGGATGCTTCGGCTCCGTCGATGGCCTCGCTCTAGAAATGCACTAGATTCGCTCTAGATTCGCATGTAGGTTGCCAAGGTGGTGAAGGAAGGGTAGTCCGCCCCTCTCGCCCCTTTGCAACTGGCACTCCCCTGTTCCTGGCGCGCCCCTTCCCGCACCCTCTCACTCTGTGGGGTGGGGTGGTGGATGGGGTGGCCGAGGTCGGATCGAGGAATGAGGAGGCGACGCTTGCGGATTCAGAGGCCCCGGCATGAGACGATAGACGATAGACGAGAGAGGAGAGAGGAGAGACGGAAGACGAGAGCGGGCAGCCTCAGCGGCTCGGCATCAGCAAGCATGTCAAGTGGGCCAGCGGGGTTTCGGAGGAGGAGGAGGAGGAGGGAGGGAGGGAGGGAGGAGGGCTGAGGTCAGCGCTGGTGCGCGCTATACCTCTGGCTGGCGTATATGTATGTACTTATGTACTTATGTACATAGGTGTGTACATACCCGGCGCGATGCGCCGAGCTCTGACCCATTTGGCACCGTTCCCGAATTCGGGCTACGGCTATGGGCTTCGCCCCGTCGCTCACCCTCCCCCTCTCCTCCTCCTCCTCCTCCTCCTCCTCCTCCTCCTATGAGATCATCAATTTCATTTTTCCATTTCAGCAGCCCACCGCGCCCTCCGCAACCGCCCACCAAGTAAATACGAGTACATAAGCACATATAGACATGCGCAACCCCGAGAGAGACAGAGACAGAGAGAGAGAGAGAGAGAGAGAATGTCCGTAGTCGCGCAGCACTCATGCCCCTCTTCGCGCATATGTGTCCTCTCTGCAACTTGTACGCAATCCTCTGCAACCACGGACTCTTCTCTCCAGTCTATGCACCCAGCCACCCTCTCCCCTCTTCACTCTCCCGGAGCCCGATTCGATTAAGATAATAATCTCTGCAGTCCCTAAATCAAGCTAGATTACTTTTCATTGCTGCGGACAGCCCGCAGCAATAAAAAGTAATTAAGCTGAAAGGGAGCTTAATGAGAGAGCGGCGGCTCCCAACTCGCCGCTACAACGATCGCGGCGCGGCGCGGCGCGGCGGTGGCATCGTCATTTTCTTGGCCGCTCCTTTCCTCGACCTCACGGTTGAAACTGGAGCACACGAGGCTTTCGGTAAATGTGTCAACCACCCGGTATGGGATCAATACTTGCGCCTTAGCTACCCCTCGCGCTGTTCAGCCCTCACCCTCGCTCCCACCCTATCCGCCCCTCCGCCCCTCCGCCCCCCCCCCCGTAAACCCTCCCTCCCGCTCTCCTTTATCCATAATCCACTGCCCCTACGTTTCTCTCTCGCTCTCGCTCTCGCCCCCCACCCTTCTTCTTCCAGTCCTCGCACTTTGCATTCTGCATCCCCTCTCCCCTCCTTCTGGAGCTTGAACTCTGCTTCCGCAAGTGGCAGGCGGCACTGCGGACCCTTTCATCCAGCATTGTCAAGCTCGCATTTTCCTAGTGCAACTCATCTCTTATCTCACTCTCTCCGTCTTCCTCCGCCATCTGGCATCTCATGTGCCTAGGCTAGCTAGGGATTATGCAGAGCCCGTTGAACGCACCATCACTTTCTTTTAAAGATTTTATTAACTTTCTCGAGTGCAGTGTGCTTCTCTGATACAAGCTAGGGTGGGGCTTGAAGCGCGTATGAAGTTATAAATAAGCCAGCCAATGGGTAGGGGTTGTTCGTGCCAGAGATAATGGAGACAGCTGGGATGGGAATGGTTCATTTGTATGATGCGCGGAAATGCCTCGCTCGCAATATCAATAGTACATTGTCGCGTGGATCATCCCTGGCTACTAATGGTCAGATGTTGAGTGCACTTGGAATTTCAAGTAGTTCCACAAATCTGCCACTTCGAAGGGGAAGCTTTTCTCATTCGAATGTTTGTACCGCAGTAGCCGTGTAAACCAAGTATATTAGAAAGCTGGAGAGATAATAAAGGAGTTTTTATACACCCAATTTCTAATGCGTTGTTAAAACAAAGATGGTCGAACTAAATAAACTGGGTGCAATTGGAAGAATAGAGAAGGCTGGATCAAAAATTGTGCCACTAGTCCAGCACCATTAAGCATAACGAGCAGTTTACTCGGCCCCGTAACACTGAGACTGCTCACTCAAAGAGAGAGAAAGAGAGAGAGAGAGAGAGAGAGAGAGAGAGAGAGAGAGAGAGAGAGTTCCGCAGTAATTAAAAAGCTAGAGTTGGTTCTGCTTTTATCCGCGACTTAGGGTAGCAATTGCTCAACGAAATCCAGGCCAACAAGAATTTCGAGAGCGAGTTTCCACGGCCAGGAGGACATGGGTGAGATACTTTATTCACAAGTATCTCAGTCGAAAAAAGTGGAGTCTTTTATAGCGATTCTTCTGGAAGGTCGTGCTATCGAAGATTCTGGGTGGTGGCAACAACGTATGTGACTAGTGTGTGTGTTTGCAGTGAAAGATAAATTCATCTTGTAATTCGTCCCCGGTGGTTCCTGGCTCGCCCGGTGACTGTTCTTTCTGTATGCTCCCTTCTGATAGGAGCAGGCCCCTGGAAGGGGGACAAATGGATCAGGGTGAAGGCTCTATAGAGAAAGAGAAACAGAGGGTGACGCGAAGAGAGGGGCGGGAGGGGTGCGAGGAACGAGGACGAGGGGAATGATTTCAATAAGGAAAAGGGAATCGAGCTCGTGCTAACCCCACTGCCTTGCGCTCCTCAGCGAAAGTCTGTTTTCTCTTTCTTTCTCGTGTACATCTCTTCATGACTAGCCCGATCTTACGCAATTCTCCCCTACTCTACACAGATCTACTACTGCTCACTGCTGCAGCCTACATCGATCCAATGTAGTAATGAAGAATGGGAACACCGGAAGCTCTAGTTTACTTCCCGTGTTAAAGAACTTTAGAAACTTCTGGTACAAACCCTCCTCCTCGCCTCCCCAACCTCTTTGCAAAGCCACGAAAACAGAATGCTAGGAATCGACTGGTGTCGTGCACTCGCAACGTTTGCAGTTCCCATCGGTTAGAACTGCTGAGAGAAAAAGGAAGCTGCTCTACTTCAGCAGCAAGAGTTACCCCTTCATTCTCCATTCTACCCTTATTTTCGGCGCATTGTCAAGCTCGGTGTGTGTCTTGTTTGCTCGAGGAAGGTAGCTTTGTGCGGTAATAGGAGAGAGCATTTCAATTGTAGTTGAGGAGAGAGAGAGAGTTCCATGAATTTTCCAGGGAGTAGACGGCGGCGCTGCTCTTTCTCTTGACTTGATTAATTCGAGTGGAGTGGAGAGTGATATGAGAAGAGTGGTGTCAAGTGCTGGCGGCTCACGCGGCGGCCTGCGCTTCAATTCACCGATCGCACCACGGGATTTCAGAGTGGGCGGAGAGTGAACCTCCTTGGGAAATTAGAACGAGACCTACTCACTCACGCCACAGAATGTCAGGAAGCCAGGCAGGAATTGATACTTCCTGAATTGAGAAACATCAGTAATGCCGTGTGCGAAATATAGGATTATAATTATAGAAGCCGAATGAAGAGGTCCGACGTAAAAGGGGGACGACTCTTGGTAATTTAGAAATCGTGGATGCTCCTCTTGCCCTCTCGCTTCTCTATGTAGAGGGATGGATGGCAGGAGAGATCTAATTGGGGCTGAATTTCTAGCACATCTGTAGATCGATCCAGGCGGTGCGCACTCTGTAAACTACCCCGATGCACTGGGTTCAAGCAGGGCACTAGGTCATTCTCGTCCTCTACTGGAACCTCCACCACCATTTACATATTTCCTCGCTAAGGTTGTATTTCTCGATTCGCCACACCTTTCTTTACTTATCCCTCGCTCTCCTCTCCTACCTGTCTTGGCGAGCCTTCTTCACCAAAGGTAGCACAGTGTCAGACAATTGCTCCATGCCGATCCTAAACTAGTTTCCTTTCTCGTATTTTATCGGCAACTCGTTTCCTATACCCTATTGGCTAATTTATCCCACCGGTAAATTAGCCAATCTCCCAACCAGTTTCGGTAAACTTCTTCCCCCTCTCGTTGTCCACTCTGAATCTTCTGGCTCTCGCCTCCCACTCGCTCTGTCACTAGGCCGCATGGACCCTTGGCCCCCTTTTCCTCTTTCTCGATGGAACTCCTTTATATCGTCTTGATACTAATTATTGAAGAGCCCCAGCTCGAAGAAAGCAGCCCCGGAGACACCGGGTATATTTCTGTCCTGCCTCTGGACTCTAGAGCCTAGAGTAGGCCAGCTCTATTCGACTTCTCTCCGACGAGCTGCTACTTTAAAAATGCCTCGGTGCCTCTACGTTTCGACCCTACATTTTCCAGCGACTGCAGTCGGTCTCACGTGTCATCAGCTTGGCTCCATTTATTTATGCATGCCCGAGTCTCTCTCTCTCTCTCGCTGGCAATACGCCGGCAGAGTTATAGACCACTCTCGGAAATTCTTCCACCCAAATGACTCTTCCCGAGAACTTTTGGTCTTACACAATAGAGAAGAATCACTCAAGTGAAGTCTTTGGATTTAAATTAAATACAATCGTGATTAACACGTGTTTTGGGAGAAAAGATTGGAAGATTTAGGTGATATGTATGTGTGTATAACTTATGCAGCCTTTTGGGGTAAGAATCGATAGTCTGCCGAATTTCAACTTTCTGAGTTTTATGGTTATCAAGATATTTTTGGCCAGTGAGGGCATCCCAATTGGGTAATTATATAACAGGATATCCTCGGTGGCTTCTCTTAGTGACGTACAATTCGTAAAGTCGCATGCTACCCCATTGATTCCCAGGGTTCCTCGGGGACGCATGCGTATCGACCTACTGACTTATCGTGCTCCTCCAATTCCTTTTCTCTTCTTCGCCTCTACAAGAAATACGCGACTCCCGTAAGCGCAGACAATTTCCAGGATAGACGGTAGATGCGAAGTGGTCAAGGTAACAATTAAGGGCTACCAGTGCGTTCTCGAGTATAGGACAGCATTTGTCAGTGTAGAGTGTTGGCATAGAGTAGAGTGATTGTTTGAGTATCAAAACGGATAGAAAACACGAAACCAGTGGCAGGAAAGCCAGAATTGTATCGAAAACAGGCGGAAAGGGCCTCTGGAATAATTAATCTCGTCTAATTTGGACAGTTTTATCCATGTTTTCCAAACTTCCCAACATTTTCCGGGGCTGAAATTTGGTGGGGAATGTTTTCTTGCATCAAGGAAGAAGTGATATAAATTCCAGAGCCCCAGCTCAAAATTCATTTTTTCGCAAATTTTTCCATATGTACCCCTTCACAAATTTTCGATTTTTCGAAGGTTCTGGGACTTGGACGAATGCTTGATTTTTCGATTGTTTGTGTATCAAAACGAAAAGAAAACATAAAACCAGTGGCAGAAATGCCGGAATTGTGCCGAAAACACATGGAAAACCGATCTTGAATATTTCGTTTTCGTGGTTTTTCACATGTTTTCCAAACTTCCCAACATTTTCCGGGGCTGAAATTTGGTGGGGAATGTTTTCTTGCATCAAGGAAGAAGTGATATAAATTCCAGAGCCCCAGCTCAAAATTCATTTTTTCGCAAATTTTTCCATATGTACCCCTTCACAAATTTTCGATTTTTCGAAGGTTCTGGGACTTGGACGAACGCTTGATATTTCGATTGTTTGTGTATCAAAACGAAAAGAAAACATAAAACCAGTGGCAGAAATGCCGGAATTGTGCCGAAAACTCATGGAAAACCGATCTTGAATATTTCGTTTTTGTGGTTTTTCACATGTTTTCCAAACTTCCCAACATTTTCCGGGGCTGAAATTTGGTGGGGAATGTTTTCTTGCATCAAGGAAGAAGTGATATAAATTCCAGAGCCCCAGCTCAAAATTCATTTTTTCGCAAATTTTTCCATATGTACCCCTTCACAAATTTTCGATTTTTCGAAGGTTCTGGGACTTGGACGAATGCTTGATTTTTCGATTGTTTGCATATCAAAACGAAAAGAAAACGTGAAACCAGTGGCAGAAATGCCGGAATTGTACCGAAAACACATGGAAAACCGATCTTGAAAATTTCGTTTTCGTGGTTTTTCACATGTTTTTCATACTTCCCGACATTTTCCGGGGCTGAAATTTGGTGGAGAATGTTTTTTTGCATAAAGAAAGAACTGATATCACTTCCAGAGCCGTAGCTCAAAAATAATTTTTTCGTAAATTTTTGAATGGGCAGGGGACTCACAAATGTTTAGTTCATCGACAATTCCTTCGGCCAACGGTTGACTTTTCGATAGTACAGTACTGATACAACTACCTTAAGCGGATTTGTCGAATCAGATGAGTACAGCGGGATATTAATCCTATGGAAGCAGAGACAATGAAGAAGCTGCGGTATTAAACGGGCCACTGCGAAACCCCTAATGAGTTCTGGGATCGTTTGATCGAGCACGTACGCAGCGCATTCGCTAGCGTTTTATCGCACGGCTAACGGTGCACTTCACATATTTTTAGCCAGTAACGAGAGATTTCAGTATAGCTGGTGCGATGGCAGTGCTTAAAATAGGTTTCACCGAAGTTCACTCAGTGAGCGAGTAGTTAATAAAGAAATGCTTTATCAGAGCATCTGAGGAATCTATGTCATCTATCTTTCCCTCCCTTGGTGTATTTTGTATGGATTATTCCACTTTTCTAAAATCGGCTTCAATTCGCTCATACATTCCTATGCGAGCGGGGATTAATGTAAAAATAGGAGATAGCGCGCATGAAAATAGCTTCCTGCCAGGTTATAAATAAATGCAGAGCGATGGTGGGCCAAGAGCGCGTCTAGCTTGAAAGGGCGAGGAAAAGATGGACTCGGTTTCTCTTGTCCCACTTATGGGGCGGACTACAGATTCCAATGGTATTTTCACGAAATTGAAATGACTAGAGAGTAGGAGTACGAGTGGTTTGTTTAAGCGCGGGACCAGTATCACCGAGATAGATATCGGTAGGATCGGAGCCGACCCGACGGAGAGAGGGAAAGAGAGCGGTCTCAAAAAGGCCGAGTAAGATCGAAAGTCACGACGTAAATCGGTCGTTGACCCGTTCGGAGATTCTACCATCTACAAGACACACAGGGAAAAGGGGCCTCAGCGGCGAGCGAGCACCGAAGGTGTACGTTTCCCGAGATCTTCCTTCAACGTCGCTGTTTCTCCTATCTACCTAAAAAAAATCACCGTTAAGCCTGTGTACCTATAATGTGAATTGGGTTTTGTGCGTGCGCAGTAGAAGCGCGGCGGAGCGTGAGTAGATTCGCCGAACGGGTAACGCTAAGTAAACAGAGATATCGAGGTGGTTATCAAAGCGCCCTTTGAAGCCCGGAGGACTGGGAATCGAGACAATAGGCACCGAAGGAGCTGGGGGCCGCAGTTGGGGTCGGGGCCGGGGCCAGCTTCCATTATGTAAGAAGCTGTAGGAGATAGGGCAGCTCTGGCAGGTGCGTAGGAACAATACCATCGGCAAAGGTTTGCAGGAGAGAAGGAGAGAGGATCCCAGCAATAAAATCCTCAATTAAGAAGCAACCTCAATGAGGAACGATGTGACCCTATTGCGCAATCAATCTTAATAGATGATAGCAGGAGTTAGGGGAGAGAGAGAGAGAGAGAGAGAGAGAGTGAGAGGAAGGTGGAGGGGAAAGGGAGGCCTTATCTCGCTTTGACAAAGAGGGAAAGAAAATCGTAGGGTCGATCTCGATGTGAAGGGAATCCGATGCGACGAGGGGCTCGCCGCGGTGGCCAGTCGCTAAGGATGGATCGAAGATGACTTGGGGAAAGAGAGTTGAATCAATCGGCAGGACTGAAGCAAGGAGAGCGGTTCACTCCGATGGGTCTGGGCGGTGGTGGGTGGTGGCGTCGGTGGTAATGCTGGCAGCGAGCAACAAGGAGGGCAGTGGTAGAGAACGGGGGCAGGGGCAGGGGCAGGGGCAGGGGCACACGCTGCGGCCGGTGGACTGATGGTATCTGGTGGAAGCGCTCAGCACGGCGCTCGGTTCGTTTCGTTGGGATGGCTAGGCGGCACGGCGCTGCGGCGCTAGAGCGGTCTGTTTCGTGGCAACCGCTAGGCAAAAGGGGGCTAGAGGAAACCGGGGTCGACGACCCCTGCACGTGGAGTGCCTCGGAAGTAGGCCACGCCGTGACATCACGCAAAAGCAAGATGGCCGTCGGAATACAGGCACATTCTCGCGAGTATACTCTCGACAAGCGGTGGTACCAGTGTGTACCGTGTGTACCGCTAGCCCACTCTGACGATCAGCTGACAACTATCAACCAGGACACTTCCGCACCCATTATTTACACCTTTCAGCGGAGGGCCGCCCCAACTCCACCTCAGCAACTTTGTTTATCTCTTTTCTTATAAAACCTTTAATGATCCTTTTTAGAAACATTTAACGGGCTTAGACAGTACTACGCGGTGACTTAGTAATTTCAGTATAGCGTAGAGTTCTAATCAATTCAATGTAATATCTAGCATTGCGAAAAGTATTACATTTCTGAGTTTGGCGAGTTCGAAACTTTACTTGGCTGTACACAGTTTGTCGGATACCTGCCGACGCCCGTCCTAGCGAATCGTATTCCTGCCAGCGTGCCAGCTTGCTGGGCTGTTGCCTTCCTTCTCATATTCACTGACACTAACGGCTATCCTTCTCTGTCACCGTCTCCCTCGTGTTATCGCACCCTTTCAGCTCCCCCCCGCCCCCGCCCCACCAACTCGTTTTCTCAATCCCTCGCTCCCTCTTTCTTTCGCGGTCTCTCTCCTTCTGTCCCATCGATCGCCCACTCCCTTTCCCTGCTGGATATATCGCCCTCTCATTCTCACAGAGCTTACTCTATCTCCTTTAGCTATATAGCTGCGCGCTCGATAACGATGCCACGATGCGTGCCGCCTCTACTCCCACTGAGCGCATATCGGAACGTGCCTTCGTTGCAGCTGCCAATAGAGACGACACCCTTAGTGCATCTACTCGCCAACAGCAGCAACGTCTAGATAGCAACCTTGCTGGACCAGCAAAACCTTCCCGATTTCTCGATCATTCGCGCTTTCTGACTCTGACAGATCCATGTCGAGGAGACTTTTTCTCTTAGCCTCTGCTTTTCGACATGTCACTATGAGATATGCACTTGGCCTTTTTGTACTTCCGTACTGAAGATTCGAACGGGCACCTTACACCCGACACAATTATGTAACCTCCCGAGTGATAAGTAAATAGTGCTTTTTCAAGGGTGTGGCCTCTGCAGGTTAATTAAATGGTAGATGGGGGAGGGGGAGAATAGGAGTGGGGCTATAGCTCACCTCGTCAGTAGAGGCACGTAAGAGTGCTGGACCTGAATGCGGCAACCTAGTCTCTCTTGGTCCCCTCTCGCCCCCCGACACCCTCCCTCCCACCAATCGCCCACCGTCACTCTCTGTTCAAAAGGATTACATCACTATCTAATATCTGCTGAATAATAGGAAACTCTCATGCGATCAGGTTGGATGGATCAAGGTTGCGGAGACTTTCCTTGCAGTAATCTCTGTCAGTATTGCAAGTAGTCTCCTCTAAAGATATTGGCGGGAAGGCCGAGATATGTGGCCCATGCTAAATTGAGATATGTGTACAAATGAACATGCACGCTCCACATCACATATCCCATCCACGTTCTTTATTCGAAATGCGCAACCTCCCATACGTGCTCACACCGAAGAATAGGCACCGAGTCAAATCGATGCCGCCTTAATTTGAAGCTTCCAACGGATTAATGGAGGGCACAACATTGTCGCGGGTACTTCCCCTCGGAATTAAGCCTGGCGAGCTAATAACCGAGAAATTGACCGGTCCGAGAAAATGCTACTTATTCAAAGACGATTGATGCTCTTTTTCCCCGTGAAAGGGGTCGGCGTTACTGTTGCCACTGCCGACCAGGGAAAACGAAGGCGACCCGAACGAAGATGCCTAAGGACAATATGAAATTGCGGTGGTATGTAAGCGCGAGCATCACCACACCGTTATGTCCCCATTAGACCATTTGCATAATTCATGAATTTCTCAAGAGAGAGGTAGAGAGAGACGTACGCAAATCGGACGAAAAAGCGATGGAACTTATATTTTTATGGTCGAGTAAATCTTATTGGGGTTTGTCGATTGTGGGCTGAGGGATTCGGCCACGCTTTGGAATGCTAAGATATGTCAGGTGCAACGATAGAATTGTACGTAGAATGTGGAAAGACAAAGAAGAATCGTTGAAAGCACTATTATTTCACTGTTTAAAGAAAAACTGGTGTATGGGTACTTACAGCGCTCTCTATAGACCGGTGGGTTGTGAGTGAATGTGAGTTGATCGGACGGTATGGAAAATAGGAGGAAGGCAGCTGGAACGTGAGAGCAACGCCGATCGCGCACGTATTGTAAGGAGTGTCGCTGGAAGGTTGCGCTAGCAGCTTACTCCCGAGAGGATCACCGAGAGACTACGGACTGGGACGAAAGAGCGTAGGCGGCTGGTAACGTCGTCGCCATCGTCGCCATTGGTCGCTATCGCCGCCATTAGAGCGTCGCCATTTTGTCAAGTGTGTTTGCTGTAGAAAGATGCGTGTGGCCTTGCTTTTAATGCACGCCAAGTGATTTTCGTGCGACCTCGAGGAGCGAGACCGAGCAGAGGAAAATGACGCAGTTTCTACCGCCGAATTTGCTGGCACTGTTCGCGCCCCGCGATCCCATACCGTACTTGCCACCCGTCAGCAAACTCCCTCACGAGAAGAAGAATGGAGGCTATATCGGCGTTGGCTGCTTCCTTAAGTACTTCGAGGTAACGATACATATCTAACTCTTCATCATTCTACCCTGATATTCTGTTGTAATACTAATAAACTTCGACCGATTGAATTGTGATATTGTTAGTAAGCTTGGGCAAGCTATACGCAATAGCCCTAGACCGAGCTGAGGCTAAGGTTAATGAATGTGTCTAGAACTGAAATTAGTCGCACATATGTATGTTGATTTAAAAATGTTGAAGGTGCGATGAAAGGATGTGCATGTGTGGTTTTAGGATCCAAAGGACACTCCACCACCTGTACGCGTGGAAACGCGAGAAGAACGACTTGAAAGAAGAAGGAGAGAACGTGCGGAGCAAGTAGCGTACAAGCTTGAGCAAGAAATCGCTGTGTGGGACCCTGCTGGTATTCCTAACGTAACTGCGGATCCCTTCAAAACACTTTTTGTAGCCCGAATCGTTAGTATTTGATCTTGTTAAATATAATAATAGTAGAAATTAACAGATGCAAATTGATTCTAACGAGATAGAATTTTTCTAGAACTATGACACTTCGGAATCGAAACTCAGAAGAGAGTTTGAAGTTTACGGCCCCGTGAAAAAGGTAAATATTGTTTGAGTCAATTTATTAACTAACTGGAGGGATAGATATTGGGAGTAATCTAATAATATTTTCATTACAGATTGTGGTAATTCACAATACAATTAATGGCAAACCTAGGGGATATGCTTTCATTGAGTATGAACACGAAAGAGATATGCACTGTAAGTAAGCAGCCTGAAAATGCAAAACTTTCTTGTGAAAGCTCCGTGAGAGGATAGTCTGGAATCTCACTTTACTTAGCGTCACTTCCAGCTAGATATAGTGGGGCAGGGCTATAGTTAGGCTACCCATTTTCATTGGTACTAAACCAGACGGTACGGGGGGTCCCGCCATACATCCATGCAGGAATACCATTCTCTAAATACATATATGGTAAACAAATCAACCGAAAGGGAGGATATTGGCTGTCTTGATTAATGCAGTTTTTATCTTGTTCTTGGTACAGCGTGGTGGCCGCTGCCGGCAACTAGTGCCGTTCACTATTCCATGCAAAATCCCTGAACCTGCCTGATATGATAGGTTTGTATGTGTGGTAAGATCCAACATACAACAACGTTTGTTAGCGTCTATGCTTACCCTACTTATCTTGTCTGGTTTTGTTGTACTTGCGGTTTCCAATACGCCGCAAAGAGGCGTTACGTATCTACGGCCACTTGTTAAGCGCGCGGGGTTTCGCGATTCCATTTGGATCGTACTACGATTTCACTTTCATTTTCTTCCTATGGCCCGTGAGATTTAGCATTCTACATTGAAATTGATCGGTGGCCTTCTAGGAGAAAGGTTCAGGGACTCAATCCGCAAAATGTTAGATATCTCTCTCCAAACAGCTGTAGACCTCAAATACTTAGTCTCAAGTTGCATATAGGCGCCGTTTTATTTCTATGAAAAAGTCAATAGAATGCTCTCTATGAAGTTCGACAGTGTATCAGTAACCAACAGCAGATACTTTGGTTCTACTGCTTGTACTGGTTCGGCCTCGCCGTTATTGATAGGTAAAACTCTGGCTGTCATACACATAGTGATCGGGGGAAAGTTGGACAAGGTCTATGGACTTGGAACTAGAGACATTCTCTCGTTAGGTCTAGTACCAAAATGCATGTGTCAAAGTACTCGATTGTTGTCTCGCAAACATCTTACGCTCTCACTGTTTCTGTTTTGTTTGGGTAAACCCCTGTACTAGCTAGTCGTCATCATGATGGTCATCGGTTCATTCAATTCAATCGAAATTGCGTAATCACATGACCTTGAAAATATATCAATTTCGATCTAGAATACTAATCTACTCTGAACAATTGGTCTCGTACTTTCTGTTGATGACTTGACGGGAAGAAGGGCTGAGAATGCTCGTGTGAGTTTAGGGTGTCAAGTCTCTTAACCCCAAAATGAAGGTTGAGCGGACGCGAAAGTGCTTGCATTAACGTTACATTAAATTTACTCTATAAGTAGAGGACACAGTAATAATTTAAATTATAAATTATTCGAAACAATGCGCACGGTTTGGTTGTAAGTAAAAGAAAGCGCACCAGGTAAATGCAAAGTAAACTTCTTTGGAGATTGAACGAACAAATGAAGACTGGGCACCTTCCCAAAGAATAGCGTACGCGCTGGCCTACTCTATGCTCGCGAGTCCCTTACAAGTTCATTTCACGATTAAAAGTACCTCTAAGCTTTGTGTTAACTTCCGTACGTAAGTAGCCGCGGTAGGTATTTTTTGTATCTGCTATACTTCTTGGATTTTACAATCGTAGATTTAAGGTACTTCCAAATCCGTACATTTTATTACTGATTGCTGTGCCACGAGTATAACGTAACGATCGAAATTTTATACAGTAAAATGACTGCCCCATTGCAGTGATTTGAATTTTCTTATGTTAGGAATCTAGTAACGTAATGCAGTCTAACTCGCCCTACGCTTTGCAAGCCTTATCAACACTCGAAAACTTATAACCTACTAAATCTCAGGAGACGCGCGCGCTGCTAGCCATCATACCACGCAACCATACGATTGGGATGTTTTTTATTAAACTGGCAAGTTTTACGTCTGTACTGCCACATTTTACTTTATAAAATGATATGCGTTATGGTCGATACGCGCATAATCAGGAATAATGTGTGCTGATACCTTACGACCCTAATCATCTCTGGAAATATCATAATGGTCATTAGTTTGAATGACTTGGTTCAAACGTAGCAGCAACCGTAATGGAAGATACGATCTTTTCAAAGAGACCGTACATGTAGGTATTTAGCGAGTGCATCCACATCAGTACCCGAATCTTACTCCAACTGTATCTTACACTGAAATTCCAATTCTGGTACCGTTCGGTATGCTTTTCATTTGAACTCCTGTTCACGAGTTCAAAGAGACGTGACGTACATATATGAGTGAGACGCGTCGGTAGCTTCCAGCGGTCAGCTGGCAACGTGTGCCGCTGACCCCAACGTAAAAGACTGAAATCTTTACAGAAAAGTTCTCTGCCACTTCAGATTTACTTCCCTGGGACATAGAAGTCTGATAGTATATTAAATAGTAAGTAGCCGAGCGCGGACAAACTGTAATGTTTTATCGGTACTTTTAGCTGCGTATAAGCATGCGGATGGTAAGAAAATAGATGGTCGCAGAGTGTTGGTCGACGTCGAGCGCGCGCGAACTGTCAAGGGTTGGCTTCCCCGAAGACTGGGCGGAGGTCTTGGTGGTACACGCCGTGGTGGTCCCGACGTCAACATCAAGCATTCTGGCCGAGAAGACAATGAAAGAGAAAGGGAACGTTACCGCTTAGAAAGAGAGAGGGAGACCTCGGGCCGAGGCATTGATCGGGATAGGTATACGAGTTTCTGATTACATCGGACTCACTTGCCACACTGTGCTATGGTCTTGTCTAAGGCAGGTTTGATTTTTTGCAGGGATCGGGACCGGCTAGACAGGGAGCGCAGAAGGTCACGTGATCGAAAGAGACGGACGCGCAGCAGGTCTCGCGATCGTAAACGCAGGCGTAGCCGCGATCGATTGCCTGATCCTGATATCGAAGAGATACAACGGGACGAGCGGCCACGTGATAGGAGAGAGCGTGACCGCGATCGCGATAGGGATCGTAAGAGGAGACGTTCCAGGAGTAACGACCGCGATCGCGACAGGGATCGTAAGCGTGATAAGCGAGATCGTGATCGTGATCGTGATCGTGACCGTGACCGTGATCGCAGAGATCGAAAGGAAAGGGTTGATCGTCAGGAGGAAGATACAAAAGAAATACGAATTAAGGAGGAACCATTGGACGGTACGTATCTAGTCAAGTATTAATTCTGCCGGACAATTAGCAGTAACAGTGAATCGAAGATGCAACCTCACTCTTGGCATTTGGTTTGCATTGCAGATTATCCTGACTACAGCAATCAATTCCCAAGCTCTGGTTCATATTTTACGGCAATGAAATACGAGGACGATAACGACCAAGAGGTTGAAGAGAAATACAGAATCCCTGAAGGTCGCCCGGATCCCCCACCATATAACAATTATGACTCTGTACAAGACTATTGATCTCAGATTTATTCCCCGTAATGCTCTTTTTTTGCCGCGCACCACAACCCAAGTAATACAGTTGCCCATCATGTTCTATCGTATTTCCTACTGTTGTTAGTATAACACACTGTGTTAGGCGAGTAATGAGTGTCGAGAGTTGCTGAGTAGTAAGTGGCGACGGGACATTCCCTGATGAAGTGCAAGGTAAGCAGGACTGGACTATGTTTATAAGCGGACGTTTCTATTCTATGAACTTGGAATTTTATATATTTATCGTTGACACGAAGGTAACAGCCGGAAGTGAATTTTTGAACGCTTCGAGTATGTCAAATACATTCTGAAATATAATGTTGTAGCAGCCTGCAAAAATTCTCGCAGTTCGAGACACGTAGCTTCGTAAGCATTCGATTCTCGTCGTGAGATCTAAGTAAGATCTAGGCGTTGTGAGTCTGTGTGTGTGTGTGTGTGTGCGTCCCTGTATACATAGCCTCATGCCGCCTCATAACCAAGTTCAGTTTCAACTTGACTGCTGCATGTATATTTATATATTCCAATGAAATAAACGATGTCATTAATTTGTTAGATGCCCTGCTTCATACTATTTAAGGACAAATTCTAGAATTCTCCTATTTCTCATAAACGATTAATCATAGTTGTTTCACTTGAATGTTCAATCTTTAACGTGATCGTGCGATTAAGTACTATCGATATGAATAATCAGGCTGCGTTAATCTGAGCGCGTGTATATATGCAGTTAACAAGCTATCGAGCGAGTGTTATTTTTTATTATCTTCATCGTGAATGGTCGGCTGAACGGATATTAACTGGACCACATCCTTCCGGTCTCTTACCTATCTTCGTGCTGTCGCACCTTGCTTTAAAAATAGTCCAAACACAACAAGATCAATCCCTGTGATGCCGCCGCTACACCAACAAGAGAATGTAGACCAATTTGACCTATAATACCAGACATACACCTACGTAGGCATGATTTCCGCGCACTTGTAACATTTTCTATCAAGTACAGTATGTCTCAAATTGCTTGCATTGTTTCAGACTGATCTCTACCTGTCAGTCAACTAACGCTTTGAACTGTGGCAATCGCATCACGCAGCATTATGTAAATTTCGGGTATACCCTCCTGGCCGTCGCTCGGTGGCTCGGGCAAAGTGGCATGTCACCGTGAGTGCGAGTTCCTTATCCCATTTGCGCGATGTCTCGCGCCTTGGCAAACAAGCCCGGTCCTCGTTCGCATTAGCGTTCGTCCTCCGGAAATTGCAATCCCCTTTCCACTTGTCCGCTCTTCCACGGCGCGCTCGACTCGGCACTCGGTAACTTCCAATTGCTTCTGATTCAACGGGCACTGGCCAGACGACCAGAGCCCATGCCTATCCTTTCTCATTCCGAAGTGTAGCATAACAAATTGCCTACTCGACTGTTCCCTCAATATTTCCTCGATAGTGAGAGTGCTTGTAATCGGACAGCTCAGGAAACCCCCTAGCTCGACGAGCCTTGTCGACTTTCGAGAGTACTTCACAGCACCGAGACTTTGCCTGCCACTTCTCCCGCTGTTATTTAAATCAGCCGCTCCTTTGTATGATGAGATAAGGTTTAGTAGTTGAATTTTAAAGCGTGCATCCTTAATAACTGATTATGATATGGGTGTTGAGTAATAAAATTGTATAAAATTTGACAGCAGTAATTAAATATGAAATTATCCTTTTAAATAAAAGTTCAAGAAATTAGTTATTAGATATTGGGAAAATCAAATGCAATGTTCTATTGCTAAGTGGTTTCAGCTTGGTGGTGTTATCAGCGTTTGCAAATTTTCTCCGCGACACGGTAAGAGCTCTGATGATATTGCTAAGATTAGCAGAAGAGAGTAGCAGAAAACGCAGCGAAGAGATTATGCATGTTCGTCGTTTCGTATAGTTCAGATTATAGGTGCACACAGTGGGTGGAAGATCCTTAGTCCTTGACTTCGCAGTAGTATCGGATCTCTTCACTTGGCAGAAAGTGATATAGGCAATGTAGTATAGCGTAGGGTGCTGTCTGTGCCAGTGCCGCAGTCCTTTTTTCAATTTTTCATCGAGTCTTTTGCAAAGCAAAGGGGAAAGGATAGTCTGCGTGTGAGTCACGCCCTTACGGTGACCCAATACCACCGTTTCAACGGCGAAACGGCCCCTTATCAAATTTCTATCGTAGCCTTCATCAAATTTTTCTTCCACTGTGCTATCCCGCGAGCAGGGATTTACCGATAAGCTCCCTCTTTCTCGTTCGTTGGCTCGAGCCTTAATTACTTTCGGAGTTAAAGCTTAGCGCTTGAATTCGGTTTAACATTTGACTGTTACACAGTTCAACGTTTCGACACGCCGACTTTATCTCAAGCGTTTCTTCACGTAAAGAACATTATTTCGAGCACAGTACATCTCACGCCAAGAATTCGTTAAACGTAAAGAAGCACGTCTTGCAATAACCGCTGCAATTCTTTGTCATTTGCGGTGGCGCTATGAGGCTTGTACAACAAACGAGGCACTCCACGTTCCCCGATAGAAATAGAAATATACGGCAGCAGTAAAAGCCCACAATGTTACATGCTCTCATTGCAAATTCCTGAATAGTAATAAATGTATAAACTATGATCAGAATGAAATTAATTTCTAAATATTACTATCGCATCTATTGACCATGTAAAAAGCATCACTGAATCTGAAAAGAACAGTGGCACAGGCATTTCTCGAAACTTTAAGTCGTACAAGATCATGTTTGCCGTTTGGCATGCGAGGATTTCGCGCCAAGTACATACAAAACTTGTCGAAACTTTTCCAGCCTTTTTCCCGAATACAACGTTATCCTTTCCACTGTCTTAATAGTTTTTAATGCTGCATGAGATAGATGATAATAAAATAATGTTAAAGAGAATTCAGATGAAAGATTTAAATTCTCTGAATAAAAAGGATCTGGGGTTGCGGGGGGTAGAAACGAGGGTAACCAAGTAATGCATTGGTAAGGGTAACGGTGCACGGTGCGCAGTCGAAGTCTGGAATAGAAGAATGCGAGCAGGTATTGGCTAATGCAATTAGGGCGGGGGTGGGCAGTGGAATAGGAAGCAGGAAGTAGAAAAGAGTGGTCGACGGTCAGTCGAGCAGGAAGGAAGGAAGGACGGAAGGAAGGAAGGAAGGAAGGAAGGGTTGAAAGAGGGCAAAGGGCAGATGACACTGTCCGAAGGGGAGACAGCCGCACAGCAAACTGTGGGAAATCATGGGTTGAGAGGGGTCGAAGGGTGGGTGGGGGGAGGGGTTTGGAGAAAGACAAAAAGGGGGTTAGGTTGGAGCAAGGAGAAAAGAGGGAGTGCAGAGCGCAGGTGTGTACGCCGTTAGCCCGGCTGCTGCCAGCTGCCACCAGCATACCGCAGACTTTAGGTGCGCGAGGGTGTGCGCTGCTATGTGTGTTGGCTACCCTTTCTCAGCAGACCCCCCGCCGACCCCCGCCCCCACCCTCTCTCATGGCGCCCCGTATCATAACCAGAAATAATAAGGATCAGGTTAACAGCCTGCTACCAGGATAAGGACGAAGGTAGTTGCAATTGTTTGGTACCCTGTCCAGGATCATCTCCATGTTGTGTCATCCTGCAGTTGTATGCCGAACTGCGACGGCGATGACCAGTCGTCACTTTTGCGGGTCAAAGGGTCACACACTGGTTGGCTCTACCCAACCATGTTGAGCAGCCTGGTAGACAACAGAGATGGGCACGGGGACAATGCTAAGGGGACAGGTGGAATGCGAGAGGAGATTGTAGAGGACGAGAGATATGCGCGGAGCGAATTAGTAGGACTGCCAATTGGAGTATCGGGCTGCAAGGGATGAACTGAGCGGACAGGTAAAGCGAGTGGGTAAGCAGGCGAGGAGGCAGGCGAGCAGGCAGGAAGGCAGGCAAGTAGTAGTGATGCAGGCAGCGAAGCAGGTGTGCAGCGGGTGGGGGATGAAGGTGCCCTGTAGCAGTAGGGGGTGAGACAGGGGATGGTGACGGTGCTGCCGGTTCGGTGAGAGAGAGAGTGAGATGGTTCTAGAGAGATAGAGAGAGAGAGTAGAAATGATAGGATGGGAAGGTGAAGCGAGGTGAGGAGCGGCGTGGCAAGGCAAGGCAAGGCAAGGCATGGCATAGCAAGGCAAGGAAAGGGAGGAGTGAAAGGAGAAGAGGGCGAATGCAAGTGGGGGCGAGGGAGAGGGAGCGAGGATGAGAAAGAGCGAGAGGACGGGCAGTGGTTTGTAGAGAGGGGTTGGCGGGCGGCTCGGAGCGCGTGTGTGTGTGTGTGTGCGCGCGCGGAGGTGTGGAGGTGGTGAGAATAGGAGGTGGAGGTGGCGGATGGAAGGTGGTCATGGCGGCGGAGAGCACGGGGGGTAGCAGGCTGGTGCGTCAGAGCCTGCAGTGAGCCCGGCAGTGAGGCGAAACGTTGGGCTCCGCGCGGGAGTCTCGTGGCCGGCCGCCTTTTCTCTCTCTCAAGTCGGGCTGCCGTTTTCCTACACCCACACCCCCCGGCCCTCCTGCTCTCCTCACCCTGATCGTCGACCTCGCGCGGTTCCGGACACGACGCACCGAAATCGCTAAGCTCGTCCCTTCGATCAACACACACGACCGTTCAGTTCCACTCGGTATCCACCACCGGCGCGATCGTCCCGCGTGCCGACTTCAAACGGTACGTTTTTTTTCTCACTTCTCAACCGCCGCACTCTCTCTCTCTCTCTTCCGCCTCTCAACTTTCCTACTCGTACGACGATCAGTCATCAAGCTACTGATGAATTCTGGCGGGGTTGAATAGTGAGAAACCTTGAAAAGCATTGAGAGGGTTTCGAGGGACCAGAGGTGGAGTACTTAGAGTGACAAGTGAGAGAAATAGTAGAGTACGGAGTGGAGAAAGGACCGGCCGGGATCGGTATAGGGATCGCTTTCCTAGCGGTAGCAGACAGGTCTCTCTTGCGGAAGAAGCGAGGCCGGTGCGTGACCTCCACTCCGGTGACTCCGGGGCTGGCTGGTGGCCACATGCCGCTGCACTGCCGGTGCATTTCTAGTACACGACAGTACGCGAGACTCCCTTCGTCTCGGACTATCCCTTCTTCGACTACTCGCACATCATCCTTACACTGCCGTACTATCACGGTTAGAGTTCTTAGATATCGAAATACATTGACGCAAATATTATTCTTTCGATGGGAAAGTGTGAGGCGTTTTGATAGCAAGCAATTAAATTCGTTTCGTTTTGTAAAAGCGGGCTGCCGCGTGTGACGCTCGCCTGTACTGCTCTGACCTCTCTCACGCACCGCCAATGCGGCTGAGATCGCGCGATCTCATTGGCTGCTATCGTGCCGTGGCGTCGCCGATGAACACGTCCAAGTTCGACGCTCGTGCTTGACCGAGGAATACGCGTGCCGTGAACCTGCACGCTTCTCTATCCTCTGTTCTACGATTTCTTGCCCTTTTATCATTTGGTACTTGAATTCATATTTAAGAATGAAATCTTGTTGATATGTCAAGTGCAACTCTCTATCTTCAATATATAATCGATCAATTTTACTTTACGCGTATATGTTACAGTCAATATAACTAGTAAGAATAAACCCTTGTTAAAGTATTAGCAGCACGCTTCGCAACTGTCCGATATACGGAAGCTCGTTTACATACGACGATGGTAGGCGGAGGAGCGCGCCAGTGTTAGCGGAGATGTTGAGGAAGACGCGCGCGCGGCCGTCGAAGGATCCTGCAGCGTGAAGCGTACAATTAATAGACGGTATGGTGGCGGTACTGCAGAGGAGTGGAGTAATCAAGGTCGTTGAATCCGGCATTAGTGGTGTGAATGCATATTCGTACTCGGTCACATAGATGCATATATCTTGCGGTGGATGCCACGCGATGATTACCTGGGTCAGTGTGTTTCCACATGAAGTGACAGAGAAAAAAAGGGGAAGGGAGATAGGGATTCGCGTGTGCAACGATATCTATATTGTTTTACTTCACGCGATCGATTTCTGACCAATGTTCATTTGGCTCTCGGTGTGTGTCGGCTCGGTTGGTGATGGTCTTTGTTCTCCTTATTGGTAACACCTCTTCACAATGCGGATTTATCTCTTATTAAGTGTTTGCATGAAAGGGTTATAATCGGCACGTGGTTACCATTGCTTTTTTATTCCATAGCTGGCTTCGTAAGCTTTCACTACCGGCAAATCAAACTCTTCCCATCGTCACATCTACTCCCTGTTATTTTATCCCTCTGGCAAACCTCTTGAATTTCTAGACTTCTCATTTCTATGCCTGGTCAACACATTAGGGGACGCGACCTGTAGCTCTATCGCCTTGGATGCCAGATCCACCGCTCTTCCTTCCAACCTTGGATGATCGGCTTCACTACCACCATTCACCTTGACACCAACACATCGTTATCTTAGTATGAATTCATTCGGTCGTTCTTGGTATAACTTTCTTCATGGACTGCCGTGCGAAGTGTTCAAGTTTTCGAGAGCAATAACATCGGAAGTTTCAATGTTGATTCGTCGAATTCTGTAGGATGAATTTGCGGGAAAAGCTCGTCGTGGAAAGCAAGGTTCATTTAAGTGTAAATAGCTGGTTCTCACCCTCGTCGAGAGAGGCTTTCCTATCTCTAACTTGAGTTGCTCCACTTTCAAGCACATCTGCATAATCACGTATCCACTGGCATGTCGATAGGCTAATATTGGGCGTTATTCGATAGTCGTGGATACCTTGCTACGGAATGGGAGTGGGGCTGTAAGAGTTCGCAGGAAACTACCTTCGTGCAATAGAGATCGGTGGAAGGAGGAGCATCTGCCTGGCTATGGTCCAGCATGTTCGCCAACGGTGAACGTGAAACGTGGACAGTGACTCGTTGAACCAAAGTCAGGTGGACAGATGCTGGAGCTTCTTGCACCGCTTTTATCGAGTTCGCGAGAGAAAAAAAAGAGGACTAGAAAACATCGAACTAGAGTAAAGCTTCTTTTGCGAACTTTCGTACAATTGCTGGACATTGGCAGATGTGCTGTTGCCGGGGCGATTTCACCCCCCCCCGCCCCTTTTTTTTGTTGTTGTCTTATTTTTCTAACTAAACTGTGCAGTGCGGTACTGTTGCGGTACTCTTCCTATATCCTAGGGTGCATTGATCTGGCTGCGCGTCCCCAGAGGTGAGAACGCGCTGCGATCACGTTTGCCGCAGCACATCTTCTCTTTCTCTCTTAGATCTTCTTTGGCCTCTCTTTTACTTTTCCTTGCCGTACTTCTCGCTGAACAATCCTCTTCACTTTATCATGACTTGATCGATAAGTACTCGGCACGATTATTGACTATCAAACTCGATCTTCTTTCATCTTCAAGTCTACCAAGCTTTTTGCAATGTGTCCTAACAAGCAATCGTAATTTGTGTACATACACGGATCTTCCACTTCGATTTTCTCTACGATCGAGGGTCATATGTGCTTACAGTATAACGTAGTTAAAGTAATTTCATTACGCATCTAGTATTGTTGTTGAAACTTGACGCGTTCATCCTTCGCGTTTGAAGCGATGTTGAGTGAACGAGTAGCAGGTGGTACAAAGCAGTAGGATGGTTGCCTGAATTTCCAAGTGGCAGGCAACAGGATTAACCCACCATGACTGTGGAAATGATTCTGCTCTAGTATTCGACACTTTCGAAACGCCTAACCAATAACGCATTCTCACACACACACATACTACAAAGTCATAGGATCGATCGACAAGTTCCTAATATTCGGAATCGGCCTTCAGGTGAAACGGAAGCAATTCTCCTGTCGTGGATAGTTGCCTGCGGAAATTCCCTGAAAGTTCAACTTACTGGACGGAGCAGCCGCGTTTATTACACGTTGACGGAATTCGGTTAAGGGAAGATGTTCCACCGCACACAAACTTCACCCGCCCTGGAAATCATCGACGCGCAAACGAAAGCTTGGTTTACATTATGCAGATATGCTCGCAAACCAGTCGTTATTAGTTTTCTCTCAGTATTACTAACTTTGTTATCTCGATTGTTGAGCGCGAGTTGACCGTCTATTTTAATGTCAATGTAATTCTTGTTTAATCGAATAAAATCATTTTTTTCCATGAGCGTATTAATAATGTAAAAGGATTTTAATATGATTAGACTTTATGCTTCTAATTCAACAAGATCTTGATGGAATTCGGCCATCGAAATTTCTCAGGATGCATCCCATCGCGGCAATTTATGATCCTACGAAGGGAGATAATAACTTTCGGTTGGGATGAACGAATTAATTTAGCAAGCCAAGTCCGTGCTAGTATTCCCATTACTTTACCGTTTAGCCTACTTTATGATCGCAAAACTGTCGATTCGTAGTCTCATCCAACACGATATCTGTTCTCTGTCATCAGCATTCCCTGCCGTTTTTCGCTCTTCGATTTCTAGTGGTTCGCTCGCTTTCACCAACGAGTATCTTTTGCTCTTTTCACTTAGAAAACCTTTACTAGCAATTGATTCTAACAACTGGACAAACACAAGGATCTACTATGAAGGAAATTTCAACTTATCTCGAAGCTAGCTATTACCCATCCAATTTGCGGATATTTCCGTAACGGATCAATGCTCGCCTTCCACCCTCTGAGATTCCTATGCATCAGTTGACATGTACCAGACTGATTTCGCATGCACATAGACTTCGCATCGGACCAAGCTATTCCCTTCTCTGCCACGATATTTCCTTTGATCGTCGATTGGCACTGTTTCCTAGAGCAGGAAACATTCCAGACAAGAAAATGACGAGATAGCCTAGCTGATACTGCTGATTCAATCGAAAGGCAGAGATCGTGCTTAGAATTCTCTAGCTATCATTCACATATTATATAATATTAGTATCGCCGATTAAACAAATAATCCAATATAATCGAGTGAATTCTCAATAAAGATTGCATCATCGAGAAAAAAGGGAAATTCCATCGACATAATTGTTATCGGAAACGAGTGATATCGAGAGTGGTCCATCAAAGGTTGAAAAGACGGTCAGAATTCCATTCTTTTGATCCCGTTTGAATAACAGCTCTCTGGCGCGTTCTGCCGGAGGCTCGGTCTTGTTTTCGCTCGTTGAGTTCCGCGCAAATGATCGTTTACTCTTTCCTCGTTCAGGCTTCTTTAATCCCTAGCACGCAACGAGCTAAATCATTCCCCTCACTCTTCACAATGAAGCCTTTACTACTTAGTACGCGTTATACCAAATAATCAGACGTTGCCTCAGGTTTTGAAAACGCTCGACTAATGAAATCTGGTACTTCTAGAGTCTCGAGTAACAAGAGTGAATGGATTAACCAACACAAGGGAATCAGTTAGGATTTGTAATCTTAATTAAACAAAACCCTGATGAATCTTAATTTATCTGAATTCTTTTTACAGCGGGTCGATCGCATAAGCAAGTCAAAGGGGATCTTCGGCTGGCCCAAGGAAACTTCGTAGCTTGGTGGAGTGCAGAAGAGTATCTACGTGGCAAGATGACAAGGACGGTGCTCCGAGTAGTCCGGCGCGAGGCCCGCATTCGCGATAACCCAATCGACGAGTTCGCGGATGCATTGGGCTGAGTGGAAGTCAACTGCCATCTTCTCTGGCATCGGATTATCGGGCCTTTTTTTCTACTCTGGGTCGAGAAAGAGAGGGAGAAAGAGAGAGAGAGAGAGAGAGAGTAGGAGGGGAAACGAATAGAGCGTGATATGATAAAAGTGTTGGTCGCCGGCCGAAGATGACAGAAACGAGTCGTCGAAGCTTCCCTTTACTGTCGACGTCGGTTAGCTAGTGGTACGAGTCCGTAAGTGGTCGGCCCGGACGGAATAGGATCTTACTACTACTCGCACACAAGAGGAGAAAAGGTGTGTCGGAAGAGAAGGAATTGGTCGTCGCGCAACTGAAGAGGAGAAGCCTCGAAGAAAGTGCTGAAGCCTGGCAAAACAATATAAAAGATAGTGCGGAGGTTGTGAGGAAAGAACAGGGTGAGGAGTACTGTGTCCCTGATAGGACGAACTATTCTATCTAAAAAAAAGAGAGAGAGAGAGAGAGAGAGAGAGAGAGAGAGAGAGAGAGAGAGAGAGAGAGAGAGAGAGAGAGAGAGAGAGAGAGAGAGGCTGGACCGAGGGTGAGTGTCGAAGGCGGCGGCGGCGGCGGTGGCGGCGGTGGCGGTGGCAGATAGAGAAATTGGAAAATTGGAGGAGTGCGAACGAGAGTACAGTAGCAGGGAGTACTGCGTGAGGCAAAGCTTTTCGGGGGCGGGGGACGGAAGAGACTGCAGAAACTAAGGATTAGATGGTGGAGGTGCTCGAGTGCCGGGCCAGGGAGCCTACGGGGCCGTGCAAGGCACCTCGCACCTACCCACGGCCAGTCAGTAGTCGAGGCCACCTGTCAGACAGTAGTTTCTTGTGGAAAAGGATTGCGAGTGGAAAAGGTTCGAGGCAAGCTCTACTAGAAATCGGAGCGCGACTACGTCTGCGTGAACCAAGGGGCCGTAGAGGACGTGACCCCAACGAGTTCCGCAGATACGATGACCCCTTACCTTCCAGGCGCAGCGGATCTTCTCTGCGAGCTGTGAGTCCTGCTCTTCGATCGTTCGACAAATCTTCCGAAACCCTTATTCGTATCTCTCGCAATTTTTTATTCTCTAATTCCCTCGACTCTCAGCATAAGAGTCTTATAGAGATATTCGGGCTTCGCCCGTGGAAACTGGAGAAGAAGAGGACCAGTCTGAGGTGCGAATTTAGAAGGGACGGCGAGGTACTTGGTAATTCTAGAGGGAAAGAGTTGGTGGCTCGAAGATTTGGCAAGGAAAATTGCAAGGTGTACAATTGGAGGAAAGCGGAGGAGGAGGCGGAGGATCAGAAAGACGAAGGCGAAAGAGGCACTGGCCGGGCGGGAGAAGCCAAGAGTGAAGAAGACAGGTTCGAGTTCGAGTTCGAGTTCGAGTTCGAGTTCGAGTGCAAGTGCGAGTGTGAGTGCAGCAAGAAGTGCGGGTACGAGTCCGAGTGCGGATCGGAGGTGAAGGTCAAGGTCGAGGTCGAGGACGGGGTCGAGGTCGAGGCCGAGGTCGAGGAGGAAAGCGACGAGAACGCGGTTCCTAGGAGAGGCTTGCTTTTGGGATCGAGCGGACTAGAAGACAAGTTGGAGCCCGGGCAGGGCTCCTGCGTAAGGGGCGAGACTGGCGAGCGCAATGTGGCAAAGCGGCGGCATGGGCGCCCATGCGGCCAACAATCCATGGATGAAGTTGATGGGCATCGTCCACAAGGAAAGGAGACACCACGATTCGGGCTCCGCCGCCGCCGCTGCCTCTGGGGTTCAAGGCTCGGCCACTACTGGCAGCAACGACCGCACGCTCAATCAGTGAGTCCCGCTTCCCCCTCTTACTTTTATCCATCATATACTATAACCACTTTCGACAAATTTTTTCCCTTTAACTTTTACACTCCACATGCTTCGTAGCTGAAGCTACGAATAATAGAACTTCGATCCAATTGAAGAATATCTACCCATGCGTCTCATTCATTTCAGTCTCGCTCAGATTTCACTTCTTTATTGTAAGGAGAAAAGGGTATTGTTGGTACTACCTGCATTTCCGATGCCTATCTACTCGGATGGCTGGTAGTAGTTGTTATGTACTACTGAAATAAAACTTTCTTTATTCGAGTGTGGGTGTCGGTTGAATTTAAAATCAGGGTACTCTTATGCTCGAGAAAGATGAGTGTATTCTTGTTCTAGACTTTCTTCGGTGAAATCTTGGAAACATGTAACGCTAATCTGATAAATTATATGTAATTGGAGTAGGAGAACTCGCAACTTGTGATATCCTAGTTGGCGGATTTGCTTGTTAAACGAATCCTGATATAACTCGATTAGGGAAATAGCTTTGCCGGCATAGCAGTATATGTGTATGTTGCATGTATAGCATCATACTGTTATAAGGTAGAAAGGCAACCGGCCGGCCGGCATGGCTCGAATACGGCCGAACGTCCTCTATAAAATGAACCGAATGAAATAGAATTCTAATCGGTGATACGAACACGAACTACAATTCCCTTTCATATTCATTTCAATGATTATTCTTATACTGCGTTCATCATAGCCGAGAATCATTTCACACATGGCAAACATATATATCTACACCGAGTTTCATCGAAGTATTAATACTGCTGCGTATCATCGAAAGACCCGGTGTTGATTGAAATAGCTGGTGTAATCGAACACGCGTTCCTGCTAGCTAATTTCCATCGAATCATTTTCTCCTGAATTATTATCAGCACGAAATGATATTGCGCGGTTGTCATGCACTACGCGTTACGCTGCAACGCTTTACAGAAATATATATGTATTTATATATATATATATATATATATATATATATATATATATATATTCGTGTCTCTGTATGTGTGAACGTGCCAGGAAATAACGAGGCTGGCGCAGCGCTGTGAAAGATTTACAGCACTCAACCTGGATAGAGAGGTTTCTTAGTTGGCGCTGGGAACCTGTAAGAGGTGTCGAAGAAGAGTTCCAAGACTTTCTTTCTGTCGAGGATCTTTGGATAAGAAATCTAAGAAAAAGAGAAATATACATCATGAATTGATAACCTTCTCCTTTTTTGTAGTCGGTTAATAAGGAAGAGCAAAGGGATGATAAGCTCGCGACAGGAAGCTCCGGATGAGAATCCTAGTGCGGAGATTGGCCTGTGAGAGATCGTGGAGGATTTCTCGAGAATAGCTCGAGCTAAATCCTGAGCGTTTCATCCGCGAGGAGAAATGGTCCTTTTAAGAGAATTTGACTAAGGAAATATTTCTCAGAGTTGGCTGTATTGGCGTACCTATCTACTCGAGCAGAGTCCTTCTATTCAATTCAATATTGTCCGATCGATCCTCCTCGCAGTAATAATGTTACTAACTATGTATACTCGAGTATCCATGAGACACCGGAGCAAACAAAAGCTGTTTCTTTGGCTTGTCAGGGGTGGCGGCGGTGTCGTCGCAGCAGTGATAGCTATTCATTGATGCGTTCCTCATACGTCAGACTTACCCCAGTTTCCCTCGAGTACCTTCCCTCTCACCCGGAACCTTCCTATCTAACGGTGAGTCTGGCTTGCCCGACACATCGTGCATCATCCTTCCTCTACAAAAGCTCTTCCAGATCGCTATCTTTACAAAATGGATGAGCGATCTCCTTCATTTACCACTTTCACGCCTTAACGACATTTATGAAATATTCCAACAATTGTTTCCCTTCTAATATAACAAAGCTTTTTCCACGAGTCTATATTTTAAAGTCTAACTGATACCGAATAGTCGAAATGAAAGGAAGTGTCTGTGGCGAAGAGTAATGATTGTCGGATAACTAAATGCGGTTAAAGTAAAAGAGGTGAGTAAGGATTAGCGTCCGAATCAGAGGTAAATGAGGATATTTGCGAGCGGTAATGGCCGGTTCTAGTAGGGATTGGGTGGGGAAATGGTAATTTCTGGTAAGATCAATATGCTGATCGGAGTGTCGGAAGTAGTCGAAATAAAGGGAATGAGGAATAACGATAGATACGACTGATTATATATCGTGGCGAATCGGCTTTACCTTTATCTCGAGGACAAAGTAACCTTTACACGATCTTCAATAACTGTTGGTATGTGTATGAAATTGTGGATAGGGAATAGAATGAATGTGTACGAGCGCGAGTGCATTGTCGAATGGCGTGGTAGAATTTCTCTCCGTGGGCAAGCATCATAGGCCGCTTTGTTTCTGTTTCGCCTCATTTTCTAGCCTTCCAGAGTGTGTTGTGCTCGTGTTTTTCTCGCCGACTGGCCCCTCGACAATGGACTCGTCGCAGTCTCTTGCTCTGCCTCGACACTTTGAGTGTACAACGCGCGGGCCACAGATACATGGCCAGTGTCGAGTACTGCCAGAACGAAAGAAGCCTCAGGAGAGAAGAGGATAGAATCCTGCATCATCCGTTGCAACGTTTCAAGTGCACTCTCTCTTTCTCTCACTCTCTCTCTCTCTCTCTCTCTCTCTCTCTCTCTCTCTCTCTCTCTCTCTCTCTTCTCGTACGTACTTTGCGACGAACGAGTGCGAGTGTTGCCCGCTCGATTGAGACCGCTCGAGACTCGAGCGTTCAAGGGCTTAGGCCGACGACGATGAGAGCAAACAACGTATCCCGCCTCCTAACAATCCCCCTGAGGCAAGAAAATCTCGGCCACTTCTCTACTTGACATCTTAATCGAGAGGCTCGTAATATGATCGATTAAGAGGATCCCATTCACTACCAACTGTTTTATCGATGCCCATAGATAATCTACTACCAATTTACTCATTTCCCGCTCTTTCGTTGAAACGCGAGCTCTATCTATTCACAATGTAAATACAGAGAGTCTTTTACCGGCAGTGCGGCGCGGCGCGGCGCGGCGCGGCAACCTGATGTGCCGGCTGACACGTGTCAATAAAGAGGTAAATATAGAGTGCCCGAGATATATGTATACAGAGAAAGCAACCGAAAGGGGGGGGGGGGGGGGGGGGGGGCGGAGGAGGGGCAGGCTTCGATAAACAAATGTGCTACGCGGTACTTGTTTATGTGCCAAGAGAGAAAGCCCACCCACACCACAAATAATCCAGTACACGATCCCTGTAAAAAGTCCTCTTTTTCATGGTGCATGCGTACCGGCGATTGCTCGGTTTTACCACGAATCAGTTTCTTCTTTTTCCTGGTCATCGATAGCTTTCGCCCTTTATCTCTCATGCGAGGTGGAAAGTACAACAACAACAAAAAAAAAAGCAATTGCAGGAGAGTTCTCCAGTGCGGGTAGAATATTCGCCCGGAGGCGCTCACAATGAAATCGTTCTATGATCGAGCAATTGGATCGTCTGCATTCTTTGGATACATTGAAGGATATATTGGAGTGTTAGTTGTTGTTGTTGTTGTTGTTGTTTTTTTTTTGTTGGTTTTGCGAATCGCATCGTTGGATGCTCGATGAGTACAACTGCATCGGCACAGAAACTAGTATGAATAAGAGGGCACCAAAAAGTATTCTCCCGGCTAGTTGAAGGGCTGCGTCAAGTATAAGCGCAAATAAGGTAACACAGCGGAGAAAAGGAATGAGTGAGACGCGTCAGAGTGAAGAAAAAGAGCTGGCTGTCCTCCATATTCACCGAGAGAGAGAGAGAGAGAGAAACACACTCGTTCTCTCAGCTAGTTTCTCTGTTGAAACCGTCATACATGTATATACCATAGCCCCTCAGCCAGACTCATTAGCCGAGTGACGAAAGCTCGTCAATTTCTTCGCTCGAATACCGCTACACAGCACACAGCCTCTCTCTCTCTTTCGCCGTTCTCTTCCTCTCGCAGCCTACCACCCTCTGGCACCCTAAGCGAATTTCACGTCACCGCGAAAGATCGTTTGGAGCAACGTTCTTACAATATTCTCCGAGGCCAAGCCCACTTTCGCGCGACCCATTTCCCAGGTCGCTAGACAAAGAGAAGTCCGCGGGGGGGGGGGGGGAGAGGGAGAGACAGCACACAAGGTAACAAAATTCCATCGATTTTTCCGCATCGCCTAGCCCAATGAGCTGATCGACCCTCATGCGGAGAACACGGCTCGTTATAATCGCTCTGCCATAAAAGCCTTCCTCGGTTTGAGCGAACTTCTTTCTCTCCTTTTCTTCTTAATGCTCCCCCTCTCTTTCTCTCGCAATCACTCTCTCTCTCTCTCTCTCTCTCTCTCTCTCTCTCTCTCTCTCTCTCTCTCTCTCTCTCTCTCTCTCTCTCTCTCTCTCTCCTCATCAACAGAGGTACTTGCCATGGCCGAATTTTCTCCAGCACTCCAAAGGAATGAGCCAGAGGAAATTTGACTTAAGTCCGATTTCTAGTAACCGCTCCGATAACTACTGCTCATTATTTTAAAGCAACGTTCTTATCACGATACTCGGGTTATAGGGAGTGATATCAAACTATGTTTCTTAAAGTTCTCCCATCATTTTGGAAAAGGCTGACGCTTCAGAAATTCAAGAACTTCTAAAGCTTCGTGGTTCCTTTTATTCTGTAATATCGAGCGTCCTCTTCCAGAGTAACAGGCAAATTGTTTTTTGTTGGAAGGTTCGTAGTTAAGCCTCTTCGTTAATATTTAAGGTAGTTGTAGTAGTACTGTAGCATTTAAAAGTTAACCGTTGGATGAAGGAACTGTTAACTTCGCTTTGTATACTGCCGTTGGGCTAATCTTTTGTCACTACCCCCTTACAAAATTTGTGAAAAAATGAATTTTGAGCTAGGGCTCTGGAATTTATATCACTTCTTCCTTGATGCAAGAAAATATTCTCCACCAAATTACAGCCCCGGAAAATGTCAGGAAGTATGAAAAACATGGCCAAAACCATGAAAACGAATTATTCAGGATCGGTTTTCCATGTGTTTTCGGTACAATTCCGGCATTTCTGCCACTGGTTTCATGTTTTCTTTTCGTTTTGATACACAAACAATCGAAATATCAAGCGTTCGTCCAAGTCCCAGAACCTTCGAAAAATCGAAAATTTGTGAAGGGGTACATATGGAAAAATTTGCGAAAAAATGAATTTTGAGCTAGGGCTCTGGAATTTATATCACTTCTTCCTTGACGCAAGAAAACATTCTCCGCCAAATTTCAGCCCCTGAAAAGGTCAGGAAGATTGAAAAACGTGGAAAATACCGCTTAAATCAGATGAAAATCATTATTCAGGATGAGTTTTCCAAGTGTTTTCGGTACAATCCCGGCATTTCTGCCACTGATTTCATATTTTCTATCCATTTTGAGATACAATCGATTTATGCACCGATCGCCAAAGTCCGGGTATTGTGATTTTGTGGTTCAGACTTAATTGAACGCTGCTGGGTTCATTATCGTAACGATGTGGTGCTCTGGGAGGAAGATACTGACACATGTCGAGTTGGTCTCGTCCTGATTCCGGCGAGCGTTAAAGCAAATTACGTCGACGTTTCACTGGAATTGGCCCACCACTCCCTCATGTCCGTTTCCGGAGGAGGTTCTCGCTAATTCTAACTCTTTCTTGCTTCCGTGCAAGTACTTCCAAGGAGTGTTCGAGAGGGCTCATTAGGCCGGTAAATTGTTCCTAATTTTCTCTTGAATTTCTATGCGGCAGACACAGTACCCGAACAAAAGACACCTAATTTCCTTCTTCTTCTTATTATTATCCCTTAGCCGTTCTTACTTTACCTTGTGAAATGAACTTTATTTTACAAGTAGCCTCGAAGAAATTCTACGTCACCCTCTTTAATTATCGGTAACGCGGTCAATATGTTGCTTTTCGTCGATATAACAAACGTGAGTCGAGAGATGTCTCTACATATACGTGCGAGGAGATAAATTAACGAACAGCCCTTGTGAAAAGATGAGAATATTTATACCAGAAGTTTTACATGACAATAATCCGTCATTACAGACATTGGTTTACCTTGGACGGGTGCAACGGATCACAACTAATCGGCGATAATGATAAAACCTTCATAATACCCTTTAACTCTCAGTATCCGCTGCCAGTTTCATTGGAAACTTGTATATATGTATATATATATATTAATCGAGGGCTCTCATTGATCGCGCGGCACAGCTACCGCAAATTCTCTTAAGGGAAAAAGGCGTGGAGCGAGCAGAGATATGCCTTAATAATTCTAGACAGAATCTCAGTAGTCCCTCTTTTAATCGAATTGACTCACCTTCGCTGCCATCAATGTTCACTATCTCCGTCCAATTGGGAAAAGTGGCTTCTAACAATGAACTTGATAATCTCCAGAGCATTTTGCTGAAGAGTCGATTTTCATTAAATGATGTATTCTTTACCAGAACTAACTGGTTTCTTTTTCCAGTGTTGTGAGTAATTCCTCGTTTCTCACGCGTATCACTAATTCAATTAATTGCCAATTGTTATTCACTCAGAAAACCCGCCAATGGTTATTATTTCAATACTGATGCTCTTATTTCGCTTGTGTTATCCTTTCCTTCCGCCAAGCTCATCGGACCAATACAAAACAACTGAGCTTCCTGGATTAGTCCGAGCTTATCGTATTTACTCATACATGCTTCGCCGATACTGTCAACATTTATAACCATTAATATCATTTATTAGAATATCTTACTATATTTCTCATCAACAACTTAACGATCACCCTTTGTAATACTAAGTTATTGGGAATTGGCTATTGAAATTCGTTGAAAGTAAGAGCAGTCTCAATGCATGGTATGCCAAAACGAAGTTCGTTTTGGCACAGCCTTGATAAGACAGTGGTGAATGGCCGCGTCAGTAAAAACATTCGAATGGGCAAGCGGCTGAAGGTAAGCACATACTACTTACCAATAGGATAGGTCCGACAGGGCGGGGAAAGACATTATAGGGGAAGAAATGTGAGCAGCATTGGAAAATAGCGGAGGCAACAACAGGCTTTAGTTGGCAAGGGACGCCGGCGCCGCAGAGCCGTGACTTTGAAACGACACATACATACAGGCAGACTGTGCAGTCGCGACAGGCGACCTAGAGATAAAGGTCTGCGATGCCTTACCAGAGAACCTTCTATTGGCATATCAAATATAGTAAACTCCTCTTTTTTTAATCCTTCTACTCGAAAACTTCTACAATACCTGTCATTAACAATTGTAGGAGAATTATAAAATAATATAAGAGACTAGTATGATAAAGTGAGAGAGAATGTATGAGAAGAATGCTGCTATAGTTATCTAAGACTACATTTGTATGTTTTAAAAAAAGAGACAACCGTGTGCAAGGAGGGCTCACTTATTGATTTATGAATTCATTCCTTTAAGAGCCTTAAAAGAGACAAGACGTGTAATAAAATCGTTTAATCACTCGCGTTCCTGTTTATTTACTACGCACTATCTATTATTATGAGTTAATTTAAAAAAAAAGTTTAAATAAAAGTAGTAGTCAAGCCTTGTTTTTTTTTTTAAGAAGACACTTGATTCTTTCGATGTCCTCGATAAGAAGTTGCGGTAGTCAAGAAGAATAATATACTGTTGCTGTTTATAAGGAGTGCAGACTTATATGTATGTCAAGTAAGAATGGCGAAGCACCTATTCTACTGAGTATTCCACTCGACTTTATCGCAGGCTAAATAATACCGGCTGCCAAGATTCACTCCCTGAGAGATATTCCCCTTGCTGTTTGCTCCAATATCGAGCTGCACCCCGAAAGGAAGAAGTATGGGGTATGAGAGGCTAAGGGGGAACAAGAGGAATGGTTACACGCGATATGAAGGGAAGCAATGGAGTCTTCTTGATTTTTTTTCCCCTCGATGCGTTTCACTGGATTATTCATGCACAGGCTCGGCCTGATTTTAATGCGAGAGTATTGCTTTTAGGTGAGAAGTCTTCTTAATTGGAGAAGACAGATTATTTAGATTATGGGAAAGTATTTCTCTCGTAGGTGTGAAAATATTCTTTTAGTCATTTCTCGACTCTTACCTCGTAGAGGACTTCGAAAGAGTGTCATTAAGATGGAAAGATGCAAGAAAAGGAGGGAAGATTTTTCCAAAAAGATCTCGCATGATCGATCGAGGCCTGCTTTCTTTCTTAAGCGCGCGGCACGGTGTTAGAAAAAGGAAATATCTAGGTGCTAGCAATCGCCATAAATCACAGAGACTTTCGACACCAGAAGAACTATTCGTAGTCCGACTAAATGTATGTACGCCCCTTTTTCAACGGTGTTTCCTACCACGCGAGCCATAAATAGGTATGTTGGCAGTGAACGCGATGTGTTAACACGAAGCATCACACTTTATTACACTCGGTCAGAATGTATTATTCTATTCTGAGTGGTAATCCTTGGTTGTCGTAGGATTTCGTTGTGGGAGAAGTGTCCGCGTGTTCGCGAGTAGAAGAATGCGAGAAGCTTTCTTTTCCCTTTCAAAGGCTACTGTAAAAGGCAGTCTGTGGTAAAAGCGCCCGACAATCGTCCAAGAAGTACAAAGAAGTTATCTTTTACACAGAATAGAGACATTATCTCGAAGATGGGTCAGTTCAGAGTGGAATCCCTGGCATTGATTGGACAAATTTACCATTAGAATCGATGATCGTCTATGTTAGCATTTTCAGCAGTAATACAACCTACAAAAAATAGATCTCGTATGTAATAGTATGAATTAAGGGTGGCTCCTGACGTAACTCCGGCTAGTTGTCTGCGCAGCGCGTTGCAGCGTGTTGCAGTACGAGGGTGGGGAGTTCGCGTGTCGCTCGGCAAATTGAGAATAAGGATTCCTAAAGACATTAGTTACAATTCGAACCCGCAATCCCAGGTTACCAGTACATTTCTATACCGCAACATATTCTCGCAGACAGCACGCTTGTATTAAAACTTTCCTCTACGATGAAATCACCGCATAATTATCCTGCAGAAAGGACTTCTAAAACTGACTGTCTTTGACTACTTATCCATTTGTCATTGTCAGCCGATTCTTCCCCCGATTTTTAGTTGGTACGCCACGAAATCATTCAGGGCTGAAAGGTGCCGTCAGCCGCTTTGGGAAGGGTTAAGCCTGACAATTCGTCGAAGAAGAAAGACAGAGACCACGAAGTCGGTCCAATCTGCCTAAAAGTAGTTCGTCCCAGTTCCCAGAGCGTACTGCTGCTCCTCCTGGATTTCTCGGCGACACTTTACATCCTTCCTTGCTGGTGAGAATCCGCACCGGTACGGCAGCATCCTATGGCAAAGCGCGCAGTGCTGCTGCTCCACTGCTTGCCCACTTTCTTCCCACTGAAAGTGTCTGAAAGCCAACTGCCTCGGCGACCTTCTACTTCGGCCTCCATCCTTCACCTTTGTGCTTTCAGGCCAACGCAGATATTTCTCCATCCTGCTCCCCCTTTGCTCCCCTTTCTTCCAGCGGAACAATGAGATTCTGAGAGAATAAAAACTCTAGTCCAACAGCAGCATCTTAATAATCCCTTTCATTCAAAATAGACTTCTTATTTATACTCGGAAGCCATATGTAGAGAATAGACTTGTCATCGTTGATAGATAAACACTTTATTCCGTCCTCGTGGTATTCGTTGGGAATGGGAACGATTAGTTTTTCTTAAAGAGGGTCAGACAACTTTTCTGCTACTTTGTTTCTCGGCACATTTATCAACCGACTGCTGACAAGTCCAATCGATTCACGTGCACTTCCTTTCGCCTTGGATGACTTACTATTCCTATAGCCACCTGTCTCCAGGATGCTTTCAAAGATTTGTACCTTCTTCTTCGATCTTTCTTAGTCTTAAATCTATAGGTAGAAGTTTCATCAATTTACTAATGAAATCGAAGAGAAGTGTCTTCTCATTTGGAAGACAACGGTAAGACTTTCAGTACTAGCAAGGATATTGGAATTAGTGGGCGAAAAAGATTGGTAGAGTTCGAATGAATCGCTTAAGAACTTTCGTGAAAAGTAGTCGAGTGCTCGTGACAGTGCAATTAAAACAGATTTCGAATACGCCATCCCCACTCGATTCTTTTCACTCTCTTTCCAGAGGAACAAAAAGTACTAGTCAAGCTCGACTTCACAAGATAAGCTAGCCTGACAAAATGGTAAATGTACGACCCACCCCACCCGTTTTCAATATGAATCCTATGTTTTCTTCGTCTCTTCTGGACTTTATTCAATATTTAGACGCGACTCGATTCCATTGCATAATCTCGCAATGGAGCTTCAAATACCGGCCATTTCGGAACCATTTTACTGCAGCTGGATATGCCTGCATTTCCATTGGAATATTATTCCGACTTTCACAGTGAATGGGAAAACTACGCGCAACCCTGGAATTTCGATACCATGATATTTCTGTGCCAAAACCTTTCATTCTCCGAAAGCAAGTTTCGTAGTTAGGAATTTGTTTTCTGGTAGTTATGAAAATTGGGGTATTTTTTTGGAGAAGTTGGGCAGAGTTAAATCGATCATGGAATGAGTATTTTTTAATGGACTGAATTCACCATAGAAATTGAATGGTCAATTTCTGGTGTAGGGAAATACACAGGATTACGTAGTGGTAGGTAAACACGTGTACAGAATGAAAGGGATAAGTGGAATGTTCGACTGACAGTTGGATTAATAAAAGGAGAAAAAATGCGATGGATGTACGAGCTACCTACACTTAAATTGTTCCATTTTTTTTTTGCGATCAACGTGACGGCCGCTCTTCCTGACGCGCGATACGTCCATAAGGGTTAAAGAGTGGAGGCAGAGAAAAAAACTGGTTGGTTGCGCTCATTGTGCCACTTGAAATGCGACCTTTCCTTCGTGGTTTCACTGGGATCCGATTATAGCATATGCAGAAAGCCACCTACTGGTAGAATTGTGTCAAGAATCCACGTCTCGAGACCAATTTCAGAAAAACAAAGATTCTATATTTTCCGATCCGACCATTATGAAATTCTTCTTAAAAATTATTCGTACGAAACACGTTATTCTTTTCTCTTGCTCGTAACTTTCTCCACTAGCATTATACTCGAGCGTTTCTAGTCTAGCTGAAGCTTTCCTCAAATTGTCCTCTCCCTGTTAAATCCCATCTTTTGTCTCTGCACCTGTTGCCACCTCTATCCTCCATTATAACCAGCGGCAGTTACAAAAAAGAATCACTAGAATAGAAGGAAAAATGCCCTCTGGGATGGCTATGGTCGGTGAAGCTACCTATTTCCTTTGCTAGCTTGGTTGCTTGCTTGCTTGCTTATGCTTCTTGGGATGCTTTCTCGTGTCGACTTGCCACTTAATCCGCTTGGATAGTCTCTTATACGAGAACAGCGGATTCTCCTTTATTTCCTTCTCTCGTACTGGATTACTCTTGTACTATCGTCCACTAACGTTTTATCCGTCCGTTACTTCCTGTTTCCGATATCCTTATACTTTTCTCCAATAGCGGTGACCTTAGTCGTTCGTAGAACCACTTTATTTCCCGTTAACTTGAAAAATGACTGGATCCACTTATAAGATAAGTAAGATCTATTGCAAGTACTAAGAATAGAGCAATTCATACGACAAACTATGAAATGATTTCATGAGTGAGGTATCGTGTTGCGTTAAATCGTTTCAAGCATTAGCTCCTACTATACAAATATAACCTTGTACGCACGCAACAATTACCATCGCTATTTATACAGACATCTTCTCACCCACACATATCCGCATTACACTTCATATTAGGAACAGTGCAAGTCCATTCATTAGAATACATCTGCATGCCGAGTGCACGCGTATTCCAGCATTCGGACTCTAGAAATAAAGTTGCATAAGCGATTCCTCATGGTAATCCTGACAGAGAAAGGGAAATAGAAAGATGTGCTTTACAGTCTGAATATTTCTATCTCAGACGAACGATTTGATATAGTTAAGAAAATATCGCATTCACTTGGGAATAAGAAGCCATTTCGTACCTTAACTGTTGGATGATTCGCGAAAAGAGACTAATTGAATATAAGGTCAAAGGCTTTATATTATATCCAGAGCTTTTATCTCTTTCGTCAACAGTTAAGTCAGCTTTAAATAGATAGAAGACAATTTATTTGACATTTCACAGACAGAATAGAAATGTCACTGATTCCATTCTCCTATTCTCATCTAATGGCAGTTCCCTTGAGTATCCACCTCTTGAAATTATGTAGAAGCAGTGCTTGTTGAGAGAATATATTATGCTTTCTAATTGTTATTGTTAATATCTCTTTCTTTATTCTTTAAATTATTAATGATCTTTCTTTCCCTCTAATCTTGAATATCCTGTCACTTGCGAATCTAGCGCGGTATTGCAGTATCGGACTACAGTGAGAGCAGGTGGATTTCCGTATTTAGGAGCTTGCAATTCCTTTGAGAGTACAACGTGGCCGAGAAAGAGAAGAGCCACATAGCAAGATTGTCCGGGAATCGCGCGCGTTCGAATAAGCGGGTAGCTCACGGAAACGAGCTTCCAGTCCTCTCTTGAAAGACATGATCTCTCCGAAAAGGCGGATTTATCTCTTCGCAATAGAAGGCTGAGAGTGAGAATGAGAAGAAGAAAGAAGTGTTTTTCACACTTTATCCCTTTTATTCTATAAAATGTAAAATGTACTTATTTTATTCCTGCATATGTTGTTGCTGAACGTAATTGTATTGAGTCATATACACAAATCAATATGGAAACTTGCCTTCGACATTTCTGTCTAAGCGGCTTGTACTCTTGGCTTTTCCCAATGAGATTCTTTTCAGTATGAGCCACGAGTGGCTGGCTTCTTTGTTCTTGGTAAACGGTTCACTGACTGTTGAACGACTTCCTTAATGATCATCACTTTCTCTCTCTCTCTCTCACTCTCTCGCCCCATCTTTCCCTAGCTTTGCTAGTGTATCTCGGCCTTGCTTGGATAATTGACTATGAAACCTAATGGAATACGGAACTCGACGATCAAACCGCATGGCATGCCGGTGTCGACACGTGGCAAAATGCTGAGGTTTTCAAATACTAAAGAGAATTTTGAAAAAGCAGATAATACTAAATATAGCAAAATAACTAGAAGACAATTTCAACAGAAACTATAAAAGTTAATAAGATTAAAATAGATAAATAACTAAAATCAACTTTCGAAAGTTGTGCAGTCAAACTGCGCGCTGCGCAATTCCTTCATTCTTTAGTTAGCCGTTACACCGGGTCACGACTTGTGTATTCTCGTCAGTGGTGTTTCGTAGTGTGCCTCTAGGAAAGTTTGTCCGTTGGAGGTTAGCGTGTGCACTAGGCGATTGCGAGGAAGAGAGCTCGAGAGACAAAACGTTTCCTGGAGAGGGCGAGAAGGGAGTGAAGGAGAGAGGAGAATTTATAGAGAATAGCTAGAGTACAATTTCAACAGAAACTATAAACGTTAATAAGATTAAAATAGATAAATAACTAAAATCAACTTTCGAAAGTTGTGCAGTCAAACTGCGCGCTGCGCAATTCCTTCACTCTTTAGTTAGCCGTTACACCGGGTCACGACTTGTGTATTCTCTTCAGTGGTGTTTCGTAGTGTGCCTCTAGGAAAGTTTGTCCTTTGGAGGTTAGCGTGTGCACTAGGCGATTGCGAGGAAGAGAGCTCGAGAGACAAAACGTTTCCTGGAGAGGGCGAGAAGGGGCGAGGGGGGGGGGGTGAAGGAGGAGAAGTAGACGAAGAGAGAGGGAGTGGTGGGCCAAAGGGTGGCTTGCTAGAGGGAGGGTGAGTGGGGTAGAACGCGAGGCTCGGCGCAGCGAACCTCTAACACCACGCCGATTCACGGCAATGCGGTACTCCTATCTATGTTTAATAGACTGCATAGGCGGCGGTGGCAGCACGCTGCCACTGCTACTGCCGGTTGTTGCAACGCGCCACCACCAACCCTACCGCTACAACCACAACCACCCCCCCCCCTTCACCCCCCCCCACCTGTCCCGCTCGAATATTCTTTTTCCAAGCCCTTGCCACTCGAAGCCGCATATCTCCCCCGACATCTATTATCCCCCCAAAACAATCCTCCGACGTGTCGCGTCGCTCGCACTCGATCGATCTCTACGCGCAATTCTGCCCTTCCACTGCCCCGGCTATCCGCCACTTTCATACTTTCCACGCGTTAATCCTCAAACTCTCATCATAATAGTCAAGATATTTTCCTCATTGTTCTTCATACATCGATGTTGATGCTAGTCTGCTTTAGTTGGATAGCTACTTTGTCTATTATAGATTGGTAGATTGGAAGCGTTAGCGGCTGCTTGCAACTGCTGCTACTTCTACTTCGATGTAAGTAGATTAGCTGACAAGTGGTATAAGCCGATAGTGCGGTTAAGGAGATCCTTCTCTACTTTTGTCGTCATTTCGCTGTGTGGTTGGGTACTAGTTATTAATATGGTATTACTTTTACGAAGGCGAAATCAGAGGCTAAAAAATATTTACCGAGGAAAAGCGTTCCATCAGTTAAGAGAAAGTATATCGACTAGTTAGGGGACGGTGATAAATAGGCCTGTTCCGAAAAGGAAATCACTTCCTTGCTAGTTTATGAATAACGTCGACCTAAGCAAAGTACCGATCCGCGCTTTAACAAGATAATGGCTTCATACTTGCTAGTCGATATTATGAATAATGATGATATGTCCTTGGATAATGCTTTTTATATGTATATCGAATCCCTTCACTGCTAATCACGCGTTCCATTATAAGCAACATTGAGCATCGGATTTTGTTCACTGTTAGTTAAGAGAATGTTTTCGATTGCCTATTTATTTTTTCTCAAATTGTCCGTTATGGTTATTTCCTTTATACACAGTGCAAACTATTGTTCGGTAAATCACTCAATAACTCAGTGGGAAGCGGTGAAAAATGCATGCGATTTTGTTGTACTTTCGATCGGTCGCTGTTGGTACAATGGATTAGAGAAAGAGAGAATCGAATAAACTCTCCAAACATCCGGATGTTGTCGGAGTTGGAAAAACTGGAATTTTTCGGGTCACAGCCGTTTGCTGTCTCTTTCCTCTAGATAATGTATCATTCGCCCTGGTTGAAAACGTAGCCTGAAATTCCGCAATTTCATTGAGTGGAAACTGAGAGAAAGAGAGAAAAGAGAGAGAGAGAGAGAGAGAGAGACAGGAGATTTTGTAACAGAATGTGATTGTTTGGTAAAGCCGAGCGATATTTACTCAAAAAAGATTTAGACTTCCTATTTAGTAGATCCGTCTACGAGCGAGTCGAATTACTGTGTAAATTCTCGTATGTATCAACTTCCTGGCGTAGAAGCGCATACACGGAATTTCTATAAGTTGTCACGCGAGCAAACCGTGTACTCTCCGAATATTGATCCGCGCTCCAAAGTCGCAGGATCTGACGCTTCTTTTTTCTATGTAAATATCTTTGAGCGCACGCATCTCCACAATTTTATATCGTTCCTCCACTTTTTTCCTGTTTTTTTTTTTAAAGCATGTTTTCGACTTCTTGATAAAGAACATTAAGTTCAACCAATTGAAACCAATAGAAACCAAAAACCATTGTCAATTGTCAACTGTTTAAATTAATCTCAGCTATTGTTTCTTGTATTCTTGAACACGAGCATTCCAATAATGTAAATGAAGCTTTCGTTTGCCGGTGGATAAAGTGTATGGTGAATTCCCCTTGAAAGGCAGAGTGGAAGGAAAGGAATGAGTGGATGGACGGCAGTAGATTTGGCTCGACAAGAAATATCCAAAGCAAACTGTTAGACGTCACGCGATCGAGGTTTCACGAACATTGAATGAGAGAATTGGAAGGGGTCCGCGTGCATCATCCGATTCGAGGTCGAACTCGGTAAGATAGGATGCCAGGGGTTTCTTAAGTGGATTCCAATGTCGACATCGATTTCACCTATACTTGAGACACTTGCCGATCATTGTTCCGCAACAATATTTCCATCCATCGCATACGATCTATCACACTATAACCATCAGTATTTGCTTCCTCTGCTTTTTCTCCAGCTGTCAATGCACTTGCGAGAACAATATCGACGCGATTGACAAGTGGGAGCATTTAGATGCTCTCGAGTTTAATAGCGCATAGCCCGATTCAGCTGTTGATGAGTCATTTGTAATATCCCGAAGACAAGTTGTAGTAAATGAAATGACAATCGTTGTAATTACTCATCATTAATCATACGTTATAGAATCTTAATGATTCTTAAATAATCAAGAATTATGAACGAAGTAAATTCGAGTAGAGTTATACAAGTGCATTTAATTAGACACGATTGGAATGATTCGGTTTTATGAAAAATCTTTCGGTTCTCCAATTAGTTTTGTGGAGCTAGGGAAAGAACGGGAAGAGTAGGAAAAGGCAGAAAATCGTTGGCATCCTTCTGCAAATATGCTCTTTGTGCGGCGGATGGCGGGCGTGCCCTCTTCCCGTCAGATAAAATGGCGCATGAGAAAGCGAGAGGCCAGAATGGTGAAGAGGCGTCTTTCATTGGTGACGAGAGGAAAGAGGGAAAGAGTGGGATGGCTCGTCCTTGTGGAGGGAAGTAGAGAGGGTCAGTTAAGTTTGGGGAAGTTGGAAGGGTGTCTTGAGAGGCGAACGGTAGTGGGTAGGTCGTGGCTCGGTGGGAATCGTGCCGGCTTTAATCCAATTACCCACTACCCCTTTCCAGCTATTCCTCAGCCTGAACCACAGACAGAGTTTAGATTTAGATGGTCCGGCACGCTCGCACCAACGAACAACGGGACGATAAAGACGCAGAGCTCGTCGTCGCCCTGCTCGTTCCACCTCGTCGAAGCCGCTCTTGCCAAATCACTCCATACTCTTACGACTCTACCCTTCCCTCTTCCTTTTTTGGCAAGGCAACACTTCCCTTCATACTCATCCTCTATAATCTACCACGTGTTGCTAATACTCCACACAACCATTTCAACCATCTTCCACTCCAAGTGTCTTTTACCTTTTTAACAAGTTGACAACTTTTATTGTTATTACTTTTACCCAACGACTTTTGCCATTTACTCACTCAAGGAAACTCACCTTTTCCTCGCCTTTTTAAGATCCTTTCGCCAAGTGAACGCGACATTATTAGGAAGTAGAGTAGAATAAAAGAGCTTTTTCACTGCTATATCATTACAGAGCGCTCTGCTATTGTAAGAACCACCGGCGCCGAGCCAGTGGAAGATGGGCAGCAATTAAGAATGCCGGGAGGTTTCAATTTTCACTTGGACCACCTCCAAAACGCTCGTGTCAGAATACAAATGGTTAACACAAACGATGACAATCGCACATTAAGCGACATTATCATTCATTTTCAGAAGCGACCAACATTCAGGCGTCAACGAACCATCCGTTCTCAAAGAACTTCGCCATTCTTCTTCCAACACTTCTTAGACTGTCATATTTCTCTCTATTCCTTGAATTCTTGTAACCAACTCGAGATATTTTAACTCTACCTAACACATAATAAAAGCAACGCTCCTTTTATATATGACGAACTTTTGTGTCTGTCACCGTTTTATTTCCTGCAAGAAGCACTTGACTATCAAGTTACTTTATTCGAAGACAAAAGTAGCGCGAAAAACGTGAAACATTATTTCACCGCATTTAGCAGATTTATACGATTATTCATATTTTTAGCGATATAATAATATTACTGATCATTGTAAGTATTTCTAGCATTCAAATTCTGAAAATTACCTCTGACAGGTTGGTGGATAATTTAGTAGTCTTTGACCGAGTTTCTCTTGAGCAAATTAAATTGGGATAGGACCCTTTCCTATTGGTTGATAGGGATGTCGATGGTGATAAAGTGACTTTGACCACAAGCGCAGGTCTGTGTAAGAAAGTCTGCCGTTGAAAGGTTGACTGCTTTTGCCTATAGTTCACTTACTAATTAGTTATTCGTGTACATGTTCTCCAGGAACGTCGGCGTCGGTTTCGGGTGTTTCGTCCTTTAGAAATCACACGTGCTGAAACTCTGCCAATTCAGTTGGCGTTGACCCTCTTCACCCCGATCGTCATTCCCGGAAGACAGGCAAGACTTGCCAAATTTCACCGCAGCACAGCCGACAAATCGTTTTATAAATTGGCCAAACCTTACACGTATACATATATCTCATACTAGAATGAATTTCTCTTTTTTCTTTCGTGCCTTTTTCCACTCCTTTCCGGAAACACTGTTATACGAGAACTTTTCTTACCACTGAGAAATCCTGCTACACGTATTTTCTTTTAAAGAAAGCCTCTACTTTCAAGGAAACTTTTTCGATCTCAACCAAAGAGAAATTAGTTGAAAGATCCAGCTTTTTATTATTCTATTCTTATCTGGAAGGATCTCGGTCGTGGCATCATTTCCATTAGAAACAAGATTATGCCTGGCAGACTAACAATATCTCTGCATTGTCTTGTAAATCAGAGTCGGTTAATCGGATTGAATGGAGTAGGATTTAGTGTCATAGGAAGAATGATTTCAGAGATTAATGGTGTATTATTCAATCGCACTGCCGCGTCGTTTAGTGACAGAAACAAGAGCTTCCCTTGGGATGATAGTCCGCCATTAGCTTTCTCGTGTCTACTTATACATAGTATAGGAGATGCAGATATGCGCCCCAATGAACTTTGCCGCAGTGAGTCAACCCCTTTGACGAGCCATGCAAGACGGTCACTCAGCTTGCGGACTCGTTTCGTTACTCTTCCGCCTCGACGGCGGCCCCGACCCCGACCCCGACCCCGACCCCAACCCCAACTACGCCACTTTCCTACCATTTAATCTTTTCTTTTGAAGAAACTAGGCAGTTCGTATGGTACGTCCAGGTTTTGCGAGTTGAAAATATGACTCGACACAATTCGTAGGTTCATAGTTGCAAAGAATCTGGTTGATATGGACGCTTAAAAGGGTTAATGAGTTAGCTAGAAATCTTGGAAAGTGAGATTTTATTGTGTATGACTCGGCTAGAAATAGCCGAGTGAATAGTGGCATTCTGTAACACGCTTACCAGATCGTGATTGCTGTTAGGAAAACGAATTAACGTCGCGCCACTCATCCAACGAACCACTAGTACCTGCAGCGAACGCTAGTAATTAGTCCGCTCGTCCCCGTCCCAGCACAGTGAGAACGGCTTCATTACGATCGACGGGAAGTTTATTAGCTCCTTCAATTTCCAGTCCCTCTCCGCACGATCTCGAGTTTATCAATTGCCAGTACTATCCGTGCCAGAATTCTTTGGATTCCACACAGCGAATGAAAAAAAAAGAGCCGGCCAACTCTCGCACTTCATTCGAGTTGTACCATTAAAAATCAGGTCACTTTAGCGGGCTGCTTCATTCTCAAGTACTGAAGCTTCGAATTCCCTTCGAAGAAGGTGATTACGATTCCATCCTTTCATCTTCTCTATGATTAGTACTATGTATTGGATCGAAAAGAAATATCAGAAGGGACGTATAAGATATTGAAAATCATGGGATAATCTTGGCCTTTCAACACTTTAAAGACCTTGGTACAAAGTGTGTAAAGTTGATCCAACTTTGAGCACATTCACACGTCATGAAGGGGGAGCTTTATAAACTTGGGAGTATACAAGCTGTTTCCTTATTGCACGAGTACCTTAGGGAAGTGCTTAATTACGGGTGCCACTGTCGCAGTAGAGTACTGCGCGGCACCAAAGAGTTCTATTCTTAAAGACGATATCACCTTCACCAGACAGCATCATCTGCGCGCTCTATGTAGTATCTCAAGTTTCCCCTTAAAGCCCCTTTTCTTCCGGCATAGGCTTGCCGGAGATATTTAAATGGATAGGGGATGACACAACCGATCACCGTGCACTTAATCTTGGAAATATGATTACGGAAATTGGCAACGAGAGACGGCTTTCAGATTTCCGCTTTCTCCCTCCTACTTCGATAATTCAATGAATCGTCTTCCTCCTGCTAAAACAACTCTGAACATCGAGAAGCCTGTGGCTTCCAATTCCATCCTTTCACATTAGTAGAAAAATCTCTTCTATCCCTCGAAAAAGTGTATATGTGTGTGGAAGTGTATCTTGGGATTCGAGATCGAATGTTCCAATTGGGGAGGAAGATGTCGCGTCCGAAATAGAAGAGGTAATGAATAATGGAAAGGGATTCGAAGAGCGATAACCCCAAGTTGAATATAAGTATCTAAGATTTCGACGAGTCTTGATATTTATTACTTACTGAAAGTTGTTTCAGTAATAGATAAAAGATGAAGAGAGAAATGAATTTGTTGTAAAATGGTTTGAATGAATAGTATAGTAATTAATTGAAAGCGTCGTGTTATGACGTGAAACCAAAGTATATTTTCCCGTGGAATGTCGATCGTTGAATCGTACAGAGTGGTTTGTTCGTTTGACCAGTGGGAAACTAGAGTGAACGTTGCGCGTCCCAGGGATTACGTTCATTCATGATTTTCACGATGAATCGATGGAACCAGTAGCTGCGCGCGCGCGCTTATTCACCCTCCCCGGCATGGCAGATGCATCTGCCACCCATCTCTCACATCGTTCAAGAACCCCAAGTATCTTTTGCCTGATAACATGTATCCAGCTTTTATTGCCAGAATCTCGTGAGCTTTGATAGTCCATCTCGACACATATAAACAGACAATATGTCAAATGCTTCTTAGCATTTCTTGGCACCAGAACTAGTACAATATATATTTTCTTTCATTCCTTTGAAAGAAGTTTTAAAGAACACGTGTTTTTCTTTAATCTTATCGTAGCTTTATGCAGTAGTTTTATTAACAATGTATTTAGTTCGCGTATCACTAGCGCAGTCGGAATTAAGTAATTTACTTGAAATAAAAGAAAAAGCAATTCTTTAACTTGGTATGATAGGGGCATGGTAGCGGTTAGAGAAGTTGTTAAGTTTCTTGGTAGTTATCAACAATGAAGGAAACTGGTGCGGTAGATTGCGAGCAGGGTGGAATGGGGTGGCGAACTTCTACGTCGGACACGTGTACCGGTCTTTCAAGCGGCAGCAGAGTTTTGCGTGGGTGGAGCCATCTACGTATTGGAGTCGGAAACGAGGCTGAAACGCGAACAGGGTGGTTTCATCCGCAATGCGCTCGGTAAACTAATTGTTTCGCGTGATTCTGTATTATCCACGCGACGGGGTCCCAAACCGCAGAACTCTTTTTCTATTTTCCTTCCTCTTTGTTTATTCGCTCGTCTCATCCGCGTACCTTTTCCCCATGGCAACAACAATCACCTTCAATTTCAGAAGCGTGTTTTTTTCCACTTGCTCTACTTCTCTTCCGACAAACTACCCTCTTACACTTTCTTTCTGGTGCGCCCTCCTTCCTTCATTCTCTTCACCGACTTTCTCCCGCGCTGGTAGCATCTGATAGTTATATCATGTTTGGATAAAAATGTCAAAAATTGTACAATTGAGATAACAATATAGAAAAAAGCTTGACGTTCTGATTGATGTCTTCGTAAACCTAGAAAGCATTCAGTGAATCATCGAGGCAATTATGATTGAACCGGAAATTTGTAGACCCTAATTCACGCTGGACGGATCAATGTTTTCAAACTGCCAGGGATGCGACAAGTCATCCACCCATTGTTTTCAATACAACACAAGTTTTCACGAGTTATCCATTATCCATTACAGTTATCAAAAAGGGCAAACAATCGGGTGAAAAATCAATTGACTTATCCAGCAATATTAATAAGAGTTAAAAGAATGGAACATAAAGGTCGCTGGATATAACAGGGGGTAGCTTTGCCGCAGGTAAGGAAGGGGTTTTATCAGCATCGACTAACGCAATGCACTCGACAAGCGTGCTGCTGGCTATCGGCGCGAGATGGCGTGCAACGTTTCCAATGAAAGCTGCCGGTCGCACGTGCATCCATTCTCCTCTGTGGAGGGTGCTGGCATTGCTACTTCAACTAACCCCGTTCATCTCTCTCTCTCTTTCTCTCTGCCCCTCCCACTAGCACCGATTCAGCATCAGGAACGGGGGAGTGAGCGAGCGCAGTTGGAGTCGTCCTGCGGCACCCCTCTCCAGAGCGCGATTCTCCAACAAATCCCACCAACGATGTCCATGACGTCAAGACGCATTGCGACATAGCCCTCCACCCCTCTGGCTGGCTGGTTGGTTCACTCGCTCGCTCGCTCGCTCGCTCGCTCGCTCATTCGCTTGCTTCCTTCGTTGCTTGTCTCCTCTGCCTTCCTCCCGCTCGCTCTCTCCTTGCACATACACCTTCTTGCAGTCGCCGACTCGCACAGCCTTCTCACTCTCTCTCATCATTGCTTCTACCAGCCATCAGCCTTCCTCTCAAACCTGCTGCTACTGCTGCTGCTGCTGCTGCTGCCACCTCCTTCGACCAAATCCGCTCGCCCACCACCACCTCAATCTCTCTCCAGCCTCGTTTTCTTCCTTTCCCTGCCTATCGGCATGCGTCGCCGCTCAACAATAATCCCGCTTTTCCCAAACCATTCTTCTTTCAGCTACTGCTATCATCCACCTTTCACCGGCTCTTAAACCTACCTTGGCAACTCGCAAAAAGTCCCAGAGATCTAGAACCGGATCCCAAGCACTGCCAATGGAAATTCCGATTCGAGCCCTTTATTGCTCAGCCAGACAAAAGCAGGCACAAAGCGGAGATAGGAAAGCGAGATGTGGAAATGCCTAGCGACATCAGGAGAGAGCCAATCTATTCTATCGTTGGCAAGTAATGCCACTTTGTGCACTTGACTCGGAACTTGGATTGTCTGTCAAGAATCTTAAGCTGGCAGCGGCTTTCCTCAGGATTCAATTAATCCTTAATAGAAAGTGTCAGGCGCACCTCTTTAATCTGAGAAGCTTTTTCATTCTCTGACCAATAGGAAATCTTGCACTATCTTGAAATAGTCGACGACTTCGAGATAACTTTTTTTTAATAACTCAATGCAGTCTCCGAGGGAAATGACTCGTATTCCATCCCCTCTCTCTCTCTCTTTGTCCGTCTGTCTGTCTCTTTCTCGCCCGCCTGTTCTCGTTTTTTTTTCTATACACCGGCAACGAACACGGTTATTTTATGCGCTGCGTCAGTGCACGATCGTGCATCGCAATATCTAGGCCACGCGAGTTTAGCCTTATTTATTAATACGGAATTCCGAGGGCGCACGTCTCGAATATCGAGTTGATGCGAGGGTGAAACTTCATTCTCCTTAAAATCATTTGTTATTTACTGATCGTGTAATCATTAGCTTTATTACACATCGAATACTGGCAGAGGTGTAATAAAGAAAAAATATTTCATGTTTGAACTGGTAAACACGATGCGGAAGAAGCTCCGACCAATTGTTGTGCAAGGTGCGAAAAAAGCGCGGTCATAAAAGCTCGACCCTTACTGTTGGCACTGGTAGCGTCGTCAGAGGGGTGACGGATCCCCTCTGCCTTTTGCCTCTGCTCGCTCTTTTCTCCGTCACGTTAATTACCGCTGATTATAACGCCGTATTTTACGCTCGCCCTTTTTCTCATCTTCGTAATATCACTTCTCCTTTACTTTGTTACATCTTGCTTTTTCAAATAAATGATGTCCTTGTAAAGGTTTGACTTCGCTCCACTTCCCTCGAAGAAAGGTTACCCAACGGGAGACTGGTCGAATCACTTTTCCTTTAAAGTATAACTTTTACTCGAACTTATATTTCTCAGGAACTCCTGCTAGTTAGTTTGTCGCGTGATTGTTCTACTTTTCATAACTTGATATATTCATTCACCATTAAAGTAATCACGAACAATGGAAACAACAATTATTCTTTGCAAATCATGGAAAACTTGATAATCAAGCTACAAATCATAGAAATTAAGCTGACTCATGTGTTCTGTAGATCTGTTCAATTGTTTCCTTTGTCAGACAAGAGAGTTCATCTCGTGATTTGGAATCGGCAGTGGGAAGGTTTCGGTGATGGAAGAGGAAGTGGCTGCTTTTCGCAGTGCGGCCCGCGATCGATCCGACCGCGCGACTCCACTGCATGCGGTTAACGTCACTGCGCGCATCTGACGAAATTTCCCAAGTGGACTTGTTCAGAGCAAGTATGTGTGTGTGTGTGTGTGTGTGTGTATGAGAGAGAGAGAGCCGAGTGATACCGAGTCGCACCGAGTTAGAAGTTGGAAGAAAGTCTGACTTGCCGAGTAGTGAAAAGGGGGGTGATGGGAGATAGGTTGATGGGGAGAGGGAGCGCGAATGGTGAATGGTGAATGGTGAATGGGATGCTGGATCCGCGGATTCTGACAGTCCACTTTGAACACGAGCTTGCGAGCTGCACTGCGTCATTCGCCCTCGGAATGGGAATTAGTTCGGAATTCGGTATCAACGGAATGCCCACAGCACGCTTGCTTCACTAATCCGCAGACACCAAATCCACCCCGCTTTCTATCGTACACTGAACTTGAGCCGAATCATTTGTCCCGTTGCCAGCCTAATCAAGCTCACGGTTGATTTTACTTTTTGGTAAATAGTACAATCATCTACTATGATAATTGTTATTTGAACATCAAGGTTAAAGTAGCACAGTGCCTTGTTAATGAATGCGTCATTCACGTGGCTTATTAGAATCAGGCGGATCCGCATTATCATCCGAGCATTTCAAGCATCCCTTCTCGTCGCCTGTCTATTCTAAGGATGTTCTTGTCGATCTGCCGCATTCACCCTCTAACTACTATTTCTTTCCTCCGGCGACTGTTATTAATTATCGCACGAACCAGTAATTAGTCATCGGGTAATTTGGAACGGATTCTCGAGATGAGTAGTAATGAAAGACTTGCTTATCGATGAGAAAGAGAGAAGTGGATCATTTGTTGAATCAGATTTTGAGAACTAGGTGCTTGTATGTGCATTCATGTCTGCGGATCTTATGAATCGCGAACCTTGAAATCCTTTACGAATCACGTCCTTTTAGAGAAGGAGACCGAATAAGGGAGTGTGCAGAGCCATCCCATTTACCATGGGAAATGTAGTTCCTGGCGTTTCGCCCACCGTCGTTTTGCCTTGCTATTCTCAGGCCCGACATTACCTTCGTTTCGAAAATATACTAGCTCGCGCTTCCCGCCCGAACGTCTTCCTCCTCTTCGTCACCACAAATATTCAAACATTTCAGGAGCGTACCAGCTGTGAAAGCCACCCACCACCATCACTCTCTTACCTTTTGCTCATGAGAATTCTATCTTTCTCTTTCTGGTCCATTCACTCTCCAGTTATAAGATCTTAGCAGCACTCTTACAAAAGGTGCTGTAAGATGATCAGATTTCATGATGTTTAATGCCAAGTGTTTATGGAAGAGGCACAAACTGTCACTGTGTGACAGGAAAAAAAGAAAACGGGTTACTACAGCACGTTAAAGATAAAAGTTGGGCAGCTGTGAAATATGAGCAGTCGCTGCCTTCTGGCCAAGAAGCTGTCAAAATGAAATAGCACAGTGATTAGTAGGGAATATATACCACAATAACCAGCTGTAGAGGGCTTGGTAGTTAGGGTTGGTGGGGTAGGATGGAGGATGGATCTTGAGATGGCGGTTTTACTCCAGGACCCGTAATCTCTTGAAAACCTGATTGCCTCTTTACTTTCTCCCTCAGTGGCTCCCGTCAACCCGGCACTTGCTCGCGCTTCTAAGCACGTGTAAGTGTAAACACGTAGTCGCGATAGACAATAGCATAGTTGGTACTTCGGTTAGATCGTTTTAAGTGGGTTCAGTAATAAAAATAACGTTTTAAGAGTATGGTTTAATATTACTTATCTTATTTTAAAGCAGACGCATCGTTTTTATACCAAGAAGTTTGATGGGATTCCTCTTCAAAAATTTGCGAAAAAATGAACTTTGAGCTAGGGCTCTGGAATTTATATTACTTCTTCGTTAATGTAAGAAAACATTTCCCACCAAGGTTCAGCCCCGGAAAATGTCGGGAAGTATGAAAAACATGGGAAAAACCACGAAAATGAATTTTTCAGAATCGGTTTTCCATATGTTTTCGGTACAATTCTGGCATTTCTGCCACTGGTTTCATGTTTTCTTTTCGTTTTGATACACAAACAATCGAAATATCAAGCGTTCGTCCAAGTCCCAGAACCTTCGAAAAATCGAAAATTTGTGAAGGGGTACATATGCAAAAATTTGCGAAAAAACGAATTTTGAGCTGGAGCTCTGGAATTTATATCACTTCTTCCTTGATCCAAGAAAACATTCTCCACCAAATTTCAGCCCCTGGAAAGGTCAAGAAGATTGAAAAACATGAAAGAAACCACCCGAATCGGACGAAATTAATTATTTAACATGTCATTTCCGAGTGTTTTCGATACCTTTCTGAATTTGAAACCACAGATTCTTTATTTAACATTTGTTCTAATGTTTAAACAATCGATTTATGAACAATATACAAAAATTGCATATATACTTTTACACCAGACTAAAATGTACCATACTAAAACGTTAAAATGTTTCCTCACCAGCGCAACAGCGTGACAGAGGGACAAAAAACAGGAGTTAATATAAAAGCATATAATAAATACCTGGTGGTCTTGTCCATTTCCCGTTCCTCGTAACACACAGCTCCAACTGCATGCTTCTTCTAAGGCGGAAGCTTGAAAATTGGAGCAGTGCAGCAAACCGCGCGCGGGATTCCGGGAATGTTGACGGAGAGAGAGAGAGAGAGAGAGAGAGAGAGAGAGAGAGAGAATGTATGAGTGGGAGGAGAGTGGGGTGGGGGTGGGGGTGGGAGAGCGCGGCCCAGTGTCACCGGGAGCGAATTAAGGGCGGCCAGGAATACACACGTTGACTCGGAGGAGAGGGAACCTTGATGACGGAGCTCCTCCTCACTGGTAGTTACGCCGATGAATGACGTCCAGTAACTTCCTGAAGAGCAATCGTGACTGTTCTCGCAATGCTTCCCATCTCTCGCCGATCATTTCTCTGCCGTTCTTCTTTTCTCCCGTGAGGATTTATCATCGCCTACGGGATGTGCTCGGGAATGTCGCTTGGCGAGAGATGCCAGCGCATTCCCTAAGGGCACACTGCCATCTGCCATGGCGAACATTACTCTGGTGAGAGTTTACGGTGATGAGGAACAATTAGCGATTAGCAAGCCGGCAGAATGCATGCTGGAATGAGAGGCGCCTTCCTCGGTATCACCATGCTACCGCGGCGTAGAACAAGATCTTCTGAGCGTAAGAAGAGGTAATGTCCGTTTTCCGACGCCGGGGCCCGCGCTTCCGCTAACATCCATCCTCTTGCTTTACTAATCAATCTAATAACTAGCGAATGACTTGAAATTGAGATGCAGACTTGTGTGATTCAACTAATCTTCCTCAGAGATCCTATTATTTACTGGACAGATGGAGTTACAGGTCCAAAGAAATGTAGTTTTCATTCGTAATAAAAAAAAAAAGAACTCCTGCTATAGGCGAATGTAATTTTGAATTTACTCTAAGACCGCTAATCTTATAGATTGCGCTATGGCACGACGCGTCTTATGCTATCATGACCAGTGGATTCAGAAGAGTTAGTCGCTCAAGGTCGACGCTACAGGCATTAGCAAACGCTCGATCTTTTTTTCTCTACTACCACTGACATTTGGAACTGTTAGCGTATCTCAGAGTCCGAATAAAAATAGCTCGCCCGCGGAGAGTTGTGGTAACTTTGGAGGGAGTTACTGGTTGTTGGAGCTTTGGAAAGAAGCTTCTGCCATCTACTCGCAACTACCGGCAACGGAGACACCGACGCCCCGACGCCGTTCATCGAATCATCAAACAATAGGGACATTTCGACTGGTGAACGAAGGAAGAGTAGGTTAGAGAGTGAACGAATGCCGTGCGAAAAAGGGGCAACTGAACTGTACTAGGTAACCTGTATTGACCCAGGTCGAGGCTTGCCTGCAGTTAATCGCGATGTTCCCCCCCCCCTCCCCCCCCCCCCCCTCTGGTATACTGCAAAATGAACTCACCTACCTTGGCCAACAGATCTTTACACTGTGCACAGTGCACTTTTCATTTATCATTTCAATCCATCTGTGGAATTAGCAAGAATTGCCACTTTTCTTTTCATAGTTTTCTGGTCCACTCTCAGATTCCTGGATGCCACGTGTTTGTTGTTCGCGATGCTAGAAGGTCCCTTGTTAATCCAGATTCGGAGAAACATGAGTGGGGTTTTTGCATCATAGAGATCGAACGGTACTCTCTGCTGTCAGCAACAGAGCCGATTGAACGGGTCGATGAACATGAAAAGGGGATGCAGCTCAGTTATGATTCGCCTAGCATTCTAGTCTCGTTAGTTGCCGTTATTTGGATCAGTGTAAAAATGTAGGCTATCGACAATACATATGACAATACACATAGCAATAATTGTTGGACGACACATGTTCTTTTATTGATTCGTGTGACGCATGGGAAAAAATCGCTGGAAATAATTAGCGTTGCGTTTTGATTTGCTTTCACTATTAAGAGCACACACACGCCAAGAAGAGTTGTAAGCTGTGATAGGCCAGTTGAATAAATAAGTTGACACTCATCAACATTGACGCACAGGTCGATCTCGTGCTTTCCGGAAAAGTCGGACAGTGGGGCAACGGGCATTAAATAAGCGACATGTGCTCAGGTGAGCGACACGTCGCTGCGCAACGTCCTCCAAGACATACTTGTAGAAACAGCCTTTACCAGAGTAAACTATTCTATTACATCCAATCTCGATCATCTATGATCTACGTTTATCATCCGTTTCAAACCTCTGAAATTTCAATACTCTACACTTAAGTACATCTATGCGCTCCGAATACTTTCTCTTTATTCGCCTCTAAACACTATAGTCGAATGACTCATGCCCTTTCTCTTGACCGAGATTTTCTCCAAGTTGGACACAAGTTCCAATTGGCTCAATGCTTGCCATATAGTGCACGCAAATTTTAAAAGCATATTTTTCAATATTACCTCGCTTATTTTCGATTCAACTTCGTTTATAGTATATCCAATGATTATGATTATTTATTTTGGAAAATTAATTCGATGGGTTAATAGAAAATTGGATTTGGCCGATGGGAATAAAGTAAGGAAAGGGTAACACGAGTGACCAAGAATGGATACGCCTACTGCACGCTGGGCATAAGGCAACAAGCGGAGCCCTCCACTACGCTAACTATACTCAGCTTTCAGGAGTGAGAGTCAGTCATAGCGTCGCCGTGCTAGCATTCGCGTCAGTTCTACAGCTCGCCACCCGGTACCCGTAAAACCTCTTCGACGCCGACACGCAGACTAATCGTGGCACACTGACCTACCCAAAGTATAAGGGGGAACCTCCGTTCCTTTTACCCTTCAATCTTACGCCGTACACTCGAAAGTTCCAAGGCCGCCACCTACGCGAATCCTCCTCACGCATCTCGTTCCATCTTCGTCTTCGTCTTCGTCTTCGACTACTACGACAACCACTAAGTTACTATACTATAATTACATACGTAACATATTCCAAAAATTTGGCCTCCGAGTTCCCCCTCACGTTATTAGAATAGAGTACTTGTTCAATCTTCAAAGGTATCATTCTGATCTCTTAAACATTCCGTCTTGAGAAGTTCTCTTCGCTCTCCAACTCTGCATACTTTTGCGCGAGCCTTTTCATCTTTCACCTCTGATAATGGATATAAGTACCGTTCCATTTGCGTTTAAAGTTTTCACTGTATAGTACTTAGTAGTAATTTCAAGTAGCTTTGAAGAAGGAAAGTTTTGATCCTGATGGTTGGTGAAAGAGGCTAAGCTCGAGTGGAATTCATCAAGCTATCTCGAAGTTTCCTCTTTTCTTGAACAGTGTAATAGAAATCGTTCGCGATCGATTATGGTGAGAGACGTGCGTATAAAAGTGAAGTGAGAAACATTTGATTAGTCGATGAAATTGATTTTATTAATTGAAATTTTATTAATGTTCATTGTTGGAAGATGGTTGATTGAGTGATGTAATCTGAAAGGATTTCAAAATGATAGATGAACAATCGAAAAAGGCGCGCCCGCCAATAGACATTTCGAAACGGGGTTAGCGTGTCGACGTAGCTGGACCGTTTCTTCATATTCTGGTATTGACCGGGTGCTCGTGGCGCCACCCGCCACTGCCATCTTCCGGTGTGTTGATTCACCCCGGTGAGAAAAAGTATGGCCGGGAGGGTAGCGGGGATGCTACCCGAAAGAATAGCTGATAGGGGTGGGTTCCTTCTTTCCCCGCTCTTTGACTCGAGGGTGTTAGTTGCGATTATCTCTTGATCTCTTCCCGTGACTTACCTGCCGCATATTTCCATGCTACTCGACCCTTTTCAAGTGGCGGTTCGCACCACTCAAAGATGAGAGATCTCTATTAGAGAGCAATTGAGTATGAGAAGAAAGGGAGTGTTGGTTGCGGAAGGGGCGGCATCATGCTTGAAATTGAGGAATGCTGGTGCGAGGGATAAGGGATGAAACTGGACGCTAGCCAATGCGACCAACACGCCACCACACTTCTCAACCACGTGGATTCCCCTCGCTGTTGGTACCTTCCTTTTGGCAACAGTTGCCCACACTTGCTGCTCTCTGCCACCTTTCACCCTTTCGCTTTTTCATCCCTCCACTCGGTTGCCTCGAGACCGAGAACTCGAGGGTTTCAATCCTCTACTTGGTGCCACGCCACATCACATCACACCACACACACCACACCCCAACCCATTCTCTCGTCCTTTCCCGCAAGCTGTTGCGCTTGGCACAGCTCGCACACACCCCTCCGCCTTCCCAGGAACTTGATTCCGTGCCGCCATCTCTTTGCCAACCAGCCGCCCTCTTCCAAATCCGAGTGGCTCTTACTCAAGCCTCTCTACGATTACGCGCTTTCCCCTCTTCGAACTTCCCGAGAGCGTCAACTACTTACTTTTTATGACTTTCCGGATTCGTGATTATCTTATTAAGCGCCGTCGTCTTCTTCACACTCGTATTTTAATATTCTCCACAAGTAGAATCATTAGAAACTTAGTAATATTCAATTGAACGCATACAATGAACGAATTAATGATATATGCGGAAAGTGCGTAGATTCGATGTCAGGAACAGAGGAGTTCTCGTTTAGGGGATGCTTCTAATTTTAGAAGAGGGTGTGCATCACTTCCGGCTAATCGCGTTCTCCGACAGAGTTGGTCCGGGAGGTTGGGTCACTCGGGGCCGCCCAAAGATCAACTTTATTAATTAGGCCGTTAAACGATCGAGGATAAACGAGGTGAGGTTTGACCCAAGTTCCAAGGGAAGTGGTACTTTCGAGCTCTCTCTTCTTTCTCTCTCCCCCCCCCCCCCCCCCCGACATAATTGAATTGACACCAAATTGTCCTTGTTCAGCTCGACATGCTTTAACCTCTTTCCAATTCCACCCTTCCTTCCCTCGAATTCTCGCCCCTCGCTTCGGCTATTCCATTGGTGCTGCCACCAGGTGGTATCCACCGAAATCAGATTCTCTCAGGTAGGGTAAGTCTGGTTACGCTGGACGAGCTGAGTCGATGTGATCGCGTCCCGGAAGGAAGATCGTATCGAAACATCGGCATGGACATTGCCGCGCACGTTGCAACTTATTCACCTTCACTTTGGCATCATAAGCCACTTATTTTACCAAGTTAATCCAACTCGTTTATCCACTCAGTGGATGAAGAATCGTGTGTCGCAAACAGTTCTCTCTTTTAACGCTTAGCTCGTTCCAACCTCGAAATACCACTCTTCTAACGCCTGACCCATGCCTCACCGAATCTTCTTCAAAGTCACTAGAACAACTAGACACACATCTTCAACTGTCTCGAGACCATCCGTGTCAGGTGACACACCAAATATCAAATAGTTTCACTAGTTCGGTGTTAAGGTGAGGAAGATACGGAGTTTGAAAAAAGGGCGAGGTGTGTGTTGCTGGGTTAGCTGGGTGTGCTCTAGGAGGGATAATAATCAGTGGCGCGTGTATGAGGTCGAGGAGGGTTAGGTACCGGGTAGGATTCCGGTGCGCCGGCATGTTACCCGAGTTGTCACCGAGCATGGCCGATCCACAGGGTCACGCAACCAGTTATCCACGCTTTAATAAAAGAAGGAATACCCGCAAGGCTCGAGGATCGACGCTTGGGAAAATCGGTGTGCCAGGGAAGAGGATAGGCTAGAAGAATAAGCACTGACCAGTGAACGGGGCGGTTGACTGTGCGAGAGAACACTACTACAGAGGAACTAGATCGAGTGGCAGGCAGGCAGGCAGGCAGGCAGGCAGGCAGGAGGACGGCAAAAGGAAACGAAGTGCGAGAGTAGGACAACTATACAGGAGTGCAGGAGAGAGCACGTGTGTGTGTGTGAGAGAGAGAGAGAGAGAGAGAGAGAGAGACAGAGGGGAAGAGGTAGATAGAACGAAAGCGAGAGAGCGAGAGAGCGAGAGAGCGAGAGAGAGAGCGAGAGAGTGAACGGGCGGGTGAAATCTCGGATTTGAATGGGTGGGCCGGGAGCCGGTAGGGTTAACAGGCACGAGCTGAACGCGGTGCCAAAGAGTCAGCTCGTTCACGGGGATCGGACCCTCGAAATCGACGAGCCGGCAGCTCCGTCGGGATCCTCGACGAGCAGAGCGAGCACCGTACGAGCTGGCTGCCGGTCTTGTCAGTTGAACGCAGACTGCCCCACGTCGGCATCCGCCCAGTTGCCGCCTCCGTCGCCGCCTCCACCGTTGACCTCTTTGCACCCTGGTGGCAGCCACGAGGCCACCACCACCACCACCACCACCACCACCACCACCATCATCACCACTGCCAATTCTGTCTGCACTTTCATCATCGACAACAACAACAACAGCAGCAGCAATCGGAACGATCAACAACAACATCTGGACAGCACTAGCCCGAATACAGGATCAAAAGGGAAGAAAGTTGCAGCGATGTCATCACCGCCAAGACACCGTAGGGGCTTCGACCCCAACGATGCTACCGTCAACGACTATCGCCGCTATCGTCGTGTAAAGACGAGACAGCGGTGAGTTCTGAGCACTCGCTCTCTTATGTCTTCTCTACGGCCGTTCTCGGAACCACCAATCACCTCTCTCCCGCTCTATCTCCTGGCTTCAGCCGGTTCATACCGCGCGTCTTTCCCCCCCCCCACCCCACCCCCCCTCACGTATTGTTGAATTTGACCCCCGCTGCTCTTACCACTACTCACTCAACCACCTGACCCACCCATCTTCTCACGTCTCTCCCACTTCTACTGCACTCTATTTCTCTGTCTCTCTCATTCGCTACTTTATGTCCTCAAATGCGAGTGTAATAGTAATCGTGCAGCAGAGTGGTCCAATCAAATGAGTGCACACTTATCTGTACATTGATTTCAACAATTTAAATTGGCACTTCGAGGGATTCTTTAATATAATTGTATTATAGTGAAATAACAAAGATCAAAAGGAAACGAAAAGAAAATGGAATTACTCTCACATGATATTTGGAACGTACAATTCAAATTTGACAGAGAAGAAAAAGAAAAGATAATCTGACTAGAGATTGATAGGTGAACGAGAGAGAAACACGTCCACATCCTCGCCCCACGCCCCTCCGGCGCCCCTCCACCGCCCCTTGCCCGAGATCGATCCCCACGACGGTCTAGCAGATTCACGCAGCTTCCACTGATGCCGTATGCACAATGTTCACAGAGGCTTTGTATGTTCTACACGGTGATATCTTGGGCGCTGGACACAGACCTCCCCGACATCTCTCCCGACACTGATCCACCAGCACAAGGCATATTAAAAAAAAAAAAAAAAAAATAAAAACAAACACACACAAGCTTGCGATGTTCGATGTTGGACCGCTTACTGGTTGTGCCCTGCCCTGCCCTGCCACGAAACCTGCGAGGAATGCCCACCAAAACCAATAAAAAAAAAACAAACAAACCAAAATGCCAAAAAGCTTGATGTCAATAAGAACGTGTGCATCTAGAGACGTTTCGATGTGCCTCGGGATATGTCTATACATGTATCCATAGCGATGAGAGCAGACACCAAGGCCCTACCACTTGAAGATGGCCCGGGATTCGAGGATTGGAGCGATCTATCGATCACGTGCGTTAATCCATCAGGAGCACTGTCAATATCCATTCTCCCCACCCCGCTCGCATCACTGTTCGCGATCCTTTCCATATATGTATATCTATATACATACTATACGTGTGTCTGTCGATGTTTCGATCGAAGCTTGGAATGCGATATGCCATACGGAATGCAAAAGCAGTGGAATGAAATGGAATGGAATGGAATGAAATGGAATGAAATGGAATGAAGAGACTTGCACTTTGGATATAAAAAAGCTGAGTGGAATAAAGGACGAACCGTATGAGAGTTTTAATAAAAAAAAAACAAACTATAGAGACGCTTTTCCACATGCACACCCTCAATTGTTGATGTCGCGCTTGAAGGAAATGCGTCGTCTTCTACCCCTCTTTTGTACCTTTTCGACTTGGACTTGGATAAGGACTTGGTTCCTGATCGCCAGACGTGCCAGAGAATTCAACAAATTGGGCTTGAAAGTATCCGGATCCGCTTCTCACCCCTTCTTAGTCGCACAATGGTATGCGCCACTCTATTTCTCCTGATGCGAGTGTGTGCGTGCGTTTGTTTACAAGTTGTCACTTGTCTGACATGAATCGATCAAGCCCATTCTGGTGTATGTATTCTTTAGAGAGTGGCTGCATTTTTTCTTTAACTCTTTGTTGCCAGAAAATCTTGCATGTCTTGTGTTTCTTGTATGTGCTCGTGTTTTCGGAGGTGATATTGCGTGCCTTAATGTACTTGTGAACAGGGAAGCATTTATTGGCATTGTCCAAACGACTATTTAAATATTTTAATAAAATGTTTAGTATTCAAGGACACTCGACCCTTTTGTCTTACTAACCCATTAGAGACAAAGCAGTGGTCCTTAAATAATATAATGATTCATGAAGTTGAATAATAGTTGAAGTAGTTGATGTAAGTTCGATTAATCTTAATCGGGGATTGACCGAGTATAAAACAAAATAATTCTATACTCGATACTTGAATTTAACACTAACTAAGCATATTCCATTGAAAGAGTCTCTTTTCGTAAAAGCACCATTTTTTGTCAGGCCTTGGTATTCCAGCATCATCGCGTTTCTTCTATGTGGTTACCAGCTTTCCGAAGCCTTCCAAGCGCGTTTGTGTTGTAAACTAGTCCGTTGCCTTCGACCTCAGGTCTGTCGGAAGATCGTCTTGCTCCCCTCATTCCATATTCGACATAAATACCACTGGTCATGTACTATTTTAAATTCTACCCTTAAATACTACCCTTGGACGCATCCCTTCACATTCTTCGTATAAAAGATCCGACTTTCTTCATTGATTCTGAGAGTCAATACTGGTATGTGTGGGTGATATAGAAATAGATATCTGAAGAGTAGCGAAGAGTATTTATTTTAATTGGACCAAACGCTAGAGGAGAGAAATGATGGTCGCTGTTTTAGAATTGGGGTTCGTGGGTGAGAATTGGTTGTCTGATTCGTACGTTCCTGATACTGCCACAAGTATTAGTCCAATGCCACTCGGCGGTAACTCTTTTGCTGAGTAGTGGCGACATAGTGTTCAGCCTTCGACACGGCTTCAGTACGACGTTGGTGAAGATCGGTTTCGGCTCGCGATTTCATGAACGCGTGGACATTCCGAAGCCGAGTAACTAGTGGGAATTCATTGTGAAAAAGGGCCGCCTATCAATTTAACACTGTTCGATCTAATAATGAAATATCGTTCGATCGAAGTTCCATCGGGCGAAGGGACCTCGTTAAAATAAAGCTCGTGGTTGGAAAGCTGGAACCTGCCGCGTTAAGGTCGGCTCGGGTGTAATTCCATTAAGAGTGCGGTTCCGTTCAGTTATGTTAAGTTTGCCGTTCGCTTTAACGGTGTATTACGTGTGTCAAGACTTTGAAGTGTCTCCGCAAGAATCTCGGCTGGCTTATTGAGTCGACAGTTGGCTCGGCTTGTGCGGCAGCTTGTCCATCTAGCAGAAGTATTCGCTCTCTTGAAACGGGAAAGCTCTTTTCTTTTTTTTCTTTTTTTTGGTAGGAGCTTACAATGCCTATAAAGAGGCTGTTCATGTGAAATATATCGAACGATCGCGTATCCCGGGTGAATGTACAGTTAGTGAGTTCTCCGATCGAACTAAAAGTCTACCATGCTATTGGAAGGGTGATATGGGTGGATGCACCCTCCTCTTGGACTCGATACTACTGGTGGTTGCGTCGAACATTCTTTTGCGTGCAATCGGTATCTGTCAGGTTTGCCTGCCGTACTCCATCATACTCTCGTTCTTCGTCGTATGCATTTTGTACCTGTGAGTATGGCAAACGCTATATCCTAGGGAGAGTACATTTTGGCTAGTAAACGCTCGAGAGTTCTCAAGCAGGTCCGATGATAAGCAGTGCCGAGCAAATCTAGCGTTAATGAGCAATAACCATCTTCCACGATTCTCACTTCGATTTTCGAGTGGCATGCCGTCAGGACACCTTGTATCTGCCGCAGATAGTGTCGATCAGTCCGAGCTGGGACAAGTAAGCGCTTCATGGCCAGGCCTCACTGTAAGTCTTTCATTGGTATCAACCGATTCATACTCAAACACACATACATAAACTAGCCCCTTTCCACTTGATCGGCACGTCCAAGATTAACTAGACTAGGCTACTAGTTTTGCCTCTAAACCGCCGGTTAACAATTCCATGAAATCTCCACTACTTGATTGCTGCCTAGCGGCGATCCAGTTTCTCGCCATGAAACATTCAAAACGTCAAGTGGAACCAACCTCGTATTACAACTTGCCCCTGTTACTGCGCTCAGCAGGCAAACGCTAGATACGTGTCAATATTGTGTCAAGTGAGCAAGTAACCCTTTACGGTCTGATGTTCAGCTGTGAATGACCTTCTAACAACGTTGTATACTTCATCAACTTGATCCTGACCGTTAAAGGATAGTACGTTCTCAAGTCAATTATATGGCAATGTATTACTCTTGGATGGTTTGGTGAACACCATTATCTCTACTATGTCTTGTGATTCGATAATGGCATATGATTTCCAATTTCATCAATTGATTAGCGTCAATCATAATCCTCTGGCATCATCATCCACCTTTTATTTAAAAGGAATATTATTGAATTGAGACAGTTGCTCGAAGAGTGTGCTCGGTGAAATGTGACGCACGGTGTACATCAGAGCGTGAAGCGTTAAATGACGAGATTTTTCTAAGAAGCTAGGTTTAGCGTGTCGCTAATCAGGCGTGCCTGTGCGTGGAAAGAGAAAAGTAAGAGCCCGGACACAGGACGCTCATACTGTCGGTGGTGGTGTAGATAGTTTTCACGAGGGTGTGATGAGATAATGTCTTATCTAACAGCACCGACCGGGGAGACTCAAATGAGACGGAGAGGATGCCGGGCTGGATTGAGAGATTCTTGTTCTTGTTGGTGATTCTGCCCGGCGGTGCGGGTGACCGCAGCGGTCCGTTGCCACGGCGCAAAAAGCGGTGACAGTACCAAAAGATTGCGCATAGTTCGTCTTATCGGCTTTGTTAGCATACTATATTCTTTTGTCGTCTCGAGCCCTCTTGTACATACAGGGTGTAACAGATAGAATGGAATCAACTTTTTGCCATCGAATTATCGCTAATACCGACATTGCGTAATTGTTTTGTTAACCGTGTAATGTCACTTGTGTCGTGTGTCGCGTGAACTTACGCGGAGTGAATCACGACAGACGGTTTCTTCCACGTTTTGCAATCTTCCCGACATTTTCCGGAGCTGTAATTTGGTGGGGAATGTTTTCTTGCATCAAGGAAGAAGTGATATAAATTCCAGAGCCCTAGCTCAAAATTCATTTTTTCGCAAATTTTTGCATATGTACCCCTTCACAAATTTTCGAATTTTCAAAGGTTCTCGGACTTTGACGAACGCTTGATAAATCGATTGTTTGTGTATCAAAACGAAAAGAAAACATGAAACCAGTGGGAGAAATGCCGGAATTGTACCCAAAACATATGGAAAACCGATCCTGAAAATTTCAGTTTTGAGGTTTTCCCCATGTTTTTCATACTTCCCGACATTTTCCGGGGCTGTAATTTCGTAGAGAATGTTTTCTTGCATCAAGGAAGAAGTGGTATAAATTCCAGAGCCCTAGCTCAAAATTCATTTTTTCGCAAATTTTTCCATATGTACCCCTTGACAAATTTTCGATTTTTCGAAGGTTCTCGGACTTTGACGAACGCTTGATAAATCGATTGTTTGTGTATCAAAACGAAAAGAAAACATGAAACCAGTGGGAGAAATGCCGGAATTGTACCGAAAACACATGGGAAACCGATCCTGAATAATTCATTTTCATGGTTTTTCCCATGTTTTTCATACTTCCCGACATTTTCCGGGTCTCCAAATTTAGTAGAGAATGTTTCCTTGCATCAAGGAAGAAGTCATATAAATTCCAGAGCTCTAGCTCAAAATTCATTTTTCCCAAATTTTTTTGTCACTTGTGTCATGTGCTCAGCGACACACGACACATGTGACATTACACGGCTACCAAAACAATTACGCAATGTCGGTATTACCGATAAATCAATGATAAAAAGCTGGTCCCATTCTATCTGTTACACCCTGTCCACCTTAGAACCACCATAGACTTAAACATCGCAAAAAATTCTCTGTAAAAAGCTCTATGTACCAACCACCTCAACGCCATCAGGTCTTGAACTTTTTGAAACTGTGTGTGTATCAAGACGAGTTTGCCAATCATCTTAATTCTGGTAATGCCAGATTTCCAATTGTTCGCCTGTAGAAGTAGACACCTCCCTTTTGTTATACAAACTTTAGAACGATATTGTACATTGAATGTAATTTCCTCTCACACCAGTTACCATTGAACTCTCACACTTAGACCTAAGTCTTTACAAGTAACAATTAAGAAAGGTCAGAATTTCGAATCGATTGTGTTAACAAGCATAATAGTGAAACAAACTATTAATTACATCTTGGTCCGTGTAAACCCCAATTTTTTATTAAATCAAATTCGATATCATTCAAACTGGATAATTATACTTGCTTCATGCAAATCCCCGGATACTTTCTCGTATAACGTGCGGCTATCTGAAAGTTTTTCATTAAAACCTGGGAATTCAATCACCGGGAAATCAAAGTCTATCTCTTCTTTGAAAGTAAATCTATCGAAGGCCGCAAACTTCCTGCCGTCCCTCTGCCGGAAATCCGCCGTGATTTCCTGTGCAAATTGCCCTGTTTACTGAGAGATGAGCTTTTGCAAGTTGGTAAAGTAGAGTACGTTCGTTGGTATAGGAGAGCTTCCAACTCCGAGTGAGCTTATAGGTGAGTTCAGTCGAGATAGGGTGGTTTCAAAATCTTCTCGGAGCTTGCATTAGGGGGCGCCAGCGATAAATTCTCCGCCCTCGCAAGCTTCTCTCTCTCTGCCTCGAGGGGTTGTTGCGTGATTCGGCTATGATCGATGTTCAGTTCAGGGCATGCCTTGAAAGTTCTGGATAGGTGAAGGGAAATATGATCCTTTTTACTATCAATTTTATTTGGAACACTAGTGGCTCCTGTCGAAGGGTTGCTACGTTCTATATTTTCTATATTATCGCATTAATCAAGGGTTCAATAGTATTAAATCGCATTACAAGTACGATTGGCAGGCACGCATTAACCTAGGTCATGACAAGGATGTACGCATCCAAGCCGAAAATTAGTCCTCGCCAGAGTCAAGATGCTCAAGTGGGTTTAATGCTGGGCAGAAATCGATTGAACTGGGATCGATCACTCTTGACAAGTGGTAGGCTCTGCATAGCAATATCCGATGATATGGAGACGAAGGAGGGGTGTAATGCAAGCTCTAATTAGTATAGAGTTCTGAATTGGGTCTGGGTCAGTGCGGATAACAGATTTGGCCATTTAGGAAACGTTCTAGATTTTAGGGTGTTTGTTAGAATGAAGGGAAAAAGGTGATAGACGCGTCGCTGGTAGAATAGTATATGACGAAATGGATGTCGTGATAAGCTAGAACGATAGTTGGCCAGGCAGAAGGTAGGAGGAGCAAAACCTCGGAGCTTAACCCATAATCAAGGAATTCAAGGCGGAACACGATCACTTTCCGGCGGTGCGAGATCGATCGGGCGCCAGTAATAACCGTAAAAATGCTGTTGCGGCACACGAAAGCTTCGAGCGCGGCCACCGCTCTTAGAAAGGCACATCAAAAACGGCAGGAATTAGTTAGATCGTTATTTAGGAAAGGCTGAACAAGCAATCGTACGCGATCGATTCCTAGAAATTTTTCTGAAAACCAACTACTAGTTTCACGGGTGTGTGAAGATTTTCGAGCTGCCGCGATAAGATTTGTCGATTCTCGAGGCTTGTTTTCAAGGGATGGTCGAGGCTTTCTCGCCACTCGAGTTGACAGGGGCTTCGAGCCAAACAGTTCTCTACTCTTGATTCCCTCGATTTCTTGGCAAGTGGCCGCGGAGGTCAGGATCTCTCCATGAAAGTCGATCCTCGCATTGAGTACTCTTCGCCAAATTGCTAGCTTCCGGTAAACAGCAAGGATGAAAGTCGAGTTAAAAGGTCAATGAAATTAAAATAGCGATACACCAGCTGCTCCAATTTTCGTCTCCTTTACTATTTCATCCACCAATCATTCGATCTTTCTCAAAACTTAATGATGCTTCCACATCCGGAACATCTGTCCTCCTAATAACCCCGACGGAATATCACCGATGCAATGTAACAACCATTTTGGTGACTGTTTCAAATCCAGTTAGAGAAGCAGAGCGAATTTTCTCCCTTCCATTCATTGACTTTCCGGCTGACTCCCACCAGTTCGACCTTCGAAACTCTCCCTTTCCCTTCCGCTTCCTTTTACCCTCACCATTCCCACCCCCTCCTCCCTCTTGTTTTACTTTCCCCTAAGCATCTTCTATCGGCGAACCCGAGGCAAGTTACTGGTGTTACATCGATAAGAACAGCGAGGAGAGAAAATGGCAATGGGGCGTAAATTTATCTAACAACGATACGCGTTAACGTTTAAATAAAGTAGGACTGTTTATTGACTGGAGGAGAAGAAAGCATGATTGGCATGGAACGTCAGTGAGGACGATGGTAGCGTTAACGATGTCAGTGCTAGAGCCAACGCAGCGATGACAATGCGAAGGGGAGGAGGGGGGGGGGGGGCGGCGGCGAGAGGGGTTGAACGGGGGTAGGGGGTGGTTTCGTTGATAGGGCGAGCGGCGCAGGTCAGTAGAAGCGCGCGCAAACTCAGCGTTTGGGCGCATTGAAACGACGGACGGCGGAGCGGCGGCGGTGGCGGCGGCGGCGGCGGTGGGTGAAAAGCGCCGCCGTTCGTATAGACGAGTTGGAAGGGGAGGGGGCGGGGGTGGGTGGGTGGGTTGGCAGTAGCAGAAAAAAGGTAATGGAAGTGCAGAGAAGCGCGTGTCACGGTTGCAAGCATAGTCGAGCAGAACAGGGCGGACCTTGCTTGAACCTAGCATAGACCTGAAATCTGAAACCACGCGCCACCAAATGCTATTCCCACACCGGCAATCAAAACGCGCTCTCGCTTTTGCAACAGGCCTTCCATTAACCAATCCAACGGCTTGCTTGAAGAGAGCAGATCAGAGAATAGAGTGTGTAAGGAAATGTAGAGTGATAGTGGAATGACGAACGGTAGAATGGCAGGCCAACTGGAAAGGAACGAAGAAGCAGGAAAGGGTAGTGAGAGGGTGAAAGTGGGCGCACCTTGGCGGTTTCGTAGACATCGAGTCTCAGCGCCCTCAGCTAACGTCGCGGTAGTTCTAGGCATCAACCCCACCATCTTACCACTACCACTACTCTCTCCTTTTACCACTCTGTGTCTCGCTAGATCCAACCTATCTGATCCTATCCCACTACTTCTGTCTCTCGTTCTCGTCTACCTCTCTTCCTATAGCTATAAACAGCCCTCTCTTATCACTTTAAGGCGAGCTAGGTGCGCCTACACCGGGCTTCCCTCTCACTTTAAACGGCCGAGTTTCCTCTTCCCTCTTTTTCATCATAACTCCCTCCTCTCTATCTCAGACTTCTCTACTCTTTACTCACACTGATCCCACTTTCTCAAGCCCTCCACCATTCTTTTAGCTTTTCTCTTTATCTATGGTTCGCTCATGCCACCTTTTTTTTTTTTAACAACATTCGACTAGTGTCGACCCTCTATTCGTTACGTAGCGCACTTACGTTCCTTTTACTTAGCAACCTTTCCGTTTTGCTTTCTTATTTCTAACCCTCCCCTTTTAGTCACCCGCCACCCTATTCTCTCGCCTGGCTCGCCTTGCACTCTCAACTTCGTTTTCTCTTATTTTCCGTACCCCCCTCGCATCGATAGTGGCCACGGTTCTTTCACGCCGTCGCGGTCTTTCATCTCTTTTCCTCTTGTAATAGGCGCGACCGCTTCGACAATTCGTTTTACTCTGTCTTCATTCTTTTGGGCGTATCTTCTTTTGTCTGTTTTTATTCTTCTCCCTTCGTTGTCAGTATCCATCCCAGTATCTATTCTCTTTCCACTTGATTGTTGCTCACCCGTTCGGGCTGCCATCTCACTTCTTTGTTCTTTTCATCCGCCGGCACTCAAGAATAATTCTACTCTTACACATTCATTACTCTTCGTACCACGAATTTTGTGGCAAACACCTGTACTAAGTATAATCTTTTGAAATTTCATCGATTATTCTTATCATTCTTTCTTAAACTATCCATTAATATTGACTTTTGGAAGGAATTTGGAAAGGTGGGCGGTGGGGGGTGGGGGGGAACTGTCAGGATGGTAAAGGTAGCAGCTCGCGGGATCGTGAAGCCATGATTTCATGCGGTGATCAAACGAAATGATTTGCGCGAGGGTATGCGCGTTATCGGAGTTTCGCAGTTTTCCACCCGGCCCCTGCGCGGCTCTCCGGCGCGGGCGTCCACCCCTTCCCCGACGAGTCCTATCCTCCCACTCTGACATGGTCCGATCCTTTCCCCGTCCTTGAGAAAGTCCTCGAGCTCGAGGGATGCGTTTGTTGGTTCGTTCGCTCTCTCCTTGATTTGCTCGGACGTATGGTCTGAGAGAGCCTGAGTCGCGAGGATTCGAATTGGAAGGGCGTCCAGTAACGGGTTGAGAGGTGAGAGGTTAGACGGAGGGAGAGAGAGAGAGAGAGAGGCGAGAGAGAGAGAGAGAGGCGAGAGAGAGAGAGGCAAAGAGGTGTGAGGCGAGGGGCGAGACTGGCTCGTAGCGAAGCGGAACGGAGTTAGCTAGAGGTAGCGCGGTACCTCGAGCCTCGCGAGTCGAGGTGGACTCGTCTGGTAGAGAGCGACCTACCACCAGCAGTCCAACCCATGCTGCTCGATCCACTTCCTCCGCCGCGGCGGTGGCCACCCACTTATCCTCGATCCTTCCCACTTCCATTCTCCCTCCTCCTAGTGTCAGAATCAGCTTCGAATCCGAACAGTTTAACCTTCCGGTACTGACGCGTGTCTCTCGCTCTCTCTCTCTCTCTCTCTCTCTCTCTTGCGTGACTTTCTCAACATCGAGAAACAGCTTTTCTTTGGTGCTGCGTGCGTGGAGAAAACGTGAGTTGCCGCGCGGTAAAACGTGCTCTCGCTACGATCAGCTGACGGCTAGGCAGACGAGTGGCGCTCCTACCATTACGATACGGCGGAACGCGATACGTGATGAAGTTGGGTTACGAGCCGGCGCGCTTGCCGTACGCTTATACTACTGAGAAATCAGAGCGCACAGGCTGGCCCTGCGCCGAACTCGACTCCTCCTGACTAGCCTCTCCTCCTCTCTAACCTTGTAGCCCTCGAGTGTGTATCCGCGTCGCGTCGCGTCGCGCGCGCTTTCCAATTTTTTCTTCACAAGGATCAACGATTGCGTGAACGACTACCTTTCTTCCAGTTGGCCCTGGACACTTTCTACCATTGGTTTCTTTCTAGTCGAGTATAACCTGGCCACTTTGAAAGTCGTGATTTGAGGGCTCGGTCGCCCGATTGATCGTGAATCGCATCGCATCGCATCGCATCGCATCGGATCGCGACTTGGCACAGTAACGACGCGCTTCCGAGGAGTAGTTGCGTGCGAGTAAAGAGAGGAGAGTGCTGGCGTGGTTATAGGTGCGAGGTGAGAGGTGCGACGTGCGACGTGCAACGTCTATAGAGGTTGGTGGTGGACTCGCCTTGTGACAGGGTGGCGCGCGCTCGCTCGCTCGCTCGTTCGCTCGCCGCTGCCGCTCTAGTATCGAAATGAAGCGCGCTCATAGACGGCAGGGCGGCTCGCCCTGTCGAACATAAGGAAACCTCGTGGACTTCTGGACTCGACTGGACTCGACTGGACTTGGTTAGTGTGCTTCTTAGTGCGCTCGGTGACAGTGGGTGAACATTAGAATAAGGAGAAAGAGTTGTCATTCACTGAGAGTCGAGGTTAAGTGTGGGAGAAAGAAGGGATCCGATCCAAAGTACTATCTTTGGAGGGGAAATATATAAAGTGGAAAGGAGAGGAAAGGAGAAGGAAAGGAGCACCGGCTGTCCTGGACACACGGTGTGCGGTGGCCGTACGCCGGACTTGAGGGTAGTAAACGCAACATGCGGGAAGGTACAATAGTGCGAACCGCCACGGCGATCTGCTGGGCCATCGCCAGTTAGACACTGTACTTTTCTATCTCTCTATTTCTATCCTATCTCTATCTAGCTATATTGTATTGTATACATACATACATGTATCCATGTATCCTTGCTCTCTCTCTATACTTTATCCATACGTGCATATCTTATCTATATATATTGTTAATATCTGCGTACGTATACTGTATTCGTACATAGATTTCTATTTCTATTACATATCTTCTCTTTACTTCCACTTATCCCCCTTTGACTTGACTATACGAGTATCGCACTCTCTTTCTTCTGCTCTTCCGACTTTTCTTTACTACTACAGCCTTAGTACCATCTACTTAGAGAGTACTTTGAAATTTCTTCTCACTCTACCACTATTTGCCTTATCTATTCTTTCTCTTCGTTCCGGTACCCTGCTTCGGGCACATCACACCTTGTGCAATATTTTATCATCTACTTTCTCTCTTGTTCCTTTCATAAGAATATGTTACATTGATAATTTTGCCGGATCGTACACCGCGGCGCGGCGCGTCGCGGCGCAAGGTTCTCTTAGTGCACCGGGGGGGGGGGGGGGGGGGTTGCGGTGGAATCGGATGGTGATGCTCTAAGCAGGGAAGCCCCTTCTTTCTCCGTCAGTCTATCTGTCTCTAGTTACCACTCTATAGCTATATTCTGTCACCGCATGCGAAACTAGAGGACTCACCGCTCCGGACTGCCCTCCCTGCGAAAAAGCGACAAAGGGGCCGCCTCCATGCAACATGCAGATGATCCTGGTTGCTGGCGGGTGAGTCCACCATAGTCTCTCCCAATGATCGCGCGCTCTCTCTCTCATACACACACGCACACATGCTCGCATTCCCATTAATCCTACAGCGGTGCGACACTTTGCTGTTCTAGCTGCCTCTCTCTGCGACATCGATAATTCCTTCTTTCCTTTTCCTTTTCCTTTTCCTTTTCCATTTCCATTTCCATTTCATTTCATTTCATTAAATTCGTCATCGAGCTATCATTGAGATATGGAACCTTCCCTTATACTCATGCTCGAGCTTCTTTACTACCCTCTATGCTTTTCGATCACCGCCACTTTGCGTCCTTCTTCCAGCTGGTGCTCGCTCGCGTTACGTAATATCTGGACCACACTCTCCTTCCTCACGCACGCACAACGACGGACCAGTGCAACCAGAGGATATATTCTTTTCCACGTGTGACGCAACGTGGTTTCAGTTCATCTTAATTTCGTACTCATACTCGTTCTTTTTTTTATTAATTAACATACTGAGAAGATATTTGAGGAGGAAATTGGAGATCCTTGATTTAAGAATGAAAGTCTCAATTATCGGGGAAGGTTCTTTCGCCTTTTTTTATGTTTGTATGTACAAGTATCGTTGTTAAGTTTGATGGGTGACATTCGAATGAAACGAACGGTGGACGATTTACATCGACCTCTGTGCGTGGAAGTGGAAACACGTGCCGATGCCCATTGATGAGAAGTTCCACCCGTCCATGTCCTTACTCGAGAGTATTTCCCTCTCGTTTGGCCGACTTTACCTCTCCTTTCGATAAGTGCGCTTGCACTGCCAAGATCGATTATTACCCATTTTACCAAAAGTAATTAGCCAATATTAATGGCTCAGTCGTATGAAATACGTTTCTACGAAATCTTGATTCTCTCGACTCTCCATTTATTCCTTTCTCTCTACTCTAAAATCAAGCACTCACTTCCGTCTGCCATCGCATCCAATACCTTTCCCTGCCACCGATGATTTTCAGCGCGCATACCTACCCTACCGATCGATGGAGAGATTTACGAGGGACGCTTTTTTACACACCACGCCGACGTACACGATCACCTGCTATCAAGGAAAGTGAAGCGATCTTAGCAATATATTTCATCATTAATATATTCCTATAGTTAGAATGATATCGCGACTAAGAATAGATGGATAGTTGAAAAGATGAAAAGATTATGTAGAACTAGTCGAGACAAGGAGGAGCCAAGCGCATATATGCTAGAAGATTTCGTGACTATCGATCTGAAGTTAGTCGGCTGATTTTTTTAGTAAAAGCATGACGAGTGAGTAAGTGTGGTGGCACAGTTGAGAGGGAGTAGAGCTCTTAAATAACCTGGCAAGAGGATAATTCGCAGGTTCGCGCCATAATTCGCGGCGTTACATGCGGTAATATGGGAGAATCGCGTGACAAACATATCTAATAAGGATTCATAGGACGATCGGTGGTCGACGAATAGCTAGTTAGACTGATATCCGACATTCCTTCGAGGGTGTTGCGATTAAGGAACGATCATAAACCGATAAAACTATTCTTCTTGTAGAATATACTAATATAATCTATGCATTCTTTATCAGTATAGAATTTTCACTTACTGTTTAAAGTGTATAGAAATTGTACTGAAATGTACAATCTGGTGGTAGAAATGTGCCAGTAGCATCTGCTTGCTGTCTTGTAAATATCAAGTCGAAGACAGCCGTTCGCGTTCCCGCAGAAGGCTTCTTTCTAGCGTAGACTCGAAGCCGCTCTATGAAAGGCTCGCCGGCGAATTCTTCTTGTCGGCGGTGCTTCCTTTGAACGTAAGACGAAAGCCCGAGACCTGATTGCGAGTGCAGCTTGGCCAAGAGCTGTCCTAGTCGTTGCATCGACCTCATTCCTTACGTCAGCCTGCTTCTGAATCTTTGAGGGAAGCCGAGCGACGCCCGCATCTTTTAGCATACATCTGTTTCCAAATTTCATGCGCTTTCGCCCACAGTCAAAAGGCATATGTTTGATACTCTCCGAAGAATTTAGTGTTGAATTGATCCAATTGGAAAAGTCTATAAAGAATGTATTGATCGTATATCGTTTTATTTATTTATACGTGACGGAGAAGGAAAACAATTTGAAAATGCAACGCGATGCAACATAATGCAACATAACCAGTTGGTAGATCATTCCTAGGAAGTTTCTTACTTATTGATAAGGTATACCACTTGCTTCTAATGCATGAGAATGACGCGCGAGCTGCACCGCGTTGAGCCCGGTACCCGATATCTTTCAAGAACAGCTGCCACTATTCAGACATACTTCTGACCATCCAATTTTAGATTTGGCCTCCCTCCTTGTCTCTCTTTTTCTCTTTCAGAGTTTTCCCACTTTCTTGGCAACATTTCGCCAGTTATCGATTAGTTGTGCTTCTCAATGAAGAGCGAAAGGAATAAAGATTGCTTCTTCAAATAGATCTTTTTTTCGACTAGAGACTGACTTGAGCGAAAGGATGGGGGGAACGGAGTGGTATTTAATGTGTGGTTATAAAAATAGGTGTTGGCAGATGAAGCAGTTAGTTTGTCAAGGGAACACGGATAGCAAGGATACCGTGCGACTTGGCTGGATCGTTAGAAACGATCGACCAAACCACTGTGACCGAGGTTGCTGCCCGCAGCTAACTCTTGCCTTGCCCTACCCTCCTCTTCTATCCTGCTTTACCTTACCTTACCTTGCCTTGCCTTGCTTTCCTCTTCGACCTTTTGCCCTATCCTAAACTACCCTTTTCCTTCGTGTTTCACTCGTCGCTATTTTATACAGCATAGGTTAGTCGAATTTCCCGGGCTTTAATTTCCTTCGGTTTTATACCACTTGCTTCTTAACAGTGTTTTTAATAAAGTTGAGGGTGGGAAGTTTGAGGGTTGATAAAAGACAGTGGTAGAGGGTTGGTTTGTAAAGTAGATAAGATAAAGACGAATTAAGGATGAATATTTAAAAAATAACTCACTTCCTTTATTCTTCACTGGATAATAAGTTAACGGGCATTCGTTGATTCGTCAAGGATACCGTGGGCGCCCGACGAACTGGCGAGAGCATCGATTTTCCTCCCAGTGAGCTTGTCACATTTGCCGCATGCAAGTCAAATACGTCGATGCACGCGTCCTACCAGTTCGTTCTCTGCCGACTGGTTGACTGGCTGCTCATTTGTGCCCACTTTAATTACACTCTATCCTCTGAAAAGTTATAATTATCCGCCCTCAGGCTATTGAATCCCCTTGTCACCGATGATCCATTATTGCGTTAATTGGGATCACTCTCGTCGCCAATAAGAGCGAAGTTTACCCATTGGTGACAAATGAAACTTTTAATAAACTGAATTCGTAGGGTGGTGAAAAGGGGTGGGCGCATGCGCTTAGTCGATTGACTTGTTGCCTATTCGAGAAATCGAGAGTTCTCTTTGCGATTGCGCGCTTGCTATTCAAGAGCAAAGCTCTTATCTAGTTGCGTGCTTGGATATCTGCGTGCATGCTCGCATTCACAACTAAATCGATCCACTGGATTATTCCTGACCGCGAACACTATAATCATTCCAATATCTTACCGATTTCTCTCATCATTCTTCAATCTATCATACAACTCCAATTACAGCTTCTCTCAAGAAATAATTGCTGAAAATTGTACGAATTATTTTTCACTCATTACTTTCTGCAAGGTGTGTGTACAGTGTGATTCACTTGCCTTTGAATCGCCAATGATGGATCTACGCCATTGAAAATGGTATGATTGTACGGTGTTGAATAATTTTAATATAAAGGAGTATTTATCAAATCTTTTCCACACATTTCTTTATAATATCAAATTGTACCAATAATGGAAATAATTCGAACTCGAGTGTGAAGGGGATGATTAAAAGGCAAGTGACTCACCCTGTACAGGGTGATTCCGTCAATGATGGATATAGACCGTTGAAAATGGTATAATTATACGATGTTGAGTAATTTTAATATAAAGGAATATTCAGCGCTTCTTTTTCACGCACTGATATTTCTTTATAATATCAAATTGTACGAATAATGGAAATAATTGGAACTCGAGTGTGAAGGGGATGATTAAAAGGCAAGTGACTCACCCTGTCACAGGTAGAACAGGTGACGGGTATAATATTAGTCCTCCAGGAGGAATTGAACTATAGCTAGCAGGGACAATTGAACGTAAGTGCGGGCTAAGAAGATTAATGCACTTTTCCGGCCTCCTCGGTGGAGATAAATGTCGCGGGCTGATTTGAGGCATTATGTGCAGCCTAATTCACCGAGAGACCCTTGGTACGACCTCGTAGCTAGCTGCCGGCAATGCGCATTCGCCGCATTAAATCTCGTCACGCCCGAGACTATCGAATTAGCTGCTTAATTGCATATACATATTTAGTCAAACGAGTGGAATCGCTAATTATTAGGAGAGTGGGTGAGTCCAATTATCTCAAGAGAGAACGTACCGCGAAACTAAGATTGATATCGCACCAAAGAACCTTCAAGTCCCGTTCAAGCAGCACCTTGATCGTTTTCCATTGGAAGTTCGTTTAATTCTCAATCTCGATTCTTTCGGTGAAACATTGTCTTTTTATCCTAATTTCTGTGGAAAACACAATCCTCTTAATCATTAAACTTATTCTTATTTGTGTCTTTTCTTTAAAAGTCTCGCTTGAAACAATGTAATTCTATCTTGTTTCTATTAGAATCCTTGCAAAGTACTCTGAATGTCGAGGAAATTCCAGGAAAATTATTCGAGTTTCCAAGCACTTCCGACTGTTCTCAATAATGTCGGACGAGTACCTACTCGGTGGTTGAGTGCGAGAGAAAAATAAAAGTAGCCTTCAAGTGTTTTAGGCCGAGGCTTATGAAAGTTCGCCTGGCTCATGGTCAAAATTGCTCAGCTAGAATATGAGCGTAAAATCCACCATCTTTTTTTACCCTTCTACATTTTGGCAGACTTTAAACGACCAGAAGATCCTTTTTGCTTTTTCTATGTAATACATACGTCTATTTGGCAAAGTAGGATCAGTTTCCTAGCTGGCCATTCACTCGAACAGAGTTAGTCCGTTTGTCAGATTGGCTGTACGCCTTCCATCAGATTACGCGGAAACGTAGCACGTGCTCGCCGCCGTTGCCGCCTGCTGATGCGATTATGCAAAGCACATTCGTGCTTCTATCTAATCGAACAGATCGGACGGTTACCGCGAGACATTGAGAGTAGCAACAGTTAACGCTTTCACACTGCAACGACTAAGTTCAATCCCCAATGATTTATTAATAGGTCCATTTTATTAAAAGAAAGTCTAATAAGATCTTTATACATTAAAAGTTGTACGAGCAAATGTGTAAGAATAAATCATTGGAAATAGTTACGATTAGCAAAAAAAAAAAAAAGTCTGAAGTAAGTTGAAAAGTTTGGTAGGAGGATGAAGTTATTGGGTAGAAAAACGAGTGTGGACATTGTATCGTGAAAACGTAAAGTTGGAGAGGCTCGTTGTCGAAGGAAAGCACTTCGGATCAGTTCTCAAGATGTATGGAAAGGCTAAACGGACGGCAATATCCTTCGAAGAGACGGCATGAAAGGAAGTTCTCCATCTATACATACATATGTATATCGTCTGGTAGGAACATATCAGAATCTGTGTCAACGCCTCATTTCCTTCTGTTATCAAGATGGCCGTGATGGATAGAGCTTGATAGTATATCGTCCTACCAAAACCAGTATAGCCTCTCTCTCTCTCTTAATTCTACCGAGTTAAGAGTAATTGGGCTCTCGTGACAAATGAGACTGTTTCAAATTCTTCCATCTCTATTTTCGAATCCGATAAAAATGTTAGCGGTTTATAATAAGATTTGGAATGCCGATAAATTGGAGGGAGGAAAAAAGTCTCATCCGATTGAGGAAGAAGATCTAACTCTACCTTGGTGATGATAAGTAGTTGAGCCAAAAGACAGTTGGAGACTGGTCTAGTTGAAGGAATGTACCTGCTGGGATTGGTCCAAGTTGGTCAATCTCGTCTCCTCTTTAAAGTGATTTACGCCATGTCTTGAAAAAGCATCCTAGTGCCAGTTGAACCGTAGAAAAGTTCGTTGGACAGTTATTCAACAAGATTTTCGGACTTTGCCTTCCGAACTCTTGCTTCCTAACATCAAGGTCACATGGACACTTTAGTTTGAGGAAGACGAAAGTTCGGCCTTGGCCTCTCACGCATTCGGCATTTATTTGGAAGTTCACCAAGCGCAACTAATACTTCTTCGTACTCGGCGGCAGCGAAAAAGCATTCTGATTCTTGTGCCAAAGATTCGAACAATACGCCTGCTTGCATTTCAATAGATGCCATGTTATTCAGACTTTGCAAATTGTAACAAAAGAGTGTTGGTGTAGCGGTTGGGGTTTTATATTTTCTGGGGGTAAATTGAGGGTAATAAGTAATTGAGTATATTATTTCTTTCAATTGAAATATAATATGACCAGTATTTCTTTTAAAGGGAGAAATATTTATTATACTTTCACAACTATGTGTAATAATTCTATAGCAAGAAAGTTCTACTCATTGAAAGTGCGATTAAGCGAACAATTAATCGATTCCTCATAATTTCTAAACAAATCATCCCTGTTGGCAAAGCTCTGATTTGAGTCGCCACTTTTTCACTCTAGCTCGAACTACCAGAATACAGGGTGTAACAGATAGAATGGAACCAGCTTTTTACCATCGAATTATCGGTAATACCGACATTGCGTAATTGTTTTGTTAACCGTGTAATGTCAGTTGTGTCGTGTGTCGCGTCAACTTACACGGAGTGAATCACGACAGTCGGTTTCTTCCACGTTTTGCAATCTTCCCGACATTTTCTGGGGCTGAAATTTGGTGGGGAATGTTTTCTTGCATCAAGAAAGAAGTGATATAAATTCCAGAGCCCTAGCTCAAAATTCATTTTTTCGCAAATTTTTGCATATGTACCCCTTCACAAATTTTCGATTTTTCGAAGGTTCTCGGACTTGGACGAACGCTTGATATTTCGATTGTTTGAGTATCAAAACGAAAAGAAAACATAAAACTAGTAGCCAAAGTGCCGGAATTGTACCGAAAATATATGGAAAACCGATCCTGAAAAATTTGTTTTCGTGGTTTTCTCTATGTTTTCTATACTTTCCGACATTTTCCGGGGCTGAAATTTGGTGGAGAATGTTTTCTTGCGTCAAGGAAGAAGTGATATAAATTCCAGAGCCCCAGCTCAAAATTCATTTTTTCGCAAATTTTTCCATATGTACCCCTTCACAAATTTTCGATTTTTCGAAGGTTCTGGGACTTGGACGAACGCTTGATTTTTCGATTGTTTGAGTATCAAAACGAAAAGAAAACATGAAACCAGTGGGAGAAATGCCGGAATTGTACCCAAAACATATGGAAAACTGATCCTGAAAATTTCAGTTTTAAGGTTTTTCCCATGTTTTTCATACTTCCCGACATTTTTCGGGGCTGTAATTTGGTAGAGAATGTTTTCTTGCATCAAGGAAGAAGTGATATAAATTCCAGAGCCCTAGCTCAAAATTCATTTTTTCGCAAATTACACGGCTACCAAAACAATTACGCAATATTGGTATTACCGATAAATCAATGGTAAAAAGCTGGTCCCATTCTATCTGTTACACCCTGTACATTTCTACCTTAAAAAGGATCCTATCTTATCGCGCCACCTTCGGGAAACAAATTTCCCCTCAATCCCGTTTTCACATTCAGTGATAGGCGTTCATCAACATTCATCGTCACTCACAGGAAAGCACGTATGAGTATGATATGACATATGCACGAGTATATTACTAAGTCGAAAGTATAATTTTCCCTGAAGGTAGAACGGCTATGATTACTCTTCGAGAAGGAAAGGTAGCTTTGGAAGAACAGGAAGGAGACGCGGTAATCGAACATGTATGTTACTCGCTTTTAGTTCCGCTGGTATCCTGATGCGGAAAGGATCTTGTGCTGAATTCGTAGAATATAGGTCAGAGGGCGCGTGAAAGCAGACAAGCAAAGTAAGCAACCAACCAAGTAAATCGATAGTTGATCCTGAGCCTCGGTTGCATCTCTGCCCACTCACGCTACCGTTTCTCGGCGCGCAAGCTTGCTCTCGATGCCGCTCGATCTATCCGCACTCAGCCAACTACGAAAGCCACCCCAGGTCCAGGAGTTCCATCCCTCGGACACGTACCGAGAGCTGCCGGGTAACTGCTAACTGCATTATCGACTATTACCGAAAGAAGATGCAGCGCGCCACCCGTCAAACTCAATCCTACCAAGAGCGACGGAGCAGCGCAGCTTCGCGCTTCCCTATGTCTCCACCGATCTCTACTTACTCCAACCACCCCTCCGCGACCTTTCTTCCCCTTTCTACACTTTCTACCCCTGCCTTCTGCCGCGTTGCGCCGCGTTGCGCCACTACCACCGCGTCTCATCGCCGCATCGCGCTTCACGCTCACTCGCTATCCACTTATTCCTCTTACTTACTATTCCTTCCTCACTGTTGCACTTTCATGTCATTCGTTAAATTGATGAAAAATAGAGGATCCATCGATATTTGGAAATGTTATATTGGCAGTGATTTCACTTTTAATGTTTTTATTTTTATAAGGAATTTAGTTGGTACGAAGCAGACTTGATATTTTAAGTTGATAGTTTTGGGTGAGGTTTTTAAAGTTGAATTTATCATACTATCAAGGAATGGGCAATTTGATATGCTAAACAGATATGTATATATCTGCTGTGCTGGCTCAAGTGTGTATATGCTCCAACTCACTTAGCGTGTCGAGTTATAACTCGATATAAGCTGGTACTCGTGTTGCGCATAACTAATAAACATTAGCTCGTTCACTTCATTATCGATGTTTATGGCGGTTCCCCTCTACTACCTGTTTCCATCCCTATTATCAAGGACCGCGACCTACCTCGATCCAAGTTAATTTATCAAACGTCCAAGCGGAACATCAATACACATGATTTCGTACGCTGGACCTAATCGAATATCTTATCGAATTACAATAATCCTACGAGAAACCAATAATGAAATTGAAAATTCGTACGGATGAAAACCTTTTCCCTGACATTCTTGGTACATCAATCTTGAATTCTTTAGTTAAATTATTAGCCAGATATTGGTTTCATCTTCTTACATATTCTAGCCCTTGGTCAGATGCCATTCGGTGTATAATTCTATTACGATTTGGAGAGGACTGAGAATGAAAAAAGTGGCCCATAAACTGCTATCGGGATCCTTGAGCCCGTTGCCAAGTTCCTCGGAGTAGGTTCTCCAACGATTGAAATGATAACTGGTTGTGAGCGGCTTCGCCACTTCCGTATCCGTTTATCCGGTACTTTTTACATCAATCGAATCATCATCTTATTCTCATACTACCTCTAACAAGTGCCAAAGAGCTACATAAATCATCAACAATCCCAACACATTTTCTTCTTAATACGACAGTTAGAGGCAGTTTGGATAATATTTCGAGGGTTGTCTGACACATAATAACAAAGAATTTAGAGCACGATCTACTTCCAAAGATCTTCCTTCTTTTCCTCGATTCACTCAACATACTAATTAATTTATATCTCACATATTCCTTTTGAAAAACCAATTTTTATAAAAAAAAAAAAAACATAAAGATAATAGAAATAGTGAACAGAGCAATGATTTTCCAGTTGGTCGCTTCGGAACAAAGGACGGTCCCGGCCAGTATGAATCTGAGGAGTGGGTAGGAGGAGTAGGAAAGCAGGAGGGTTAATGCGTGGTGCGTGGATGGCACGTGCGCGCGGGTTACTCGTCCGGCGGCGGGTAGGATGGATGGATGGATGGATGGTGGTGGACGTAGCGGATGTGGCGCTAGCTAGTAGGTGGTTTTAGCCAATGGGTAGGTGTAGGTGTAGGTGAGTGGTGCGGTTCATATCTTGTCGCGTGTAGTATCGTGGAAAAAGAAATTATCGAAGGGTGGGAATATGCGCGCGCGCGCGCGCGGAGGGGAAAGTTGACAAGGGTATATTCCTTGATGTGGATATTGCAAGAGAGAAGGGAGAGTGAAAGAGCGTGGGTGGTGGTGTGCTGCCGGTAGCTGCGGCTGCGGCTGCGGCTACGGATGCGAGAGAGTGCGGCTTGCTAGCAGCGAGGGGCTTCCAAGCAAGAGCAACCATCCCTCGGAGCAGGAGCAGCAGCAGCAGCAGCAGCAGCAGCAGCAGCAGCAGCAGTGAAGGCTTGACAGTTGACAGTAGTTGGGTGTCTTTCTTCGATAGAGTAGGGAAAAGCAGCCAGTGGCCAATCGTGTGGGTAGAGTTGGATAGATAGCTAGTAAAGGAAGTTAACAACGCTTTAAGGAAACTGCCGGCAAGGCCCGTGCCAGCTGTCTAAGGGAGCGAAAGAGAAAGAGAAAGAGAAAAGGATAGTAGTAGTGCCGGAGGGCAAAAGGAGAGTGTATAAAGTTGCTTCGAGGGCTCGCCTCGAGCGAGAAGAGATTCGAGGGGGTGGGTTACTGTGTCGCGTGCGCTGTCCTCGAAGCCAAGAGGAGTAAGAGCGTTCGCCCTCGCTTGCTTACTCGCTTGCTTACTCGCTTGCTCACGGAAGGATGACATGCCACGCGGACGCGCCTCCCCGAGCTAAAGCTGCCCGACTGCTGCCCGGCTCCCTAAACTCTCCGACCAAACTCGCAGTCTCTCCGACTACCAGACTGCCGGGCGCGTTTTCCCTTGCGCGACCAGCATCCCCGCGCTCCTACGCCACTCCAGCTATTTGAGTGTCCTACCAATTCCACCCCCCTTCGACCACCCTCCCCCTCCCCCTCCTCCCCCTCCTCCCCCCTCACCCTCACCCTCCCCCTCCCCCTCCCTCGTCAACGTTCGCCCGTTCGCCACTCTCCTTCCACCCATCCTCTCTTCCAACCCCCGATCTCAATCTCTCTACGTCCAGCGAGCCACGCTTTGCCTTGCTTGCCTTGCCTTGCCGCGCGGAGTCCGCGAGTGATCCGTTTCGTGAGTGAGAGCCAGCAGCGGAGTGTCCCCAAGTTCTCGTGCACCGTGCCAGACCAACCCAACTTCCGCTCTCGTCAGCCACCCTCTCTCAGTCTTCTTCTCTTATTTATAGTTGTTTTTTGGTGGTCGTTGTTTATTCTCATAGTATACGATTGATAGGCTATGAGAAAAAGGCGGGAATATTGCGAGTGTCGGAGAACAGGACTTTGATTCTGCCAAGTATGTCTGGTATATCCGCAGTTTAAAAGTACCTCCGGAAGATCTTCCGTTGGCCACTGCTCTTCAGCATCACTCGTTCGTTCATGTCGGGTTTTCTACTATGAGTGTAACTTTCTGGAAATGTAAATTATTTTCCAAAGTGACTAGATTGCATGCTTTGAAGGAGGGGGATTAAGTTGGGGGACAAGTTGATGTTTGTGAGGGATGTCTTTCGAAACTTGTCAAGTTTCGTTGTGATAGAACGACAGAGTAAAGGAGAGCGCTAAAGAAAGTTTGTCGCGTGAAAGTTTTGCGTCGTCATCTGGAGTGGAATTTCATTTGGGGGGGGGGGACAAAAAATAGGTTGTTCCATTGGGATTGGAAAGGATCGATGAATTGAAATCTGCTGGTCCTTCATTGGTAACAGCTGACTCGAATTTAAAAGGCGCCTTTCGTACAAACTCGCTGAGAGAACTACGCGCACACGTACCTGTCACCTGGCAATCAGCAATATTGAAGCGATACATCAGTTCGGTAATCGTGTCAGTGTCATCGGGTGCCCCGATGCACGAAGCCGCGACCTCCAACCCATCGACCGCAAATCGACTACTCAGTAGTAGTGTCCACTGGCTAATAATTAATCGCTACCGTCCCCATGAATCTCTTAAGCCGAAGACGCGACCTCCTTCGTTTGCTTGGCTTGATCCAAAAATGACTGCAACTCTAATCGGTCATCAAATATTCTCGTCCTCTTCTCCATATGAGATTCTCTCCAGAATCTTCAATAATACCTTGCTAGTGAACAAGAGAAGATTGGAAGTTTGTGTAACCCGTTGAAGAATAATATTATTCAATGAAAATGTCTACTTCCGCAATACTTTGTATTATTGGATTTCTTAAACAAGGGTCTTAGTCGAAGTCTGTTAACATACTCTAAATAGAAAATATGTTCAACTGGGATCTATTAATCATCTATAGAAGTTGGTTCAACCTTCGAAAGCATGTTACAGGTTCAATTTATCATTCTCTTGAAATGATCCTCTTACTCTCCCTTTCTTTTCTTGCGTTGGTAACTTTCCATTTCAGGCTCAAGTGTATACAATATACCTTCGCTTTGCTAAAGGTATTTCATTCTACGTTATAGCCGCAGACGGTAAAAGTAAACTTGGACTTGACGCGACAATAGAATGTACTCATCGCACCGGTTTGAAATTGACCTGGTTGGTGAACGCGTTGCAAGTCAGTCGCGACAACTCTAACCCAACTGTCCAACTTTCGACCCAATCTTTTTGTCAGATCAACTCTTTTCTTCATTCATCACCTATTTTATACTAGCGTCTATTTATACGAAGGCAATGACTTTTGATAGTCACAGAGTTCTTTCAAGGTTTCTCTGTCTTTCATTCACTTCAGATATTGTGGAACAGTTATTTTTGTTATTATAAGAAAAAAGGGGAGAAAAGGATAAATTATATTTGTTCAATGATGATTAGTATTCCTCCTAACTTGCGAACTGTCCGGAAAACTGACTAAAGCGGAAGTTGCGATCGACCAGCAGTCTGAAGCGCCCTGGTAATTTTCATTGCGCAGGCATACGCATACACGAACAATCTCGATTGGCAGATATTGCTACCCTAGACCGCACTGCACCGCGTCGCGACGTATAGCGCCAACCCCTCCTACTCTTACAATCACCAAGTTCTTTCAAACTTTTTGACTGCCTTGTTTTTATTAACCAGAACTCCAGTATACTATTAATGTAAAAATGTTTGTGCACGTCAGGAAGTTTCCACGTTATGTCCCAATTGACCGGAAAGAATCCGTGTAGCAATAGAATGAATTTCCAGCGAAGAACAAGCATAATGACGCCAGGAAGCCTGGCACTACTTTGCTCAAGGAGCAATTTGTCAACTAATTCGTTCAAGTTTCTCTCCTTTCAAAGTTTCACGTAAGGTCAGCAATACTACTCATCTCACTGCTGAATAACGCGTTTCATCCCTCCGCAATTTTCCATTCCGTTCATATTGCGCTTGTATCCGGTGCTTTCAAAGAAATTTCATTCACCATCCAATCTCGTCGGACGTTCACCAAATTTCTATTGATAGGCTGCTTGAATTTAATATCCCGTTAACGTTCACTGATAACACGTGGATGCAGCAATGAGAGCGTATGTGTGTAACAAGGCGGAAAGTAATTACACGTGGTTGCAATGAGAGCCGGTTCCAGGACGCAAGCCTCGGCTGACAATGTATTGTATTAATTCATCCTCGACAATGTTCCCAGCGACGCGTGCTCGCGCGCTTTGCCTTCTCTCTGTTTCACCAGCTGCGTTAGCCCGGAAAATTTGCCACTACCTATTTACCGAATAATCTCCCATTGTCGTAACAATCCCTCGATTCAGGTCATCTCGTCGAGGATGAGAAAGTAATATTTTTCACCATTTTCATCTCCTTTAAGATTAGACCATCTACTCAAACGATTTCGATTTCACTTGGAATTTTCCTTATGATTTCATTTCTAGCGATTGAATTGACTTTTTCAATCATTGAATTTTAGGGAAATGTGTTACTTGAAATAGATGGTACTTTTTAAAGCGAGTGGGCCAAGGTCTCTTTCACTGTCTCTTGTTGATGGGAGAACCATTATCGCCAATAGGATATATATGAAATCTCCGAGTGGAAAAATTGCGATTAAACACGCAGAATTGGGAGCCACGGTGGGCACCGCATAGCATAGTTTCCACGCGGGTACACAGAGCTTGTTGGGGAAAACGTGTCACGGTCGACAGTGTGTGGATCTGTGGATAGAAGTGGAAGGGTAGAGAAGGATAAGTTCCGCATGGACCAACGGAATTCCCACACGTTCGTCAGATCACTTTTGCGTTAGCCACTCACTAGAATCCTGGGAAATGTCCTAGATTCTCATGGCATCTTCAACTTTTCCTGCAGTTAATAAATCCGTCCAAAAATATTAAAATGTAAAAACAAGCGCCAAGTAGTCTTGCCCCTCAAAAAGATGTGCCACATTCCACAAAAATAAAAGTGTGATGAAACCAGCTCTATCAAGTTGACTAAAAACGTAAATCGATATCATTGATAAGCCAAGTCTTGATTCAAACACTCTAATCCCACAAAAGAATTTAATGGTAGTGCAGGGAATACAAATATTCTGCTTAATCGAATGAATATTCAAAGAAAAATAATGTCATAGAGAACTAAATATTCTACAAACAAAGAAGAATAGGAACAGGATTTGAATGTGAAAACGAAACCTTCAGTTAGGAATATAAAACAAAACATATGTTAAACAATGGTGAAAATTAAATTAAAACATATATCTCTCCTATTCGTTCAATTTATCAAAGAAAACTCGAAAATCGAGTTTCAATTTCCTGTATTTAATAAATGAACACCAACATTCAGTTAACTTTCTAGCTAACCAACCGAATTTTCGCACATTATTACTCATCCAGTTATTAAACAACAAAATTGTTCAAGTTGACAGGAATATATGTCGAAATTCACATATCCGCGAGCGGGCCAATGCCATCAGTTCATCCCTCCTTGTTGCGGGATATCCACTAAACGAGATGCTTGATGTATCCTCTCTCAGAGCCGATTTCCTCTGGCCGGATCCTCTCTCATCCGCTCGATGTTCCCGCCAATTCACCATTCATTATATATCTTCATCCTGTCTCGCATTCTCCTATCTGCTGCATGGATCCTGCGAAGAGCGAGAGATCCTTTCTCCTGGCGGAACTGCTGACACACGCCATGCGCATAAGCTCGAGGGCTCTACAGGGTAACAACTTGCTTTTACCACCCACAATCCACCACACAGCCATTCTTACACGTTGCTGATCGATCATATATATATGTATCTATATATATATATATATACACATATATATATATATAGTGATAAAGCTAACTATGGAAAGAACAGAGTGGAAGTTCGCTTTCACTCTTTGGATCGGGAAGTCGTGTCAGTCACGTGGAAGGCCATGACGCGAAGTTGGCCGGATTACCGGCGTAAGTAGCTTCGTCGAGCGTTTCAAGTTGATATATCTTACATATCGTATGTACAAGGTCTGATAAATTCTAAAAATTCCAAAGCCGATTCTTCTCTTCGCAATCTCACTCAGCCGTATGGATCGGAAGAAAGAAATGTTCGATATACAATGGTTGTAGAGAAAGTATTGTTTCGTCAGACAAGAGTAAACTTGACAAAAGCTGATTTATCGAGAGCGCGATCTTTCTTATAATCCAAGCTGGAATAGAGCAGATAGCAATAGAGCAACCGATAGAGCAGTATCCTGTCTCCCCAAAAACCATCCAGCAGTCTTTCATATCAAGTCGAACAATACAACAATATACTTATTTGGCCTAGCGCGGCTCGTTCACGCTGGCACGTTTCCCCTTAGAAGAGTTCGCTCGCTCAATCCTCATCCTCCCACTTCAACTTGCGAATCGTGCTCTCCCTACTCTAGTTTTCTACAGCCTTTTTTTTATAGCAACCTAACCGTGCTATTTTCGAGCGGCGAAGCGCGATAGCGACAGATCGAATATCAGCTTTTCGCTTCTCTTGGATTTCAGTCGAGAACTAACGAAACAGATTTGCCTCTAGAAATATTACTAGTTTACTGTAAAACCGTGGCGGTGCATCTTATGTAAAATATGCCCAATCGTCGATGTATAACGTAATAGAGAAAAAAAACACGTCTCTGCACCGAGACATTGCAGCAAGTCGGTGAAAATCGATGGGAGGCGCCTATAGTTTACATAAAGAGAGAAAGAGAGAGAGAGGGAAAGTATAGAGTAGGCGTGTAAGAACTCGTAGCGGTTACCGAGCGGGTGAGGCGCGTTGACGATTTCCGAGGCATCGGTAAGCTCAAGCTCGCCTAGAGCAAGGCAAGCAGGCAAGCAGGCCGCAAGCAGGCAAGCAGGCCGCAAGCAGGCAAGTAGGCAAGCAGGAGAGCAGGCAAGCATTTTTCCCCCAGTCTTCAGTGAGCAGTCCGCCGAGACTCGAGACAACGCGCCCCGTAAAACTAAACCACGGCTACCATTCACATTAACAATCAAATGCTTTAATCCCAATACGCGAGTTTCCTTTCTAAAACACTGACTTTACCAAGCATAGTGTCTATCAGTTTCGCCTAAGTTTGCAAGCCCCTTTGCTTTGGCATACGAGCCAAGTGAGAACGAAGGTGCGCAGCGGCCAACGGAAACTGGTTTGCCGGAGACAAAACCATAAAGGAAGAGAGCTCCGCTAGAAATAGGGTGGGAAATTTTTGGTGGGACAACAGCAGGGGGGGGGGGGGGGGGAAAGGGAAGTGTGACAAAAAAAGGGAGAGAGAGGGGGGGGGGCAACGATAGAGGGATGTAAGAGAGAAAGAGGAAAGGGGGAGGGGTGAAGTTGATCTTGGCCAGTAGAGTCGGTGAGGATTTATTTTCGAAAAGAGGGACAAGGCCGCTTATGGAGGGATACAGACGGTTCCTGCCGATGAGAACGAAACGGGCGAACGCGCGATCGGAAAGGCTCGCTGAAAATAGACGCGCCAGCGAGATCTCCCGGTGGCTACCAAGACGACACTGCTGACGAGGGACGAGGGAGATGAGACTTGACCCGGGTACGACACGGTGTGTTGTCTAGTTGCGACGGGTGGTATTATGAGCCTGGGACGGATTGAGCGAGTTTCCCTGCTACTGGAGATCGAGGTATGGCCGCGGTAGCCGGCATCTATGGCATTTCAGAGGAACGACACACCAGACATTCTGACCACCGGCAGCATCCGTGAGTTTACGATATCCTAACACAAGCACACAAGCACACACACGCGCGCGCGCGCGCGCACATCTACGCGTCAATCGATATCAACTCACACGTATCACATATCGTTCATCACCTTCCTCTTCTCTTCGACACACTTCATCAAACCCCTTTGACGTACCAACCAACCCCTCTTTATTCCAACCCTAATAACAGAGGGGGGGAGGAGGAGGATTCCTTTAACAAACGGTTCGACACACTGCCACATGTTATCCCTCTTTCTACATACAACAACTGATCACTCTTTCAAACAGAATCGGTTCTTCTCACTGTTCTTTTTACACTCACACACCTTATAATTGAAACCTTCTCACTTTTGTACCTACGCCTCGCTCTGACGTGGAGTGAGCGCCAAGCGAGCATACACCAAAGGTACCATAGTACAAGGAATGTTTACCGTAAAGCTTTCTATCAAGAATGACGTAGCTAATGACGTAGCTGTGAGTGAGTTTCTTTTACGAAAGTTAGTAGCACGTCTTTATCTTCCATGAACAGCTGGAATTCGAAGGGTAAACAGACATCTGTTATACCTGAACTTATTTTATGCTATGAAAAAAACACGTGTTACTCGGTGGTTGGGCATTGGCCAGTCACGTGGCTCTAGTATACTCTCCCACCTTTACATCTTTACATACCGCCGACAGAGCAATGTTCGCGTGCGGTGCGGTGCGGTGCGGTGCGATGCGATGCGGTGCGGTCGGCCGCACGAAAACCAAAGGGAGACGAACATGAAAGTAGAATGTTCGTGTTCATACATCCACAGAGATGCAAGTGGACGCGCTTCACCCCTTTCGAGCTACTGAGAAAGAGTGAGAGAGAGAGAGAGGGAGAGGACTCTACTAATGCGCGTATCTCATCTTGCCAAACTGGAAAATGCTTCGCTGAACCAACCGTACGAAAGTGCATGTGCACTAGAAATCCACGCCCATCTTCCTATTTTCGCACTCTCGAATTAAGGACAGATACTCTCTGTGCTGCTTCGCTCTTGAAATACTGGCTGCCGGACTCTTGAATTCGTTCCAACTCTCTTGGTACTGGGATTATTCCAGTTTCAATTTTTATATTCTTTTCGCTTTTTTTTATAGTGATTTCTGTCAGGGTTTCGGATGAAGCTTTTGCCTTTGGTTTGGAGTTCTTGAGAAGGAGGATCAGCCGACGGAGAGACTCGCGTACGGTAAGAGAAGAGATGGCGAAGTTTGGACGGGCCGACGCGACGCGACGCAACGCTCGCGAGTTAATTGATTTCCAATATCGGCCGGCTCAGGCTCGGCCTTCACTTGGCTCTCTAACCGACCGCACCATCGCGTCGTCTCCACATAAGCACCAATCTCTCACCCTCTCACCCTTCCCTCTGCTGACCGTCGGTTCTGCCTCCGGCCAATCAGCTGCCAATCTGCTAACGCCCAAATACATTGGCCATTAAATGCCCACCGGTGATTACCACGCACTCATCGATCATCCTGGATTTCACCCTTGAGCCTCTCTTTACTGGCGTCTGATTGTTTGCCCAGATTTAAAGAGAATTTGTCACTTTTATCCAATGACATTTTACATTCTGATGTACTAGACTCTGGTTACTCCTTTCTGAAGTATTGCTCGACTTGCAAGGCACACGACTTGATTCAAGTGCCGGAATTCTACCGAAAACACTTCGAAACAGTCTCCTGAGTAATTGATCTCATCTGATTTAGACGGTATTTTCTACGTTTTGTAGTTTTCCCGACTGATTCAGGGATTGAAATTTGGTGGGGAATGTTTTCTTGCAGCAAGGAAGAAGTGATATAAATTCCAGAACCCCAGCTCAAAATTCATTTTTTCGCAAATTTTTCCATATGTACCCCTTCACAAATTTTCGATTTTTCGAAGGTTCTCGGACTTTGATGAATGCTTGATAAATCGATTGTTTGTGTATCAAAACGAAAAGAAAACATGAAACCAGTGGCAGAAATGCCGGAATTGTACCGAAAACATATGGAAAACCGATCTTGAATATTTCATTTTCGTGGTTTTTCCCATGTTTTCCATACTTCTCGACATTTCCCGGGGCTGAAATTTGGTGGGGAATGTTTTCTTGCATCAAGGAAGAAGTGATATAAATTCCAGAGCCCTAGCTCAAAATTCATTTTTTCGCAAATTTTTCCATATGTACCCCTTCACAAATTTTCGATTTTTCGAAGGTTCTCGGACTTGGACGAACGCTTGATATTTCGATTGTTTGAGTATCAAAACGGATAAAAAACATAAAACCAGTGGCACAAATGCCGGAATTGTACCGAAAACATATGGAAGACCGATCTTGAAAAATTCGTTTTCGTGGTTTTTCCCATGTTTTCCATACTTCTCGACATTTTCCGGGGCTGAAATTTAGTGGGGAATGTTTTCTTGCATCAAGGAAGAAGTGATATAAATTCCAGAACCCCAGCTCAAAGTTCATTTTTTCACAAATTTTTGAAAGGGTCAGGATAAAAATTTAGTCCACCGGCAGTATGCAAAGCGAAGTTAACAGTTCCTTCAGCCAACGGTTGACTTTTGAATGATACAGTATTTCAACATACTCATTAAATAAGTCTGATTATGTACGTCTCCACCGATTCAAGAGAAATTTACGAGATATCTGACAATACACTTGTCGATCGACCCTTCATCACAACTTTAAGACAGTCACTCGATGATCGAAGATAGCGGGTGTTTATGTGAATATTAGCTGGATTTCGTAGGAGGAAGCAGAAGTTTATTAGAGTTTACTGCAGCTTAATAGAAATAAGAAGTGGAAGGATTAGCGTCATTCCGAATGAGTGCTGTTCGTGAGACACGCGAGCATCCAGAGCATCCCGACTTACGTTGTTAATTTATTAAGCGACCGACCGCAACGGTATGCTGGGTTTCCTTTTATATGAGCCACCGGTTTCTCTTTACGCGAGATAAATAGAGACAGTGACCTCCACGAATAGCCTCCAATCGGGGAATGAATAAAAAATTCGTTACTCATCGCCTTTCCGTAATTAAAGTTAGGTACGATAACAAAGATAGGATTTTCCTTTAATCCCACTTTCCCAAGAAATGTGCGATTAATATTAGTATCAAAGTCATTTTCCTACTAATTACTCTTTCATTCAGTAGACCAATCATTTAACCTGTAATGGGTTAAATAAATCTCGCGGCAAATACTGAATGCCAATGTTGAAATTGTGTATTGGGTAAGTGAGGAATCCGGAATTGATATGAAACGGTATTGCAGCTCCGCGTTCCGCATGAAATAAACGGCTGCTCAGGATCGTGATCAATATGAATATACTTATGTAGATGAACCTATATGGTTACACATAGACGCATGCAACACACATAGATGCATATAATAAAAGCGTATCGAATGACTGAGAGAGGTGGTAGGGGTGGTGGTAGGGGGAGACAAGCGCAGCGTGGGTCAGGTCAGCCCTCGATCTTGTCGATTAACCTCCACACTTGCCACCCACTAGCCAGTTCGCTCCGCCTAAGAATCTCTATGAAACAACTACTTGGCCATTTTCTTCCTGCAGTATTATCTGATTTATTAAACATCTTATGTGGAATATTGGGTAACGGATGGTCGAATGGAAGTGGGATGGTGGCGTCATGGCGCCGTGGCGTCGTGGCGTCGTGGCGTCGGGGCGCCGGTGGTGTGCGCCTGACTGTCTTGGCGAAGCGGCATCTCTGAATGCCGAACCCAGGAGAGTCTCGACGTCGAATCATGAATTCGTTCTTACCGACCACATCGATATTTGTCCCCGTTTCAAGTTTCTCACTTTCTACAACTCTCCCACTCGGTTCTCTCAAGTGCACCACTTGATTTGCCAATTATTCTTAGTCACGCGTCTTTCGAAAATGAGGACGACGACGACGATAGTACGATTTCGAATCTCACTGCCAAGGATATTTGACACTGACTAAATCATAACTAATTAACAAGAGTGCCGAAATTCTAGCATGAATGCGCCCAATGCCATCCGGCTGAGTGACCTCTACTTCAATTATTATCCTTAATATTTCACGAGTCAGACTATTTTTATTCGGTTCATTCGCTTGGATGCTCTCTTTTTACCGGATGTCACTCGATACCCAAAACTCCTGAATGTCCATTGCTGATCTATTGTTAAATAACATCACTTTTAATATTTGTCAGACATACCGCGATGTTGTGCTGATTACGGATAAACTCATAGGAAGCCTCAACAACGACAAGGGATGATCGTATAGTATATACATGTACAGCAACGATAAATACTACTTCTCACGTATGAATGGTCGAGAGCCCTTCCATGCACCCTGCCTGCCAGCCGACCTATTCTAGTAAAAATAGCCTCTACCTTTTTCCTCTATACTCTATAGAGCATCAAGCCGCTATTATCTTGGTCGGTGCAGAGCACCGGAGAGCACTCCGAGACCTGGGACACTCTCACCGATTAACCCCTACAGAAGTATGCGGCTGATCAACTCATCGATTCCGCATTGCCACCCATAGAGGGTTCGTTTATCCGTCACTCTGCTTTGGTAAATATCCGCGGATAAGTATTTACTTCCAGCATCTCAATAAATCGACATATTTTTGGGCTAAAGTTAATAAAATATTCTAAGACTGTTTACTTCTCTAATTTCTGCCTGTTGCAAGAATCTCTTGCAGCTTTAGTTTGATTGGAACATTCCAAAAAAAAGGAAACTATAATATATAAAAATTGGATAGATGGTTCTGTTGTAGCCGCGTTGAGCCAGGCAAGCGTAGGGAAACGGAACTCACAGGGCAGTCTGACTTGGTGCAGCATAGTCGATAAGGGTAGCGACAACCCTCTACCGACTGCCGCCATCTGGCGATTTTCATGGATTACGAGAGAAGGGGTTGCTGCTGGCTTGAATGCTCGCTAGAAAATCTAGAGGGCACCCTATTCTCTTGATCTGGCTTACCGAACTTCATCCCTCTGTTCGATTAGCTCGATTCTCGACATCGGCTTCCACTCTGTTATAGCTCCGCCAATTATATCACTGGATTTATCTTCGTTTTTATTCAACGCTTGCGTAAAAAAGTCAGAACCTTCTGATAAATATTAAATAGCATCTTTTTTAGGAGGTTTGTCTGCTTTTTTCTTGAAAGAAAGGCACAAACATGCAAACTTTATGTTTAACTGTTGAATCAATTGGCTAAGTTCAGACGTGTACTTTCATCTTTAGCTGATACGAATCGTCGAGTGGTTAGTCTCGAGAAGGTGGTAGGAGACGTAAGTTTATCCTTCGCTGCTATAATTGGTAGGGCTCGAAGAAAGCACCTACTGGAGTTTGTTTAAACTTGATTCCTGACTGTAAGTCAGTGAATACGTATTAATTCAAGAGCTTGGCAAGCAGTTGGGAGCGGGGAACAATGGCAGTGAGTGCTTGCACTTGCCGAAAATAGATGCGGTATTATATTGGCTTGGCTTTAGGACGCGGGAGGATGTATTATTGAATAGATATCGGCCAACTGAAATTCAATTAGGATTTCAAGTGAAAAGTAACTTTCCAAAGTCCAATCTCATTGTTAGTCAAGTTAGATAAGGCAAAAGTCATTGGTGGTTGACACAGTGGTAGAAGAACTTCTCGTACTCGCAATCACCGCGTTTCTTTCTAATTCGATTCTCAGAGTAGTCTAATGAGAAGCTTTTAATCTTGGCTTGAAAATCGTGGAGGAATAGTTGGGTCACTCGGTTAAAGCCTAAACAGCTTACTGGATAATGCAACTGCGACTGGGATGGGCGATGTAATCGGGTAAAAGGCTGCTCGAATTAAGAAGCGACGTCTTTCGCCTGGCGTCTCTGCCGTCTCAAGCCGCGGTTTTCTCCTCAATCCGTTAATCCTTCGGCGAACCAAAATCCATGCTTTGAAGATGCAAACTGTTCGCCTTGCCGATCGAGATTCAACCTTCCCGTTCAGATTAGATCTCGAATGAATGAATTTTCAAAGATAGCAGTCTGATTCTACTGGAATAAAAATGACTTCCAGTATTCTTAGAATCCTACTCTTCTTATTCCTACTCTATTATAATCGTCGTTGCTAATCATTGGCCGCTTGAAACTCAGAGAATAATGTTCACAGGAATACCAGGTTACCGTGGCACTCTTTTTGCCGTGCGCGTACTCGACATTCCTACTGCGTCGGCTTCCGCGCTTATTCTCATTATTCCAGTAAAAAAAAAAAAAAAAAAAAATCAGAAAAAACGGAGTGGCTATTAAAGTAGAACACGTTCTCACACTCATTCGAGTTAGGAACGATTTTAGTCGAGTTGACTCGTGCGAACAACAGCCAACGCTCGTACTTCTCTCTCCCTGTCCTTTTCCACTCGCTTTTCGTGGCGTGGTGCACACAGAAAATAGAAGGAGAAACACTTTTTCCAGCTATTGATTTACCGCGTTCCCTTCCACGAGGATTCGTAGGTGTGAAAGCATGTGAATGATCAGGTAGGTAGATAGGTACAGATCTATTAAGAGAAAGGCGGGGGGGGGGGGGAGGGGGGAGGGGGGCATGAACAACGTAATTCGAAGCCCGTAACAGGCAATTGGTGGGCAATCGGCTTCGGCCTGGACGTTTCATTGATGGCCGCCGGTACATTCACGGGGTAACCGGAGTGAACCACTCCCATCGAGGCCATGAGAAGCAAGGAAGCTGACCTAGATAACTATACCCACGACCCGATTCGCCCGATCTTCACCGAAGCCGGTGAATGGGTCCGACATGACGCACAAGCTCTACCCTTGCTCTACCTCTACCTCATTCTATCCACCTCGACCTCACTCACCCCCAACCCACACCCCTCTTCTCTCTCTCTCTCTCTCTGTCTGTCCGTCTGTCTCGGTGCATGCTCTATCGCAACCACGCAACTTACACGGGTTGCCCGCGCGCCGCCTAGCTCTCTCTCGCGCTTCTTTATACCGAGGCTGCAACCTTATTTCCTTTACGTAACGATCAGGACTCACGTAAGAGCATCGCTCCTGCACTCCCGCACTCCCGCAGCATTACCCACGCAAGCAAGTGCACCGATGTCCTCTTATCCTCTCTTCCACTAGCCCCTTTTAGCCCTGCGTTTACGCTTACCTTTCATCCTCCTCCTCCTCCTCCTCCTCCTCCTCCTCCTCTTCCTCCTCCATTGCCTATACTCTAACCCTCTACACATTGCTATACATATGTATACTGGCCAGCTAGTAAGAGCAACCCCGACCAATCAGGCGTACACGGTGTTACGCGCTGCCTAACATCCTGCTGAGCAAACTCCCTCTCTCTCTCTCTCTCTCTCTCTCTCTCTCTCTCTCTCTCTCTCTCTCTCTCTCTCTCTCTCTCTCTCTCGCTCGCTCGCTCGCCACGCTCGATTTACTCCGCAGCATCTTCCCCTCGCATACACTCACAGATCCCTCTCTTTCTCTGACCATTGGACATTCCACGTCCCGCAGCGCGCTTGTAACCTCCAATCTGCACGCTATGCTGATTGTCCCTCTCAAGTAGCTTTTCTTACCTCTCTTGTTAATGGGTAGATCATCGCTATATATCATTCACTTGGCTATCAAGCTCTAGTTAAAGATAGATCATCGGTTATGGGATTTACGTAGCAACTACAGCCTGATTTACATTATAGGTACACTCGCACTCCACTCTCAATAACCCCTACTCTTTCTCGTCTGGTCTCGTCTCGTCTGGTCTCTTTTTTTTTTTTCTCGTTCATGTTCACGTGCGCTCGCCCGTGCTCTCTCGCCTACTTGCTCCATCGGTTAAAACGAGGCACAACCTTACCTCTTCCGTGCACACTCCCCTCTAAATTAATGGAGTTAATCATTTAATATTGAAATTAGAGCATGGACAGTTGTCTTTTGTTATAGTTGTCATGTTTCGCGTCGATGTTCCATTTATCTTGGGCAGAGTATAGATTCTTGACGTGTATGATATTGTTATGTCTCTGGTTACATTTGAATTAATTGGAAGTCGTCGCTGATCGTCAAGCAATAGGGATTCAGCGTTGAATAGTCGTTCGATTCCTGGCGGCCAGTCTGAGAGAAGCGTAGGATTATCGAGAAATGTAAGTCGCCAGAGCGCAGAGAGCGAGCAAGGGAGACCAGCAATAGACACTGGCTCGCTTTGATTATCGATTTCCATTAAGCTGTGCAGCCGCTATCCAAGTACTATGACAATTCGGTAAATAATTATTGTTTGAAAGCCATCGTCTTGGAGAGCTCTCTTGAAAGTCGAAAAGTTTAGTTAAATCCTTCCTATTATTTCCTCATTATAATTCAATTGGTGAGACATTTATAATAACGATGTTCGTATCAAGTTAATAAACAACTTATCTTTGGTAAGATAAGATCTTTTTCAATAATTGGAATAATGAAATCCAGTTTCTTAAGGAAAAGGAATGATTGAAATATAGATAGAGAAATTACATCGTGGAACTTTGGCAGAAAGGTTTTAACAGGTTGCCGGAGATATGGCGGCTCGTTTAATCTCTTGTTGCTTGAAATGTCGATCTTCTCTGGTACGTGGCGACGCTCTGACGCGCGGCGAGCGAGTCCATAGCAGAAGAACCACTTGGTAAGATCAATCATTGAGTGCACGGCTGCTGCAACACCTGCCATTGTCTCATTCGAGGGGACTGCTTCTCTCTTTCTCTCTCTCTCTCTCTCTCTCTCTCTCTCTCTCTCTCTCTCTCTCTCTCTCTCTCCTCAACGTCGAGGTCTCACCACGATGGGTTTAATACCCTGGAACGATGCTCGAGTGTTTTGCCATCATCGAGCGAAGCCCTGAGCACCAGCCGCACTCTCTACTTCTAAGCTCGAATTAGGTCTGGCATCCTTTGCTAGTCCACTCGAGCGCTCATCAGATTGATCGAGACCTTTCTCCAGCTGGCGCGGGACTTCTTCTCAAGAATTTCGTGCCAGAGTTCCATGCGTTTTTTTTTTGGTTGTTGTTTTTTTTTTCTTCTTCTTACCGATTAGTAGTCATATGCGCTGAAATTCTATGCCCTCTTTTTCTTTTTTCCTTTTCTCTGATGTTCCGCGTTACGATTGCGGCAAGAATAAAAGAGGACGCGAAAGGTGATATCTTGCCAGAATGGGAAATAGCGTGTTATAGGAATTTTGGTGGATGAAAGAGCTGATTTCGATGCAGCAACATGAGAACTTGGCCGCGCAGAATTTCAGAGTTGGATATGGCACGGCATCGGTGGCACAGTTAGGCTGCGGAAGCGACGACGACGCCTCGTTGGCTTAGCTCCACGACGCGCCGCGTCGCGTCGCGTTGCGGACCATACCCGGTGGCCCCAATACACGTCGATGATATTTATTGACGTATCTTTACTTCCGCGGCGACTTCCGCAAAATCGCCAATAGGAGAACATGCCAGGAAAAGAAGTCTGGCCGATGTCCCTCGCAACCCAATTCTCCTGAGGCTTGTCTGCTTATCTGCTTGCTTATCCTAATTTTCATCTTCCAAATGCTCCTTTAAATTAGTTTCCTTTACTATTTACTAACATTTTCATTTCTATCTTTATATGCAACATTCTGCTTTTCTAAGAACACTTTCCCAACTTTGTCCCGGTTGAAATGCTAATTAAGTGACATTTTTGAAAAATTATCCAAAGACTTACTACTTCAGTGTAATTTGAATTAGATTGTCTTAGGTCTCACATGCGAGGACAATAGTTTATCATCCAGCTATTTTCTCTCACCCTAAGACTATCCACCTTCGACTATGATTACGATCAATCTCGAAACTTCCCTTCAACTCTTAACTGTCTATCTTCGGCCGTCCCACCCCCAACTCCACCCTATTCCAACCCTCTTGATTACCCGGTCCTATACTTTCCAACTGCGAGAGGGAATCTATACTTTTAACGAGATGAAAAGTTCTTCGCGCCAAGTCTACGAATTACAACGGGCTCAATGCTTATTTCAAGTTTTGTAGCCATGCGAATCCTCTACTGATTCGAGGATTATTTTCGAAGTCCTCTTTTCTTCGAGTTACGATAATTCTCATATCATCGAAGGGACTTTAATCGATCAATTGAATGCGAAATAGTAATATTGTATGATCAATGTATATATAAAAAAAAAACACCAAACACACAGAAACGTAGAGATCGATGACCATTTGAATGTTAATCCAGAGAACAAATAGAATTAGTAGGAGGTCAGATATCGTTGTCTGCTCGAAGGTTAGAACTTTACAAACATTTCTACGGTAGCAGAGGTCATGAGTGTGAGATAGTAATGGGACTGGGCAGCCTACTTTAAGACTTCTCGCCCTGTCATAGTGTCAGACTTTTCCAAGACGGGAGTTAAGTAGAAAGTGTCGGTATCTAAGATTAGCCAGACTATCAGTAGTTCCAGTCAGCTGATTCCACTTCTCTTATTCAGTAAATAAATACATTGAGAGTAAAAAATATCTAAAATAACTAATATTGAGACGACATGGTATCCAACTGGAAGGGGAAGAATGGTTTCTTTGTCACCTTGACTAACCAATTGTAGTAGTAGAGAGAGAGTTAGAAGCGAAAAGCTCTAGTGGCTAGCGCATGGTACGTTTGGTATGTTGGTAGTGGCTTGTACTTAGTCGGAGGCTCAGGGCTCATGGTTCCGGTGTGGTGTGCTGTTCGCAAAAGGGGCCCGAGTCGACCCGACGACTCGGCCGCTGGCAGAGAGGGATGTATTGATTGCGCAGAGGTTGGTGCGACAAGGAGAATCTCTCTCTCTCTCTCTCTCGCTCGCTCGCTCTCTCTTGCTCTCTCTCTCTCTCGCAGAGCCAGGAGAAAGATAGAGCGAGAGAGGGAGGAAGCGCGGAGGAGAAAGAGAATAGGTGGCTACTGGCTCAAAAGGGAGGAAGCGATGTGAGAGAGCACGACGACCACCAGCGGTTTCAAGCAACGAACGGAACACCACGACTAGCAAGAGAGAGAGAGAGAGAGAGAGAATGAACAAGTCTGTCGCGAGCAAGCGACGGCTATAGAAAAATAGTTAACCATTGCTAGATAACCAGACTGAAAAAAGCCACTAAAGTGAGGGGGACAAAAAAGAAGGTTCGCGTGAAATGAGAACAGGTGAAGACCGAACTCGGAATAAGGGGTGGGAAAAAATGAATTGTAGAATGGTGAGATCTGACGGAAGTCATTTGCAACGAATGACACACTTCGGAAGACAAGCGAATGATTAGGAAAGAGGGATTTCAGGAGGGAGTACATTTCAGGCGTGATAAGTTGAAATTAGAAATGAGCACGCTAGGTTCTTGCACGCAAGTATTAGGTCTAATAGATTTCGACCTGTGTATAGGAATTTTCTATCATTGGAGTATTGTTCAGGTTGCATTTTAATTGTATATTTGAAGTTACAGTGGTGCTCAAGTGGCTATTTCATTTGGAAAGGGTAAGTTCATGATGAATAGGCTGGGGGAAAAAAAACAGGGGTCGATTATCGAAGATGATATCAATCGCGAGAAATGGTAGTTGAAAGCAGTACACGTTGCTCTTGTTTCCTTCCGTTCTGTTCGGCTAGCGGTGGACCTCTGTAAAGAGTGTTCCTATGGTAGGACTTGTCTGCATGAAACGGCACGTCTGACAATCTAGGTCGCTGCCACGCTCTCTCCAAACTCGTGAGCGGAATAGCAAGAGATTTTTCTGCCAACCTCCTCGCTTCTTCCCTATTTCACACACACACACACACACACACACATAAACCTTCTTTTCCATCATTCGATCGGAACTTTTCCCCTTCGTCGATATTTTCTGGCTGATAGTAATCTTTTCGAATCACTTGGATTTCTTTAGCCGGTTATTGCCCCTAAATACCTTGCGATTGCTTCTATCAGAGACTTCTTATACCTCTTATTATCTTTATATATATGTATTATCTTCTACAATATACGTCATCACTGAAAGATACAAGTCGTAAATCGAAAGAATCATATGTAGAGAGAACGGATCATTGATCTTGAACGCGAAGACTATAGGAAACTGCGAAAGAATACTTAGAGCAGCAGCATCCGGTATTTTTAGGTTCTATGCCAAACCACGTGGTTTCTCCAATCGGAATGGGTGGAAATAGATGAGCACCGTGTTCTTAGACACTCGATATATATCATAGGCAAGAGATGGAACGACTCGCGGATCGAGATAAGAGTGGACATAGACATCCTGCGAAATTCCTCGATACCGGTGTGAAGGCTACCCAATTCATAATAGTACTTGGAATGCCAGATAAGAGAATGCCGAAGGAGGAAAGGGGATCCGAGAACAACTTGCCGCTTCATTTCTCTATCGATCAGCTTGGTATTATGAATCGTCAAATATTCATATATCCCGTTAGTTTCATTGGGCGCGACATAGCCCATCTCGGCTCGTTCTATCACTGACAGAGAATCGAATGTTTCTCCGAATGCATGTTTTTGGTCCTACCTGGTTTTAATAATTTATGATACTGTGAATATATTGTCAGAAAGGGGTAGAATCATTGCTGAATCATTATGTCGAATAAATACGTATGTTAGGAGGATAAATTACAAAATATTAGGAAATTTATTTTTTATCCGGAAGAGTAAGTTGACGCCAATACAATAGAAGGGCGGAGATGTTACGTAAGGACCGCTTCAGAATCGACGACCGCTTAGCAGTCAAGGACCCGCCAAGAAATACCAATCTCAAACAACCCCCGCGTACATCCTCCGAGTGTGTGTATTAGGATTGTTCTCTTTGAGAGAAATATCACTAACCAAGTATGATCTTTCGATTTCTGAATTCCTTCAAAAGATGAATTCGAAGAATCATGAAAATATTAATGACACTGACTTTTTCAAAAATAAGAGGCATTTTCCTCCATTTGAAGGAATGCAGGATTTTAATAGTAAATATGGGAGTGCGCGGTTGGAACAAATGGCGCATGGGCCGACGCGACACGAAGTCGGCGTCGGCGTCGGCGTCGGTCAGAATTCAGGAGAGGACGATGGGAAAGTGAGAGGGCGCAAGGGTTGTGTAGGGTGGAGAAGAGTCGACTCTGAAGTGTTCGTTGGAGGTTCACAGTCTCGTGTCCAGTAGCATAGGAGCCCCTAGGTTGTCACCCTTCGGATTTGTCCTGGCCATTTCCCACCCCTGGCTTTTTTGCGGCCCGATGTCTTAACCCTCTCTCATCCGTGATCGCGACGAGCGGTCTGCCTTATCCGCAAGCAGGTAGGATGGAGGGCGCAAAAGAGGGAGGAGGATGGGTTGAGAGAGGAGTGGCGAGGTTAGGAAGGCCAGAGGGAAAAGGCTCGAGGAAACGTTGGGAGAGGCTGAAAGAGCGTCGACGAGGCCGACAAGGATGGTAGTGGTGGTAGTGGTGAGGGTGCGGAGGATGACGAGAGGCAACTTGCCGATTCGTCCAAAGGTAAGGAGGATGTACTTGGTTACCCGGCATGATTACGCAACAGCCATTGATCTCCTCGTACCGATAGTTTAAAACCGAGGAAACAGCCACGAAAACGGATTAGCCGTCGACTTTCAAGGATCTACCTTACGCCAAGTATATAAGCAGCCTAATTAAAATCAACGTTAATTTACCTAGCACGCATTATGCGTTCTCACCAAGAGACCATAAGAGGAGGTATATAAAAAAAAAAGGAAGAAGGAGAGAGCCGAGTTAAAAAGCTTGGCCGCTTTTACCGTGCAAGGTGCTCGACGGGATCTCGAGGTTTATCCGGCATTTGTCCCGCGTGGACGAGTTCTACTACCCTCTCACTCTCTCTCTCTCTCTTTCTGCAGCCTCTCTTCTATAGCCCGTAGAGGGCGCAAAAGGTCCTAAAGTCCATAGAATCCAGGAAAAGACAGGCTTTTTTCTTACGCGATAGTTTGGCCACCGCTGTCTAAGACGAAAGTACGAGTTAAAAGGAATACGTGTATGCACCATGTATATCGTAAATGCGTACGTTCTAGGAATGTCTAGTCCATAAAGGCGTTCACGAGAGCACAACACGTACTAGCCGTGTAACATCTTGCCAAGAATTCCGTAGTGACAAGGAGTAGGTCAAGCGAAGTCGGCGCCGCGGCGCGCTGTGTGTGTGTGTGTCTGCTGCTGCATAGAAATAGTTGAAAATAGTTCGGAAGAGCTAATACGTATAGGAAAGTCGAAGGAGGAAAAGGAAGAATTGTACGACGGGGGTTGGATGGGAAAAGAGGGATGAAAAGAGGGCTGGGCGGTAGCTCGAGGAGGATAGGAAGGAGTGTATGAAAGAGCGAGGGAGTAGAGAAGAGAAGAGAAGAGAAGAGAAGGAGAGCTCCCATAGAGGGTGGTTTTCCCACTCCGAGTGTTGAGAGAGGGAGAGCGCGACGCGCAGGCTCATCAGCCGGAAAGCTGGAAGGAAGAGAGGAAGGTGGACAAGAGGATAACTTGATAGGGTGGATAGGTTCTGCTGCAAGAATAGCTAGACGGGTGAACATCGACGGAAGTCATTAACGAAGCTACGAAACACCAGCTTAGCCCTCGGCTCTCAAATGAAACAAAGCACTGAAATCCCTTAAATACTATATTCATCATATACTTCCTATCCATCTCTCCAATCGTATGTGATCATTTTCCTCAAAGAACCCCCTTATTACTTTCATTATGTAAAAGGGTGGGAGAAAGGCTTGATAGAAAGAAGCGGAGCCCTACGACAATAATATCGACGAGGAGGAGGAAAGAAGAGTTGTCCGGAGGTGAGCGCTGGGTTGGTCCGGTCCGCGTGGTCCGGTGTCAGCTACGAGGAGAGGCGCGTGCGGGTGGCTGAGAGAGGCGAGAGCGAGCTAGAGATGCGCGTGGAATGGGAGCAACCGAGAGAGGGAGAAGACGCGTGCGCGCCCTGCTATTCTCTCCGCGAAGGGGTGAGGCAGGGGTGGGGGATGGTTGTATGGTTGGTAGGTGGGAGTGGGAGTGGGAGAGCGAGAGGGGGGCGGGCGGGGGGGGGAATGAGTGATGTTGTGGACAGGGGAGGACGGAAGGAACGACGGAAGGAAGGAAGACAGGAGAGAGGAAGGAAAGAGCCGCAAAGACGGCGTGAGCGGTGCGCGGCGCGCACCAGTATCAGTGTAACGAGCAGAGAGCTCAGATGGTAGGTGTGTTTCCCCCGCGGCGATGCTTGGAGCTCTGAGGAGGTCTCGATCTGTCAGGGTTTAATCGTCCAGTGCCGTGGAGGTGTGCGTGTCGCGACCTTCCCTGCGCCCTCGCCCTTGTCCTCCTCGCTATCCTCGCCCACCTATTCTCCTTCCTCCTTCTCCTTGCACGCACCCGCACCCTTCGCCGGAGACAGGCAGCGCCCGTTCTGCTAGTGTTAGTGCTAGTGCTCGTGGCCGTGCTCGTTGGTTGCTGCTGCTGCTGCTGCTGCTGCTCCTCCTCCTCACGTACCGATGATCACGGCCCCAACCGTTTCTCTCAGGAGTCCCGGTTCGGAGCATCGAGACAGCGGTTCGATGTCGACGTCGTCGTCGCGGCGGCAGTAGCGTCTGTGATGACCGAGCTCGTCAAAGGCGTGTTCAAAGGCGCCCATCGAGACTAGGCTGGCGTGGCGATCGACGCCAGTCCGCCAGTCGCGAACGCTCGCTCGCTCGCTCGCTCGTTCGCTTCCTCGCAACGATCCCATGGCACCGCTACTAGTCTCACTCAACCCGAGCAACCGTACGCTCCCTCCTGATAATCAAGTTTACAAGCTACCAACGCTCCCACCGCCGCGCCGCTCCAATATCACCCTTCGGACTCTACTAGACACCTATAGCTTCTTGCCAAGTCTAGGAAACGCGCGTGTCAACGATGCTCGATAGTAAACCGGAGGCCTCAAACGATCAGTTGATCCGCTAGAGCGGGGGTTGGCCCATCCTAGCCGTCCAATCGACAAGCCACTAGTACGTTTTCTCTAACTCTCTATCTCTGTATTTCCTTATCACCCTAAATTGCCCACCTTCACGCCAAACATATCTTTCTTTCCTCTCTCTCTCTCTCTCTCTCTCTCTCTCTCTCTCTCTCTCTCTCTCTCTCTCTTTCTCTCTTTCTCTCATCTAACCCAATTTCTCTCACATAGCCCTTTTTCCTTCCCTTGGGCAAGGGCGCGCACCTCGCCCCTTCGCCCCACCCCCCACCCACCACCACCACCACCACCACCCCCCTCTTGCTCCCTCGTGAATTCGTGCACGGAGCACGAGGATGATAGAGGAGTGTGACTGAGTGTCAGTGCGCGTGTATTTGTGCGCGTGTCCGTGCGTGTGCGTGAGAGAAAGAGAGAGGGGTGGTTGAACAGGCTGCGAAAGGAAAGGGATGACCGAGTGGTGCGAGAGAGCAAGGGAGAGGCTGGTTATGCTCGAAAGGGTGAACGAGAGAGCACGATTCTGTCTGCGCGTGCGTTCATACGTGTAGATATGTGACGAGAGGCTGGTTAACGGTGAGATGGGAACGATTGGTAAACTAGTATGTGTTGTTTGTACGTATGTGTGAGCGAGTGTGAAGGAAGGAATGGAAGGAATAACGAGGAAGGGAGAGAGAGAGAGAGAGAGAGAGAGAGAGAGAGAGAGAGAGAAAAAGAGAGGGGCAAGTGTGAGTGGGCTCGAGTTTTTGAATGGATGATGCTGGAACGTGGGTGAAAGTGTGAAAAAGGCTGGCCGCCGCCGCCGCCGCCGCCGCCGCCGACGATTTAAACGAGAGACCGGAAAGAGAGAGAAAGAGAGATTGGCAGAAAAGCAGCAGAGAGGCTGGTGTATGAAGAAAAAGAGCGCCGCGGGGTTAAAGGAAATGCCGAAACCAAAGGGTGTAGTGGATGAAAGGGTGTTGGGCGGGTGAAGGTGTATGAGAGAGAGAGAGAGAGAGAAAGAGAGAGAGAGAGAGTGAGAGAGCAGCCATTTTGATAGATGGCTGTGTGTCGCGCACCGCTTTCGTTGGTGAGAGTACCCATCGGGTCGCCCGTGAGGTTGGCTTGTGAGATCGGTGAGCGTCGTCGGTGAATTAGTCATGATCATTGCCAAGTGATGCTTGTGATGATTCTCATTCGCGTCCGACGCTTCCACCCTCACCCGCCCAACCACTCGAATCATCTCACTGATCATCCGATGATCTAAGCGGCACACAGCTCTCTTATTATTGGACTAATTTTCAAATTCAAATACATTCATATATTAACGAATCATCGACTAGAAAGGAAGTGTATTAGTGGTAGTACGCGAGTACTACCACGAACCGTGTTGGGTGTCGGCGTGTGGACAGTTTTACCGGGGTGACAGGCGGTCACGGGCGACCAGTCGTGAGCGGAAAGAGAGAGAGAGAGAGAGAGAGAGAGAGAGAGAGAGAGAGAGAAAGAGAGAGAGAGAGAAAGAGAGAGGACAACTGGCGAGACAGAGTGTGAGATTGTATGCGTATATGATCGAGCATGTGAGTGAGAGTGAGAGAGGGCGAATGTGAAATAAGGGAGGAAATTGTAATAGTTCGGACAGCGGTGTGTCGCGGTGGAGGCCGGGTCCGAACGAAATAAAAGAAGAGAGACGAAGAGAGAGAGAGAGAGAGAGAGTAAGAGAGAAACAGGGGGTGGGTTGGGGAGGGTGAGAAATCGGCCTACAGAGAGCGCGGCTTGTCGCGATAAAGAAAGCTTGGTCGGAAGACGAGAAGGAGGAGGAGGAGGTGGTGGTAGTGGTGGTGGTGGTGGTGGTGGTGGTGGTGGTGGTGGTAGCAGAAGAAGAGGAAGAAGAGGAAGAGAAGTGGAGGGAGAGCAAAAAAAAAATCTAAGAAGAATTGTAGTGTTAGCTAGAGAGGGTAAACCTGGGGAGCAAGGGTGGTAGAAGGACTTCGAAGGAAGGAAGGAAGGAAGGAAGGAAGGAAGGAAGGAAGGAAGGAAGGAAGGAAGGAAGGAAGGATCGTTGGGCGCGTGTTGTGCGGGGGTGCACTGCTCGACCGGGGGCATGGGGCTCGGGAGGGGGACCCGCCCCCTCTCGTAACCGCCGCGAAGCGCCAAGATTTCCCGCATCGACTTCATCGAGAAATGGGGGCTGACCCCTGTCCTCAAACCGAGGCAGGACCTACGCCCCCACCGGAATGGTGCGGAAGAACACGGCGACACGAGGTACGAGTTACTACCCATCCACGTCGTCCTATCTTTTCGATCGGTCAATCGTAAGGGGTTGCCTTTTGCATGCGGACACCTACTACCTGCCCTCTACTTACGTTCTCCAGTCGTGATAAGGAGGAGTGAGGAGGGGGAGAAAGAGAAACAGAGAAAGAGAGAGAGAGAGAGAGAGGGGGAAGAGAGTAAAAGGAGAGACAGAATACCCTTAAACTCGACTGAGAACGACACCACTGGAAGCGTGGATACCATCCTTTGACCCTGATCTAGCGTAGTGGAGTTAGACTCTCACACGGTTTAATGTTGTACGTGACTTCTCCTTCAAGTTATTACGCTCTCTCGCCTAGACGTAGCGATAGTCCATTAGAGAGCAGCTGATTATACGCTACTTAAAATCGCACACACCCTAGGCACCTGCAATACCAGCCACCACTGGTACTACTCAGATTTCTATTTATATAAATATCCCATTGCGATTTACGCTTACACATTAGGTTTTGCCCGATGCATTTGCATATCAAAAATACCTTTATTATTCCTTATATACCTTATCCTATCATTCTTCCTCTTATTGCACGTTATACTCTACTTTCTACGGACATCTGTATTTCATTTCATTCGTGCTTCCCTTTTTCTCGTGTCATCTGCATTCGCCTTATCACAGCTTGGAACAGCCTCTGATGAATCTCATCATCAATCCACCCATTTCGGATTAGTTCTAGTTTCGATAGATTCTTTAATTACACAGTGGGAACGCGACATCAAGCGGAATATCTGTTTTTACACTTTTCAACGATATCAAGTGTGAAGGATGTCGATGAATTTTGGCAGAATTGATTTGGCCAATGAAGATTGGAATCGCGGCAGTGCTTGTGCTTGTTGTGCTCGTGAGTATGTTTGTGCTTGGTGTCGCGATTAGTGAGGATCGAAGAAAAAAGGAAAAGTTTTCATCAGAAGGGAAACTACTGCTTGCAGTAGTTCTCTTCTTTCAATGGACGTTGCGTTCGGGTCTCTCTTCCTGTTTACGCTCGGTGGCACGATTCCCGTCATCAACCCACGTTTGATGGCTCGTTTGTTCCCCCTGTGTTTTCCCTCCACTAAAAGAGGGCCACGCAAACGAAGGGGGGTGGCTAATAGAAGAGTGGCCAACAGGAAGTTTTCAACATTGAGAAATACGCGCGAGATCTGTCAGTGGTTCTACATTTTGAAAACACTTTGTCCTTTTGAACTGATAAACTCTGACACAACACTTTTTCTTTGCATCAAACTTGTACCATTCAAGGAAATCTTTAATAACTCATTCATTTGACCTTTCGAGGAGATTTAAATGGATAGAAAGTGCAAGTCTCTAATGACTCTAAGAAAATCGACTGCTCGTAGAAGGTTTTGCCGGCTGATCGTTCGTATGTTGTCGAACACGTGCTCGAATAACTACGGCGATAGAGGCGTCGGCGCCGTCGGCGGTAGGATCGGCGTGGCGTCCCCGGGACGACGCAGCGCTCGAATAAGTATTGAGACGTGCGTGCGTGCGTGCGGTGCGCGCTCGAGGAGCGAATACTAAAAATATCCCATCCTTCCTGACCGCTGGCTATTTTTCGACGGGGCGAAAATATTTCCGTTTCGCACTTTACATTATACGGCCGCGGAATGTGTGGCACGGTCGTTGCCATTTCAGAATTAACCCTCGCTTCTTCCCATTCACACACAAATCTTATTCTATCATCGCCTCTATGTCATTCTATAATCGAACAAAGGGTTAAAAAGAAATATCTTCTCTTATACGATGAACGGAATGAAATGATTGGAGGGGGGGGGGGGGGGGAAAAAAGTGAGGTACCCTTTCTGTCGGAACATTGCCACCAAATCACTATTCTCTCAGTGGAGTCGGTGGCAGGTTAAACAGAATTATGGAAATCGATGAAAATGAATTCGAGGAGCAGTCAGTGCCAACTGCTCGCCAGTACCGAACCGTCTAGCGGCGAGCCAGTTACAATCCGGTTTCACAAAGTAATCTCGACTGAATCCCGCCAGGCCGGGCAATGCTTTTCACAGAGAATTTCCAGAGAGAGAGAGAGAGAGAGAGAGAGAGAGAGAGAGAGAAAGAGAGAGAAAGTCAGAGCCTGGCTCTCCCATTGAATCAGTGATCCTTTTTATCCCGCAATGTCTTTGATGCCGTTCTCACCAGCACTCGGCTCCTGACGCTCGCAGCTTATATTCCTCGCCGCTCTCTTTTATAATAGCTGTACCATTCATAAAGCCTCTGTAAAGTCGAGTCGCATCACAAGACTCGATAGCATCGAGAACTTCCTCTCAAACTAAATCCTCGAGGGAACTGCTACAGCTAAATTAGAGACGGCCAGATGTAAACAAATGTTGATCTATTTGAGAGAACTTTTGTAGAAATTTGATTCCGAAGGGATTTCAATAAATCGACAGACTTTTCTTGTCAATTTAATCATACACTTCTTCATCGTATGTGTTATTTATTTATATAGAATGTGAATAGTAATTTATTAGTTTCTTGCAGTCAGATAGAATGGAGAAGTGACATTGGACGCAAGTGACAATTCAAGTTGATATAGGTAGATTAACGATTGGCAGTACTAGGGTGATTTGCAATTTGGCAAACACACTTAGGTTGGGGACGAGGGGGCCACCGCCGTTCGAAAAGTCGGTCAGTCAGCGAATTATTAGCATGCAAAAGGGGGGTTCGAGCTGACATGTCTATCGACCGGATAGCCGATAGCTAGACTTCATTAAGTCTCGAAAGGTTTGCCTTTCCTAGGTGCATTCGACCCCATCACTTTCTCTTTATATTTCAATAAAGTATTTAAAAAAATTGATAGAATCATAGAAATGACTAAAACTAAATAAGCACCTTACAATTATCCCATTGAACACACATTATACGACACACGCTTTGTACTCTGCATTCTCAACTGCACTTCTCGTTGCCAGTGATCTTTTCCGATATGGGTCAGCTCTGTACAGAATTATGCTTTGGCACGAACGATCCTATACCGATTTTTTGAATGATACTCCGCGTATTAATAGGCAAGTGAGAGAGAGAGAGTGAAAGTGACTGAGGAAGACCAAAGTGTTTGCAAGTGGGCTGCTCTCTTCCACTGTGCGGACATCATTATCGTGCACTTTTTTTTTTCCTTCCGTCATTTCAATGCGAAGAAATGTGGGTTTGCCTTCAATTACGACATTGCTTCTAATATTACCGTAGATAGATTGGATGACAGGCAAATAGGACATGCGAATGTTGTAACCAATTCCTCGTAAGAAAGCTGTCAAAGTCATCAGTCTCGAACAGGCAGTGTCAGTTTAAGCCAGTTACAAGCTCGGTGCGGTATTAATTGCATTTGTACAGCTGTCCGGCCGGGGCCAAGAGCATTCGGTCTCAATGAAATAGAGCCAGGAATAGAAGGTAGGAGAAAGAGATTCGCTAATCGATGCCTGCAATGCCGTGCATCGTGTACGAGTTGGCCAAGAGCGATCATTATCAGGACTAGCCTTTAGTCTTACATTAGACTTAGGTAGACATCTAGTCTCGTACGTCTTTCGGATGGCCGCATCGTCGTATTTTTAACAAGCAAAGAATCCTCCACTTTACTACACAATCAATTAATTTTCTCGACCTCTTATCTTTCGCGAATTATAAATTTCCCTATCCCTCTGCATTTCTATGTCGCATTCATATCATAATTATGAAATAAACAGTACAACTGTAATTGGAAAGGGAAATTGTAGAACTTTAATAGAGAGACCAATTCCAATAAATAAGAGAATTGCGGAATCTGTTCCGCTCTACATACATGTATCTTGGCGATAGTAGGCGTAGTACCGCAAAATCGTCGATAGCCAAAATTCTTGGCATTTGGCATCGACCAGAACCCCTCTCCTTAAATCATAGTTTATCCAACAAAAAAAAAACCCCAAAAAAGATTGGTCATTGCTGGAGCTGGAGCCTGGCAAGGCTGAACTTCTTAATCTTCTTCGGGCATCGAATTTCGTGATCGATGCCATTTACTAGTTGTGGTTGGAAGCACGATTCTCCGTGTCTGTGACTGTATCGAGTTTGGCCGAATCGGAACGAGCCTTCCGCAGTGAGCACGAGTGCGACGGTACAAGTGAAACATCATATCCGGCAAAGTTGGCAGGACCTTCTCGAACTCCTGTAACTCTTTGCGCCAGCCGCACCTTAGCCGCAGAGCCTGCCAGTATATTCCGAATCACATGTAGTATACTCGGTAAAAATCGTACGGTCGTGGTTATACGAATTTGTTTGTTTACAAATCGCCAATCATTGGCAATTGACTATACAACGCGATGTCAGTGGAAGAGAGTAAGAGCAGGTATATTTATTATTTTAATATTAAATAAAAGATAAATTTATTGCTAGTAAGAAAATGAATCTACTGATTGATGTAGGTGTGGTATAGTTGGGTTCAGTCGGTGAAATCGGGTACGGGTTGGGTCGAGGATTCTCCTTGGGGAAAGGACGTAACTCGTGAATTCTAAATATCAGATCGGTCGACGATGAGTTCGACAATTAATCGGCTTTCAGAGCGGTATCAAGGCCAACTTGGGAATTCGATCGCGACATGGATCGACTGCCCAAAAGCATTAACCTAATTTTCGTCTCGTCTCGTTTCATTCGACCCTCCACCAGCCACCACCACCCACCCACCCACCCACCCACCCACCCCTCCCCAATCCCCTACTGTTCCTGTTCCCGTTCCCGTTCCCGTTCCCACTATTATATGGCATCAGGCCGTCAAACGGAATTACATTTTACGTTAACTCTCTGATTTCAGAGTACGCGATTCCCCTAATCGGTCTGTCACTTTCATGTTCGCGCCCTTCTTAAGCCTCTTCTCAACTCGTCATCCTAGCAAACACGCGGCGACCTCTACCTCTGCGCCAAGATAACAAATAAGTGGTTTCGACTCCTATTACAACAGGCATTACACACATCTTGTTCGTGAAAGGTCGTACTTTGCTGCTGTCAGCTTTGAAGCAGATAGAGCGTGTCAAAGAAAGAATCGATGAGGCGCACAGTAGCTCGATTGGATGCTTCGCAAATGAGACTTCCAACTCAATTTTCTCCCACTCGAAGATCGAATGCCTTTAATGGGAAAGTGATTTAAGCTGTCGTACGAGTTTCATCGTCCCGCGAAGAATTAAGTGCTATCATATCTCTATCATCATCACCACAATCTCTCACTAACATTTCATAATCCAATCGAGCCTCTTTTCTCTCCATTATTGTTTTAATCAGAATTGTTTCATTAATATCCGTTAGAATAATAATATAGATAATTTCATTCTTTAATAAATATATTAGATAAGTATGATACTCGTGCAAACAAGAGTATACTTGTGTGTGATCGGTGGCCGATGTGGCAATGAGCTCAGTTCTGAATAATGACTCCTACTTCTTGCTTATATGTATTTCAAGCGACGCGTCGCATTCATATTTAGTCTTTCAGTGCTCTTTCAAATCTTTATTTTCTACCCGGGCGGGTAGGCTGGTTGGGGTCTCGCTCGCACGCTCGTTCCGCGCGCATTCTTCTTCTGATCTCATTGTGTCGAGTGCCGAGATGCCGTCGCCGCTGCCGTCGCCGCTGCCGTCGCCGTCGCCGCCGCCGCTTGATAAAAGAAAAGGGTCGATGAATACGAGCAGCCAAACGGAACAGACCGGCATAATGCTCTCTGCACCATTATGCAGTGCCGCGTGTTCCTTTTCTATTCTCAGTTCCTACGTCGGCATCTTTCATTTAGAGTCAGCGCTTTCGAACGTTCCTGCCAGAGTATTCTTTGGAGTTCGGAACGCGATGCAATATAGCAAGAAATGAACAGATCCGGACTATCATTCAATGAACCTTGTATGAAATTGGTCCGAGTTTTTGCTAAAGTTCATCTAGTAGAATAGGCAGCGGATCGCTGCAGTTGTCGATGCGCGCCGCTAGGGGATGGATGCACTTGCTTCGCATATCAGGCATGCACGGGAACTCTCTATTTTTACGGGAGGTAGAACTATTTCTAGTAACGGTTTGGTTCGGTAAAAGAAGCTAGTATAGAACCGTTTCGTATTAGATACTTATATTCTCCTTTTTATGTCAATGTATTCTTGTTGTTCAACGTGATTGAAACGTAGCTATAGTGGTATGGGGTTTTGAAGTCTTTATCCCAAAATTTCACACGTTCGCCAATCGAGGGAATTGCATTAGTGGAAGGTTAATGCTTGCGGCACACATCTGGACGAATGATTGGAAATTGTCTCTCACGTCCAATGGCTGATTAAACGCTAAAATTGAAATATCGATCACCCCAAGCGATATTTCCGCCCCCCCTTCTTTCGCTCTCTATCTTTCCGATTGCGCAATACGAGTATCTAATTCCAAAGTACATTTATTGCAAACGATGTGAATCTGATACTAAGAAAAAGCACGTAAAAATTCAGGAAGGTTGGAAAAAGTGAAAAAAAAGCATCGAAATCAGGTCAGATCAGCTAATCGGGAGGGCTTTTCATCATGTTTTCGATACAATTCCGGCACTTTGGCTACTGATTCTTTATTTTCTGTCCGTTTTGAGACTCGAACAATCGATTTATGCACCGTTCGTCAAAGTCCGAGAACCTTCGAAAAATTGAAAATTTGTGAAGGGGTACATATGGAAAAATTTGCGAAAAAATGAATTTTGAGCTGGGGCTCTGGAATTTATATCACTTCTTCCTTGATGTAAGAAAACATTCCCCACCAAATTTCAGCCCCGGAAAATGTCGGAAAGAATGAAAAACATGGTAAAAACCCCGAAAATGAATTCTTCAAGATCGGTTTTCCATGTGTTTTCGATACAATTCCGGCATTTGTGCCACTGGTTTTATGTTTTTTATTCGTTTTGATACTCAAACAATCGAAAAATCAAGCATTCGTCCAAGTCCCAGAACCTACGAAAAATCGAAAATTTGTGAAGGGGTACATATGGCAAAATTTGCGAAAAAATGAATTTTGAGCTGGGGCTCTGGAATTTATATCACTTCTTCCTTGATGTAAGACAACATTCCCCACCAAATTTCAGCCCCGGAAAATGTCGGAAAGAATGAAAAACATGGTAAAAACCCCGAAAATGAATTCTTCAAGATCGGTTTTCCATGTGTTTTCGATACAATTCCGGCATTTGTGCCACTGGTTTTATGTTTTTTATTCGTTTTGATACTCAAACAATCGAAAAATCAAGCATTCGTCCAAGTCCCAGAACCTTCGAAAAATCAAAAATTTGTGAAGGGGTACATATGGAAAAATTTGCGAAAAAATGAATTTTGAGCTGGGGCTCTGGAATTTATATCACTTCTTCCTTGATGTAAGACTACATTCTCCACCAAATTTCAGCCCCGGAAAAGGTCAGGAAGATTGCAAAACATGGGAAAAACCCGTCCAATTCAGACCGGTTCAGCTAATCAGGAGGGCTTTTGATCATGTTTTCAATACAATTCTGACCTTTGCGTCATTGATTCTTTGTTTTCTATCCGTTTTGATACTCAAACAATCGATTTATGCACAGTTCGGCAATGTTCGAAAATCTTTGAGAAATCATAGTGCGGGCTTTTCAGTATATAAAACCGTCGGCATTATAAGATTTGTTTATGCCCAGCTAGCTCTCGCCGTCCGAGTGTCGGCGACTAGTGCTCGACTCGGCTTGTGGAACTGTGTCACGCAAGAGGGTGAAACCAGCAGTGGAATTCACTGACTTCCCTCCAACTGCAGCAGGTCATACATTCGCCCTCTCGCACCTATTTTTAGCTCTTGCATAACTGTCTTCACGCATATTTTCATTTCGACATTATTTATAAATACTCGAGCCAATTCATTACTCTTCTTCATCAAGAGAAAGAAAACAATGAAAACAGTAAGTCTGTGTACCTGAGATATCTTCTTAGTAGATCGTAAAACTATTGAAAGTAGGAGTTGCTTAGACTTATGAGAAAATGTTATGGCGACAAAGTATAGTGTCGACTGGTGTTTCCACTTATAAGAATAGACAAGTTAGCGGTGAGCAACAAAGCGTTGAGCGTCGGCGTCAGCCGTCACAAGAATTCGCCGGCTGGAGCCTCTTCTTTTGTCTGCCGGTAATGTACCAGAACCTTTGTTCCTCTCGCTCGCCAAAGTTAATCCATCCTTTAATCGGTGCTTTAAAAAAACTCTCAGGTCTCTCATTTCTATTCCAAAGAGAATCACAATCTGATAATGAATTTTCCTAATAAATTTCGATATCCCAGATGATTTGAACAATTGATAATCCTACGTATACTTGACAGACACAATGCATTATTTAGTAAGGGTGAACGTATAGATATTTTCTAGTGATGAATTTCACGGTAACTGTGTCAAACGAGATGGGCTATTTTCTGTCCGTCAGCAGGCGCGAGGAGGTTTCCAGTTGCGGGGGCTCGTCAGTAGAGCACTTAAAGCGGGAAACGTGGTAGAGGCGAACTCGTTGTCAATCGGTGAGTTCTGGCTGGTCTCTGTCGACTAATAGGTCGAGACAGGCCAAAGTCGAGAATCGAGCCGGGAGGCACGACCTCGCCGAGTAGGCCGCTCGCGGCTCAAGATGCTTTTTGTCGGTGGTACTTCTCTACTACTTTTCCCACTATTCCCTATCCATTCTTCTCCTTTTACTCACTCTCCCTTTCTCTCTCTCTCTTTTGCCTTCTATATATTTCTTCGCTTATCTCTGCTTGCTGGTACCTTTCACCCTTAGCCAAAACTTCTTTCTGGCTGTCTTCTATTTTTCATGAGATTGGTGAAAGGTCGCAGCGCCCAATAGCTGCCATCGAATCTCGAGGAGATTCTCTTTCATTTCTTCTTGAGAGAAGAAACTCGGAAGGAGCAATCCCAAGAGGCTATTTTTATTTCCGTGCCAGTGCCAGGCCGTTGTGCCTCTCGTGGCATTCGAGCAACTTTTCACTTTCCTAATTCCTGAATCAGACTGGTATATTATAAATGTATACAATGCTGAGGAATAATGAGGAAGTAGAGCAGCGTTGGAATATCCTCGTCATGTTGAAGACCGCGCCATATTATTTATTATTATTGGCTATTTCTGTGAGAGAGTCTATTTCGTATCAGACGCTCTTTCACGCCACTCATTCACAGAACGCTAATGGTTCGCTTGGAACTGAGTGGAGCATTAGAGTATCAACATATAATGTGAATGAAGCTTTAAGGTGAAGCTTAGCTTGATTTAGAGAGGTTCGGCGTCAGCTTGGACCTGCAAGACTTGCGCCTATTCCGCTCTAATGAACCTGAGTAAGACGCTAAGTGAGCCAGAAAACTAGGTCGGTCGAGTTTCAGGCCCTACTTTTTCTTAAGGGCCAATCCACAGTTCTTGGTGTTAGCGTGTCTTCCCCTAATTTTGAGATGCGTAAATTGACCGTGCTTGGATAAAAAGCCATGCAATAATAATAATTGATCGCCGATTCGACTTATTATAACGGCAAGTGGGCAAGAATCGATTAAATACTTGGTTCGATGGTCTAAAGTTGAGGCTTTAGCAATTAATAAAATATAAAATACTGGTACTAGGAAACCAAATTTTCAAAAATATTTTAAGATTGCAGGGATCAGGCTCATGATCAGTGACCAAGAGAATCTACCTCATACTCTTTTCATTAATTGGATCATTGAGAGGAGTCAATACTAGGCATTTATGTAGGTACAATCGTCATTAGAAGAGCTTGATCCGTTTCGAGTTCATTCTCGCAATTTAGTAGTTGTAGTACTTTCTTAGAGTATTTGCTAAGGAGCTTTCACCTGAGAAGTTCAATTGAGAATTAGTAATCGACTATTCAATGGGTATTTAGTGATCCTGTAGTTGATTGGCATTCGTTGCCCGTATAATGATTGAGTAGTTAAGCGACCACTCGGAGCTAGTGTATTAGCCTGTTACCTATCAGTTGTCATTGACTATTTTACAAATTTGCCAGGCTTTCCAGGCCGGTAGAGTTGGTTAGACGAGCGAACCCAGCCACAGCTAAGATTTCAAATCTACGCGTGGATACGCTCGTGATCTCGAGTGTTCTAGGTTAGAATTTAGAGCTAGCTAAATAGCTAGTAGAACAATTCCAATTTCCCCGTGGCATTTTCGAAGGCAGAGCGACATTGTCGCGCGTGTATGCCTTCTTTTGCTCGGCCACTGTCGAATGGGCAAGCTTAACGATTCCCTTTTACTTTCTTATTGCAGATCGCTGCCGAAACTCAGCAGCCAGGACGAGGATGGGCCGAACCCCCACACCCAATACACAGGCGTCACGCACTTCGAGCCCATACCGCACGATCATGACTTTTGTGAAAGGGTCGTCATCAACGTGAGTATATCCTTAATTGCATCCGCGAACCTTCTACAGCCTGACTTCTTTCTATCTGTGTACATGTCTATACATACATATACTTGCCAGGCATCGATCGAGTCTTGATTCCATTCTCCCACCTAAACCTAACCCCACTAATCGAATCGACCATTCAAGTAGATGTTCGATATCTCCCTTTGTTAACCCTTCAATTCCAATCGATCCATATCCCCCTATTCATATCTATTTACCCTGAGAGAAATATTTTCTCTTTCGAATAACTTTAATGGGCCAGACCCTTTCCCTTTCCCTTGAGCGCACGGTGAGCACCCGCGGGACAAGATTATCTCAAGACGTGAACTGACCTAGAGGCCGCATTTGGCCAGAGTCCAAGTTCCTCTTCGAATCAGGGCCAATATAGTAGCAAGGTCATATTGTGTGAACCGAATTATCTGTCCTCGCGAATGACATGACTGCATTGCGCCAATTACACTAACTGCTCGATCGTTTTTTCATGCGGATCCAGTACCTTACCTTGGTTATACGTACCAACCGATTTCTTTACAGACTGATGATTGTATTTACCCTTTGTAGGAAGTGTATTCTCTCTTTTAAATGAAATATCAATATCGTTTGCAACTGCTATAACAAGGCATATTGCGGCAAAAGCTTTTTCCCTCGGGATGCCAGGACTAGAGCTCGAATTCTATGTCTAGAAATTATCAGGCTTATCCGGTAACAAACGACCAGCGCGCCGGTTACCATAAGTCAGCGTCGTAAGGGCAATTTCCTTTGGCTCTCCTAGCTCTTCTCCTATCCACCTTGCGATCTTACACTCTTTGCCCCGCGGCACCACCAAACCATACTTCCAACTCCACCCTTTGTCTGCTATTTCCTTCGATTTTCGACAGAGAGGGCCTAAACTTATATTACTCGTATAACACCATGCCGCACCTCGTTGCTATCCCACATCGATTTAAACGACATCCAGTTTCATAGGAATTCACGCAAGTCTCCAAGACTAAATAAATTATAATATGCTGCTTCTTGTTTAAATTATTAAGCGCAAAATTAATCAAAACATATGCTCTTGGAAGTTTCTCTCAATCGGAAGAGATTAACTTTTTCCTATGCAGCACACCATCCGGTATTGGCTGGTACGACTATTCTTTAATACTTGAAAAGCTGTACTTTGAAAGAGCGCGACCTTACTATTCGAATGGCGTGGGCCGCCGCGTGGGTTGCGTGGGTCGCGTGGGGTGAGGGACCGGGGAATTGGAAAGCGAAAGGATATAGACATACATACTAGATAGGTAGATAAGTGGTGGTGATTTTTCAGTGAATCGAGTGAAGGGTGAAGGGCAGCGAGGTACTCTAGTACTATGTAGATTGTAGATACTGTGAAGAATCGGGGCTGCTTTGAGGGTGGCGGCAACTACTATGTAGATAAATACGTAGATATGTAATTGTCGGAAAGTATAGTTAAAAACCGTGTTCTACTTCGGTCAGTTTCTTCCTCTCTATTTTGATTGGTGGTGGAGAAATTGAATGAGGCGATGATCGTTTATAGTTCGTGGCTCTAAAAATCATTTGTCAGCTTAGGGTAGAATTATAGGCAATGCTGATGCAAAGGTTTAATGACAGAATGGAATGGTAGAAGAAAGGGCGGATATTAGATATAGATGGATAATATTGATGGATGTTCGTGGTATGAGCGCAGGTGAGCGGGTTACGGTTTGAGACGCAGCTGCGTACGCTGAACCAATTTCCGGACACGCTCCTTGGCGATCCGTCACGGCGGCTGAGATACTTCGATCCGCTGCGCAACGAATACTTCTTTGATCGGAACCGACCCTCCTTCGACGCGATACTTTACTATTATCAAAGTGGTGGAAGGCTCCGACGGCCCGTCAATGTTCCCCTCGATGTCTTCTCCGAGGAGATCAAGTTCTACGAGCTGGGTGAGCTGGCGACCAACAAGTTCAGGTGGGTTGATGGTAAACTGAGATAAAGAATGAGAGAAAGAGTGGGGAAAAAAAGGGATGAGATGAACGTGATAATATAAAGCCGAATGAGATACGTATCCAGAACTAATGGAGGACTATTGATTGGTGTTGGTTGAAATATAGGGAGGACGAAGGGTTCATCAAGGAGGAGGAGAAGCCGCTGCCGTCGCACGAGTTCCAGAGAAAAGTCTGGCTGCTGTTTGAGTACCCGGAGAGCTCGCAGGGGGCCCGGGTGGTCGCGATAATATCCGTGATCGTGATCCTCCTCTCGATCGTGATATTCTGCCTGGAGACCTTGCCCGAATACAAGCATTACAAGGTTTTCAACACGACGACAAATGGCACGAAGATCGAGGAGGACGAAGTGCCGGACATTACGGACCCGTTCTTCCTAATAGAGACTATTTGTATCATCTGGTTCACGTTCGAGTTATCGGTGCGCTTCCTCGCCTGTCCAAATAAATTTAACTTCTTCCGTGACGTAATGAACATCATCGACATCATCGCGATCATTCCTTACTTCATCACTCTCGCCACCGTAGTGGCCGACAAGGAGGACACGCTTAATCTACCTAAGGCGCCGGTAAGCCCGCAGGACAAGAGCACGAACCAGGCCATGTCCCTGGCGATACTCAGGGTCATAAGGCTCGTCAGGGTGTTCCGGATATTCAAGCTCTCCAGGCACAGTAAAGGCCTCCAGATCCTCGGTCGTACGCTTAAGGCCTCCATGAGGGAGCTCGGCCTGCTCATCTTTTTCCTCTTCATCGGTAAGTCACCGCCACCGTATCCAATTCACCCCACCTTAACACCCTTCCTTACCTTACCTTACTTACATTCTTTTTATTCTTAATATCCTAATAAGAAACCTCGCGCGATATATGTATTTACTCTTATTATCCTTTATCCTTTGGAGAAGTACAACTTTATCGAATAATTATCGGTATTCTACTCTTTTAATTAACCCTTAGAGGGCCGGCATTTATTTATATATATATATATCTATATTTGTACATATCTATGTCGAATATGATGGCGAATATGATGCAATAGGGGCCATGCTGGTCCCTAACGGTCGGGATTTTTTTTTTAGTAAAAAAATGGAATTTTTTTATATCCTTATGGCTTTTCTGATGATTTGAAAGATAATATCTACGGAGAAATCGACTTAGTGAACAGTGGATATGATATATGCATATTTTTTTCTTATTATTATATATGCATTATTTTTTCTTATATGTGTATGGCCTCAATCGGGGCCATGCCGGTTCTCTAAAGGTGGAATTAAAATTTCCACGGTTTCTATGCCGCGCACCAAAAGCCAACGATACAAGTAGAGAGTGGTGCGAATACTTCTATATATATTACTCTAGAAATATATAGTCGTCAGCATATACCGAATAACCGGATGTTGCTATTCTTAGTGTGGATACCGAGTACTTTCTCGATATCGTTCACCCCTCGAAAGAGCTGTCGCCCGCTTGAAATCCCCCGGCAGAGGCTTCACCCTATTCCTTACCGAGCGAGCATCGGCTCAACCAACCAGAAAGATTTATAGCGCCATTTCTCTATCGATTCAGGCCCGAACAGCCCCAAGAAACTTTCGACGATGTCTTCTTCTCCTTTTGCCAATACTTTCCAGATACCATTTCTTCCACGCTAATACACTTTCACTACTAATTCACATTGTATTTCTACTCCGTAAGGACTTCCAGCTACTATACTTGACTTTACCTTTACTAATAAGATGACATCTTGATATTCGACTTGATTAATTCAACAAATGTTTTCTTCTTTCTCCCTTTTTCTTTCTATGATATTCTCGATATACGCTGTTCATTTCAAGCATTTAAACAGGCATCATCGAGAGCAGGACACGTTACTCCCACCAGGCATTCGCCGGAATCACTGTGAAACAGGAGAGACTACTTTTCAGCGTGCAGCATTGATGAATGAAAAAGATTTGAAGGAACCAGACGACAGAAAGAAGTACAAGGGCAACATTTGTGAGGGTCGTTGAATGAGCGAAGGGGGTGGTTGGGGGTGGTTGGGGGTGGTTGGGGTGGTGCTAATCGTTAGAGTGAGTGACTGGGTGAAAGTAAGGAGGAGGAAGCGAGGGGGAGAGAGCCAGTGAACGTTCTCTAAAAGCTGATGAAATCGTGAAGGAGGAGAATTGAATGGAGGAAGGCCAGGAGATCCGAGTTTTCTCAGAGAAGGAGCGCAAGTGGAAAAACTGGGAGGAGAGTGGAAAGGAGGGGCGTTTTGGTGGGTGAAAATGGATGTGGTCTTGGAAAGGCGAAGAAAGGAAGGAAGGAAGGAAGGAAGGAAGGAAGGAAGGAAGGAAGGATGGGCAGAGACTATGTGTACATGGAGTGGTGGATGAAATAGCTAAGGTCTTGAACGGTGCCTTCCTCTTGTGTGCGTTACAGGTGTGGTGCTGTTCTCGTCGGCAGTTTACTTCGCGGAGGCAGGCACGCAGGAGAGCTTCTTCAAATCGATACCGGACGCGTTCTGGTGGGCGGTGGTCACGATGACGACCGTGGGCTACGGGGACATGAGGTACAGAGCCACCGGGGGCGTTAAACCCACTGAACCGGTGTTTTCTTCCTTGCATTGCAGGTGTGGTGCTATTCTCATCGGCGGTATACTTCGCGGAGGCCGGCTCCGAGAATTCGTTCTTCAAGTCCATTCCGGCCGCGTTCTGGTGGGCCGTTGTCACGATGACGACCGTGGGCTATGGTGACATGACGTATGATGTACTCACTTTCACTTAAGACTCTAGTTAATGCCCGCCAAAAAACGAAACACATGCTACCTCTCTCTCTCTCTCTCTTTCTCTCTCTCTCTCTCTCTCTCTCTCCCCCTACCAACCCCCCACCCCACCCCACCACCCGCCAATATTTCTCTTTATCTTTCTCTCTTTCTCTCTCTTTCTCTTTCTCCACCCTCACGCGTACACACAGACACACAGACACACACACACATCACACTCTTTTTCTCTCTTTCTCTTTACTTCTCTAGTTCTTGATTTATCCCCCATTATACTTACTGCCTTCTGTACAGAGCCCCTTATAGCAACCCTTGCGAAAATACTCTAGTAAGCCACGGGTTTCGTGCACAGTCTCCGTGATCCACTCTTTACTTTTAATACTCGATTAATATTTGGGAAAGCATAAGGTTCATATAATTCTGCCTGTCTTAAATCTGAAGGGAAAGTCCCTGTTCTTGGGTATTCGCTTTTTTGTTTTTTTTAGTTTTTTTCTCGCCTTTTTAGTTCACTTTTTAATAGATTCATTGCTCTCCCCCCCCCCCCCCCCCCCCCCCTTTTTCTCTATCATACTGTCTTTATTAATCAATCAATCCATATCTATCTATCTATCTACCAGTCTATCGCTCACTTTCCTTCTCATTTCTGACTTCTGGTTTGATTTTTTTCCGAAACTCGAGTAATCAACGGGCATCCGTCGCGTTCGCAAACCTTTACCCTCGTCATCAAGCGGGTGGGCCAATCCAATCGGTGGTACCTTTCACGGCTATAATTCTTGGCTGATCAAGCCCCAGCTTAGCCAAACCCGTATTCATCCGCCGGTTATACTACATTTAATAAATAATCCAACCTGGATCTAACACTATCAATCCCCGCCCCCCCCCAACCCCCAACCCCCCAACCCACCAACCTTTACGGTCCAGAATAATTTTTCACGGCGTAAGCATATTTACAGAATTGACTCTATAAGTAGAGAGCAAGCAAATCACTTATCGAACAATTCCCTTGCTCAGCACGATCTCCAATACCCTTTTAATCACATGCAACTCTTTCCTCCCACCCCCCCCCCCCCCACTCCCCCCATCACTGCTCTTTTTTGCTACTTGAATCTAGTAGTAGTCTCACCCACCAGTCTGCTTGATTTTCAATCCGAGCGTAAAGTGAGCCGACGCGCTATAATATGTAATATGAAGATTTCTCAATTAGGTCTCCAACCTTTGGAGTACCTTCGTCACCCTATCTCACATTTAAGTGGAACTCTCTCGTCAGAATAGTTTCATCGTTGGTGGTGAATGCTCTTGAGTGTTTTCCATGCACTGCAGTGCAGGAAAAGGGCTCGGATAGAAAGGAGAAGAAGAGGGCCTATGGGAAAGAGGGTGGGGGTGCTGTGGGTAGAGATGTTCCTCCTGCAATTGCCTCCTGTAAATCAATAAGTGTCCTCGGCTACGGCTTGCCTTCATCCTAAGGCACTCTTGCCAAATGAAGCACGCAAAATCGAACTAATATTCCTCATTAGTCAAGGAACCAATTGCTTAAATTAACATTTCCCTTGCATTTCTTCATTGGGTCTCTCATTCTCTATCCTAGAGCTCTTGGAGGATCACTATTACCATGATCATTAATCTCACTTTTATAGAGTTACTTCTAATAGAGCAAAACCTCTTTGATTCCGACATATCTCCCTTTTGGGAGATGGGCAATTGAAGCGGAAAAGAGTCCTCTGTGTTATTCAATGAGGGCGGGTATAGGAACTAATTTTTCAGAGTTCTTTTTACTTGGCACTTGTTTTAAGTAATTTTTTAAATTTCGAAATATTTATATCGTCATTATGAGCATTCTCAGTGGTTCCACTTCAGGCATTGGATACTTTTCATGGTCGCTGTGGTACCCTTGTTATTCGATTGTCTACAGATGATACTAAATTACTTGGAAGAATCTCACCTACCGCTTCGCCCTCGACCTCCCTCGCCTTTTCATTTCGCCATAAAACTTAACGATTGCATGAGTTTAATAATACAATCCGGCACGGCATCTTGTCCACTTGATTACCTCGATTGGGATTATTTTTGCAGTCACCATTTCTCCGCAATTTGCACTCATAAAGGAGCCTTGAAGGAGCCGACTTATTCTTACTGAAATCTTGCCACGACGTACATTCGTTTTAATGGTTATAATACAATTGGAGTCTTTGAACGATAAAATTCATTCAAAAATGATTTACACAGATCTTATTTCCATTTAGCGAAAAAACGTAGTTGGCAGTACGAACAAAAAATCTATATTATATATATAAAAAAAAAAAGCGGGTAGGATAATCTGATAAATGTTTATTCTATTCGGGGGAGGGGTTAAGGCTTCTAGCAAGAGAAGACTTGGCTGTTCTATCGAGAGTGCTTCTCGACTGGTACGCGAACAGGAATAGCGTGCTTTCCACTTGTTTTCGCACTTTGGGAAAGCGCCGTGCATGGGCGGCATACTAAGAGAAAAAAGCCTTTTAGAACTTGTTAAAGTTAGCTCCTAGTCTAGTCTAGTCTAGTAAAGCCCGCTTACGTTTAGAGGCGCGTGAACGCTATACTTATATACGATCATAGAAGCAGCAACGTCCAGCACACGGAGATTAGACTATGAAAGACAGATGCAAAGCTGATCGATTTGGATAGTCTAATCGTAAGTCTAAAATGATGGTTCCCTTCTTCCCAAAGGAAGACTAATCTCCGGTGTATACGTAGCAAAAAAGGCACGTGGCACACGGCACGCAAGATGATCCGTATATATGTATCTATACATACTAGGAGCCTCCAATACCGCATTAAGTAGTGCTCGACACTCGACTCGACACGGCAGACTCACACAAGATAGAAACACCACACCTAGCACCGAGTTTCTTACAATTAGTCGAATGAACGAACGATCGAACTAACCAATTAACGCTATCTTGATAGCGGCATCCTTCCAAACTGATAATCAACCCAACCGTTTTTTTTTTTTTTTTTGTTCTTTGTCTGTTCAGGCCCGTCGGTGTCTGGGGCAAAATTGTTGGATCTTTATGCGCGATTGCTGGTGTACTGACGATCGCTCTCCCCGTCCCCGTCATCGTCTCCAACTTCAACTACTTCTATCATCGTGAGACTGACCAGGAAGAAATGCAGTCGCAGAACTTTAATCACGTGACCAGCTGCCCGTATCTCCCTGGGACATTAGGTATAGAAATCATTCTGTAACATTTTTACAATCATTTAACTAATATTCTAACAACTAATCTCTCTGCATTCTAACATTCTTAGGTCAACAATTAAAGAAGAGCTCGACGTCGGAGTCATCGTCAGACATAATGGAGCTAGAGGAGGGCATACTGATCACACGTTCAGAGACAAAGAAGCCCAACTGCAACACTCGCCACAATAACAATATCAATCCAACCTGTATGAGTATGGAGACTGACGTCTGACTACTAGGTATCTATCTTTTACCCTGATCCAATTAAACACCTTTACATTCACTCGACGCTAATAAAATAGCTCCATTGATTTTTCAATGGTTCTAATAATGCCTTTCTTAATACCTCTTGATTACAGTGAAGGAGACGGTGGCTGCGTGGCGGTCATTGCTGAAACAGTTGTCGAAGAACAGCTGGTGTTTCCTGCGGTGCCTGTTATAGGCCTCCTTCACACTTCACAGACGCGTTGTAGTCGCGCTAGCCTGTTCGCTAGCCCTTCCTGGTGATGCTGTGCTTGTGCTAGCCCGACAGCCCCAGTGCCAGCAGTAGCGCGCCTACATACATCTCTCCCCGTGGCGTGACGTGCTCGTGCTCGTGCTCGTGCTCGTGCTCGTACCGTGCCGTGCCGTGCCGTGCTCGTGCCCGTGCTGACGCGCGCATCGTTCTACTTGTACTACTTGTACTCATACTCGTATACCTAGTCGTACTCGTGTACACTCGTGTACATCCTGTGATCGCAGCCACGCGCGCCGATCGGCTCGTCCGCTTGCGAAACCTACGTACTTGCGCTCTATCCCTCTCTTTCAACCCTACACGCAACAAACACCACCACCACCCCCCTCGCTCTTTCTCTCTCTCTCTCTCTCTCTCTATCTATCTCTCTCTCTCTCACTCCCACCCCCATTGTCGCTCTCTTTCTCTTTCTCTTTCTCTCTATCTCTCTCTCTGTCTGTCTGCCTGTCTGCGTGTGCGTGTGTGTGTGTCTTAACTCTCAACGCTCTATGAATACAAAGAGTGCTTCCACTCGGCTAAATTGAGGAGTATCACGAGGCACGAGCGCAAAATCGGCCAATCAACGAATGAGAACTCCGAAGGGACGGAGCTATGAGATGAGCAGTACGAAATTATTGGAAGGGGGAGAAAAGAAGGAATGGAAGATATAAAAAAACAAAAAAGGAGATGTTATATGTTCGTAGGATTACTGAATTGAACTTATGCCGTTAAAGTCGTGCGATCAAGGGCACGAGCCGGAATATTTCTCTCGCGGGCCCACACATACGCGCGCGCGCGCGCGCGCCCGCGCACCACCGAGTCCAGTGTTCAAAATAAAACCCAATAATAAAAATGTATCGCGCAAGGAGGGGCGGGGGTTGGGGTTGGGGAGGGGGAAATGAAAGGTGAAGGGAAGAAGAGATATTTGGCTGAAGTTGAGCAGAGGCAGAGATGAAGGAAGGAAGTTGTTGTGTAGAAGAGCAGAGATGATGAGAGAGAAGAACTCTGTTGTTGATATTACCAGGAGAAAAAAAAGTAGTCTAGACGGAGCCACGGCGCGGTTTGAAAAGAAGGGGGAGATAAAAAAAAAAACACACGAGAGGATTTGTCTGTGAACGCGGAAGAAGAAACTCGATGAAGAGGATCTCTGTGAAGATTGGAGCTCGTGGGACTGACTGCCAGAATCGAGAATATATATCAAGCAGCCAGGTTTTTCGTGGAGACTAAAAGGCAAAACATTTTGTTACCGACGACGTAGACCAGAAGTAAGCCGGCTTACCGTATTTACTTATCCACTGGTTTAGCAGCCGTACATTTCTCCGACATTGTACGTGAGAAAAGAAAGAAAAGAGTGGATGGTGCTGCGGGGCGAGGAGGCTCCACCGAGCAGCAACATTTCCGATGGTATTTTCGGAGTTTTAAGCAACGTCAGTGCTCCGAAGAAAACAGTATGTATAATGCACACACACACTTGGTAACTTTGTGCTCCATATTGACGAAGACTATTCGAAATCGTTTAATTGCTTTCTCAGCTGGTACAGCTTGAAGGAGTAAACCGGTTGGTGGTGGTAATCGCGAATCGTGACTAAGAATTAATCGGAAGTAACCGCCGGGATCGATACCGTCATCCTTTTTCCAAGCCAGAGTCGCGACAATATGTATTCGAGAATCAAAAAATGTGTAGTCCTTTCACGGTGTCTGCCGATGGTCCGTTAGAAACACTGCAACGATGTCTATGAGTTTTGGATTTGACATTTTTCAATATGCGATGAATTTTTTCATTTCTCATATCGTGCGATATATCTATGAAAAAAAAAAACAAAAGTATCGAGCAGAAGCGATCGGGATTGGAGTGTAGAAATTTTCCTATCTTTCGTAGATTGCCGGCCATGTAACGCACACTTCATTTCTCTCTCCCTCTCGCGCACAGTAAACCCTTTTTTTTACATCTTCTTTTCATTGCTACACTGTGTTCCTGGCAATCGGATAAGCGAAGCTTTCGAAATGAGACGATTAAGCCGCTTGCCATAAATCTGTATATAACCACAAGGAAAGAGGGAGAGAAAGTTGGTGAAGGAAGTACGAATGAAATTGTGCGTAGAGAACAAATTGGCAAATGAATCGGTTCCTTGTATGGATCGGTAGTTGCGCTATATGCTTCTTCCCGCTGCAAGCTCTCATCATTTTATAGGCGATGGGGGCGTATTAAAGAAAACCAAAAAAAATTGATGGCCTCGACTGCCAGTAAAGCCTGTTGACACAATATTGCATAAAGTTACATAGGATTCTTTTGAGAGGAATCATTTTCCTCGATTCTTTTGAATTTGGCCGACTCTCGCAAGATCCCCCCGCCCGACAGGAACTCAGACTTATTAGCGCCTGACAAAAGACAAGAGATGATTACAACCATTTTTGCGAAATATCTGAACTACTAATTAGTTAGCCCTTTTACCACTCGATGTTCTTCTAGATGGCAATTAATTTCCTAAAAATGGAAAAACATCGCCCTGTGACAGATATAGAACCACCGATATACTTATATTGATTAGAATAACACAAGAAAGACGAGCATATAAAATCTGTGACGCGTCTTTATTATGAGAAAGTTAAAGTTTTTTGTTAAACTGATTTGGAGTGGTAATGCCGCATGAAAAAGTAAGGGGATGCAAAGCTTATGAAAGCATCAGTCTAGCTATCCCAGTGAGTGTAGAGGCAATCCGGGGACCGTGAAATTTCTTACTACCAGTAGTGATTAATGCTTTCCGCCTCATATCTACACTTCTGCTCTATTAGAATAACCGAGACAATTGCTATAACTTATTGCTCTCGCAGCTACGGTTTTAGTATCTCACTACAAACGCTACTGCTGATACTATCATTATTTTTCCTCTAATCAAATTTCCTCGACAACATACCAAACGTTTTTACTATCCTGCTCATACTGGCGACTGTCAGCAGTGTCTCCCATACTACTTAACAAACACACTACTGCCACTAGGCCGGCTAGTGTTAGTCCTATTTACATATTTACTTGTGCCGTTGATACTACTGTAGAGCAATTACCACTATTTCTAACTACTATCGCTGCCTCCGTCGCCGTCATTGCCACTCTCGTCGCTACCATTTACTTAACTTCTAGTACTATCGCTGTGAATCTGAAGAAAGAAAGAAAAAACTCTTACTCTTACATCACTCACCATTATGACTTCTACAACTACTATTCTTATTACTACTCTAAGTCTACAACTATGGCTAACTATTATTGAACTATGACACTACTACTATTACTACTGCTCTTTCCAGTAAGAATACCTGTTAATATCAGTATCGCTAAAACTATAGCTAATACCACTAGGACGGTACTGGAGTCGCGCTATGATAATATATTTAGGCACAGATGAACCATTCTGTTAGACATCTGTACCCAGATATCGGTATACATAGGTACTCACTGGGTTAGATAGTTAGCTCTCTAGAAGGGTAAGGCTAGGGGATTAGAGGAAGCATATAAGCAGATAATTTAGATAGGTAAATAGAGGGTGTAGATGGGTACGGTTTTACCGGACAGGGTTTTCTGGAGCTCGTAGAGTGATGTGTACAGCGTACAGAGTTAGAAGTCGACACCGTCTTCTCTTTTTCCAATGTGTGTTTCTCCATCGGCAGACTCGTCGCTTAAGCCATCACTCGAGTGAGCGTGAGCACTGACCATCTGTCACCGAATATCGCGTAATACACTTCAATCTCGCTTTCCTATCTTCCTCTCTCCAATAAAAAGGTCGAGAACCGGTGAGCCAGTAACGAATAACTAATAACCGGCAATCAAGACCATTTGACAATTGTTCAGAGGGAAATTAATCAATAAGTGATCGGATATCGAAGGAAAAAAAAAAAACACCCAAATATGATGGATCTTCGGTGGCAGAGAAATCGTGTCAAAAACGCAACAAGAGTTAGTTCTATCGAAAGTTCGCCGTTCGCGTTTCGGCTAAAATTCCATTCAATGTCGAAATTGGATGGAGTCGATGTCGAGAATGAAGGAATCAGTCAAATCGGATGAGAAACGTATGTTTCACGAAAACTTGTCGATATTTCTCTCACGCAAGATGGAAGAGTGAACACGCGCGCACACCACGAGGGACACGGATTCCGGATGTCGAACCTTCAATTACTCGTCGCGCTTCCTCCATTCTTGGACCCGCACCAAGTCTGACCTATCCTAATACCCGATCGTAGCCGCATGATCGTTAAATATAAGCGAGCACCCAGCGAGGCCAGTAAATTTTCGGTTGGCCCAACAAACGGAAGCAACGAATCGTGCGTGATCGTGCTCGATAACGAAATAGGGGGGGGTAGGGGGGTAGGGGGGGGGGGGAAACTGGCGCCAAATCGCCGTAGGGGAGAGAGAACAAAGCGCACAGAGTGAACAAAAAAAAGCCGACAAACGGGGCAAAACGACAAAACGATCGGGCGCAACCTCGACGGATAGATATATCCAGAGAGACAGGGTGAGAGTGAGAGAGGGCGAGAGTGAGAGAGAGAGAGAGAGAGAGGGGTGGGGTGGGGTGAACATGCATTCCAAGCTAAATAGACATGCCTTCTGAATAGATTCGCTATTACGATACCAGAATTACATACTTCGCCGTGGCAGTAGGACGCGCGCTAGAATGAGAGAGAGAGAGAGAGAGAGAGAGAGAGAGAGAGAGAGAGAGAGAGAGAGAGAGAGAGAGAGAGAGAGAGAGGGAGAAAAAGAGAGCATGAGGGTGGAGGTGGAGGAGGAGGAGGAAGGAGGGCGAGCAAATGATCCATTGTTAGAATAGTATACAGCTAAAAGGGCGAGAAATGTCATGCGATAAAAAAAGAGGCGTTCTTCATTAAAGTCGACTAGTTAACGAAAAAAGAGATGAAGTTTAGTGATGGCACCTCCTTTTCGACTAGCCCCTGCTGCACTGGGTGGCGAGTCGCGAGGAATCTAGGTAGGATGCATCGGAAGTCGAAAGAGGACGGCTAAAGCTCAAGACTAATGGGAAGAGAGAGAGGGAAAAAAGAAAGAGGGAGACAATTCTCAGGAGAAGTTGATTGAAGGGAGCGGCGGGGAAGTAGAGTGGGCTAACAGGGCTGATAGTAGTGTAGCCGTGATGAGGGGGAAAGAAAGAAAAAGAAAGAAAGGTATTAGAGAATGAGAGACTAGCAGCAGGGGATATTCGATCCTCGCTCTCCGCTAACGCAAGGCGCAAGAGAGACATAATAATTGAATAGGGGTTTGGGGGGGGGGGGGGACAAAAAAAAGAGAGAACCGATGTCGAAGATGAAGTAAAAAGGAGTGCGACAGCTCGTAGATCGAGTCGAACGCTTTCAAGTGATATATTTAGATATTACGGTTGACGATTGAAACCATTGCATTAACGTAATAATTAAAAACTAAAGTTTGTTATTATTGAAGTTTTCAATCATTTTCAGCCACACTGACAATGAGTGTTAAGAATTACATTGTAAATGCATAGAGAGGGGAGGAAAAAAGGGATTGGTCGGCTTGGCTATCGGTGCCACCGGCTATACCCGTCGATTATACATTTATATATATATAAAATATATACATGTATAGAGGTGGATCTACATATACATATGTGTCTGTATATATATATATGTATATATAGGTGTGTATGTATATATATATATATATATATATATATATATATGTGCGTATGCATATTCATAATTAGGCGTACTGTGTAGGCGCATACATTTAAATGTAATTACTAGCGGAGGTATGAGAGGCGAATGCTGAGAGTAGGCCGAGGGAATAAAGCAATGTCGCTCACAATTGTAAGTTAACAGGGAGGGGCGGGGAGGGGAGGGAGGAGACTAACAAAATCCTTTATTACGAGAGTAGAAAGTACTAATGTTATTACGTATACATACATGCAAAGGAAACATGGAAAACACGACGCGACACGCCAACAGAGAGAAAGAGAGAGAGAGAGAGAGAGAGAGAGAGAGAGAGAGAGAGAGAGAGAGAGAGAGAGAGAGAAAGAGAGAAAGAGAAGCCGACACAGAGATAAAGGACACACACGAGTGACCTTCGAGCTAAGCTACCTACAAATAATAGGCTAAAGAAAATTTGGAAACCTTGTGGGTTGCACTCGGTGGTGGTCGTCCCTGCCACTCTAGTCGGTCAAAGGATAAATCGGTTTTATTAATTAGTTAATGAATTAATTAATCGAGAAACTCATTTATATAGTGTTGAGCACTGTTTTAAGTGCTTTTCATTTTCTGGCTGTGTGAAGCTTCAAACTAAAGTAATTTAAAAACGGAGGTAAGACGTATATATCTTCAGAGACACGAGAGAGTGAGTCTCGAGTTCTTGACGCTGTCGATGAAAACAATACGAAACGTAAACGTTGCTCGCCTGATAAGCAGGCTAACAATAGGAGAAAACAATCCGAGAAGTGATATAACCTATCGATGGATCTCGCAGGCTTTCGTCTCAATTCCAAGTTAGGATCGCTCGAATTCGCTGTGTTAAGGTGCGGAAGATGCAGAGTGCAGAGAAGCCAGCCAGCACGCGGAATTTCTTTACTAATGACTAACGACGAGTCGCGCGAAACACGACTAAAGCAAAAGATGATCATTTTACCATGGGCGGAAGAACAACAAGAATAATAATAATATTAAAATAGTAATAATAAATGAGTAACAACACACATTAATAATAGTAATAATTAACGACAAGTAATTAAGAATAATACTGAATACAAATAAATAATAATAGTAATAATAATAATACTAATAATGTTAATGATACTGATAATGATAATAATACTGGACACTGAATAATGAGAATAATCGATAAAAGAAAACGAGCGCCACGTCTCCCTCGGTATGTTATACATATTATGATTCCGCATCTCCGTTTGTACGCATTTTAACAAAAAAAGTGGATAAAAGAATTACTACAGGATATATTATATGAATATTATCAAGCGAAAAATGAAAACACGTGTATAAATACAAAAATACTATATATACTCTTAACGGTACTAGCTCAGATAAAGATCCTGCCGAGTTGCCCCGGGTTACGCTATGAGCCACCTGGCCCGCATTCAAATATTTCGTTTATAAGCACTTATAAGAAACAAAAATGCTACGCCGATCGCCTTATTGAATGGGACACGATAATAAAAAGCATTAAATGAAACACAAAAAGACAAGAGCATCCCCGAACGTGGGTTTACAACACCAGCCGACAACCTCACATACGCCTTTACATACCACACCCACAACTTGCACTTGTCTGTGCCACTGGCCACTCGTATCGTCCTATCCTGGCCATTGGCCATAAGATCTCTCCTATCTACACATTACGCATTACGCATACGCATACGCATACGCATACGCATACGCATTTTGCCCGTATTCCAAGGAAAGGCATGCATCCCATAAGATAAACGGAAAGGGAAACAGAGTGAAGTGGCAATCACTACAGCGAGACACATAAACACACGCGAGCGCGCGTATGCGCGCGCGCGCCCGCGCGCACACAGAGATACTGCAGCAGCAACCAAACAGCATAAACCACACCCAACACACATATATCTATTTTTCGCCTGTGCAAAGTGATTCTATAACGTAAATATTATTAACCAAAAAAAACAAATGAATAATTTTTCTAACGAACCACTGAAAGCTGCGAGAGAGTCTTTTTTTCGTCCTTCGGTGAGAAATACACACTGAGCATTTTGTAAAACTAACATATTTCTATACATATTTGACCTTATGTAAAGATGCCGTACACACTAGCTCGTCTTGCGCGCGTGCAAACGGGCATGCATGCGCGCTTCCAAAGCGACGCGGTTACCAAACGTAAAAGGATCCAAATATGTAAAGTCTCAACATAATCGCAATTTGCGATACTCGATCAATTGCCGATTGCAGTGTGCCCGTGAACCCACTAAAATGTCGACGTGCCTTCGCGATCCTGCGCGATTTCCTCACCCACCTCTTCAATCCCACCCCAATCACACTCACTTCTCTCTTCTCTCTCCCACTGTCTCTTTCCCTCTCTCTCTCTCTCTCTCTCGCCGATCGAATCGGTATCTTCGATACTGAGATCGAAATGCGATCAAATGTACCCCATCCTTGTACCCGCGCCCCCGCCACACTTGCCGAACTACCCAACAATTAAATCAATTTGCTCTCCTCTTTCCTTACACTTGCTTCGCATTTTTTGGTCGAACTGCCCAAATCTCCGCATGTCGTCGCCACGCAATACTGGTTTCGTACCATGCTCACTTACTCTAACCTATTTTCAACGTACCGTCATTTGACTGCCACTTCTTATCACGTGAGACACGCCGATTTTTTCCCTCTCAGCGGATGTTCCGCTCATTTTGACGCTCCTTTCTGGCCATCATTCCTGGCCACAACGATTTGTCCGTCCTAAGCTGAGCAACCGACCAGACCTTTTTCGTAACGATGAGCATGCGTGACTAACCGCTTTATGTAATACATATGTATATCAATGCTGGAGAAAAACAAAAACATACGTACATCTGTTACACACGGAGTTGCTCACTTTAGAGCGGGACACGAGTTTTTTCCCGATCACGTGGGTAGCAATGCCATCTTCCTTGTTCTCCGTTTCTTGGACATAGTCAACGGCACAAGTATAAAAGTACGAGTGACTGGCGCGTGGCTAAGAGAGATTCATTGGAGATCGAAATCTCCCTGAACGTTGAAAGCGAGGAAAGAATCGGGTCTCGTTGTTGTTGGTCTTCTATAAGGACTAGGAGAGAGCGCGCGCTGCATTGGCAACTGATCGATCGAGATGCTTCAACTTTTCGGTTGGCCGCTTCTAAATACTACAAGATGGCAGAACGTCGGTCGTGAGACACGCACGCGGATGAGAACGAGAGTGCGAGAGAGGCTGCGATGATTGGAGAAAATGCCAGAAAGAAACAAGAAGAGAGAGTGAACGAGCGATAGTGAGAGAGAACATGTGAAATACGGGGTGTATGAGCGAGCAAGCTTGTCGAGTGCATGCGTGTGTGTGTATGTGTGTGTGGCGCGTGCGTGCGTGCGTGAGTGAGAGAGAGGGAGCGAGCGAGCGAGGAAGGAAGAAAGGCAGTATAAGTGATAAAGCGACAAGTCTACAAGTAAGTAGCAAGAATGGATCGATAATAGGGAACGAAGGGAATCGGGAAACCGAGTATCAACGCACGGAAGTAATGTTCCGTTGGCAAGCCGGGTACCAAGGCACTCAGGGCAACGATTAATATCGATTAACTAATTTGTACGACGAGATCTAGGCTATTTACGTTGTAATGTTCATTATAATGGAGAAGGTGAGGTATCAGCGATGCATCTCTAGGCAGTAAAAAAAGTAAACTAAAGACAGTGACGCGCGTTGCCACCCCGACACACGAAGTACACGAGAAGTACACCAGGTCTTGCGGAGAAATTAGCGCTTACACTCAAAGTTAAGGTTAGGGGGTTTACGGCCGAGAGAACACTGCACTTCTTTCCTCGCGGTTGACTGCCTCCACTCGATCACGCTCCCCTCAACAATTTCGCCGATTAATTCCCCTTCGTACTACTGCATCTCATTAGCAGCACAATCGAACGTCCAACCTGTCTTTCTTAATGGCGAGTTTAAAGTGGTAATCAACGCGTTTCGTTTTCTGCCTTTCCAGGCTCTCGCAAAAGAATAGGCAAAAAGTATTCCATACACAAAGCTGCAAAATTTATCGATACAAGTCATCGGTATCAGATATAAATCGAATGTCAAAGTGAGAGCAGCCATTGGGACATGTATTAGAGACTTTCCAACATACCAAATTGATGATGATTGTATGCCAAAAATGAAAGTAAAATCGCACTATCCATAGGATCCTGGAGAAGGGGTCTCCGGAAGAAAAAGCATAGGAGTGGATTTGTGAAGGTCTAACACCAGAAAAGTGCAAGTGTTTCCCCGGGATTTAGACATTAGATTTTCGGGAAATAGCGAGGAAGGGAGAGAGGGGGAGAGAGCAAGTGTATCTGAATGAAGAGGTCGGATGGGTCGAACAGGAAGTTAGAAAACCTGATGGAGAGACCAGTAAATTGATGATACATTCATCGATTTAAGATCGACCGGGATGGAAAATGATGAAAAATGATTACTACTTCTCGACTTAGCTATACAATTGTAAGGGCAGCCATGTAGTACTCATATAGTCTATTTGTTAATGTTTCAGATATTTTATTAAATGTTGATATAATGTACTACGACATTCCTTGTTTGTGCCGGAATCCCCGCATTCTAGTCTTAAACTCGAGAGGAAAAAAAAGAAGGCAGCGAGTGCTCTCAATCCGTATTAGCTGATATATTTTAAACGTTAATCGTCTATCGGTCGCTCGATCAGTCATTCATTAAGAAGAAACCCATTCAAACTACCTATAATAGTGGTACGCGTACTGATATACTATACATAACATAATTTCGATAGTTCCCTAACACGATGCCTTCGTACAATCGAATGGGCAATGTCGCGCGCATACACGAATAGAGATGGAAAGACAGGCCAGGATGCAAGGTGGAGAGTGGAGAGTGGAGACACCGACGAGTCACTCAACTGCGTCGCCGCGTCAGTTTATTGAGGGAAGCTGGAGGAAGGCAACGGTCGACGTGCGAGATCAATGCTCCGAGGGCAGAGGAGGAAGAGGAGGAGGAGGAGGAGGAGGAGAAGGAGGAGGCGGAGAGGGGCTAACCTAGTGATTGAAAGGAATGAAATCGCGGCGGAGGGGAGGGGAGAGGTCGACCTCGCAGGAGTAAGGTGATACTCTTACCGTGAAGGTCATCCTTTTTCGGGAAGGAGAGAACGACTGCATGGATTCAGTCGAAGAGGGAGTGAGCAGTATTATACTTTCTTGTACCTTGTGCCTGACAATTTCTCTTCCAGGCCTGTAGGGGTCGAGTCTAAAAATAAGTAAATTGAGTGGCAGCATCCACCATGAGAAAGGTAGCGAAAGGAAAAATATCTGAAATATCAGATTGACGCGTATGAGGTTTGAGTGAATGGGAAGGGGGTGCAAGGCGAAGAGAATGGCCGAGCGAGAAATAAGTGGGGAAAGCCGAGAGTATTTCCTAGCACAGTGCAACTGGATGATTTGTAATGAGTAACGAAGGTTTGGAAAAGCACGGGATATGTACAGCGTATACCCATCTACCTTCCCTCCGTAATGAGCAATGCCGAGATGGAGAGTGAATCCAAGTCGAAGTAAGGAATGAAGGACGTGAGAAGAGTAGTAAATAATTATTCTCACCTCTTCATCGATGAACGCTCTGCTGGTTTGGAGCTGTAGTCATATCGTTAGTGTGTAAGTCTGTATGTGACACGAAGTTAATTATTGTAATATAACACGGAACAAGAGGAATACCAAACCATTATCACTACGTAGGGCCATCTCAAATGGAAATTACCAAAGATATTCAGCAGAAAAAAACCGCGGATGCAGCAGGACGAAAGAACCGGACAAAGAAATAAGAAGGAAGCGCATGCGCGACGCTGTATGCCCAGGCCCAGTGTTAGGGCAGGCACGCTTCGACATAGATTTTTTATAAACCGAGAATCCGTTTCCGACGCATTCTTCAGTAAACTCTCGTATTCGAGATTTTACTCTCTCTCTCCGTTTGTGATTCTTGCGACAGAATCGGCCGCTTTTACTTACAATTAGAAATACATGAGATGCAGACATTGAGACGCGACAGGGAAGCAAGGAGATCCGAGACACAACGGCTGTGTAAACGTAAACGGACGATATCGAGTACTGTGAGTCCGAATGAAGAAGGTCGAACTGTTACTTCAGAATGAGATATGAAAGTTTGCCAACTTCATATCGGTAATTAACTCCACGAGTGACTGAATGACGGAATGATAGGTCGATTGAATGATGGTCAGGACTGTTGGTATGCACGAGTACGAGAATAGATGACGGGAGGGGTATGTAATAGGCGAGGAGTGACTGGAAGGGCGAGAGCGAAAGCGAGAGAGAGAGAAAGAGAAAGAGAGAGAGAGAGAGAGAGAGAGAGAGAGAGAGAGAGAGAGAGAGAGAGAGAGAGAGAGAGAGAGAGAGAGAGAGAGAGAGAGAGAGAGAGAGAGAGAGAGAGAGAGAGAGAGAGAGAGAGAGAGAGATTGAAAAAGCAATCGCACCTCGACCGAATTTGAATTTATAATTTCCTCTCACACTTCTGCGCAGTGTTTTGGGCCTTTCCGTCCAATACGCGATGTACCACTGTCATGGTTTATTTCATTTTTGCAATCTACGTACAATAAAATTGTTATTGCTGAAACGATAAGTGTAAATGTGTATACTGTACATTCAACCTTCGTTTTAAATCCATTATTAGGGTCTCGCTGGACCAGGATTCCTGCCGTCCTGGCGTGTGTTGTAACTGTATATGTACATATACATGCGTATTTTTTAATATCAGACGGTACTTTACTCAATAATAATTAGGATCGCTTATTAGAATGTGTATATATACACATATATACATATATCTACACGTATGTGCGTGTGTGTGTATATATATGACAAAATGAGAGCGGCATTCCCGACGCCGATGTCTATGATGAACGATCTCCAAAAGGAATAAAGCACTTTCACGTAGCAACGTCTTTCTATTGAATGGTAATCTTTCTCTTCACCAATTTCCAACAATCCTCCCTTACTAAAAAAAACTTAATATTGCTAAAAATAGTGGTGTCCTTGTCAATTATCGATAAGAGGCGGAAATGCCCTTCGGAACAATTGGTCTCGTCTGATTTGGACGGTTTCTTCCATGTTTTCCATACTTCTCGACATTTTTCGGGGCTGAAATTTGGTGGGGAATGTTTTCTTGGATCATGGAAGAAGTGATATAAATTCCAGAGCCGTAGCTCAAAATTCATTTTTTCGCAAATTTTTCCATATGTACCCCTTCACAAATTTTCGATTTTTCGAAGGTTCTCGGACCTTGACGAACGCTTGATAAATCGATTGTTTGTGTATCAAAACGAAAAGAAAACATGAAACCAGTGGCAGAAATGCCGGAATTGTACCGAAAACATATGGAAAGCCGATCCTGAATAATTCATTTTCGTGGTTTTTCCCATGTTTTTCAATCTTCCTGACCTTTCCAGGGGCTGAAATTTGGTGGAGAATGTTTTCTTGGATCAAGAAAGAAGTGATATAAATTCCAGAGCCCCAGCTCAAAATTCATTTTTTCGCAAATTTTTCCATATGTACCCCTTCACAAATTTTCGATTTTTCGAAGGTTCTCGGACCTTGACGAACGCTTGATAAATCAATTGTTTGTGTATCAAAACGAAAAGAAAACATGAAACCAGTGGCAGAAATGCCGGAATTGTATTGAAAACACATAGAAAACCGATCTTGAATAATTAATTTCGTCTAATTCTGACCGTTTTTATCGTGTTTTCCATACTTCCCGACATTTTCCGGGGCTGTAATTTGGTGGAGAATGTTTCCTTGCATAAAGGAAGAAGTAATATAAGTTCCAGAGCCCCAGCTCAAAGTTCATTTTTTCGCAAATTTTGAACCTGCCGATATCTGTCGTGATTCACTCCGTGTAATGTTCAGCGACACACGGCTACCAAAACAATTACGCAATGTCGATATTACCGATGATTCGATGGTAAAAAGCTGATTCATTCATCAAACTTTTATTAGAATCCCTAATTCGCCGACTGTCGGTATCGCGCCGACCGACAACCCTTTTCTGCTCTACGTGAGCCATCTTCCTCCTTTTCGTTCAATTACTCACAGCTGACGCCGTGACGTGCGCGCGCGTATGCAAAGCTAAAAGAAACACGTGCAATGTTGACACCGCTGGCACGAGCGAATCAAATAGAGCATTTTTACAGAATGTCTAAATCATGTTTAGCCGGTGTCATGCAATTACGATGGGTAATTACAATAAATCGTTCCATTGTGCTTAACTTGTATCTTCGTGACAATAATATTCACATAGTACTCGCTTTCTAAATACTCCTTTCTCACTCGTGCTCTACAGAAAAGCAAATATATTCTTAATGAGAATGTAGAAGAGCAACTTCAGGAGAAGCTATTGCGACACAAACACCATCCAGGTATCGTACCTCTGCCAACTCCGAATCCTCCAGCATGGATTGCAGAAACGATCCACACTCTCATAAAAGGTACATTGTGTCTATTGTGAATCCTGTATAATTGAGTCGTACCTTTGTAATAATACTTCTTAAAGGACACCCTCTTTCGACGAAGCAAATAAAAGAAAATGCTGAAAAATTGATAACGCATCTGCATGGCAGACATAAACCACTAGAGGATAGTGAAATACAAATGAAGCTAGAAATAGCTCAAAGTAGATTGACTTCTGACTCTTCATCCGATGATTCTCAGTCCTTAAAATCCAAGCGTGCTAAAAGATTAATAAAACAATTGATCTACAACTGGCAGCCGATGGAATACAATGAAACCACCAGTTTGGCGTATTTGGTTGGACGTGCTGTTCAAAACTATACAGTTCTGTACAAAATATTCTCTGAAATAAAAAACAGGGAACCCGCGTTTAAGCCTTATACCATATTAGACTTTGGATCTGGTGTTGGCACAGTCTTATGGTGAGAGCCTAATATTACTTATTCCAAAGGGACACTGACAATGTCCAGCTAAATGGCCAACTGATATGTCTAATTTTGTATAGGGCAGCCAGTGAAATATGGGGAAACTCTCTTCAACAGCACCTTTGCATTGATCTCTCCAATCAAATGCATGACTTATCCGAGAAATTTATACGTACAGCTAATCTAAAAATTAAAGGAGTTTTCTACCGAGAACACGTACCAGCTGCACCCACGGTAAGATTATATAGGAAAAGGAAAATTGTTGGAAAAATGTTGGAAAAATGTTGGAAAATCGTTTTGGCAGCCTTCCTTTCATATTATAGCCCAAATATGACATCGTGACGAGTGCCTACTCCTTATTCGAATTACCTACTGCATCGGCCCGTTTGTCCCTTCTCGCTAATCTGTGGGAAAAAACTGACCGTTACCTTGTTCTCGTCGAGAACGGTACCAACGCGGGTTTTAAGGTTCTTTTCATCCTTCTTTTTTTCTTTCAAACATTTGTACTTCTCTATAAGAACGTACGTTCAACCTTCTTTCAGATTTTAAACGAAGCTCGAGATTTTATACTCGACTATGGAACGAGTCAATCGCAGCAGGAAAAATCTCCTTGTGTTTTTGCTCCCGTAAGTAAATCCTACTTCTGATAAAGAGAGAGAGAGAGGGAGAGAAATAATGTCAGGAAGAAAATCACTTTATCTTTTCAGTGCCCGCATAATTTATCATGCCCAAGGTACACAAATGATAACACTCCTTGCAATTTTCCTATAACTTATCTACCGCTTCCCATATTTAAACCTTCGAGAACCCAAGATGAATTGTACTCTTATCTCGTACTACGAAAAGGTAATATTTCTATTAACATTATTGATAAAACTCATCTATTTGTCTCATCATTTCAATAATTTCCTCTTACTTACAGGCAAGTTACCTACTCCCGATCATGACTGGCCACGTATAGTACGACCAGTGTTGAATCGCTCGCGGCAAGTTATCTGTCGAATGTGTACCAACCGCGGTCAACTTGAAGAAGAGATTTTTACTAAATTTAAAAACGGCAAGTATGTCCATCCACCATTATACCATAATAACTATTGTGCTTCAATTTGCGTCAACTTCCACTATCCGAGTTTAATATTCCCATTGAAATGTCACCTAGGAATACGTACCGTTGTGCACGGTCTAGCAACTGGGGCCATCGTTTGCCTGTTAAGCTCATAGAAGAAGTCAATGATCCAATTCGTATTGTACAAAGCGAAGAGAACACGGAAACAGAACCCAAACCCGATGAAAGAAAGCCAGTGTCAGAAATTAATTTGAGTAAATTCTACGATTAAAAATTATCACCCTAATCTTAGCGAGCTTTCGCTTTCTACATCTTCTCGACTGAACCATAGCATTATTACCCAGAATGTAACAAGAAATAAATAATTGTCTTATAAATTGTTGCTGTCTCATAAATTATCCCTTGCTCCCTTGACTGGACAAATCCATAGATGGAATTGCCTGTGCATAATAGAAAGGACGCAGTCGCAGCGAGAGTGAACTCTCTTCGTATCTTCGAGAAAAAGTCAGCCAAGTCCAAGAGAGAACCGCTTAAAAGCTGCATGCAACCAGGACCACGACCAGTTATTCTCATACAACGAGCCAGTGCATTTCTCCAGGTGCAAGGTAAGACCAGTTCAAGGATATTGAGAAAGTCCATTATACAACCAATGATTATTTCGCATCGAAATTCGAGATTCGGCACCCAAGTTTTCCGTGTTCCGTATTTGTTGATTTTATTTTCTCTCTCCCTCACCCTCTGACTCTCGGTCTCTCTTCTAATCAGTGCGTAATCCAAGTGATCATTTTGCGAGTCCTTGGATTAAACGGTCACTCTGTCTTTTTGTTGCTCTAGCCACGGGACGGGTGCAATAGCTTCAAATTTACGGCGAACGTGGTGGCGCGAAAATTCAACCCTCCTCAATATTATAAGAATTACTCGCATATCTTTATACTACCCCTATTCCTTCTTTTCGCCTTTTCGGGCAAGCTTCGTACCGGTTACGCGACGGATTATGAAATAATACAAGCAACGGTGCATACTGCCTCTGCAGACAGTGCAATGCATTTACTCTTCCGCATGCAACTTTCTCCAGGAGAGCAATCTCTTCTACTTTCTTTTTCGTCTGCCGGCTTGCACACATTAGTCGGCCGGCAGTCGCGAGTAAACTCGTACGACCGCGAACAAACTATATACATACGTGGTACGCAAATGTTTGCATAAGATTGATGACTTGACGTCGATTTACAATTTCAGATAAAATTTCACAACAAGCTCTTAAAATGTTGTTGACAGTAACGTTAATCCTCCTCGTAGCAATACTCATACTTTATTTAGGAACACGCAAACCCAAAGGATATCCTCCAGGTACGTTATTTCAAGTATTACGCTCATACAATGAAAAAGAACTTTGTATGTTAGAAATGTTTCTTACAAGTTACGCTCGTACTTTCAGGACCTAATTGGCTGCCAATTTTCGGCAGTCTTCTAGACGTGGTTCGTATTCGTCAGGAAACGGGTTACTTGTTTAAAACGTGTACGGAACTCGGTAGAAGATACGGGCCTGTTGTTGGTCTCAAGATCGGTGTTGATCGCATTGTCATTCTAAATGACTATGAAAGCATTAAAGCAATGCTTTCGGACGAAGCGTGCGACGGAAGACCGATCGGGCCATTCTTCGCCGCTAGGACGTGGGGTGAAAGGAAAGGTGACACACACACTTGTCCATTCCGTAGAACAATTATTTTTTCTACTCTTTGCCTTATCTCCGTTTTCAAGGTCTCTTGGTAGTTGATGGTACGCTCTGGATTGAGCAGCGCCGCTTTGTACTCAGACATTTACGAGAATTCGGATTCGGCCGGAATAGCATGGCTGCTATTATAGAGGACGAAGCCTCGAAGCTCGTCCAACACTTCCAGAATCTCATTGCCAATGGATACAGAGACGCCGCGAATAAAGAGAATCCAGCCGCTGCGAGGGATGATCCCTCGGCAACTCGTCAAGGCCAAATATATCGTTTGCAAACCTTGCCGAAAACCATTGGGAAAGTACTAAAGTCGGATAGAGCAATGGGTGATAAAAATGATGCGTGCCTTCTACTACAAGACAATGAAGGGACCGAAAACCTGCATCCACGGAAACCTCTAAAGGCAGCGGATATGTACGTTAAGGCTGATGAATATCCAGAAGTGAGGAAAGTCTCGCAAACGGCCGGAATCATCATTTCGATGCATGATGCATTCGGTGTCAGCGTTCTAAACACACTTTGGAGACTGATGGCTGGTAAAAGGTTTATCATCCCTTTCTCTTCCATTGCTCTATGCAGGATTGCCATTGTTTTAATAAGCATTTCTTATATGCATGATATATCACCTCCTAACGCGAAAGTACAAGAGTATTTCTTTCCATTTAAACATCACTTACTTTTCTTTCATTCAGGTTCAACCCGGACGACCGAGAATTAACATATCTTCAAAGAATTTTGACCAATTTACTTCGAGAGATTGACATGATTGGCGCCCCCTTTGGTCATTTTCCTATATTAAGGTTCGTTGCTCCCGAAAAGTCTGGCTACAACTCCTTTGTTGAAACCCATCGACAACTTTGGCAGTATTTGCGGGTAAGACGATATCTATCCAATGGAAATATTGGCTCTGCCAATAAAACCATTCTCTGCTTTTTTACGCCAGTCTACCCATTCTTTATTCCACGCGTGTTTAATATGCACGTATAAAATGACAAGAGCCGAAACAGAACTCCGAATTCACATAAGTCAAATGAGTGTGAGCGTCTGTGTTTCAGGCAGAATTAAATAATCATAAAAATGATTTTCGACCAAACGCTCCAAGGGATCTAATGGACGTATACTTAGAGGTCTTGAGTTCGAACGATTATGGGGACACATTTTCTGGTAAGGAAGAATAGAACTATAAATTCCAAAAATTCGACACTCCTCCTTGACGCGGAGTATTACCATGTACTTGTAATAGCCGTCTCTCTTTGTCTTCCCTTACAGAATCCCAATTACTAGCGATATGTACGGATTTGTTTATCGCGGGCTCTGAAACAACGTCCAAGGCTCTTGGATTTTGCTTTTTATATCTGATGCTATTTCCCAATGTGCAAAAAAAGGCACAAGAAGAAATTGATAGAACAGTGGGACGAGAGAGGCTACCAAGCCTTTCGGACAGGCCACGGTACAACCGATGTTGTACACTTTTTGTGTACCGAACGCTTTACCTACTAAAACAAAGCCGAATAATCGACTATTTCTGTGTTACAGAATGACCTATATGAATGCGATTGTTTTGGAATCACTAAGAATGTTTATGGGTCGTACTCTGAACGTACCGCACAGAGCAATGAAGGATACTGTGATTTTGGGTCATCGGATACCGAAGGTAACGGGAAACGTTGTAGCCCCAATCCTTTACTTTATCTTCATCTCCTGTCATTAATTCGAAAGAGGGAATAAAGGGACTTTTCTACTTAATGTTCATACAGGATACAATGCTCGTAGCAAACTTTAATAGGATATTGATGGATGATAGTTGGGGCGATCCGGAAACATTTCGCCCGGAAAGATTCATCGACTCGAGTGGCCATATTTCGACACCGTCTACATATTTCCCCTTCAGTACGGGTATGTAGAGGCGACTCGATGCAGCCGATTTCACGTTCTCTTAAACTTGGACATCCACTTTTCATATCTTTAAATCGTAAATTTTGCAGGGAGACACCGTTGTATGGGAGAACTGTTGGCGCGGAGTAACATATTTGTTATAACAGCAGCGTTACTGCAGACTTTCACTTTCACCAGTGTACCGGGCGAAAGAAAGCCTACGACGCAAGATTTTGTAGACGGCGTTACTTCAGGACCGAAGCCGTTCAGAGTGTTACTCTCCTTAAGAGCATAATTAATAAGATATAACAATCGGGAGCGATTTCGATTGATGCTGTTAAATCAAAATAAACCCCCTCTCTTTCTCTTTCTCTCTCTACGAGTCGCGAATTAGGGGTAATACTATCAGGATACTCAAGTCGATGGAAACTTTCAGGCTCTAGTATATGCTGTGACTTGATGATTCTCAAAAAATATGCTTTATTATAACATAGGAAAGTGTATTCAAATATCCACACATATACACATGCGAGCATCATCACGCACACCAAAGCCTGAATGTACACATTGCTTCATACAACCTTCGAAACAATCACATTAATTCTATTTACTTAGGTGTCGAGTTTTGCACAGTGAACTATCTATGTTGGTAATCCGCACACGTTGTCAAAATGCAACAACACCGCCGACTCCCGTGTGCACATACATAGCACTAATACTATTTTAACTAAGCGCGATTGGTTAGATGCCAAAATTCATCGTCATGTCGAAGCCTATCTATTGATTGTGATTCGTACAGTACGTACATTGTTCCCAAAAAGAACTATTGTAATCGTAGCCAAGAATATACGATAAACGAGAACCATGGAAAGTGTAACGAAAATTTAACAAAAGAATTGATTCACTAAAGCCTTAATTGATCGGACAACGAGAAAATAATCAACATGATGGACGGCAATAAACCGATGTTACCCTTTTTCACTCAAATCTCCCTCAGCTATGCGACACGTGGCAATGATCCTATGCAAAAGCTACTGTCAACTATCTAATTGGTAAAATGCAGCAGTAGTAATGACCGAAGACGCAAAGACCTGCGTAATAGCTTCTTTATGGGTCAGCTTGATTGTTCCTCAACAATTTGAATCTATTAGAATGGACCAACTTTGTAAAATGTACGTGTCCTGTTGGATGCTAAAGTAAATTAGAGACATCACCGACTAAAAAATACGCACCTCTGAAAGGATCGCCCAGTTTTCACTTTCGCTGTGAACAGTTAAGCGGAGTGCCCTTATTTTTCCCAACTTCCGGTCTACACTACCCTGAGCTATGCCCAGCGCATCGAATTTACCTGAAAGCGGCAAAAACCATGACAGATTTAACGAATAAATTAACGTACATACTTGGTTGAGTACTGGGCCGATGTAGAATTTCGGATTCTCCTAGCTCGAACTTCTTACCTATTAGAATGTAACCATCCTCGGTGGTATCGTGAAAATTTCTATCCAAAGACAGAGAAACTGCTGCCTCTGGCAATACCTCGACCGTGGTATTGTAAAATCTATCTGACGGGTGTTCTGGGTTGCCACTCCTGAACAAGTATCTATGAAGAAACACAAGATTCAAGCAAATGAAATCACATGCTGCTCACGATTAATCGTCTCGAGTGGAAATACCTCTTGACGAAAATCGGGTGCGAAAATTTGAATTTCACGTGGTCTCCCGGTTGTGGGAGTAAACCCCAGAAGAAGGACTCGCCCTTATAAGCTTTTTCCAGAGTGTACTGCTTATAAGGTTTGATCTGGGTTTCTACAGTCGCCGCGGGATTTTCATGAGCGTAATATAGAGTTATTTTTCCAAACTGCTTATCCTAGAACGATCGTCGAACGTTTAGTCTGAAGATCAAACAGGATTTCAAGGTCGAGCGAGTGTTACCTTTAATTTCTGTACTTTTCCTTTCAAGGAAGAATGCGTCCCTATATGTTGGAACAGCGAGGGTTTATGATGCACCCACAATTCGGCCTTGGCCATTTTGCAATGCTTCTATGAATGAGGAGTCAATCACGGATAATTATTTGTTGTACACTGAACGCGGAACAGAACTATTGTAAAGTGACAATCATCGATATGTGGTACTTACGTTGTCCTTATCGAGACTACAAACTTTGGTTGAAATCAAATGATCCAATAACCAGTCGACTGGCTTGTCATTGTGAAACATCAAGAAGAACTGTATCAACCACGGCAATTCGACGCACTTGAACAATTTACCTGCAGCGACAATGCACGAAAAAAAGCAAGTCTAAAATCTTGGAACGAATGTCTAACATCTTGGTTCGCACATGTATCGACTGAATTTCAACGTACCAATAAATCCTAATTGACAAAAGTCCAACACAAACCAATTCTCTTTGGCAGCAATTTTCTGTAAGGCGAATGATTTCATGGTGGTTATGAAATTCTTTTTTGCTAAAATGTCATCCTCTAACTGTACATAAAATGTTCCCTTTGCTTGCGCGTACGACATAAGAAAAGCAAAATCCAAGTTTTGTTTGGACCTCCAAATAACCCTTTGATGGTCATCACCCAAGGTATCGTGTAATTTTGATAAATCTGGGTAATAGGACGCGGATGGTGATATTACATCAATCACACCAGCTTCGGACTCCGTGGGAAATCTGAAATACATAAGAATCATGGAAGAAAATGTTGACTTGTAATTCAAAGAATATGATTGTTCGGTCAATGATGATTAACTTGTCACTTACTGTACTTCGATTTGTTTAGCCACGTATGTGACATAATCCAAATCAGTCTACAAAACAAAAATTATTTGACGGTTAATACTTGTTTTCTTCTTTGTCTATCTAGCGGCTACATTGGATGCAGCATTGCGCGTAACACAATAACTTGAAATTTAAACACTCACTTCAGCAACAAGAACGATTATTAATGTATCGGCAATTTCACTAGGATTCATACGGTCCAAGAGATTCTTAAGTGTTGCCATTAAGTAACTTTGCACTTCTCTTTTAACTGTAGGTACTCCTAAAATCATACTGACGCCGGTTCTACCCTTGCTTTGAATAAAAGCAGGTCGTAGACTGTTCGGATCATTGAGAAAATGAGGAAGGAAATTGTACAAAGAAGGTAGTCTTATGCTGCTAATATTTGAGCTACTATTATTCAATAGAAATTGTAAATCAGGCAGCATATGATTGTTCTCTACCATCTGCAGCAATTGATGGGACAACAGGTTGATTTCTTCTTGACTCGCAATGTACTTGGCATGCAGATGTTCTAACTTCACTTGTAACTCTGCTATGCTATTTTGTAGCATAGTCTCTTTATGCACGTACGATGGAGAGAGTAGGTTTAGAATAGCACATGGCACCAGTGCAACTGACAGCACGACTAAGCATCTTTTTCTTACAGGGGTCAATGTTGCAAAATGAGCCATCATCCTCACTCTGCTCGCAAATTCTACATTTTTGCTAGCCCACCTTCACGAGAACTGCATCTCGTACTACAAGTTTCCCCTCTTTCCCTTGATCAAGATATTCAAGTAATTTCAAGAATATTTCATCCTTGTCTACTGCCGGATGCCGGGACACGACATCCAAACCACACTTCTTCGTTTAATCGCGAAAAGTTCAATTCATCCTTTGCCCTGAAAAACAACTGGCTTGAATGCTTTCTCTCCCTCTCTCTTTCTTGTCAATATCACTGCGTTCACCATTATTCAATGACATTTAATATGACTAGGTCCCTTTGCTGCGTTTGCTAGGTTTCAGTCCGACTCCACTAACTATCCTACCTTTTTCCCCCATCATTTCTATATCCTCATACTGACGACCAGTCGCGTTTCACACCGACTTCTACGCAATCCCGCAATCTGCATCCCCCGGCGCACCACACGCACTTGCGCCCCAATTGCTTCCTTTCGCACTCTGAGCCACTCAGCCCTCTGACCTGCTCTGACCGTCTGACCGTCTGACCGTCTGACCCTGACTCTCAGTGGTCCCTGTTGGTTTGAGTCTGAGCCTGTCTGAACACAAATCCGAGTATCGTAAGTATGTAAATTCTAGTGAGATAATATGCGAATTTCTTTCAACGTTATAACCCCCTTCGATCGTCGATCTATTTCGACCTGCGTATAACACAAGCACGCAGGCACGCATGTACGCACGCCCACACAACTCGATTACTGTGCTATAGGCAGATATTTATCTACATGCATGCATATACGTGTATGTATGTATTGTGCAATTAATCACATGAAAGATTATCCACATCCAATCATTCGGTCATCACTGGTACATGGCGTTCACCAGATCAGATATATCTATCTGTTATCTATTCTGATTTCTGCTGATGCTAATGCGTGTGTTATATATGTATATAGATATATAACATATTAGGTAGATTTTATTTATCACACCCTATGCGATTCAAACACAATTATTCACGCACACCGTTCATTATCGCTTATATACTACTGGACAGATATGTGAAGATATATATATGATAATATATAGTGTGTATTATATATTATATATATTATATTAGATACGCCGAAGAACACATATTATCTATCAATAAGAATTTATATTAGTTTAATATATGCATGCAAGTATGGACATGCGTTTCTAAGTACATACTTGAGTATACCGTGATTGGGTACGGGCGAAGACGTAGACATACCCACCCACACTCGAATAACCTCTCCGCGCAATGAACAGCGATGTCCGTGATCGGACGTAAATATGGGTTGATAATAGCAATATATATCGATTTTGATACTCTAGATTATTAAGACATTATATATATAGTCTTATACAATACATGATACACGCATTATCTCAATTGCTGCCTTTCACATGAACGTGAGTCGGTGCTTTTCTCATACTCTTTCATTCAACGGATAATCGTGATTGTCCGCCATACTACAGGGTGTAACAGATAGCTTGGAATCAGCTTTTTGCCATCGAATTATCGGTAATACCGATATTGCGTAATTGTTTTGGTAGCCGTGTAGCCAGACCAGGCTAGGCCAGACGCCAGAGCCCAGGCCAACATTCTTTGTCAGTCTTCGTCAGTCTTCGTGACTCGTTGTCGGGATGTACATCATGTGGAGCAAACACTTCTATTTGAATATTTCGCTCGGCGGCTAATTTGTCCACATACAAATTTATGCAAATATCAATGTTTACTATATATTTACGTTTTATCTATGGGGACATGGCCAGAAAAAATTAATTTTGAGCTAGGGCTCTGGAATTTATATCACGTCTTCCTTGATGCAAGAAAACATTCCCCACCAAATTTCAGCCCCGGAAAATGTCGGGAAGTATGGAAAACACGGTAAAAACGGTCAGAAATAGACGAAATTAATTATTTAAGATTAGTTTTTCATATGTTTTCGATACAATTCCGGCATTTTTGCCACTGGTTTCATGTTTTCTTTTCGTTTTGATACATAAACAATCGAAAAATCATGGGTTCGTCCAAGTCCCAGAACCTTCGAAAAATCGAAAATTTGTGAAGGGGTACATATGGAAAAATTAGCGAAAAAATGAATTTTGAGCTGGGGCTCTGAAATTTATATCACTTCTTCCTTGATGCAAGAAAACATTCCCCACCAAATTCCAGCCCCTGGAAAGGTCGGGAAGATTTGAAAACATGGGAAAAAACACGGAAACCAATTATTCAGGATTGGTTTTCCATGTGTTTTCGGTACAATTCCGGCATTTCTGCCACTGGTTTCATGTTTTCTATCCGTTTTGATACACAAACAATCGAAATATCAAGCGTTCGTCCAAGTCCCAGAACCTTCGAAAAATCGAAAATTTGTGAAGGGGTACATATGGAAAAATTTGCGAAAAAATGAATTTTGAGCTGGGGCTCTGAAATTTATATCACTTCTTCCTTGATGCAAGAAAACATTCCCCACCAAATTCCAGCCCCTGGAAAGGTCGGGAAGATTGAAAAACATGGGAAAAACCACGGAAATGAATTATTCAAGATTGGTTTTCCATATGTTTTCGGTACAATTCTGGCATTTCTGCCACTGGTTTCATGTTTTCTATCCGTTTTTATACACAAACAATCGAAATATCAAGCATTCGTCCAAGTCCCAAAACCTTCGAAAAATCGAAAATTTGTGAAGGGGTACATATGGAAAAATTTGCAAAAAAATTAGTTTTGAGCTGGGGCTCTGAAATTTATATCACTTCTTCCTTGATGCAAGAAAACATTCCCCACCAAATTCCAGCCCCTGGAAAGGTCGGGAAGATTGAAAAACATGGGAAAAACCACGGAAATGAATTATTCAAGATTGGTTTTCCATATGTTTTCGGTACAATTCTGGCATTTCTGCCACTGGTTTCATGTTTTCTATCCGTTTTTATACACAAACAATCGAAATATCAAGCATTCGTCCAAGTCCCAAAACCTTCGAAAAATCGAAAATTTGTGAAGGGGTACATATGGAAAAATTTGCAAAAAAATTAGTTTTGAGCTGGGGCTCTGAAATTTATATCATTTCTTCCTTGATGCGAGAAAACATTCCCCACCAAATTTCAGCCCCGGAAAATGTCGGGAAGCTTGAAAAGTATGGAGAATCCCCTTGAAATCAGACGAAGTTCAGCCCGAGAATCACTTTGAATCGGTATCGTTTATTTCTCGTCCGTTCGTTTGCATTAAATATCATAATTTTCATAAAAGCGACGCAAAAGAAAAGAGTCTAACACAACGATCCTGCTATCCTAGTATAGTATTAGAAATTCCTACTGTTAGAACCAGCATGGATTAATCCAATTGTCCGTGACTTCTATACAATTTCAGAAGAATCGGACGAATCGAGTTGTGGCCATGTTTCTCCAACAAATAGCGGATTTATTGAGCCTTATAACAATTGGCATGTGTTTCATATTAAAGATACCACAAATATTAAAATTGATGGCTGTTAAATCAGCGGATCAGATATCAATATTTGGCTTGTTGCTAGAACTTACAAGGTGAATGGCATGAATATGTAATAACAATACGGGTCATTTGCAATGAAAAAGGTATACATGGACTAACTATCATACTTTCCATATTTCAGTTACACAGTGATGACTAGTTACAATTACACAAGTGGTTATTCAATCCTCTCCTACTTGGAATATCCTATAATTCTAGTTCAAGAATATATTTTAATATATCTAGCCTTGAAGTATTTGAATAGAATTAATCGATGGACAGTGCTTGCTACGATCGTTTATTTTACAACAAGTTTTTGCTTCCTTACACAGATCATTCCAAAGATAATCCTCACTATTCTAGCGGTAAGATATTTTTTAAATAAGAAAGGTATACCAATCGCAGCGTTGTTGTGAAAATGTATGCACTTACTTATCCATGCTTATGAAAACAATTACACTTTCAGCCAATCTGTACTCCCATTTCGGCATCGAGTAAAATTGTTCAGTTGTTGATTATTTTACGTGCTAAGAATGCCGACTCTGTCTCACCGGCAACGTGGTTTATCTCAGCATTTACCAACCTGAGTAAGTACGATCGCGAAAAACTAATACCGTGCGCGCTCTTTTAATACACTAATAAACATGTTTGATTTACAGCGCGAGTCTTTACGATTTGGATGGATTCAGCTGATATTTTGCTTCTAGGCAACTTTATCATTTCCGTCATTCTTAGTTCGAGCATCATGTTTTCCGCCATCTATTTCAGATGGAAGCCAATGAAACAAGACTAAGTGTGATTGCAAATTGCCATTGTTATTTGCTAGTCAAATTCTATGCTATTGACTATATATAAATATATACTACATCGACATAAATATATACCTACGATTACATACACATACACATTGTACATACTGTATATAAAAGCTTTTAATCTACTTACATAGTACAAAAGCACTTAGAATACAGAATCATACAAAAGAGAAAAGATAATACCGCGAAAGCGGTAGATTATAAAACAATTTATCCTGCTTTAATAAAGACTGTTATATGAATTAATCTAAGATCCTTCTACTATATTAAATCCTACTTTAATTATAATATACCGGGCGTTATATGAACATACAAAGGCAGCTTTTAATTACCTCTATAATTCATAACAGTGTCTTTAAGCAGCACTGCGAAAAGGCAGAACTAGATATCCTTTCTTGACGTGAAACGGGTAAGGGCTTACGAGGATAATACGTAGTATATTAAAAGGGCGAGAGAGCTTAAGGAGGGGTTGGGAAAGACCTTGGTAAGATAGGGTGTCGAGTCTTTCGGTCAAGCAGAGGATGAAGCAACGACGACTACCAACTAGCAGCTGAAGCCGCATAGAAAGGAGAATGAGAATTTCGAGACGAAGAAAGATGGGAGAAGACAAGCGTGGAGAGTAGTGCATTGCACATTGCTGCACACTGCTATAGTACACTATAGTACACTGCAGTTTCTACCCAAATAAATAGAAAGCCAGTTAACAAAGAAACTACCGAGACAAGTCTGTAGGAAGTAACAACAGCCGATTGAGGAAGGTCTCAGGTCTCAGGTCAGAGGTTTCGGGTCTCAAGGAGGGCCGAATGGTTCGAGTCTGCCAGGAGGTATGAAGCTTGGACAAAAATCTGGAACTATCGGCAGTTGAGACCTCCGGCAACTTCCGAACGCCGAGGACCGAAGTACTCTATTGAATACATGTGGTGCGTTGCTTCTCAGTTCCCACTAACCTCCGTCCTCCGTTCCACAGCCTCCACTATCCTTCATCCTTCATCCTTCATCCTCTATCCTCTATCCTCTATCCTCCAGCCTTCGGCTGCTAGCTTGTCTTGTCAGTCTGCTCCAGTCTCCTGGAAGGAGTAAAGAGGGACACATCGCAAGCTGCTGGTCAGCCCTTTGACATACTCGGCAACACGTCTCCTCGCGAACTCTTCCTCTGGAGAAGGTTCATGGTGATTCATCGATTCAGCGAAGGGCCCAAAACAAGCGATAAAAACAATAGAACCAGAGAAAGGGCGAGTGAGAGAGAGAGTGAGTGGGGAGATTAAGAGGGGACGATTGAGAGGGGCGGGGGGGGGGGGGGAGGGAGAGACTGATATAGCGAGTGCGTGAGAACCTGTGGAGTGTTGTGCAGGAGGGTGGGGTAGGGTGAGAAAGAGAGGAGCAGAGAACTCGAAAGAAGGAAGGGGCAACGACAAATTTTCACTGAACCGATGAATAGTTAGAGAGAGAAGAAGAATCGCAGGATAAAGGGGAAGGCGAACGACTGGTGGACAGTGGTGGCAGACAATTCTCCGCTTTTCGCTGTCAGTCGTCAGGATGTTCTGGTGGGTGGTAGTGCTTTTGTCGGGCATTTCGGTGCTCCAAGAAGCGCGATGTGAAATCCTAACGCCGCCTTACTTCAATCTCGCTGAGGGCAAAGAGATCATCGCTTCAGCCACGTGTGGTGTTGGAACCACCGGACCTGAATTATATTGTAAACTCGTCGGGGCTAATGCTGACCAGGATGAGGACATCAATCTCATTCAAGGACAGGTAAGTCTTGTACTATATTGTTTTATGATTCTCTTTCTCTCTTTCGCGCGCGATCTTTTTCTGTACACACTTTTGCCACCTCTCGTTTCTTCGGTGAAACAATGTTTGGAATAGAAAATCGCGATTTTTATTTAATTTAATAAGTCGTATTAAAAAGTCGTTTTGGACGCACGTGGATAATATGGATTAATCAAGACAATAGGCGGCGAGTGATTAAATTCAATATTATGTCTATCAAGTTTTGCAAAGGTTTGTATGTTTGTGCGATTGTAATAATTCGAGCGGCTTTGACCACGTGTTGCTTCATGGCAGAACGAACAGCGGCATACCGGAGATGAAAGCAGAGTCGAAGACGAAGGCGTGGAAAGAGCGATACCAAAACCATAGCGAGTGAATTTTATCTTTGTTTGGTCCTTCGAGACCAAGAGTTTATCTATCAGTCTAAAGCAATGTGTGCTGCTGCTTGCTCAGTTACACACTTCCCTTTTACTTCCACGTATTACTATCTCTCGCATCCCATACAGACTCTTTGTCCTTTTTCACAGAGTCTCTTCCCCTAATCTAGAATTTTAGAATCCGTGTCGATTAATGATTTGCGGTAATTATTAGAACACATCCTTAAAATAATCGAATCATTGACCCTCGATCAAATGATTGTTAAACACCGGTGAAATAAGGAAGTGGATCATTCTAATAGGGAATTCAAGAAAAGATACATTAATTGACCGTTAGCAAGTTTGCAAAATTAGGGCGGACTGATTGCAGAAAGTTTCAATAGGAAAATAGAAGACAGGCGAAATGATAAGACGATAGTGTTTGTATGTTAACTACCACATAGATTGCAAGGGCTTTCTTCTCTGTAGTGCTATCTTTCGCCAGTTAAGAGACTCAATGTACATTAATATGTAACTCGCTCTTAGAACTCTGATAACAGATCTTATTAATCGCTTGTACGAAGGAAACGAATGAAACAAATATAAGAACGCTTATTCATAAGTCGTTGATTACTCTTCACTCTTATAGAAAAGATATCTTAAATATCCATTGCGACAAACGTGAAAACGAAGTTTCATTCACTATCCAAGTAATACAAAATATCGGATTCAAGTTCTTTGTCTTCTTAAAAGGCCGCGAATCTTATACAGAAGCATTCACATTATTCTGCTTTCGCTTGAAACGAAGGAAGAAGAGACAGCGGGGTCCTACCAGGAAGAAAGTGCGAGCGTGTTCGTGCATGTGTGGTTGCTGCGCGCCTGTCTCTCTTTTCCCTCCCTCTTTGTCTGTATTATGCGTGGGAGTGGGGCAGGAGGAGGACGGTAGCGATAAATACGGTTACGATAAGAGGCTGACCTCGCGATAACACTTGGTCATCTTCTCTTTCGGAATTCCGTCTGATTTGGTTTAGCCGTTGGTCCACTTGAACTATTAGAGAAGAATCCTAACAACCAGCTGTGATTGGCTGACTTTCTTTTCTATGAATTTTTAATAAGTGAATTTCTTTCATTTAAACCCAGAATTTGATGTTTGTCATTTTTACCTTGCTGTTTACAAAGAACATATATGATTTCTACTGCATCTGTATCAGTCTAGTGATACAGCAAACTGATCTATTTGCTTAGGTATGCGATTACTGCGATGCTGATAATCCTGAAAAGCGGCATCCACCCGAGTATGCAGTCGACGGTATGGAAACCTGGTGGCAATCACCACCGCTTTCCAGAGGAATGAAATACAATGAAGTAGATCTGACGATTAATTTGGGTCAAGTAAGTAATATACATTTCTTTGATTAATCTAATTATCGATATTTGTTACACGTATACTATTTGATGAAGAAGTTTTCATTGAAGAGCAAAGGGTGGGTAAGACGATACTACTGGCATGCGTGCTAGCGAGGGTATTAATCTCTATGCCAGTGTCTTATCACTTAGGCTTGCGCGGTTGCGTAGGCGTTTTCCTGCAACTGGGAAAAAATTATCTTCTCGTTACTTCCGGAGGCAATGCGGGAATCGCGGACGTTAAGAAAGAGAGGGTGAATATGCTACAGTGGATTTAAAGTGTGATCTATCAACTACAGAATATATACAATAAATTAAAGAAAAAGTACTAAAAAGGACGAATTATTAAAATTAGAATGAATGAAAAGGACTTGTAAAAGGAAAGTAGGACTTGCATTTTGCTCATAAAACATATGTCCTGTTTATGGACCATTGAAATATTCATCTCTTTCTTGAACTTCTCATATATCGGGTAGCTTTGAACACAGCATGCAATATGCACGGGAATTCGAATGCGAAGGGCAAAGTTTCGAGGCATCGGTCACACATGTACAGCATCGGTGTTCCAAGAGAAAAGCAAAAGAGATTCCTAGTATACATAGTTGGGCAACATGTGTTTGCCATACTTCGTATCCTCGGTTTTTAGTTATCCTACCCGTCGCGCGTTACCCTAGCTTACCCTATTCCTTAAGCATTAGTAGAATGTATGTACAGGGTGAGTCACTTGCCTTTTAATCATCCCCTTCACACTCGAGTTCCAATTATTTCCATTATTCGTACAGTTTGATATTATAAATAAATGTCAATGTATGGAAAAAACTCGGTAAATAGTCCTTTATATTAAAATTACTCAATATCGTATAATCATACCATTTTCAACGGTGTATATCCATTAGTGACCATTCAAAAGCAAGTGAATCTACCTGTACATTTGAAAATGCCGGCTGGTAACAATTATGAAATAGAACGAATTTTTGCATTCAGGAATATCACGTGGCATATGTTTATGTGCGAATGGGAAATTCCCCACGCCCTGGGGTTTGGGCACTTGAGAAGTCGAAAGATTACGGAAAGACCTGGTCGCCCTGGCAATTTTTCTCAGACACTGCAAATGATTGTTTGATATACTTCGGAATCGACAGTAACAAACCAATAACTCGTGATGACAGTGTTATTTGCACCACGGAATATTCGCAAGTTGTCCCGCTCGAGGGTGGCGAAATACCAATTTCTATTTTAAATAATAGACCCTCGGCGAAACACTACTTCAATTCGACACTCTTACAAGAATGGACGAGAGCAACAAATGTTCGCTTTCGCTTTCTAAGAACGAAGAATTTATTGGGTCATCTGATGTCAGTTGTTCGCGAAGATCCAACTGTCACGAGACGAGTAAGTTTGTATTCTATTGTGATATGACGCAATGCAAGGAAACTCTTCTAATTATTACTGTCTTTTAGTACTTTTATTCTATCAAAGACATCAGTATTGGTGGACGATGTGTGTGCAATGGACATGCAGATACTTGTGATATTCAAGACCCAAGCATGCCAAAGAAACTCGTTTGTAGATGTCAACATAATACTTGTGGGCCACAATGTGCTACTTGTTGCAAGGGTTTCGAGCAAAAAAAGTGGCGTCAATCGACGGCTTTCCAAAAGTTTGTTTGTGAACGTAAGCACATTGCATGTCACCTATACAAAAATAAGTGGATACGTGTCGTTTGATAGGTTCACAATTTTCTATTTATCATTATGCGCGTGTATTGCAGCTTGTAATTGCTTCGGCCATTCGGACGAGTGTCTCTACGACCCGGAAATTGACGAGATGCATCTATCATTGGACATTCATGGGAATTACGAGGGTGGCGGTGTGTGCCAGAATTGTAAACACAACACCGAAGGCATTAATTGTAATCGGTGCGAAGCAAAGTTTTATAGACCGTCGAATAAAGCTTTGAACGCCACCGATGTTTGTCAACGTAAGTTTGAACTTCATTTTAATCAAATTCATCTCCGATTGTCACATTCGAAGAAGAATAGCAGAGGATTTTATTTTCCAATTGATAGAATAAAAATATATTCTAGCATGCAATTGTAATTACTTCAACTCAACGGGGAATTGTGCGGATGCGACGGGGAAATGCGAGTGCCGGAAAGAATTCACACCACCGGATTGTGATTCGTGCAATTATGGCTATTTTGGATACCCAAACTGCAGACCGTGCGAATGTCATCTTGAAGGAACCGATGGATATCACTGTGAAGCTAAAGAAGGTTCCTGTCCGTGCAAAGCAAACTATGCCGGACACTATTGTGATCTTTGTGCCGAAGGATTTTACAATTATTCCCAATGCCTGCGTAAGCATCCGCGTTCTAAAAAAGAATGCGATTTCTACAGTAATCTATTAAAAATTAGTTATACTATTTGTTCTTGATAATACTAAGTTGGCGGGATGGGGCTTGTTTGCCTGTTGGTTCGACAGCGTGCGACTGCAATCCTTTGGGTGCTTTGGATAACGTTTGTGACGTTGTTTCGGGCGATTGTACTTGTAAGAATAACTACGGTGGCAGAAGTTGCGACAGATGCGAGGACGGCTACTTCAACTATCCTTTTTGTACATGTAAGTCGTTTTTTATACATGTAGTTTCTTGTTTCTGTGAAATAAAACAGCTTATATTGAATGATTACAGATTGTAATTGCGATGCTCGAGGAACGGAAAGCGAAATTTGTAGCAAGGTCGATGGTGTCTGCCTTTGCAAAGAAGGATACGGTGGTCCAAGGTGTGACCAATGCATTAGTGGCTATTATGGCTATCCAAATTGTCGACCATGCAACTGTAGTTCAACAGGATCCTCTTCAATGAGTTGCGATACAAATGGAAAATGTTCCTGCCTTGCCAATTTCGCTGGTCGAACATGCAACCAATGTAGTCCTGGCTATTATATGCATCCGGAATGTATAGGTGAGAATGAATCTTGTATAGTGTTTGCGATGCAGAACTATAATACATCATTGTTACAGGATGCAATTGTGACAGTCACGGCTCCATTGGAATATCTTGCGATGGTGAAGGTAAATGCAAGTGCCGAGAAAACTTTGATGGTGAGAGATGCGATCGATGCAAGGAAGGCTTTTACAATTTCCCTCGATGCGAGGGTTGTAATTGCGATCCAGCTGGCGTAGTCGAAACCTTCCAAGGATGCGGTTCGCTTCCTGCTGGTGAACTTTGTCAATGTAAGGATCGTGTTGAAGGAAGGATATGCAATCAATGCAAGCCTTTATATTGGAATTTGCAACACTACAATCGAGAAGGTTGCGAAGGTACGTGTCATTTAGATATGAATAATTAACACGCATTGATTTTTCCTCTTAATTACGATCAATGCTTTGAATTCTTCATCCTCGTAGAATGTCAGTGCAATCTTCCCGGTGTTGTCGGGAATATCGGCGAGTGCGATGCAAAGGGTGGACAGTGCATTTGCAAGCCAGGTGTGACAGATCGAAGCTGCGACCGGTGCGTCGATGGAACTTACAATCTTCAAGAAAACAATCTCTTTGGTTGTTCTGGTGAGTGATGATCAATTAACTGTCAGGGTTGTAATTTGTGGTATGTAGTAGCAGAGCGAAGTGATGATAATCGTTTTATTGTTTGTTCTTTGTAGATTGTGCCTGCGACGTAGGAGGATCTGTGAGTCCGGTGTGCGATAAAGGGACAGGCCAGTGTCAATGCCAACCACGTGTAATAGGATTGACGTGCAAGGAACCATTGAAAGCACATTACTTCCCAACACTCCATCAATTCCAATACGAGGCTGAAAATGGTCGAACACCTAGTAACAGTCCAGTTCGTTATGGATTCTCGGAAGAATTGTTCCCAGGTTACAGTGTGAAAGGATACGCTGTTTTCTCAGCGCTACAGGACGAGATCATTCAAAGTGTCTACATACACAAGTCCTCGGTTTATCGGATGGTTTTACGATACGTTAATCCGAACAACGAGTCGATTCTCGGAACAGTCACTATTACGCCTGACAATCCATCCGAAGTGGAGCAACAATTCAAGGTGAACTTGAAACCATCAAGCAGAGCATCGTTCGTTACAGTGGCAGGTGCTCATGGAAACCACCCATCACCAATGGTGATGAATCCGGGTCATTGGAGTATTAGTATTGCTACAAAGAAGAGTTTGTTCCTCGATTACTTTGTATTACTGCCAGCCGAGTATTATGAAGCAACCATCTTGACTCAGGACGTCAACATTCCGTGTGTGATTGGCTTCAAAGGACTTTGTCGTCATTATGGTTATCCGGGCTTGGGGAGGTTCGACACGGTCCATGGAGCCGGCGGATTCGTCAACGAGAACAACGTCCGAATACCGCTGACGGAGTATTTCTCTGAGGCAGAGGCACTCGATGAGATTGGTAACGAAGAAATGCCGTTGATCAATGAGAGGCAAGAAGAGATTCACTTCGAAATGAGAATATCGAAACCGGGGCCGCATGTTTTGATCATCAGTTATATCAGCCCTGAGAACGAAGGAACAGGTTCGTCGAATCTGGCGAGTTCGAGTGTTCTCATCGAAGCGAATACAGTTGGCAAGGGAAAGGCTGTCCTTTATCCTTGTAGATACACTAGTACGTGCAGGCAAGTAGTGACCGATAGTCATGGAAGGGTAGCAACGATGGACTTTTCCTCAAACTACGTTAGCTTGGTCTTGACCGGAGAGGAAACTTCGAACGTTGCTATCGAGTCGATCGTTGCAATTCCCTATCGATATTGGTCGCTTGATTATGTGAAGCCGAAATCAGTCTGCGTGAGAAAAGGTGGCAAGTGTGTGCAAGGTCTCTTCCCAAGCGCCGCTGACGCAAAGAAGATCGAATTTGAAAAGAGCGATAGTGGTTTGGCCGAGACAATCCGTCGACCAGCTGGTATCTTTGACAATGCGACCAAGTTGGTCTATCTCGGCGAGGAACGCGGCGAGGCCATGGTAGATGTACACTCGAAAGTACCACAACCGGGCGAGTACATATTCGTACTTCAGTATTACCAGCCGGATCATCCCGAATTCGAACTGGACGTTCTAGTGCAAAATGGCAAATTCTACGAAGCGAAAGTACCGGTGCCGCACTGCCCGAGCAATAGTGGTTGTCGCAGCATCGTCAAACAGACCGATGGGAATACGCGCTTCCAATTAATTGAGAACTTTGTTATTACCTTGAAGGAGGGTGGTAGCGGGAACGGCATCTGGTTGGATTATCTCTTGGTTATCCCAGCTGAGCAGTACAATCCCAAGGTCCTTAAGAAGATTCAGTTCGACCAGACAAAGGAGTTTATCAAGAAGTGTGGTTACAATCATTTCCACATAAACGTGACCGAGGCAGGTTTCTGCCGGGATTCGATTTTCTCACTGACCGCTCACTACAACAATCGCGCACTTCCTTGTAGTTGCGACATCGACGGCACAACAAGCTTCGAGTGCGAGAAATTCGGTGGCCAGTGCCCTTGCAAACCGAATATCGTTGGCAGACGATGCGAGATATGTAAGACCGGCTTTTACGGTTTCCCGAACTGCAAGCCCTGCAGTTGCCCGAGTACAGCGCTCTGTGAGCCGGAACGTGGAGACTGTATCTGTCCGTCGAGGGTAACTGGGTTGCGATGTGACGAATGCGAAGCCGGGACTTACGGTTTCCATCCGATAATTGGCTGCGAGGAGTGCAACTGCTCCCCTCTAGGAGTCGTCGACGGTGATATGCAATGTGATCTTCTCAATGGTAGCTGCCGATGCAAGGAAAGCATCGTCGGCAGACAGTGTGACAAATGCCGGCCCGGTTACTCACAGTTTCCACACTGCGAGAAATGCGACTGCGACGAACGCGGCACTAGCGCGGATGTCTGCGACCAATACACAGCCGAATGTTTTTGCAAGGAGAACGTCCAAGGTCAAGCGTGTGACCTCTGCAAGGAGGGTACTTTCAATATTCGCGCCAACAATGACGCAGGTTGCACCAAGTGTTTCTGCTTTGGGAAGACAAGCAGGTGTGTGTCAGCCAATCTCTACAGAAGCCAATTGCTCGATATGCTCGACTGGGGATTGGTCCTCGTCGACGAGAAAAATGGCGAACTTTCCTCCCTCCCTAGTTCCTTACCGCAAGAGATCGGTCCTACTAGTATCCTCGTCGATCTGGCTCAGAACGATACCTTCGAGAAAACTGTTTATTTCGCTGCACCCAACGTCTATTTGGGCAAGAAACTTGTCTCCTACGGCGCCTATCTCAATTATACAGTACACTATAGTACTGGACCGTTCGGGAAGGCGGTTAGCGCCGCGGACGTCGTGATACGCGGTGCCGGCACCCTCCTCTTCCATTATGCCGATGAACAGCCTCCCTCTTTTACAAACTTTGAGGCGTCCATAGAGTTGGTTGAGGAAAATTTCATCACTGTTAATCGGCTCACCGCTACCAGGGAACAATTAATGTTGGCCCTCGGAGATCTTCAGGGTATATACATTCGGGCTGCCTATTGGACACCCAGCATCACCGCCACGTGAGTATTATATGTATGTTGTTTCTAATACCTACTATTATCTCCGTACCCTCATTTACATATGTATATAACAGAGGTACACCTACATATATTCTCTTTATCTATCTATCTACCTTGTCCCTTATTATTCAGGCTTTCCTACGTAACACTGGACGTGGCGACGGATCAGCACTCAGGCCCGTATAGTTTGCCGGCAAGTAGCGTGGAGCAGTGCCAGTGTCCGCCCAACTACCGAGGATTGTCGTGCGAGGAATGTGCACAGGGATACTACAGGGTCCAGTCTGGACCGCACGGAGGCTACTGCGTCAAGTGTCAGTGCAACGGTCACGCCGATACGTGTGACGTTGAGACCGGCGTTTGCCATGTGAGTCTACGACACGGTTCCTGTTTCGCATCTCTTTCTCATTGTTATTAAGGCGAGAAAGCTTATCTGAAATTTCCTTCTCGCGTAATCCGTAGGATTGCAAGAATGGTACGAGAGGCGATCACTGCGAGCTGTGCGAACAAGGCTACTATGGGAACGCGACGATTGGTACGCCAACCGACTGTCTGATTTGTGCTTGCCCGCTGCCAGTAGCGAGCAATAATTTTGCCAGTGGCTGCGAAGTGAACGAAGAGGGGAACAAGATTAGCTGCGAGTGTCTGCCTGGTTACTATGGAGCAAGGTGCGAAGCTTGCGCGGCAGGATATTATGGGAGTCCCGATGTCTACGGAGATTATTGCAAGGCCTGCGAGTGTTCCGGTAATATTGACACGAATCAAATCGGCTCGTGCGACTCGATAACCGGTGAATGCTTGCACTGCTTAAACAATACGTACGGGGAAGCGTGCAACCTCTGTGCCCCAGGATTCTTCGGGGATGCGGTGACTCGTAAGGATTGCCAGAGCTGCCTTTGCGAAGAGTGCGGCATGGAGTTCTGTGACAACTCGAACGGTCGGTGCCATTGTCGCGAGAATGTCATAGGTGATCGGTGCGACGCTTGTGCGCCCGACCATTACGGTTTTCAATCGTGCGAGGGATGTAAGCGGTGCGAGTGCGGTGCCGCGTCCGAAAGGACGCAATGCGAACTTGAGACAGGCCAGTGCGCATGTAAACCAGGAGTAACAGGCCGTAAGTGCGACCAGTGCATTCCGGGTTACTGGAATTATGGAAGCGAGGGCTGCACTTCGTGCGGTTGTAATACTGGATACTCAGTTGGCGTCTCCTGTAATACCAGCACCGGCCAGTGCACTTGTTTACCGGGCGTAATCGGGGAGAAATGCGACCACTGTCCGTATCGACACGTCTTCATCGAGGCTCAAGGCTGCTTCTCTTGCGGCTCCTGCACAGGCGATCTTCTGGACTTGACAGACCAGTTGTCCGAGCTGCTCGATCCGATTGCGCGCGAATACAGCAGCGTTGCTGAGAGCTATTTTACCAATCAGCGGCTGAAATTTATCAACGACACCGCGAATCGTGCCGAACCGGAGGTGAAGCTCCTCGATCCTGGAAGGGTAAATTTCTCACCGCTTCAAGAAGGATTGACACTGCTGGAGCAAATAGTTGAGAGCCAACGGCGCCAAGTAGCGTACACCACGGAAGACAGCATCAAGTGGAAGCTCGGGGCGGAGAACACTCTCGACGAGATGGACCATTTGGAGAGAGACGTCGCGCGAGAGATCCAGCTAGTGAATGATATCGTCTCGGAAGTGCGGGCACTGGCTGGCAACATCGAAGTTGGCGGCGCTGGCAGGAGAGTAGAAAGTGCCCTCGCCGAGGCTAGGGAGATCCTCGACTGGATCAAGGAGCTGTCATTCATTGGATTCAGGGACCGAGCAACCGATCAAGCTGACCAAGCCAATATTCTTGTCTCGGAAATGCTAGACTACAACGTGCCTGTGGGCAATCTGACGGCGACAGGTCAGCTGTTAGGCGAGAGGATGCACAACACCAGCGAGAAACTCGACCAACTGAGACAGAGCGCGGAGAGAGCGTCGAAGCTGGCGGCATCAGTGGAGAAACTCAACAGGGAGAACAGAGCGGCTGCTGAGGCCGGCAATTTTGACACCGTGAGAAACGCGACGCTCGAGGCCAGGGAGGACTTCTTTGCCGGCGTGCAGCTGAATGGGAACGCTTCCGATCATTTGGCAGCGGCGGTGACGAATGTGTCGGTATTACGCGCGAGCATTGTCCAGGCGGTTGCCGAGGCTACCGGGAGATTGAACGCTACGATAGAGCAAGACGATCAGAGTCTGCTCGAGGTCGGCGAGCCGGTGCAGGAAGCTCGCGACCACGCCGAAAATCTCGACAGCCGCTCATTGGACTTGGATGGTCTGCTGGCGGACACGCGGAACACGACTGCTGTGAGGGCCGTCTCAGCCTACAGGGACATCGAAGAAGGGATTCAGGCAGCACGCGTGGCAGCCGGGGGCGCGCTCGCGGCAGCAAGGAACGCGACGATCCTCTCCGACGGTATGGAGGAAACAATGCTCGCAGCCCGCAATGAATGCTTCCAATTGTTAGGCGCAGCAGAAGCCACGCTCGAGAAAACCAACGGGAAACCGGAAAAGGACATAGCAGCGGCACGCGGAAAAGGCCGGGCCATCCAATCGCAGAACATGCGGAATAGGGAACTCCTCGATTACATCGACAAGAGCCTCGACAATATGCCCTCGCATTCCTCCGCCCAGCTAGTAGAGGAGGCGACTAATCCTGCGGTACAGGTTGAGGCAAGCATTCGTCAAGCGGTGGCCAACATGAATGCGAGTCTAATGGAGACGAGGATACCGGAGGACTTGCGAGAGACGAGACAACTATCAAAGGAGAGCTCGGACGCGGTGCGGGACGTCTCGCAAGCGAAGAAACAGCTGGACATGGTCGACAAGGTTCTGCCAAATGTTACTCGTCTGTTGACCGAATTAGCCGGCAATCAGCGTGAGATCGATCTCGCTGGGACTGAGTTGCAAGACAAGATTAATGCTCTCAGGGGCAGAGTTGTGAATGCGCGTGAGCTCGCTGATCGTTTTAAGACTGGTCTCAGGTTCTATAGAAACACCACTCTCGAGCTAAATAATCCCGAGAGCCTCCCCCTTTTGGCTACTTCTACCAAGCTCTCCCTTTACTTCCGAACAAATCAGTCCAACGGCTTGTTGCTCTACCTCGGCAACGAGGACGGAAGTCCCAAAGCACCGACTCGCTCCAAGAGCCAGGATTTCCTGGCCTTGTTGGTTGAGAGTGGTTATCCTGTGTTAATCGTTGATTTTGGCTCTGGTCCGGAAAAGGTCATTAATACCAAATTCGTGTCGGACAACATTTGGCGGCAGATCGTAGTAGATAGGACCGGGAAAAACGTGAAGCTGACTGTCCGGGAAGATGCTGGCGAAGGCAAAGATCGCTTGTATACCAAGACCCAATTACTCTCGGGCTCCTACTCGATCTTCAATGTCGATCGGGCCCACTCGAAGCTCTTCGTCGGCGGCTATCCGTCCTCCTTCCAAATCCAGAAGGCAGTCACTGCTTCTTCCTTTGAAGGTGAGATGGAAGAGCTGGTTATAGGCGACCTGCCTGCCTCCTTCTGGAACTTTGTTGACGGGGAAAATAACCGGGACTTCGCCATGGAGAGAGACAAATTGATAAACTTCCAACCGAGCACCGGCTTCAGATTCGACAGGCACGGATACGCGATACTCAGTAAGAAGGACTTCCAGATATCGCCCGATGCCAAGAAATTCAGCATCAAGCTTAATTTCAAGACATTCGTCGAGGACGGCCTGATTTATTTAATGGGGAAGGGCAGGCAATTCCTTTCCCTTGAGATGAAGGCTGGTCAGGTGCTCTATCAGTACGATCTCGGAGATGGTGGAATCACACTGCGATCATCGTACAAGTATAACGATGGTCGGTGGCACAACCTCGAAGCTCTCAGGTTCGAGAAGATGGGCGTCCTTAAGCTCGATGGGACTGACGTTGTGAATAATAAGGCCCAAGGGACTACCAAGACCTTGCTATCGTCCGACCGAATCTACTTCGGTGGTTATCCGCCCAGTGCTGAACACCCCTACAGGACAGTAACCAGTGATGGCTTCGAAGGTTGCATCGATGACGTCGTTATTCTCGATACGGTCGTCGACTTGACGCGAAACATTCAAGCATTCGGTGTCGTTCCTGGCTGCCCAGCAAGGGTAATTCAAATTTACACACACGGTTCAGCTTCACCGGGCTCTAATACGATGTGATCCTTACTTGATTCTTCATGTTCCCATAACAGTTCGCCAGTCTGGTCTCCTTCGAGGAAAACGGTTCAGGCTACGTCAAGTGGCACAATGTGTCTGCGGCGAACACGCTTCAAGTCAACTTGAAATTCCGAACATTGGCAAGCAACGGCTTGATCTTCCACCTGACGGATGGGGGAAGAGGTGCCAACAGTTACTTGAGCCTGATGAATGGACTTTTACTCTTCCATAGCCAGGGTGAGGAGCTCTGGACCAGTGAGCTGTCAGGCATAAAGTTCAATGACAACGAATGGCACGTTATCACCGCCACTCACGGCCCAGATTCTCTAAGACTCGACGTCGACGACACCAAAATTTATAGTACTGACTCCTCCCACCCTCCACCAACCCTCGACATTATCTCCGGAAGCTTGTATATAGGCGGTGTGCCACGAAGCCACACAGGGATCGCCCAATCCGCCGCTGCCACACCTTTTGTAGGCTGTATCGGGGATGCTACTGTCAATGGAGTCATCATCAATTTTGCCAATACTACTGAAAGACCCCGCGCTTACCTGGGTAAATGCCAAGCCGCCGATTCATCACGTACGTCTCGAATGCTTAACGTGCCTCCTGGGTATTATCCCTCCCCTATCTATTATTAGCATGGACTTGCCGACATTTATATTCCAGCATTACCACCAATTGTGGAACCGGAACCCGATCTTTTGCCCCCCATCCTGCCGCCGGAAGGTACAGACGAAGTCGCCGAGACATCCACCCAAATCAGTGAGTACTGTCTTGTCTATTCTCGCGAGCTTGGTTTATATTGTACATCTTCTCCCTACTTTGCTTCAGATGTGGTCGACGTCGAGCTCGAAAAGGAAAATGGCGAGGAAGAACCGGCGTTGGAAGGCAGACTTGGATACCACGGGGATGGTGAGACCACCACCACGGTCGAGACAACCACGGCTACATTGTTGCACACAACTCTGCCGATCAATTTTGAGCAGTGCCGATTGCCGTATTATCCTGCTGTCGATCCTGATCTTGAAAATGCTTGGAGATTTGGTAGGAGTGATTTAATATTGATACTGGACAGATCTAGTAACATACAGAGCGGTAAACGTAACGCTCGTAACCCTTTTTTATTGCAGGCACGGCCCGGAATAGTAGATTGGAATACCGGTCATTGAACGGTAGGTACAGGAACGACTACGATTTCCAGATTGACATTAAAACCATGGCGGATGACGGCATAATCTTTTACACTGCGGATCATTCAACGAAGAATCGGGATTTAATCGCTGTTTATGTCAGCGGCGGTAAGGTAAATCTACGACCTTGAGTTCCTCTGCTTTTTTACTGTCGCTCGCGGCAGACTGTAAGGCTTGTGCAACTTCAATACTTACGAGATCCTTCGATTCCCCCTGTCAAAGATTCACTACAAATTCGATTGCGGAAGTGGTCCGGCTTTGTTGGTGAGTGACAAGAAGATAAGTGACAACCAATGGCATATTGTCATCTTCAAGCGACAAGGAAACTATGGCGAGGTCATTGTTGATGAAGAGCCGGCAGTTGGCGGTTATTCTCAAGGGGATACCCAAACTATCAATGTTAATCCGCCATTTTACGTCGGAGGTGTATTACCAGAGATATCTACTATCGTCGATATGAACATTGTGAGAAAAAGTCATTCATTGAGACATAAACTCATCGAGGCAGCTATACAAATTTGCAATAACGTCGATGTGAATAACATTTCAGGGCTTAAATCATACATTTAGCGGATGTCTTGGAAACTTTATGATGAACGGACAACTAGTCGGCGATCCTACAGATCTGGTAGGAGTCATTCCCTGTTCCAAACGTATTGAACCAGGCCTCTTCTTCTTCCCGGGCAATGGGAGCAATTTATTTAAAGCAGGTAACTACAAATGAATTGATAGACACTCAATTAGTACCTGGTGTGTGCTTTGTCCCACCAACAACATCCACTACCATCCCGTCACTACTTTTCTTCCTTTCGCAGTGGACAAGTTCACTGTCGGCAGGACTGTCGACATTCAGATGGATATAAAACCTCGCGCTACATCCGGCCACTTGCTATCGGTTCACGGAAAACGTGATTATTTGGTATTGGAGATGGTCAACGGTACTGTCAAATTCCTGGTAAAAACAGCAAAAGGTTCAATTGAGACAGCTTTTGTTCCAACGAATCCAAGCTCTTTGTGCGACGGAAACTGGCACAATATTCGAGGTACGTGAATTACATGAAGGGATGATCCCAATGTGAAAGGCCTCATAGAGCACTCTTTTATTCCTCCCCCCGTTTTTTCTTCTCATTCTAGCCGTCAAGCAGAAGAATGCAGTCCTTCTTTCGGTAGACCATATAGCTGCGCCACCTGGTATAGGTGGTAAGAATGTAGCAGGAGTTCTCTCGAAGCATCCCATCTTCATCGGTGGCCATCCAATGTTAGGACGAAGATTGAGGGGTAGCACGTCACAAGCTCAGTATGTGGGCTGCATTGCCAACATTCATATCAACATGAAACCTATTAATCTCGGACCGGAGCGTGCTTATGGACAGGTGCTCAGCGGAGTGTGCCCGACAATATAAGCAGAAGAAAAAAGATAATCACTGCATTCCCGAAAAGCAGCCGAATATCAGATCATCTTTATAAGTTTACCCTTGTGGTGCCACGACAAATTAATTTTCTCTTTTCTTTCAACATCTAAAAGAGTCAATTTCCTTTACTTGATATTTTCATAGAGTTCAAACGATGTGCGAGAGTGTCATTTTAGGGGAAATGCATACACGACGCAGATGCTGCGCAAATATCCGGCTATGTTCGGTACTCCTCGTGAGTTCTGCCGGATCGCATCTTGACCGCCGACAGCCCAACTAAAGAAGTACTTAGATACTGCGATGTGCTGCTCCATATTCAGCTTAAGTGTAAAAAGACTGAATTCACACGTTCTATTCTTGCTCGATGGAAGCATTCGATAGTGAATCATCATACATACATATACATATATCACCAGTGCTTTACAGATATGTACTAGGAGACACTCGGTCACAAGTTAGGAAAAGTTACGTGTTTATAATAGTGCCTCGCCTCGTGGGCAAGATGTTGTTACCTGAAACTACCTGTAGCAATCGTTCGGCGCTTGTATGCACGCACAACCAAAGAAAATAATGTATACTTTAATAAAGTTTGTAAGTTATATCGTTAGTCGACAAGCAGGTAAATCCCTCTGGGCATGTGAGGAATGGTGGCAGAATCCTAGGGACTGTCGTAATGGATGAAGAGGAGCAATGCAATTGCATTATTACCGTCGTGCGTTGTCAAGGGATCTTTTTATTGGATTCTTCTCATCAAGACACGAGTTTAACGGATGATAAGACGACGACGTGTATTGTTGTCATGCACAAAAAATAATAAGCACGTCCTAGACTATAAGTAGCTAGCTTAGAATATGTACATAAGGAAATAGTTTAATGTAATGCTAAGAACTGGTGTCTCGGAAGCGTTTAATGGCGGTTCTACAGATGAGTCCCGCCCGAGTCGTACTTGAAATCCTTTCCAACGAGTCCCTTCCCTTGTTCATTGATCAGGGCTTGTTCATACCATCTGCTTCGTCAACTGCACAAGTGCAACATCGCGAAACCTCTTTGCCATCGAATCTATATGCCCGATGTCTCATAACGATGCGCCGTCGATAGGTATGTACTGTACATACATACAACTGACAAGATTACTAATGCGTAGTAGTCAGAGCGGATAATCAAACGATTGTTGCGCCTGACTCCTCGATTAACGTTCTTCCCCCAGTGTGATTGTATTACCGTAGCTTGGACTGTTTCGACTGTTATTTGGAACGTACTACTCTCACAGTTTTGGCATTCATATATTCCCGGTGTTCTCGGTTGTCTCAAATTAAGCAACGTAGTAAAAGGAATGTAGATGCAGAATCACCCGCGGCTATCCTATGCCTCTTACCAACAGATGGTTTTTTAAATGGAGCAACTATTGGTTTAATGGAAAAATGGGATATCCTTATCGTACAAACACACGCACAGGCACACACACAGGCACACGCGCACGTGCACGCACAGGCAAAGAAAGAAAAAATACGTCAATCTCTCCTGTGCGGAATCTTTGTGCCGCAACAAAGGTAATACCACAATACATTTATTGATTGAGGGAGGTGTGTATAAAAGAAGAGTGTGAAAGTATAAATCTAGTGTATTAGTTGTATTGTGCAAGATTGATGCTTTAATTGATTTTGATCGGCATCAATTTGGCGATAGTTTGGGCGGAGAATGAACAACGCCGGTGATTGATGCTGACGTTGCAAGTCGCAAATATGGTAAGTACATTCTCAAAGTAGAATAAGGGTTCTGCATGCTTGTATAACTGTGTAGACGTAGACGGATGGGGCGAGGTTCACGCGTTATGGATATAGGAATTCTTATTTGGAAAACCCAATGACTGCGTTGGAACACATTAATACCTTACTTAAGAATAGTGATCACCACATTGTTAGACTCTGATTCGTGTTTCTTACTTGACTAAACTATATTATAGTAAAACACTTCTCGATTCCTATGTACGTACAAACCTTCCTGAAACGAGCTGCAAATAGCCAAGCCGCGTTGGAGTTCCATATTATATAATGAGAAGATGAATTTCGAGAATGTACAATTAATTCGGACCGATGAACCGTGGCCACTATTTGTCGTGCAATTTCAGGAAGTAGTTTTCGATGAAGTACTATATCACAGTATAACGATCCAGACATTCGATTGGCTTTCATAGGTAGCAATTGTGTCTGTACAATTGAGTATCACAACAGGTGTATGACGCACCTTTTCGAAGCACAATGGCATGCTTTATGTAGAAGTCGAAAACAAAGCCGAAAACGGCGCAATCTTTTCCTATGGAAGGGTAACGTAATCACTTTCCCATTCTCTCTCTCTCTCTCTCGCTCTCTCTTTCGCTCTCGCTCTCGCTCTTTCTCTCAATTTAGTCACTATCTGGTAAAGTCGGTAGAGTCGATGTTGCTTCAGATAGGCGTTACTCGATACCATGGGCGAAAATCATCACCAATCCTGGTTCGACCATCATGTCTTCCGGCATGTGCGTGTTGTCACAATGGAGGACCAGTACCGCCTGCTTTCCAGGAATACGTTTGCACACATAGTTATCGTATTGTCTACGAGAATTTTGCCTCTTTTCAAGGGAATTCAAGCCTGGTGGCCATTTTCGCTCGTGGCAATTTTCCATTAAATCGTCAATTACATGGGGTGGGCAGTTACATTCGGAAAGTGTCCGTTTTATCATCATCTGTGCCAGTAGAGATGTCGATTAATGGTATCAAACTGGACGTAGGAAAGTAAAGTGAAGTGAAGATAACGCAAGAGTATACCTGCAGTAATTGGTCTGGTGTAGAGATCATGCCACCCCACCTAGTGACACGAGCGCGTGGCAACGTTGCAGACCATCGCACCACTTCGTCTCTCTCCATTTGATCAACAATTGCTCTCATTGCTGGATTCGATACTGTTAAGGCTTTCATGAAGTCCTTTAGAAGGTGTATTTGGCGCTTGTGTTCATTAATCTGCAACTGCTGCTCCCCTAGCTCTCTTTTCATGTCGGTAAGTTTTCTCTGTTGAGAGAGGATCATGTTCCTAAGCTCTCTCACACAGTTGTGGTCCTTCAACTCATTCTTGGGGATAATGAGGCTGCAGCCTTGTTCGCAGAGCATTGGTCTTTTTGGATTAAATTCGCACTGTTCCAAATGAGATAGTAAGCTATCGAGTTTCACTCTTACTTGACAGCCATAAGTGATATTGTCACAACTGATGCACAGCCGAGCGAGCAAGTTCCTTAATATTCGAGGAACCGCACGTAATTGAGCAGATGTGATTGGTGTTCGATCCAAAGGGCAACTTGGATGTCTATTTATCCACTCGTTGATGCACGTTCGACAAAAGGCATGTTCACATTCCGGAGCCTAGAGAAAAGTATCGGTCACCGTTAGTGGCCAAAAAATCATGGACATTACAATCTTAATACTCAGAAAGCTACTTTCTATGACACGTTACGCGCGAATAATGCTTTAATAATGAATACTGATTTTGCATAAGACACACTGTACAAACTAATTATAGAGCTGCTTTTTGGTCAATGACTCTTTCCCTCTCACTCTGCCCGTGAATTATTGTAAGCGGAAGGTCGCGCTTGGCCAAGATATTCTGCGCAAACGAAAAACCCCAGTTTCCAAAGGAAAAAATACAACCTTGCCTCACGTGTACGTCAAACACCGACTTGAATTTTCTCCACTTGTATCAGGCCACAAAAGCTCGTATGGCACAAGTGCACAAGGCCTTGGGGAAACTTTGGAAAAGCAGCAGCACATCAATGGACATACCTCGCATAGACATGGGAGAGAGAGAGAGAGAGAGAGAGAGAGAGAGAGAACGAGAGAGATAGAACGAGAGAGAGAGAACGAGAGGATGCCGTATTCAGGCGAAGAAGAATCGAGAACGCAATGTTACCTGCACAGGGTCCTCTAGGACGGACGAACATATCGGACACACGAGTTCTTCGTCTACCTCGCCCTGAAATCGGTTCACATCAAACCCCATAACGGAGTCAACAAAGGTACAGCCATACAGCGCTCTCGTACACCGAGCCAGTTTCACTTCTCCCGTGTCCCCCGTTCAGTCCCGTCCCATGTCCCGTCCCGTCCAGTCCCGTCCCATCCCGACCGACCCGACCCGGACCGACCGACCGTCAAACCGCCAACACCCCTTCAACCGCCCGCCTACCAATCGTTTAGTCGGCCGGTCGTCGCTCTCTTGGCCGTCGGTGTCGGGTCGGTCGTCAGTCCCGTATTTACATGCCGCATGCTCTCCTCACATTTGTCCTCGACAAGTTTTCATTCCCTCTCTTGCTTATATTCTCATTTTCTCTGACTGCTCACTCTATCTTGCCTTTATCCTTCATGCATTTACATTATCATATATATGTACTAAATATATGTTAGATGTATCTACTCGCATCAGTCATAGGCGCGCGCGCGCGTAATATCTATTTGTAAATAGACGACGAACAGCACCGCCACCCGCTGCGCCGGCGCCGGTCAGCCGCTTTCCTTTCCTCCTTTCGTGATGCGCCCCACCCACCGATTTCCCCTTTGGTTCTCGCGCGCTATCGATAGCGACGCTCGCATATCTCCAACGCCGACGATAGCGCCTGATCTAGAATCGCAGTTCTGCGCCTTGCAATGCGACCGCATAATCACCGCCGCTGTTGATCACTATGCTCTTTCCTTTTCCAGTCGCCGCCGCCGCCGCTGCTGCCGCCGCCCTCGATTTCACTGTTCCTCTGCGCGAGTCATTCCTCAAGCAATGACAGCATATAAATATTAGCTTCTGTTCAAAAAACCGAATTTGCTGCGCTTATAAATGCGTATATCTAATATAATTACGAATATAGAATACTATGTAATATATCTATATAATATATAAAATTCTTTTTTAAGGATTACCAGTTTTTTTATTTAATCCTAAGAGTCAACTATCCATAATCAGTTTAATTTCATGTCCAAACATTCTATACAAACATATGTATTAATTGGAAAGTATATTCGTTACAGTTTTCTAAATGGTCAATATTGTGAATATCATAGTACTTGTTTGATTTACGCAACCGGTAAAGGCCTTTCTATAATCAGGCACGTAAACGCGCTTACGGAAGACGGAACGGATAACGTCACACGGGATATCGTAGAAGGGAGACGCCTTCCGTAAGCGTTTACGTACGTGTCTGATTGTAGAGAGGCTTTAACTGCCAATTACGCAATGATCTATTTTTTATTGTTAGATTTCGAATTAATACGAGCCATTGACTATGAGTGAATGATAGATTAGGAAGATCGTTGGCCGCAGAGCGTCGGTTATGACAATAAAGTAGGGTGAAAGATGCGTCCAATTGACCCGACGACAGTTTTCGAACATACATAGATATATCTACATAGCTATATATATATATATATATATATATATATATATGTATATATATCTGTATTACATATCAACTCTGTGACGCGAAATAATCTTTCTTCCTTCAAAACTTAATTGCCGGGGTACCTGCTTTGATAAGACGGGAGCTGTGACACTGATACTCATAAATGATATCGCTATTGAAAAAGAAGAAATCAGTAAGCAGTTGCGCACCGTCAGAGTAGGATCGACAACAATGACGACCGAGCGAAGAAAAAGTTCTGCTCGCGACATCCAAGGTAAATTAATTGCACATGCACGCATATATAAATTGCATTTCTAATAATAACTGGAATATATTTGCCGCCAATATAGTGGCATATCTTTGGACAATGGTTACTTTATTTTCTTGAAACCTTGACTTAATTAAAACCTCCAAATTTAATTTCCCATTTCATCTTTCTACCCTTAAAGCGCTCTATTAATTTCACTGCATTCTTTATCCTGATCCTGATCCTGATCTAATAATAATGTGCTGGTTACTCCCTTCACGATTTTCTTTGAATTGTCATCTTTAACAGGATTTAACGACTTCCTGTCCCAAAAGATTACATAGATTAAAGATTAAAGATTAAAGTACTTCCTGCTGTTTTTGTTTTTTCCTGATACGCACGCATTATTATCTTTCCTATTTGGTTATACCAGACTTCGCGGTTTGCATGTCTAACGTGTGCTTTAATGCAAATCGATTGTTTACACATCACAATAATAAATTCTTCAGATTAATGATCGGTTATCGCATTCATCCCGTCTGAATACAATAATAAACAGATCTACGTTTTTCGATATATAACGTACCTGTACATTAATTATAAATTTTACAAAGGCTCATTTTTTCAAAACGGTTCGCTCTATTTGTTACAGAGCATCCAAATGCAAACGATGATATTGAGATAGACTCTAAGGTGAGTACCGCGAAAGATTATCATATACTCAAATCATTTTTTTTAAACATATTGTTCATTAGTCTTTTTCGAGTTGAAACTTACGACATACCATGGATAAACGATTCTTGAAAAATGCAAGAATTCTATCTCTGGTTTCGTCTAATCTTTTCACCTCATTTTGAATGGCTCTCTCTCTCTCTCTCTCCCTCTCTTTAGCGTGTTACACGCATTTGGACTAGCAGAGAATAAGAAGGGAATTGTGTTGCAATAAGTCGCTTTCGAGAGCTACGTGAATAGTATGATAGATTGTGAGAATATGTAGGTAGGATGGATGAAAAAAGAAAAACTGAGAATGAGAAGGATTGGCCGCGCTCCAGTGAGCTTGTGAGTATCGGTTCTGTCGCGGTGTGGTGAACAGTGGCATATTGCTGCCGACAAACGATCATCAGTCACGAATTTGAGCGCCAACGTCGCGTTTGTTTCATAGCTCCTCGACGCAGTTGTAGAAACATTTCGAGCTCAACTTCATTATAGCACTATAATTCACCAGTTATATTTCCTGCTCTATTGATAACCGATTACAATTGCACGTTTATGCTGACAGTTAAGTTTTATGTCATGTTAAGAAAACATGTATTATGTTGCACGACTTATACCGATAGATTAGAGGCTTAGAGTCATGTGACGTGCGCGATGGAAGTGGTACGAATGCGGCTAGTTTTCCCTGTTCCTGTGTATGTGACGTGCGTTTTCTTGAAACACTCACATGAGATTATTCAAGTCTGTTGCTTTTCTTGATAACTGTTTATATTGTATTCTCAAGTTTCTAAAAGATAACCACAAGAAACATGGATCGTCAACAGGTAAGAGTATGTTTCCGATCTATCTTATGTAGGTATTCTTTGACCCTGCTGACTAGAGTGTATGTGTGTAGTATGTAGATATATTAACGCACGGATAGATAGTATATGTGTGTGTATGTAGATGTAGTATGAAGATAGAGCCTCGACAAACTAGCTATAATAGGAAGGCTGCGGGGACTTGTGGGCCCCGCGGAAAACATGAGTTGTTTTAGTTTTGGCACCTGCATCATATTGCCAGCTGATAAAATGCTTTGAATTGAGAGACAGTCAGCTGGTTTGATGAAATTCCAACTGAGTGAGGTCAACGTCGATCGGTCGTGGTCTTGCTTTCACTTTGAATAAACGAGGATTCGATGACCGCCTTTACAAATAAGTGTCAACGTGCGCTCATTATTCTAGCCTTGATTCGAGCAGATTGATCGGAAGAAAGATACATACGTAGAAAGAACTAGAGTGTGTCAGAATTAGAGTCATTCTTAATTGGAGTCGCTTGCTATAAACTGATAGATCTTTTCTTGTTGATAGCATATGTAACATAGTAGAAAATGGCTATCTTTTTACAGTGATTTTGGTTCGAGTGTGAATGACATTCCTTTAGACGTTGTTTGGAAATTCCAAAGTAAAGATATAATCATGAGTTTCTATCATATTATCTGCTATAATATCTGCTATAATATCTGCTATAAGGACTGTTGCGGTGAACGGTTGTAAGGCCGTCAGCGATTCAGTGGACAGTATCGCTACGACTTACCAGTGTTAGTTTAGTTACTTATCCTCAGTCTTACCGTCTTAACATAATAAAGATATGTATGTATTGTCTGTAATGACATTAGTTCATGTTTCCATCAATATTTTGCGATATGAGATTTATTGTTTAAGATCAATTATTTTTTAGTAAATATTGCTTTGAACTTTTTCTATAGAATAGTATCTCAAATGTCTGCTATAATTCTACAAGTTTAGAAATATAGACTCTTATCAGATTGAGAATACGTAGATGAATTCATAATAATTGAGCATTATCGGCATGAGTCTGTGTTTCGAGTTGATGATATCGACATGCGATATCATTTCACTGCTCATTGCCCGAACACAGTGATCGCTGTGACGAAAATGATGTTATAATGTCATTGACGTAACTTTCGATTTCATACTTTCACTTTGTACGAGAAGCTACATTACGCACATACGGTACAATGTACGTAACTGAAATTCTTTGAATCCAACGGACTTTTGCACTACGTCTTAAGCCAATGTCGGAAAGATATCAACTAGAGTTAGCATATGAGCAAGATAATCTAATATGCTGAGTTGTAATATGCTATTGGACATTTGAACAGTATAGTCTAAGAAACATGTGAAAAGATCTGCTTGGATTTGTGTCACGCTTTATTCCTTTCACTGATACTAGTTAGATAAGATAGCAAAGTAAAGTATTAATAACAAGTCGGAGGATAATAGAATGATGTGAAAAAATCAGTAGATAATGCTGTACCGGACAGTATAACTGCCAACTTTATTGTCGTTGTCGTTTATAAACATACAATTTTCTGCTAGAATATGTCAAGAACAAAGTTCAATGAATATCGGCCTTCGCAAGCTGATATCACTTTCACCTTGTTACACCAATACTAATTACTTCCTTGCGTGTCCAATATCTCATAACAACATATTTTCAATAATACTGCTACTATTATCAAATTTCGAAACTTATAAAAATCTGGCACAATTTCTTTCTTTGTACTTAAATGAATAGTAAAAAAAAAAAACCTATATGCAGCAGAGAGTGAAGTGAAACAGTGAGCAGGTAAAAATGGCATTGGATGCCGTAAGCAGTAGGAATATTAAAATCACAGATAGTTTCATTCTCAACCAATTATCATTCTTGCGTTAGATGATTTTATGGCGGACAAATTCGACACGGCCTTGGTGTTTGATTGTAATGGAAAGTGTTGCGGGCAATAGCGTGTGCTTACGGCAACAATAGGATTAATCAACGGGTTAGCTTGATTGAGAGAGCTAAGCTACGTGCACACGCGCAAGAGAGAGAGAAAAAGAGAGTGAGAGGGAAAGAGGGAGATATAAACTCCTCCCACCATCAAAATCTGATAGACGCGCAAAGCTAATAAAAGATTTTCTTTTTCGTTCAATTGCAGAAACTCAAATACCCCAAGTCAATATTTTTTATCATTAGTAATGAATTCTGCGAGAGATTCTCCTATTATGGAATGCGCAGTAAGTTCAAATATAGATATACAAGTACAGAATTTTTTTAAGGGATAAAAAAAGCGGGAGCAATAAAATGGTGCTTTCTTTTTCAGCGGTTTTGGTTTTGTACCTGAGGAATAAACTTATGTACAGCAATGACACTTCCACAGTCATATATCACGTCTTTACGATGCTCGTTTACTTTTTCCCACTTTTCGGCGCAATAATTGCTGATTCCTGGCTGGGAAAGTTTCGAACTATTTTCTACGTCAGCATCATTTATGCAGTAGGACAATTGTTATTGGCATTGGCAGCAGCGCCAGTAATAGGCCTACCTCCGACGTAAGGAAATATCAGAGACCAATTACGAGTAACTAATATTAATAAAGCATGAATTTCTGACCTTTGGAATCGACACTCTTATTACGTATTGTATTCTTGATTAAACTTTCATCGGAAAATCGTGAATTGGGGACAATTGCTACGATAATGAAAACATCCGAAGGAAAGAATATGATTTCCGTTCTAGATAAAGATAAGATTGATCCGTGCATATGCAATAGCCGCATGTACCTTGAGAAAGATAGGATAGGATAAATATAAGATGGATCATTAAATATTAATACTAGTTATTATTTTAATTTACAGTGAATTCTCTATAGTCGGCTTACTTCTAATAGCACTTGGAACTGGTGGAATAAAACCATGTGTTGCTGCTTTTGGGGGTGATCAATTCATTTTACCCCAACAGGAGCGATATCTCTCATCATTCTTCTCTCTTTTCTATTTTTCCATTAATTTCGGCTCTTTTATCTCAAGTTTTCTTACACCGTTACTTCGTAGCAGTACTACTTGCTTCGGAGAAACGACATGCTACTCCCTCGCTTTCTTAGTTCCAGCTATCTTAATGACTGTCTCTATTGGTAAGTTGATCTCTTATTATTTATTAATTATGTCCTGTGTCATTGAAAACCGCTACGACCATGATCCTTGTGAATGTAACTAAAGTAGAATCTTCATTTTCCAGTAATATTTCTATTCGGCAAGCCCTTATACAGGATAGCTGACCCTGCAGGAAATATTGTTATGACCGTTTGCAAATGTGTCTCTGTAAGTACTGCTTGTTCATTGGTCAAGAATAAGAAAGTGAAGAAGTGAAGAAGAAAGTGAGAGTTAACAATACGAATTCATAATTTTCAGTGCGCTATTTATAATAAAGTGAAATCGAAGGGTACAAAAAAGGAACACTGGCTTGATTATGCGGAACACAAATATGATCGAAAACTAATTGATGATGTTAAAGCTACTTTCCAAGTCTTGAAATTATTCTTGCCTTTACCAATATTTTGGGCACTTTTTGATCAACAAGGCTCTCGATGGACACTTCAAGCAACAAGAATGGATGGTCAAGTTGGCAATTTCTTAATTCAACCGGATCAAATGCAAGTGATCAATCCTCTCTTCGTCCTAGCGTTTATTCCTTTATTTGAAACTTGCATTTATCCTCTCTTGGCTAAAGTAAATATCAAAACTCCTCTGAGAAAGTTGACACTTGGTGGTTTATTAGCCGCAGTAGCCTTTGTCGTATCGGCACTCGTGGAAATGGAACTTGAGGTACTTTTTACACCTAATTTTGCGAAAACTTATTAAAACAAATTCTCAGACTTACACTCTTTCTTATAGAAAACAGATCCAATAATGCCAAGTTCGGGTTTAGCACAAGTAAGAGTATTCAATACGTTAAATTGCCCGATTGGTATTAAACTTGGGGATGAAGAATTGAATATCGAAGCGTTGGGAATGTCGAGACCAATAAGCGTCGAGGCAGCGGGGAAGGTGTCTTTAGCTTATGAAACTAATTTTACCGAATGTGTTCAGAATGGATATTCAATGTTACCATTGATCGAAAAAGGTAGGTTTTTTATTATAAAAATATTCACTTAAAAGTGTGTATATGACTGTATGATATGTATTTACATTATATTACCAACTATTCCAGATGCATTCGATGTTATGGAAGCTAAAGCCACATCGGCTGTTATCACATCTGAAAGATTATTTTATTCCTTCGAGGATGAAATTGCTAAATCAAAAACGGGAAATCCGTTGGTAAGAAGTCTCCTCGACTTGAAATATCTTCCTGATAAAACTAAAGTCCCTACCCTGAAATTCGATGTAAACGGGAAAGTTCTTTTAGAGGAGAAATTAAGCAGCAAATCATTCGAGGAAACCGAGCGACTCGAACTCCTACCAAATACATATAATTTTTTGCTTAATGATAAGACATTTTTAGAAAATACTGAATTAAAATTGGGCGGAATCTACAGTATTGTTGGTTCTGCTGACAGTACCGGAGCAATAAAGGCAAAAATCGTGACTGTTACTGAACCGAATTCTCTTCATATACTTTGGATGGTACCACAATATTTACTTATTACTATGGGTGAAGTAATGTTCTCTGTTACTGGGTTAGAATTTGCATTTACTCAGTCACCATTATCTATGAAATCCCTTTTGCAAGCTAGTTGGTTGCTAACCGTAGCTTTTGGTAATTTGATCGTGGTTATTGTCGCGGAAGTCTCATTATTTAGTAGTCAGGTAAGTTTTCACTTTATTCTTTAATCTTTTTAGCGCAAAGTATAATCGAAATAGTTTATTAAATAATTACGATATATTTACAGGTGTACGAATTTTTCCTTTTTGCTGGACTGATGCTTATTGATATGGTGGTTTTTGCTATAATGGCGAGTTTCTATAAATATGTAGAGAACGTTGAGGAACAATCGATCTGTCAAGAAGAGACTGATATAGAACTAAAAAATGGAACAGAGAATCCCTCTTATAAGGAAGATCATAAGTAATCTGACAATGGAACGAAATTCAATGGATACTCTGTTTTCTGTAATAATCTCTGCAGTCTGCACAAGTGGAGAACTATTACTTATAAAAGATTAACGTTGCAAAAATTTGCCAGTTAATCTTTGTTACCACTGACTGTCAGTCGAAAATCGGATGCAGTGGTATTCACGTTTCTTACTGACCCTACATTTTCTCGCTCTCTCTGCTACTCTAATTTTATATACTTTTGTTGTTTTTATATGAACACGTGTTTTTATTACGCTGCCGTTGATATTGAAAATTGTAACCCTTAGAAACAGCCTTCTAAATAATAGAATTATCCTAATTTACATCTTTTCAACGCTGAGCAGAGCGAGAAAATGTATCGGAAGAGGTCGTACCGTACCTTTTACCTTCTATGAAAAGAACGGTCCGCCAGAGGGACATGTTTCTGTGCATCTATCTATGTATACATACTTACATATGTATATACGTTTTGATAGTCATCGATAGATATCAGATATAATGCCAGGAATCGAATACATGTCTCTATTTACACTGGCTTAGTTATAAATAGCGCGTATATGTATAAGTTTTGAAAACCGAAATGTATTGTCGAATCTATCACAATGGGATTAAGTGAATACTAAGCCGAATAAGCGGCGAGTAGTATCTTTTTACAAAATAAATGATTTATTTAGTGAAACAATAATCCATTGTTCATATTACATAATACCGCACGTACTACCGGTAGGTAGATCTTGAATCGATGGAAGATCAATCTAATATATGTTTTGTTAGATGTATGCGTCGGCTGCTATGCATAATAGTATAGTATACTATTATGTATTGAGAAGTTTATTAGTCATAGTAGATTTTCACTCTCGCTAGTCATATTGATACACAGTACTTTGTTGTGCGGTGAATTAAAACTTGAATGACAGCATTATTAAAAACGAAATGTGCTGAAAACGGTAAGTGAAAAACATATATATATGATTAAAAATAGAGAAAATGTGTGTTAACGATAAATAATGAATGTACGCAACACACACAGCTAATAGGACACTCATACTACAAAAGTTGGATAATAGCTCTTTCTCTTTCGTTCCTGGGTATGAAGATTGTCTTTTTATTCTATCAACTCATACCCTTCCTGTCCCGGTCGCGCGGACTGACGAACTTGATTTTTTGATTTTCCTGAATCTATTTTAACTGTGTCTCAGCTGAGGAAATAAGAATTTCTATAAATCAATCAATCAGCCTGTTGTACATACATACATTCATATATTCCTGATTGTACACATTTTTGGGAAGTTAAATGCTTTAACTATGGTGCACAGCACAATTACGACTCAAGATAGAACCACGAGTATATTCTTTCCCAAATGTTTTCGAGGTAGAAAAGAAACCCATCATCTGGGATGCCGCATGCCGCGTCCGTGTCCACCAATGGTCCGCTAACACCAATCCTCTCAAGCCAAATTATTCATTACGAAGATATGATATCTTCTCTAGTATGATAAATAAATAGTCATTGCTATATATCTTCGGATGGTAACAGTCATGTATATTAATCACGCTTTTGTTAGCTTGTCCAATGGCTTCACACCCTTTACGTTACGCGATAGGTTCCTCGGCTTCATTAGCATTAAACCCTCTTAGAAATAACAGTAATAATCTTTATAGAAAAATAAAACGACATTTCAGTTGGTGAGTAGCACATCCTTCTTCCTTAAGTAGAGCAGTTATTAAAGGAACGTTCCGGCGATGTCGTCACAAGCATATACAACAATTTACAATTATACTTATTCTTACACACTTTTTCCTCTGTAGATATAATGCTAAGGGGTAACAGATATAATGGACAGTTGCTAGTGTATGTGTGTTTGTGTGTGTGTGTATCATATTATCTTTGCAACAGGGCATCCACACCTTTGTGCACGATATAGTTACTTACTCTTTTGACACTGTCACTGCGGCTCTATCAACTTCACCTCTACCTGCTGCTATATCCAATTGTCTGCATAAGTGGAGTATGATATTAAAATGACAATATTTTAACAGTGGTCTAAGAAATTTGGTACGCTCTCTTCTAAGCATGTATGCAATACTGTCTAGAATCGATTGCGGTATCCAAAATAGTAAAATTTAAAGTCAACATGGTCAAATGGAAGGAACCAACAGATGATTGTAATTAATTGGTTGGTATCGAATCGATTAGGCCTGGATTCAAATTATACATGTATCTACGACGATTTATCTAGGTTCGAGGCTGCTTACACATATTTTGGCATATGCCTATAGTTGCTATTAATACCTTCACTTCTTGTTACTAATGCGTAAAGTTTCATATAAGTCGTTTATGTCTCCGTTGCTCTGAAAGTTAATTAATACCCATTGTACATATAATTTTCTGTTTCTTTGTATGAAATATTTAAGGCATGTTCATAGAGTGATTACGGTGTATGTATATATACTATGTACAGAATAGGATTGAAAGAAAAGCCCATAAAAAAGATATGGCAGCAAAGGAAGAGCAGCCCCGACCATACAATTCATCATAATACTTGCTATCAAAGTACAAACTATAACAGACTGAAAAAAAAAAAGTCAAATCTATCATACAAATGCATACAGTCATCTTCTGAGATTTCCATTAGTGTTGAATCGGTCAATGCTCTATCCCAGTAATCTTGGTATTCTGAAAATCTCAGATCATACTAATATTAAAATCACAACATAATTCCACATGCTTATTTTTTATATAACGCGGCTGTACGTGCATTTTTGGTTTCCCATATAATTACTCTATGTATCCATGTACGTACGCATACTACATACATATGTCTGGAACTATACTTCTCTATAATAAATAGATATAAGTACGAATGGGTAGGTACATAGTACATGCACGCGAAAGATTGATAGCAGAATAGGAAAGCGCGCACGCGCGCGCTACAGAGAGACAGAGAGATTTAAGAGAGAAGTAGTGAGTAAAATAACTAAGGAATGGGGAAGATACAGAATAATACACTGCAATACACTACTAAAAAGTGTAGAGTAGACTGCGCATGCCATGATACACAGTCGATGATTTCTTCTTGCCAAAATACTGACATTTCTTAGACATACCAATATGTATAGAAGATTAAACTACATGTGGTCCTCTTCTTTGGCAGAGTGTGACGGTGTAACTGGCATTGAATCGTCTTGGAACATTGGATTTTTTACCTCCAATTCGCCAGTCTGAATACGTGAAACGATGAAGAAAATAATAAGTGAAAATATAATTGATATATAATGCTATAGTTTATACACTCACGGAAGCTAACCCTGGACACTCATAAACAGTGTGGTGACCTTCGTCATTTTCTTCGTCGCTTTCGGCTTCCGAAACTGAACCAGGATCACGTCCAGCAGACGCACGACTATTTGCAGATTATAATAAAATGATTAATTAAGAGCAGTCTGATAAATCCCGGTTCATTATCCACCTAGACTTACTTTTCCATTGCTATAATTTGTTGCTTTTGATGTTGAAAATGATACATTTGAGCAGAATGGGCAAGTCTCTGATCACCAGACGGCGAAACATCTTTATTTGGCCCGGTGACACCATAAGCCGGATATTCTATGTCTGCCGCCGCTTTTACTCCACGTTGCAATCTAAAGACAACATTAAAATTAATTACTAACTATTCTCTAAACAATAGAGCGTTTCCTCTTTCGCACACGCATGAAACCTACGCCATTCTTCTGCCCTAAAAAGTTGAAAGTAAAAGTTTCATGCAAATACAATGATTGACAAGTACCTGTACCAAGTCAGGCTGATAAGTACCAGAGCGAACATCGCAGCCGCGCTACAACCAGCAACAATTGCTGGAAAATATAGCGTGATGTATATTAGTTAAAAATTTGCATAGGTATTTATTGCAGAATATTATGATGTAAGACTAGACTTACCAATGAAATAAATATCGTTGTTTAGATCATTAATGGCAAGCATTGAGATATCTTTAAACTGGTTGTTCATCGTTTTTTCAACCATGTCTTCTTCAAAAGGTTGCGATTCTCCTTGGTCATTTGCGACGTTCTCCGTATCGGTGGAGAACAAGTCCCATTTCGGACTCTTCCATGAATTGGACCCATCACCATTTATCACACGAGCCTGGCTCGGTTCGTCATTATCTTCCCTCGGATCTGTGTTGGGCACAGAGATGCTTAAATTGTCAAAAACGATCGATGATGAACAGATCATTCAGTACAACGTACTTACCCTTTTAAGGTGAGCTAGCGACAGTTACACTTACCCGAGAAGAATGCAGAATCTCGGTAGTACCTTGGATCATTTGGTTTAACGGCAAACGGATGTCTCTCGCCGAGATTTGAATCATCGAATCGAAAAGTGAATTCAGATATAACTGGTCGTACTACGTGAAATTTCGCAGAATTGCCTGAATTACTTTGAGTATCTTGAAGATGATGAAAGTGCGAATAATAAGGCGGTTGACCATTTATACTGTTTTGAAAGGAGTCAGCATTTTCTTTATGCTGATTATGCGGTGAAGTTGGCGGGAAATAGGATAACTTTGAGGAGGGATATTCCTTTGTGTAACCTTTCATTCTAGCAAGAAGATTTGCACCATAATGCGATTGTTCATAATCATGTCCTTCTCTTTCTCGTCCTGTTTCCATAGGCAAATCATAATCCATTTCTCGCCTATGATTCCAATCGTCAACATTTCCCTTTCGTAACATATCAGCTAATTTTGATTCATCCGATAATCTTCTAAAGAGATCTCTTTCACTCTCTTGTTCACGTTCCAAATGATACTTCTTGTGCGGTTGTCTTATCAAAAATGATGATAGATCGGAGAACGGCACAGTACGATCGCGGTGCTCTTGACTTTCAAGATACCGCGCTAATTTCGCAACTTCAGCCACCCCATCTAGAAAGTAATCAGAAAAGTTACAAGAAACTTGGTATTTATTGCTGTGTTATAAAATATTGCACAGGGTGCGGCACGATTTCCAGCGAACCTTCTCGATTGTCGCTTTCACCACGCAAAGAATTTATTATACACACTACATAGTACAGGGTGAGTCACTTGCATTTTAATCATCCCCTTCACACTCGAGTTTCAATTATTTCCATTATTGGTACAATTTGATATTAGAAATAAATGTCAGTGCGTGGAGAAGACTCGGTAAATACTCCTTTATATTAAAATTACTCAACACCATATAATTATACCATTTTCAACGACCTATATCTATCATTGGCAATTCAATGGCAAGTGAATCACCTTGTACATGTATGTATACAATATACCACGTTCGAGCATTGACACTCTCAGTGCACTATATACATTTAGAATTTTGGATAGAACATGACAATTCCTTGCAACATGATTATTGTTATGCCATGTTAGTCAAAGCTACTAAATATAGTTGTAAAAGTCAATGAGCCGGTTAGCCGTATCGCTGCTGAAAGTGCAAAGCGTTCAACTCGACTGATGAGGAATGGGCAGCGCGTGCGACATGACGGCAGTGTATGTATGTGTGTGTGTATACATATATGGAAGTATGTTCACCAGAGATATGAGAAATATGATTTGCGATTTGCGAAGTAAGGGTTTCGAGCAGACGGTGAACCTGAAAGATATGGGATCTTGTGGAGATCTGCTCTAGAATTTCCGGCGTGTTAAACACCTCTAACAAAGTAACGAAAGAAGTATCCAATCATTGGAATTGTTGTTCATTGTAATATGTAAATGTAAACTTTAGTCTTCCGAAAGAAGTTTCAGAGTAAATGAAATTGCTGGATAAATAAGACGAATGGGTGGGGCAAAGGTTAAAAGAATAGTGATCGAATGTGAGGGCTTACCACGATAAAATTGTAGTTCATTGCTGGAACGCGTTACAGGGACACAACATGGGAGTAATAGGCACGTGCAAGTTAGAAGCAACGGTGTCATTCTTGGCTACCAGTTGCAGCTCCTCTTAGACAGCTCGTAGGTCTGCTGCCACTAAAATCCACAGGTATTATCGTTGTTCCGTTCGTCGTCGTCGTCGTCGTCCTGGTCGCTCTTCCATATGTATGCACGTCATTTCATTCAAGCCAGATAGAGAAAGAAGAGCTTGCGCGGTCAAGTTCTACCGGCGCAATCAATACCAGCAGGATCCTGCAACCCCACCCCTTATCAACAGTAGTTCCGCTGTCCCCGTCGCCGCTACCGTCGCCGGGGCTATGAGAGGGACAACGACCGCCAAGCGGCAACTATGAGCCATCATTGAACCACAACAACTAATCCACCTGCTATAAACAACATACTTATAATGCTAAACTCTAATAGTACTATAATAATATTACATATAGAGCAACAAGACAATTCAGAAAACATGCTCTACGGCAACTGTTTATTTCCATAGACGTAACATTTCACTTTAATTCCAAACATCAATATCCATCTTATATTTTTTCTCCCCTTGGACAGGATACGTCGAGGAGACTGACTAAACTCCAAAACAATCATTGAATTTGTCCAACCGCACTGTCGCTGTCTGCGGCGCCGACAACTGTAAGAAAGGAATATTATAGCAAAGGGAGATTCAATAGATAATTATAGAGATTTTGCTTTACTTTATCTCGTTTCAGTGATGCTTGACGAGTGACGAGCCAAGAAACACGCGAATAAGAATGCATGGCGTTTTAGACTTTGGTCTGGTTGAATTAGGCCAACAATTTCTTATTGCTCCCGATCCTTTATGAACGGGTTCGATTTTGATAATTGCATAAACAAACTTTCATCCGCAACATTTATACTCTGCTTGCGTTTGCGATTAACAACCCCATCACTCGCGTCCATCATTCTGAGTATTTGAGTTTGATCCGAACTATCCACCGGAGCAACAGATATGTCGCGAACAGCTCTAAATTTGCCACAGTTGTTCAAATGTTCGTTCTCAAGTCGGAAAAAATTCCATATAAATCTCCTAGAGTAGAATAATCCTTGATTAAATTAGAACTAATCATAATCAACAAAAGATTTTCAACTCACCTGAATACTTCGAGTGGAGCGACTATGGAAACCATTAAATCCCCATGAATATAGCCAATCTCTGTTAAAGAGAAAGAAAATGCCCAGCCAAATCGGAGTATAAAATCTTCGACAATGGCAAAGTAATAGTAATACTGTAAGAAAGGGATTGATTGAAAATTGAATTGAAATAACTTCGTATACGTATTCTACTTACAGGTGATGAATAAACTATTTCTTCTCTCAAAAATCTATTCTCTCCGGCACTAGCATCGAATAATCCCCAATCCAATTTAACATCCCATACGTAGGCGAAACAGGAACTTAGAATACTCACTGTTATCCAAAGGTAGAAATAAGGGTTCTCCCTAGAAAGTGCGTAGTGGTCTGAAAGTGAGCATTGTACCGCAAGTACTCGTTAGTTAGAGTATGTTCTATGTTTCTCGAAAGATTGGTATGTTCTCGAAACATACGAGCATTAGTCAAGTGTAAATATGAGAAAACCACCACGAAGAAGCTTGTGGCATATTTGGCTGCATTAGCTAAATGAGGGAAAGCTTCCTTGGTATCTCGATAACGTCGTAGACATTGGGCGAATCGAAACCATGCTGGTAAACAAGCTACGAAAGGTCTCATCGACAATTCCCGCATTACACAAGTCTCTGCATCTGAAATATGTACTAATGTTCATCGACTTTATAACACGTGTTATTGGCGACGCAAATACTAGGACACGCTATATACTGCTCTTACTATGGAGTAGCTATATTAGCTATAATATACTAGTTGCTATAGTAGACTATAATATGTTGAATAGAGGCCATTGTTTGATAAGATAGGATAAAGGATGTGCAGCGTGACTAACCGGTGACGTCGGTCCATGAAGAATTTTGTATGTAGAAACAAACAAAATATTGAAAGTCGAGGAAAACTGTATGAAGGGAATTGAGCTGATCAGCTAGCCAGAAATCAGCAAAACCCACGTAGAAGAATGGTGCGCAAAATATTCTTGCCAAAACACGAACCACCCAGAAACGAGCTTCGTGTCTCAAACTCTTGGTCGGATTAAATAAGAATAAAGCTAGCAATCCATAAAGCAGCAACTACGGGAGCAAAGATTTCCGTCGTCAACTAGCCGAATACTATTGGACCGAATCATTATTCATTCATTGACAATCAAATCAGATTCGATCCGATTTTGATAGATCGATTGAGACAGATCTTACAGGCTGTGCGAATGGTGGTATTCCAAGACTCTCACTGTGTAAACAAGCCAATACTGAAGCGGACCAAACTAGCCCAAAGATGCTCGCCATTTCAATGATGTGCTGAAAAAGCAACAAGCCAAAATAGGATTGTGCTTTGCTGGATCTTCACGCAGATATATACAAATTGTATACATAGAAACAAGATATCTGTTGAAAACAGACCTGTTCCGACAGGTGATTTCGAGGATCAAGCTCGAATATTAGAACATGATTCACGCCGGATGATCTCCATCCGTAAACATTGACGCCCATCAGGAAGAGAAATTGTATAATAAGAAGTGGTCCACGATATAATCTGCAGAGTACACGCCAATTCCCTTTATTTGTGTATGCTGCACCTGCAAACATTCGCAACTATATGCAACAGATCTCGCTATTGCGCTATATATGATAAATCGCTCTAGAAAATAGAGCAATTTCACGCCATTCTAGAGCTGTATCTATTATAGATAGGTTTTTAATGTATATATAATAGATACCTGAGAGTATAACAATGGCAAGAAAGACAAGAAATGCGCCAGAAAAAAGGCCGACTTTAAATGTTATCCAAGGTGAAAGTTGTTCACCCAAAGGTGGAACACGGAGACGTTTCATTGCACGTTGCCTATCACCATGTTCCAAATCTCTGGTAACCAATGATTCGGTTTCCGCGATCAATCTATCAATATCCTTACGCGTACGAAACAATGCTGTATCAACATGTTCTGCTCTCCATTTGGCACCGTTCTCGACATTCAGCAACTAGAATGCAGTACACGTCCCTATTTAAATGTGACAAGCTGCCAATCAAATATAACTTAGATTAGAGACCAATATATCGTCTGGACTTATTCATTGGTTGATGACTCTCTACTTTGTCGTGCTTCTTGAGGATCTTCCTGAAGCCAGTGAAATTCAGATTTTGATAATTCTGCAGCAGTATGAGAAATAAGTAAAACTCGGAAAAAGCTAACTTCAGATCCTGAATTTTTCGTGCAGAAAGTGGCGGTTTCTTCCGAAGTAAATTATTAGGATAACCGCGACCTTTACGCGAATATGTCTCTCCAGCTGGGCTTTCGGATGCAGATAACATTTCGCTCAAATCATTCGTCAAACTGGCGAATCTTCTTGTAGCTTCAGCCAACTTTTCTGTGGGCAAATGCTATAGATATGCATTATGAATACCGTTTGTATCACATGGCAAATTTTGCGCGTAACGCGGAACACGTGCTGAGTCCATCTACATACGTATTATATCTATTTGGCTATGTTACCAGAATAGAAGGTGTTTATTTTCGCCAGTTCTTTATCGCAGTAATGAAAGAACTTGTCATCGAAATTATTAAAGCTTCGTTCCAGCGTCGGATCATCTGCAATTTCACCAGCAACCGCTGGCTGGTTACACTCGATTGCCGTATAAAGCATTGTTTTCATCTCCTGTCGATAAAACATGCCCTGTCTTTTTTTTTCCTTCTCTACACGCGTTTCAGTAGATCAGTACAAGTAAATACAACGGCATCATTTTACCTCATAACATATATACTGCTTCCTCCATTCAGGTGTAATATGAGCACTCAAATGTTCGGTGAATTTCATAGTGTAGAGCGTCGATTGTTCCACGAATACAAACGACAGTTGTCGACTCTTTGTAAATTTCAAGATATTTATATCACGCGCTTTCACGTTCTCAATTGAGCAAGGAGCTTCGTGTTACTTCTAGGTCTTCTCAATTCTGCAACAGCCTACTACACTCGAGTTATACTTAGAGCACCTATATTTGTCATTTCGTGGAAAAAGGAAATCCGTGTTGAAGTAAAATTAACATACAGTCGATGATGAAGGGCATCTTTTCCCATGGAATAGTTTCTGTTGAATGTTTTCTATGTTGTGTCAGAGAATTATTTACACAGAGAGAATAGAATTGTATCTCACACGGCTTTAGCACAAGCAGTTGCCGTTGGTGCCGCTGGTGGATTGGTGAGGCGTGGCGTATCGGCGGGTGGATGAACGAAACGAGGAAAGGTGCTGCTACTTGGCTGCGCGTTGCGTATAAAGGTGCGCAGCGGGCATTTGTTAGGGCTTCTTGGTAGGGCTGGTTGGTCCAGGCAGACTTGTTCTGATCTTGATCGGTTTCCCGCTGCGCTGGCCCTGGCCGCGCTAGTGGCGTCATGTGACTCTAGTTTCCAACTCGACTAAAATACGCCTGCGCTTTTCCCAGCAGTTGCAGATATGGCATACCAGGTATCTCTGCCCTTAATCTTCCAATCTTAATCTCCATGGATAGCAACCACCACGATTGGAAATTGTCAAGGATGAAGCTGGTAGAATCACAGTCTCTACTGCCAATTGTCAGTGAGAAGCAATCATTCGATCGTGCAGTTCTTTCTTCATGTTACCGGCAACCGAGCGATTCAGTACGAATGCTTGAATGGAGTGATCGCTCTTTTAACTCCCTCGTCCTTCCAATCGCTAATTCTTATTACCGCCCATCGGCACCTTGTCACTTCGGTGCAATTTCACGAAAAACTCTCATCGACTCATCAAATTCAGTGTCATCGGGTTTCCTCGATTCTTACAACGTTCAATAGATGGAAAGAGAAAATGACAACGAGTGAATCAATTATTATATGTTGCCAAGTTGTCGGGATAACTACTCGATTCTTATAAAGTGTGACGTCCACCGGATGGGACGGGACATCAAAGTGTACGAATATATATACCAATGTGAATAATTGGCTTGGCAAATACGAATTCTTCGTATCAATTTGATATGCCAGGTGCAACAATATGTGCGTGCAAAAGGCTAGAAGAGGAGCAAAGGGAGAAAGGTTCGAGTATGCGAGTGTCTGGAAAAAGCTGCGTCAAGCTGCCATAACGTTCGTTCTACTCTATATCCTTGCTGTTAGTACAAAGAAAATAGGTGCGTTCACTTATTGTCTTATACAGCACAGTCAGATATTTTACATACTTGTTGTACTGCATGAAAAGAAATTCTAGCAACAATCGATACACGTACATATGCTATATTATGTAGAATAAGTTGAATAGGGTAGGTTTATTTTTCGGACTATTTTTCAATTATAAAATCAACATTTTGAAATAAGGAAAATTGGGCCGCGATCAATAGACACAACCGGCAAACATACATACTCTGCCGCTGTGAATACTATTGAGCGCCCTACAACAGGATGGCTACCAATTCAAGCATGCGCAGTATTCACAGTTAACTGAGAGGAACCATCAGTTCAAAAATTACAAGAACCTAATATTTTGCCGCATGGAAATTCATTTGTATTTATGCTAGAACAAATAATATAACCATTTTCCACCTTTCTTAAATTACATTCTCTATTACAGGCGCTGAAAGCTTACTACGAAGTTGCAAGCTCGAAGGATTACATCCATTGTTAATCGTGACATATAAAAATATCACAATATCCGTAAGTAAAAACTAGACAAACCTGACACAAGCAAATAGAACTGCTAGAGCAAATGTGTCTACGTGTGCGTGAGTGGTAAAAGGTGTTATCACCGCGTGAAAAGAGAAGAATGTCTATTGTTACAGGTGGACAAAATAACTGTAGCCCATGGTGAACGAGTGACGGTGCGCTGCCGAGAACTAGGAAAGTACAAGTTAATCGGTGACTCTTTGTTGCGTTGTGGTAACGCTAGCTGGAGTGGGAAAGCACCAACTTGTGTTCCGACAACAGCAATTTCCAATTATACGGGTGAGTTACAATTGGGTAAGAAAAACATATTCGTAGGAATAGAAGAAGTGAATAAAAAATTGTTCTATTGGACGAGAAACAGAGGATGTCCCACCAACAATTGTATTTGGATTACCGGCTGGATCGGCAGCTGTCGAACCATCGGGCACCCTTGCTGTCTTTCCAGGCAGTATCCTTCACTTGGAATGCTTGTTCGCACGACGGTTGGGCAATCCCGAATGGACTTGGACATCGGCTTCTCGACAGTACTTAACTGGTAAGTGAACTAATAACCTAACTAATACAGGCAAAGAAGAACTAAACCTTTAAACCTTTACACAGGTTGGGCAATCGCTGTACGTGAAAGGGATTGGAAGTATCGCTTATCAATATATTATGCGAAAACTCAGGATTCCGGAGTTTACACTTGCACCACACCCCAAGCTCAAACTAATTCTATACGCGTTCGAATTGTCGGTATGTTGAAATATTTTCTTTTATCTTATCTTTTATTTTACTCATTGTACTAAAATTCACTTGAACTTCAGACGTCCAATGCCCAGTACTTGGTCCCCTCTCACCACCTCTAATTGGTAAAATCGAAGGGGCGCGGATGGGACACGCGGCTCTATTCGAATGTCCAGCAGGTTACAGATTGGAAGGTCCGGCGGGAATCACTTGCCAGTATAATGGTAAGAGAAATTTACTTAATTTTGAAAGAATAGGAAGAGCGATAACTATTTTGTATATTATGTACAGGCAAATGGTCGGCGAATGTACCGCGCTGTGACACAATTGACTGCCCTCCTCTAAGCGCACCAAATGACAAGTGGTTACAATTGCTCGAGTACAACAACACATTTGGAGGAAGAGCTGTATTCACTTGTATGTGGGGTCATAAGTTGCTAGGTGCACAAACTATCGAATGCAATGCAGATGGTACATGGAGCGGAGACGTTCCCACCTGTTCCGGTGAGTTGTATAATTCCCTTCTTAAGTTAAAAAGAAGACTTTGTCATATATTTTATTTCCCTTTTTCATTCACGTTTAGAAATCATTTGTCCACCGCCGACGGTCCCGCGAAGTGGCCGCGTTGCAGAACAAAATAGTCGGCAATCATCGAGTAAAAAAGAGCGGCGAGAACGTACATACAAAGTTGGCGCTCTTGTACGATTTGTATGTTCGCCGGGTCATCAACTTGTAGGGGAAGCATCAATAATCTGTACTGAAAATGGCACCTGGTCCCATCAATCGCCCGTTTGTAAGTTTAATAGGATATTAACTAATCCGAAAGAAATATATCTTTGCTTTTTCACTTGTTGTTCATATAGGCAAAGTACGGTGCCCTTATCCAGGTGATCCTCCGCATGGACGAATAGCACCCCTTAAGTTTTGGTACAAACCGGGCGACAATATACAGGTAAATTGTGATGAATAATAGGATGAATCGATTTTTCAGAGACCTAAAGTGAAAGTTTAAACTAAATTATTCTACCCTGCAGGTGACTTGTTCACCCGGATACGTGACACCGCTGGAACCTGTTCGAAAGCCTACGTGTCGGGAGAACGGAATATGGAGTGCTCCACCACCGCCTTGTCGATCATACAAGGATGTTTAAATAGAGAAGGAAAATGGAATCGATGATCGAATCTGTACTATGGACCTGTAGTATCTAGTACAGTCATATCAAGAGCGCGTGTGTATTTGTCATTTATTTATTTAACACATTGACCGCTATTATTGCGCGATATGTGACACTGACGGCTGAGTAATCGTAGGAAACATACTCGATTTATGCTGAGCAGTCAGGAGTTGCCAATGGTAAAATTCTTATAAAAAATGGAGAGTTGGTAAATCGGCGAGACTGAATGACATTTACAAGCACGATACTCCTCAGACTGATCTGGCATGACCTGCCATTTTTCTAATCTCGAAATGCCGCGGAATTCTTCCTCTAGTTGCATACTTCCAAAGAATACATGTATACACACATTACTATAATAAGAACTCTTAATCTAGCGCAGCTCTTTTTATTTTCTAGTACTACGTATGTATTTAGCCGTATATCGACGGGAAATCGTCAGTGCTGAATAAAACCACGAATAAATTTGCATAAACCTTCGCGCCAAGACAAGCTTTTATAGATGCATGTAGATTTTGGATAGAGGCATTATGTTGTAAGAAAGATACGTATTCAATAGCTGCGCGCGCGTACACACTCATACATAGATGTACTACATAACATAGCAGTAGCATATACATATATACGTATACACCAGAGATTCACATGTACAATAAAACGGCGCTATTCTCGGACTGTAGCGGTTTATTATCTGATTCCCTTCTCATCACTTCTTCCTTGATGCAAGAAAACATTCCCCACCAAATTTCAGCCCCGGGAAATGTCGGGAAGTATGGAAAACATGGGAAAAACCCCGAAAATGAATTCTTCAAGATCGGTTTCCCATGTGTTTTCGGTACAATTCCGGCATTTCTGCCACTGGTTTCATGTTTTCTATCCGTTTTAAGACACAAACAATCGAAATATCAAGCGTTCGTCCAAGTCCCAGAACCTTCGAAAAATCGAAAATTTGTGAAGGGGTACATATGGAAAAATTTGCGAAAAAATGAATTTTGAGCTAGGGCTCTGGAATTTATATCACTTCTTCCTCGATGTAAGAAAATATTCCCCACCAAATTTCAGCCCCGGAAAATGCCGGGAAGTATGGAAAACATGGGAAAACCCACGAAAATGAATTTTTCTGGATCGGTTTTCCATGTGTTTTCGGCACTATTCCGGAACTTTGGCCACTGGCTTTATGTTTTTTATCCGTTTTGATACTCAAACAATGGAAATATCAAGCGTTCGTCCAAGTCCCAGAACCTTCGAAAAATCGAAAATTTGTGAAGGGGTACATATGCAAAAATTTGCGAAAAAATGAATTTTGAGCTACGGCTCTGGAATTTATATCACTTCTTCCTTGACGCAAGAAAACATTCTCCACCAAATTCCAGCCCCTGGAAAGGTCAGGAAGATTTGAAAACATGGGAAAAACCACGGAAACCAATTATTCAGGATTGGTTTTCCATGGGTTTTCGGTACAATTCCGGCATTTCTGCCACTGGTTTCATGTTTTCTATCCGTTTTGATACACAAACAATCGAAATATCAAGCGTTCGTCAAAGTCCCAGAACCTTCGAAAAATCGAAAATTTGTGAAGGGGTACATATGGAAAAATTTGCGAAAAAATGGATTTTGAGCTACGGCTCTGGAATTTATATCACTTCTTCCTTGATGCAAGAAAACATTCTCCACCAAATTCCAGCCCCTGGAAAGGTCAGGAAGATTTGAAAACATGGGAAAAACCACGGAAACCAATTATTCAGGATTGGTTTTCCATGTGTTTTCGGTACAATTCCGGCATTTCTGCCACTGGTTTCATGTTTTCTATCCGTTTCGATACTCAAACAATCACATTACGTAATTGTTACAGCAATACTTCGGAAACTAACTTCATGTAACGAGCAAAAACATATTATACGATACGATGTGAGTAGGTATAGGTAAGAGTGTGGATTCCCATTGCATTGACATAATTTATATACTGCACGTGACCCTATTTTCGGAAACATTAGCGGACCAAAAATGATTTTTACTAAAGTTTTACGCCAGCAAGATATGCGTGACCCAAGGTGGACAACGAAGGATAAATTGGCTCAGTATCGTGGCATTCTTCGGCTTTATGGTAAAGCAGGCTGAATCACGTCGTCTGTATTATGTAACAGACGCGTATATTGAAATTGTCAGATCTATCCAGCTTCTATATGATACACAGCTAGCAAATGATGATTGCATAGGTCGAGAGAAAAATCGCAAGTATCGCGAAGCAGGAACAATACGAAGTAAGGTATCCTGGGAATTGGCGGCACTACGAACCAGTGTAAAAGAATATCATGGAATTATACGAAATAACGCGGCAGAAGGCTTTGAGCGACAAGCGCATGCAGTGCTACGGGATCGCACTGATTTACAGAATCGGTGTCGTGATCAGGGAATCGAGGTACAGCAGAGCACTCATTGTCATATTATAGATTATGCGACACATGCAGCTTAATTGTGCTTACTACCGAGAACTCTTTCTAGGCAACCAGTATGGCGCTTCAAGAAGAGAATTTTTCTAAACGACGAAAATTGGATAAGCTGCGCTACGAAAAGGAGAAAAAAATCGAGCACTGCCTAGCACTGCAGGTGGCTACGGTGTATTGTAAAAATACATGCTTTTGCGGATATGCTTCGCCTATTGGATAAGACAGATAATAGGGAGGTAGTTAGTATTTGAGTGATTGCAGTTAGAGCACGTCGAACTCTCAAATGTACACGCAAAGGAGGGCGAGGGATCAGCCGCAACGGACAGAACAAAGCAAATACTTGTAACGAGATACCAACGCTCGATGGCAAGGCAAAATGCAGCGAAGGCGATACGTTCGACGTATACTTCAGTATTAGCAATTCTGAAGACAGTACGCATATTTACATTTCTGCCACGGAGAGACCTACTCCGAACGTATTATTTACTTCGTGTATCATTCCCACAGGACGCGGTGCATCACGAAAGCCTTCTCAATGAACTGAACAAGGATCAAAAGGAACAATGCGTAGTAATTCTGCGAGCAATATTAATGGGCCAACTCGCAACAGAAAGTGCTGATGATGTATCCATGAAATACAAGCGTATAGCTCACCATGTCTGGAAAGGGATGAAAGAGAGGGAGCGCAGTCTAGCTCGTATGCATGATCGAGTGGAGGACCTTTGGAGTTACGTGCGATCGCTTATACGCACCGAAGTATGCTATATTCGAGAAATCGTCCAGTTGATATTCTTGGCAGATTTCTCAAATATTGGTATTGGTAATTGCAGAGTAGCCCCGATGTACGTGACAGGAAAACACATTATGATTTCCAAATCCATACGAACTTGGACAAGCAAATAGAATCGCTGGAACAAGTCTTCCACAACACCAAAGAATCACTTCTAGCCAACTCCTACTTAGAATTATTTTCAAGGTATCAATCACGACTCAGAGACCTTGTCGTCCTGTTCGTCCTGGCTTGATCAATTGATCGAAGCCTGCATGTACCTTTCATTCCCTGTCAGACTTGAGGATCAAGCCAAACAACGGACGCGGCTATTCGAGCAGTTCGAACGTAATGCCAAAGAACGGGAACTCTGTATGAACAAGAGGACCGCCGCCTTGAGTGAATTATCGTCCTTAGGGCGTGCATTAATATCAACCACCCAAAGGTGCTCGATTAAAGTCGAGCTTTCCTAACTCGTGTGGATAACAATTTCTCATTGAAATTTGCATCCATCGACTTTGTAGATTTCGCGTAGAGCTTCAGGGGATTCAGGATCAAATTGAAACCCAGCGAAAGCGCGAAACGGATCAAAAAACAGCTTGGAAGGCTCACGGTGAGCTAATCCTCCAAATAAAAGCGGCCTTGCGCAATATGATCGCTCTCCTGATCACTGTGAGGAAAGGCGGGAAACCACGGAGGGATGAAAAAGATGAAGTCGCTGAACTTGAAAAACGAGGTGTGCTGGAAAAGACGGAAACAGAAGGTGAGTGTTAAGAATATTGAAAGAATATCTTGTTCCATTGCAGATCTCCTATTTTGTTCAATTAAAATGATCGCCTCCATCGCTCCCATTTCTATACTATATTTTTCACATTCAATGCATCCACTTCAGGGCTGACTCTGTTATCGGATGTTAATCGTAAAGTTGGTATGCTGTTCGGTATAAGCAACTTCGAACTCGAATCTGAGAAGGACGATAAGGCCAGGGATATGTATCGAAGTTACGTGTCAGCCTGCCGTTCCAAAATGACATTCAGTCGATCGGAAGCAGATTCGACAAGTAATCCTCTATTACCAGAAATGCTCAAATAAATACCGGGCGAGCACATAAACAAACATAACAGTGACTAAACGCTGAAAGCTTATACAGGTATCCTTTCAATTTTAGGTTTCTTGGTAGATCATGAAATAGTGGATTCATCAGTTCCAACACGTGGACAAATTAAGTTACACAGCAGGCAATTAATAGAAGCTCATTTAAAACTTGACTGAATAAGAGGAGGGGTGAGATCCGACAAATTATCCCAGTTTGTTTTCACTATTCCTGGAAGATACTGAAGTTGTAGCATAATTACTCGGCTGAATCCAGGCGTTTATCATACAAAATTTGGCTTGTACCGAAAGGTTGTTTATTTACAAGTTTAATAAACCTGAAAGCGCTATTGGACTTTCTAGATATATCTTTTTTGTTATACTCATTATATTTCATAGATCGTTAATGCGTCCCCATCCAAGTCGATCTTTCTTTATTTCGACTCTTAACCAGGATGGCTCAGTGCCAGTGTGTGCATGTGCATTTGGAAATTTTAATGGTGGCTCTGGCTTTTTGAAAGGGTGCACGTCTATTAATTTCTTAAGAAGGTAGCGTTTCATAACGTCTTTGGGGTCTTTGTAACGATCCAGGTAAGTATTAAAAGCTCTTCCTATCGGGAACCATTCTTGAGGTCTAACGTATGGCTTTGGAAAATCATACTGGTACGCAGGTTGTCTTGTGTTCAACGTATTATGATAGAAATCTTTTAAAGAAGGATCCCAGTCTGCTTGGAAGAATGCTAAACCAGCAGGTGTGAGATATTCTTGATGTTTGCGATAAAAATCATACGTATCCCAATTGCGATCGTTTAAATTTAAGCATGGTTCTGCCTTCTTGTATGCTCCATAATCCAATTGTTTCTCTTGTTTGTACAACACAAATATATACCTAAAGTATCCAACGCCCCTTGGAGTTATTGGCCTCATATAATCTATTATTTGTTCACCCTGTTCTATGGCACTGCCTGGTATATTACCGATGAACCAATGGCAATATTCATTGCTTGAACCATCAAGGATTCCATCCGGGCTTGTCATAAGCAATGTCCAAAGTGTGTCTTTCTCGGCCGAATATTTGATAGTAGGAGCTTTTTGGGCATCGGCAGGCTTGACAATGTTTCCCCTGTGAACCTTGGCTGTCGTATCATTGTCAAGAGAATATCTGACATCCAATGGAACAATGGGAAAGAAGTAGGCGTCACCGAATAAATCTTGAAAAATGCCATAGTGTTGGGCAATATTCTTCGTATGACTAGGGCCATCAGTTTGAAACCATGCTTCCTCAACTTTTTCTAAATCGACCAGTACTGTAAAATGAGACAAAAGAATAGGCCGGTTTGTCCAATAGGTTCACTCCTCAATGGAAAATCTCAATTCAATGACCCAAAACAAAGTGTATTATACGCACATTGCCTTTTTCTTGCTAATCTCTCGACCTCCGGGTTTGATCTGTTTTCCTTGTTCTGAGCGATCCAACTTATCCTCGATGTACGACTTTGCAGTGGGTATCCAATGTCAACTTTAAATGATAACTCTCGATCTTTATCCTCGAGGGCTAAGAAACAATGAAATACACATGTCACACTCGACGAGGTAAGACTTCAGGAAGAATCGTCCAACACTTACAGTCGAGGCGTTGCCGTAAAGATCGGGCGACTGTAGGTGGACGACCACGCATAACGTGGCCGTGCCGTACCTGTCTACCATTCAAAAACGCCAATTCCTTCGTAAAATGCCTGAAAACTCTGCCAGCCATAGCCGGTTCGCACTATGCTACTATCTATCTAGTGAATGTCGCTAACAACCATATATGTGTCTTCTAGATAGATGAATTGAATAGCTTAATTAGAACCTTCGAACTTGAACTTGTTTTTACTTCGAGTGAAAATTGTATCTTATTTAGATATATAACAATCCGTTGTATAAATTAACCATAAACAATCATCGCAATGCCTGCGACGGCATGTTGCGCCGTGAAAACTGGGAACGTTGGGAACTATCGGAAACTATACCATACTACCGCAAGTGCTCGTCAACTCGACTCAACGCCAGCACCGCCAGATGTGTGGGCGTGTGTGCGCATCTCGATCATCTGAATAGATAAGCTAGCTAGAAACACAAATGCGACGGCGACGCGCCGCTCGCTGCGGTATCTATCTATCAAATCTATCTATGTAATATCTATATATCTATAGCAATCTTATAAGTGTAGCGGCCGAAGTATCTCGTAAAGCTCGTAAATAAAGAGTGAGAAGGACCGTGAGTGGGATCGGGATCAGCGGACCGTGGACTGCAGCACGGATACTCTCTAGGAGACATATAACCGAATTGGATTGGATAGGAGAATAGATAGGGGACGACAAGAACCAAGAAGAGAAAGTGTGAATACGGCCCTATGTCTGGGACCAGTAGAACCAAGGACTGGTTTGTTAAGACCGTTCAGCAGGCTCACTCATAGTGATGAGCAGTGGTGAGCAGTGATGAGCAGTGACTGCGGCTGGTGGCGACGCCGCTCGTGCACTGCTGCTGCTGCTACTGCTGCTTGGCTTGATTGAGAGCCTGCACGCAGGGCTAGATCAGGCTGGATCGGCTGGATCAGGCTAGATGGGTATCTAGCCGACGCTGCTGCTTGACGCCCGGCTCGACGCTTTCCTCTCCTGCTGCCTGCCTCCGTATTCTCGTCACCCTCATCATTCTCGTATATGATGATGGGATCACCGAAGCCTTAAGCCGCCGTGAAGGTGAACTGAACGCTACTGTTGGACGCTGGCGGCTGGCGGCTGGCTGGGTTGAACCAGGCTGGCTCAACTTGAACGAAAGGAACGAGCGAAATATGGCAGGCAGTGGTTTTACGGCTGTTGCGGCAGCTACAGCATTACAGTCTCACAGTGCTCGCACTGCAGTTTCACGTGAATCGTGACTGCGAGAATTTCAATGGTAACGGCCCAGCAATATGTGCTGTGACCGCGTTCCTAAAGTGAACGCGCGTCTGATGCAGATTAGAAGAGAAACGGCAAGCGAGCGACATATCGTCCCGTTAACTTATCCGCACGGGTAAGGAATCCAGTCTACTTCTCCTGGCGTTCCCACTACTTAATTCCCCTTCTTCTTGTACATGTTTATTGACATTTCTCTCGCAATCGAACATTCTGCAGATGCTAGACACGGCCAGTCTAGTGTCTGCAGATGATTCGCACGACGCTAATACGGGACCGCGGTATTAGATCTGTGGCTTCATGAAAGGCTTCATGCACTCCTGGATCGATCACTTTGATCATCACCCTTTCTCTTCTTCTCTATAAGCCGCGGGCCATTGGCTGTATTCATCGCCCATTTATTTCTCTTTCCCAATACGACCATCTCCGAAGAAACGTGATGGACTCGGCACCAGCTAATCGCATAATAATGACGACGTTCGAGTTCCTAGGTATCCTATATGTCCGTGAACGTTTCGATCACTCTTTTCTTCGTTCGGTCGTCTTTTTTTCGTTACTAGCACAAATCCACTATTGAACCTGTACTATTACTAATTAGTTCCGCTCTTACAGAGTTTAGTGAGCTTAGGTACTGCATCCTTGAATAGAAATTTTCCCGATACAACATTCAATCACTCGACCACTCGTACCCGACTGTCATTAATGATATTCGCATATCTAATGCTCAGGTTGCAAAACGGAGGGTTGGCTGACTTAACAGAAAGATAATGGATGGTACTAGGGCAGCGGAAGTGCTGCCTTTGCTTCACGAGCGCTTAGCCATCTTGCCTGGTGGTAGAGATCGCAGGGGAGGACCACTTCTTGTTTTTCCCGCAACACCAAGGCGGGAACGAGCAAAATCCGAGGATTACCGCCGCTTACTACAATACCTCTTAGCAATACCTGGCGATGAAGCTGGAAACTTACGCTTTACTGTAATTATTGATATGCGTGGCACTACCTGGGACTCGGTAAAGCCAATTTTAAAGGTATATATTAACTGTCGTACTGCTTGTTATTACACTATTTCTTGGATTGGAATGGGATATGTTTAATATTTCATTAGCAATCTGGGTTAGGTTATTAATCACCCAATTAATCTGCTTCTTTTTGTAAGGTACTGCACGAACATTTCCATAGAAGCGTACATGTTGCTTTCATCATTAAACCGGAGAACTTTTGGCAGAAGCAAAGAACATCCTTAGCGAAGCAAAAGAAGTATAATTTTGAGGTAAAGCCAAGAATTTATATTTCTTGAAACACAGAGTATGCTACTCTGAACAAGGAGCTCGTATTTCAGAAATGGGTATATGTCTATATAGAAGAATAAGTGCATTTCTCTTCCAGATCAATACAATTAGCTTGGAGGCTTTAACAAAAGTGATTGATCCATCTCAGCTGACAGCAGACCTAGATGGTTCTTTACAATATGATCATACTCACTGGATCGACACTAGAATGGCCGTGGAAGACTTTACGTGGCAAGCTGCTGATCTTTTGGATAGATTAGACGACTTGCAAGAGGATCTCAGCCGTAATGACTTTGCCGACGATGTAGCGGGTGCGAAACATGGGATTGATTTGCACAATGAGATGAAAAAGAAGATCATGAAAGTCCCCGTAGAAGACATCGAAGTATCGGGTCAGCGCTTGCTACAGCGATTCGAACAGAGTAATATTGCACAGTGTATCCGCAATCTTTCATACCAATGAGAACGTTTGCTGCATTCTATCGGATTGGCTGTTGTCTCTAGCAGGTACGCTGAAGAGTGGTAGTACCGTGGGAGGTAGTAGTGGAACTGGCAATGGGAGTGGCAGTGGCAGTTCCGCCGACGGTGGTACCAGCGGTGGCGTTTGCGAAGGAGGGAGCATAGAAGGTGGAGCAGTACACGGCGGTGCCTCGGATCCGGATGGAAAAGCTTTAGCCACTCTTGTTATTCAACATTTGGATTCTGTCCAAGCAGCGCAACAACATTTGCTACAATTGTGGCATATTAAAAAGGTCAAGTTGGATCAGTGCTTTCAATTGAGGCTTTTCGAGCAAGATTGCGAGAAAATGTTTGACTGGATATGCCATAATAGAGAAGGCTTTCTCGCAAACTATGTGGAAATTGGTAGATCGTATCAGCTTGCAAAGAATCTCCAGGAGGAGCATAAACATTTTACTATGAGCTCTATGAATGTGTACGTCAACATAAACAAGATCTTGACGATGGCTAGTCGCCTATTGGAAAGTCAGCACTACGCAGCTGGCCATGTAAGAGCCGTAGCAGGACGATTGGACCGTGCATGGAAGGAATTTGCAGCGGGCCTGGATGAGCGCACCGCTGTTCTCAGTTTAAGCGTTGTCTTTCATCACAAGGCCGAGCAATATGTGGACAGTGTGCCTGCCTGGACTCAGGCTTGCGATTCTGGAAATCTGCCTAATGAAATCCCCATTCTTGAGTCTCATATACGACAACATCAAACCCTCTACGAAGCAATGTGTCAGGCCTATACCGAGGTACACTCTTTCCTACAATTTAACTCCCCTCTACTGCGAAAGATAGGCGATGTTTGTAGAGAACTCGATCGACATTCAGACTGGCGCACAAATTCTCTCCCCTTTCTTGATACCTAAGTTCTCTACCGCTAATTCGTCTGCCGGCCATCATTATCAGAAATTGGCATACTCTTGTCAGAAGTACCTGACGTGTTCGTGCAGCAACTATTTAATTGCTAGTATTAGTGTGATAACGTAAAGATCTGCGTTCGGCAGGTTTACGATGCATATCAGGAACTCTTGAGCGGGCTGGGTTCAATGATGCAAGTTTGTCACAGCTCGAGTTCCTGCCAAATTGCGGGCTCGGATGCCTCTCATACTGGCTATGTATGAAAGTTACTTTCTTTCTCGCAGCTTCTAGTCGGGGTATTGCGCTTAATTAGTGGGTTTGCTTTAAAACTGGTTACGGTCACATACAACTGGCTGCCTCTTTCCGAGATCTTATTCTATCTTTGTATCCTACATTCTCTGTACAGTTGATCTCGTGTTCATAATGGGTGGTTGGTACTACTAACTTTCATGGAGAGTGAGAACTCGGGCGCCAAGAAGCACGGCAAAGTTCTGCGATTCTGGGTTTAAACGCGTGGCAACAGTAAATGAAATAGTGCCGAGAAAATACCGATTTCTCGAAGTTCAGGATACCTCGGCATTAGATGCGGTGGCACGCACTGAAGCTTCTTACTAATAGATTGCATTGAAATTCTTCATTGTTCAGGTGCACAGCACAAGCAAGAAACTTCTTTACCAATTGGATCATCTTGTACAAGTCTGCAATCAACCACAGGGGATTGATCATATAGTTAGGAAGCATGTAAGTTCATAGACCAATTAACTGAGTTGAATGAAGTATGAATAACTCTAAGTTGAAGCACGAATTGCTTGTTTCTTCGCAGAGTCAAGAAGGGCACGGTATAGATGGACACGGTGGTATGAGTGGAAATCCTGCCGCTGACTATAGTGAGGGTGCGTCTCACGTTCTTGCCGTAATACACCAAATTCTTGGCCATCATAGAGCACTCGAGGCGCGATGGCATGCACGGAAAGTGAAACTGAATCAACGTCTCGCACTAAGGTATCGTCACTCAACCGCCCCAATCTCGAAAGCCTTTTGAACTCTGGACTTAGAAAGAAAGTGATTCTATTTGGCCCAATCCTGGGTAACAGGTTGTTTCAGGAGGACGTCAAACAGGTTTTAGACTGGTTGACCAACCATGGTGAGGTATTCATCAGGAAGAATACAGGGGTAGGTCGGAATCTTCAAAAGGCCAGAGTCTATCAGAAGAGTCACGAGCATTTCGAGAATGTTGCGCAGGTAATGATTGCAAATGCAACCGCGATGGTCAACGTCTTACGTTGAAGCACATCCCAACTATTTACATAAACATTTTTGCCCGAAGATGCAAATTAGCACATGCGCATGCATTATAACTTGCAGAATACATATACCAATGCCACCAAACTTCTCACTGCTGCACAAGAACTGGCTCATACAGGAGAATGTGCTCCAGATGAGATTTATGCTGTCGCGCAAGAATTGGAAGCTCATGTTAGTAGTTTTGCGGCAAGAGTGGAGCAACGACGCCGAAGGCTTGATTTGGCTGTAGTGTTTTATACTCACGAGAAAGAGGTAACAAACAAACTAGCAGGCACTACTTTTGGTCGCCTTTAAAAGAATACTAGCAACCAATAGAAAGGTACGATATGAGTGGTGTCTATTTTGCAGCTGAGCGGTTGGGTTGACGAATTGCGACAGGAATTGCAGCAAGACGAAGTTGCTGAAAATCTTGAAACAGCCGAGCGGTTACTAGAACAATGTGCGCAACATCGAGCATCTTGTCTCGAGGCGTGTGCCTCAACTATTGTCCAAGGTGAAGCTTTGCTTCGGGAACTTCGGGAATCGAGCGATGCACCGGATAGTACTGGCTCGGTAAGTACATTCTACCGTTGAGTAATTCCTTAACAACTAATCAAGTAAAGTGGACTAATTACTTACCATCCACCCATTTCAGATTTCGGCTGTCGAGGCCGCACTTGATAGACTAGCGGGTTTGAGACAGGAACTGGAGGATCTTTGGGCGACCAGAAAGTTAAGGCTCGAATTATGCTTACGGTTACGAGTTTTTGAAAGAGATGCTTTAGAAGCAAGTGGGCAGCTCGAGATGTGGGCGCAAGAACTTCAAGAACCTCCACGCGAGGGTTCGCCCGAACAGTTATTGCGTGCACACAATGATGGCGTAGCACATATGCAAAACACTGCGTTTCAAGTCCTGCAACAAGGCCAAGAACTTGCCCAGGTATGATTAAAGAGGCTTTCAAAAACACAAGCGAGAATAGAAGGTTCTGTGCGAGATAATAATTAATAAGACGCGATTAAAACAGGTGTTGGAACAAGCTGGTGTTTGTATTATGGCGGACGGACAGCACACTGCTACAGCAAGGGTGCAAGTGCTCCTCGAGTTTTTGAATGAGAGGGAAATGGACGCGGAGGAACTGGCCGAAATGCGCCGAGTACGGCTCGAGCAAGCCTCCCAACTTGTGCAATTACAAGCAGACGCGACACATGTGGCTAACTGGATTCGGAACGGCGAAGCTATGTTACTAGCTTCATTGAGAGTCCCGGAAAACCTTCAGGACGCAGAGCAACTTCGCCTAGAACATGAACAATTTCAAGTTGCTATAGAAAAGACTCACACCTCTGCTGTTCAGGTATATCTTGATCTCAAAACCGTAGGCATAAGAAAGAGAGAAATGATAGAATTTAATCTGGAACATTTCTTAATCGTCACTGCAGGTTAAGCATAGAGCGGATGCGTTGGTCACTGCCAACCATTATGATCCAAAGAGCATAAGGGACGTTGCGGAAGATGTTACAAAAAGATGGCAACAGCTTGTTACGTGTGCTGAGGAGAGGCATAAATTGGTTACCGCGAGTATTAATTTTTACAAGACAGCTGAACAAGTGCGTTCGGTTCTCGATAGTCTTGAGCGTGAATATAAGCGAGACGAAGATTGGTGTTCTGCTGGAGAGAAAGCAGTGCAAGTGGCCACTTTAGTCGGCAAACATCAAGAGCAGAAGGAAGCATTTTTGAAAGCGTGCACTTTAGTGCGTCGAACTGCAGAGACATTCCTTAAGTACACGAACCGTAGTCTCCAATTCTACAGTTATCAAGCCAATAGCGCAGGCTCTGAGAGTAAAGTGAAATGTAAGCTTCTGCCTGTAAGATTATTAATTAACGTCTTACGCACGTAGTCCTAAGACGTAGTTTGCTTTCAGGTATTCTAGAAGAACTGCTCAACAAGGAGAACAAGGTCCTGGAATATTGGACTCAACGCAAGAAACGTTTGGACCAGTGTCATCAATATGTATTGTTTGAGCGTAGCGCAAAGCAAGCACTTGAATGGATACGTGAGACTGGAGAGTTGTATTTAGCGACACACACGAATGTGGGCAAAAATCGAATTGAAAACGAGCAATTGCTTCAGGAACATAATGAATTTAAAGGTGCTGCCAAAGTAAGACATCCCTTTTCTCTAATAATATTGTGGCCATGCATTCCCAGATTTCAGAATTCTTTCCTAAAGATTATACAAATTTTCTTAGGAAACTCGCGAACGGGTGAAATTGTTAATCCAATTAGCCGACAACCTAGTGGAGAAAGGGCACGCTCATGCTGCCGCAATCAAGCAATCCGTAGCTGAAGTTGATCAGCGATACAAAGATTTTAGTACACGAATGGATTGCTACAAGACACAAATCGAAGATGATTTAGGTATTCAGTCGGATGAAGGGCCCAAGGATTTTTCAATAGATAGAAATTCAGATCCTCTTTTGGAAGAAAAGATAAAGGGAAAGGATTTGAAAGAATTGAACGAGGAAAAACGAAGATCGGCACGACGAAAAGAGTAAGAACACTTCTACATTATAAGATCTCCATGTCTTTTTCTCTTCTCCGTCTGTGAGAGCTTAGTTATTGTACTGATTGTCACACTCGCAGGTTCATAATGGCAGAATTACTGCAAACAGAACGAACATACGTGAAAGATTTGGAAACTTGTATTCGTTGTTTCCTAGAAGAAACACGCTTGGGAAAAGGATATATGCCATTGGGACTACATGGCCGCGAGTCGATTATTTTTAGCAATATGGAAGAAATTCATCAGTTCCACTGCAATATATTTCTCCGTGAACTTGAAAAGTACGAAACCATGCCAGAGGACGTGGGGCACTGCTTTGTTACTTGGGTATGCACAACACTGTGTCTAACATAATTTAAATCATCTTTCATGATCATTGTCCATTACCAAGTCACATTTCATTTAATTTCAATAGGCTCCGAAATTTGATATGTATGTAACGTACTGTAAGAATAAACCCGAAAGTAATCAACTTTTGGTATCACATGGGGGAACATGGTTTGAAGAGTTGCAGAGAAAACATAAAGTGGAGCATCCAATTGCTGCCTATTTGATTAAACCTGTTCAAAGGATCACTAAATACCAGCTTCTGTTGAAAGATCTTCAGGTAGATTAAATCCCGAGTTTATTTCTTCATTTCCACAAGGAGAATTCTGATACATTGTGATGTCGTTATATAATATGCTTTGTTTTAATCATATAAATATACAGGCCTGTTGTCAAGAGGGGCAAGGCGAAATAAAAGACGGACTGGAAGTGATGTTAAATGTGCCTAAAAAAGCAAATGATGCCTTACATTTGAGTCTTCTTGAAGGCTGCGATGTTAGAATAGACACGCTCGGCGACGTGGTATTGCAGGATTCATTTACTGTATGGGACCCGAAGCAATTAATTAGAAAGGGAAGAGATCGACATATATTTCTCTTTGAGTTATATTTACTCTTTAGTAAAGAAGTAAAGGACTCGGCTGGTAAGGTACGCATTCCATATGTTGAATATTGCCCTACGAAGACCTGAGTAGCGTTTAAACATGATTCGATATTGAACGTTTATATGCAACTCCTCCTTCTCTCTGTGGACGCGTGCGTATGTGTGTGTTAATAAAGAATTTCATTTGCAATAGGTCAAGTACATTTATAAAAGCCGGCTCATGACATCTGAATTGGGTGTAACCGAGCACATCGAGGGTGACGAATGCAAGTTCGCCGTATGGACAGGCAGAGCACCGACTAACGACACCCGTGTTGTATTACGTGCTAATTCCATGGACGCAAAGCAACTCTGGGTTAAAAGATTACGTGAAGTCATCCAGGAAACGTATTTCAGTCTAAGCATGCCAAAGAGTCCTGCCAAGAAGAGCTCGAGTCAGCGTTCTAGCCGGGACCTTGAAGAATGCACCTCCTTGGATGACAGCGTTGAAAACTTGGACAGAAACTCACTGGCTTCGTTTGGCTCAACCAATACAACTGACTCCGATAAGGTAAGAGGCAACTAATCTTCTCAGTACAAAAGTTTATTTGTATAGTATATAATAATTATTACCTACGCCCATATACTTCCATCCTGTTCATGCTAATGTTTTCATCGTATTGCGATAAACGGGATCTGTTGAAATGGAGATTTTGAGAAAACATTGGATAGGAACAGTTAAAGTATCTCTATTGTTATTTAATTAGTAACTGACAATAACTGAGGATATTGGAAGGTAAGTACTATAGGAAATGAATGGATGGGATTGATGCATCAATTCCATAAAGGATAGGAAGGGACTATTGTGCGCGAATGATCTGATATGAAGTGGAAGAAGCTCGGCTGTCGTGGATAGGTAGAAATCAGCTTGACGCGAAGGGTGGGGTAATCTGCAGCGGCGCAATCCAAAGTTGTTCATTGCGGGAAAGGGCGATGGTGGCGATGGCAGCAGGCGCAGCGGCGGTAGCAGCGTCGACTGCGGCTACGCCGACAGCAGCCGCTGCCGCAGCAGCAGCAGCAGCAGCAGAGGCTGTGACCAAGGCGACAGTAGCAGCAGTTCAGAGGGTCGTAGGCGGTGGAAATAGGAAAGGGGCGCGGAGCGGGGGGCGAAGGGTGCAGGGTAAGCGGAATGCTCAGTGGCTCAGTACGGGCGCGTCGCTACGGTTGGATGTTCGATGATGCTGTCGACTGTGATTATCACGATTCTCGAAGGCAACCGAGTATATTGAAGTCTAGAACTGTCAACCTATCGACGGAGACCCGCGTCCAAAAATGTCGCTCATTTCGTTTACCAGACTCGTAAACGCGCACCCTGCCTTTCTCACTTGGTTGTCGCGGACATACGCGTGAACAAAGCACTGAGTATTACTATCATGACGTCACCCGCCGGAAAACCGGCGACAATCGCCGAAAAAGCTCGCAGGAAGATTTCCTTACCTTGGTTTCGCCAGGGTTCAGAGGCACAGCCGCACGCAGCTCTATCCAGGCAACACACTATCGACACCCCGGGCTCCTTTCGACAACCCTCCCTTTCCCAGGTACTAGAGTTCTCTCTCTCTCTCTCTCTCTCTCTCTCTCTCTCTCTCTCTCTCTCTCTCTCTCTCTCTCTCTCTCTCTCCCCCCACCCCTTTTTGTGTATTTTCATCTGTTCCCACTGATGAGCACACGCATTCCTTTGAACAAGCATGCATACGAGGGCAGATTCTTTCTAAGCACATGCGCATACAAATGTCTGTGTACATCCATCCCATCTAATGTCTAATACTTATGCTTTTTATCTCCTTCTTGCCCGCACCTTTTCCGTTTCGTCGAAGGAGTCTATGTTCATTTTATCTCTACGCAAACTTCTCCAATTGCCAGCAGTCCTGCTGTCAGAGTAAATATAAGTATTCGAAGAATTTTTGATATACCCACAAGATATTTTTACGTGTATCATTGTGGTAGAATATTTGCATATTGAACCGCGAGAAAATATTCGAAAATCACACATTACATAGAATTGATTGGCAGGAAGTATTCTCTTATCTTTGGGATAATTCTTTACATACATGTTTTGTGTAATGTCGCTTGTAAAAGAAGTAGAGTTTTATTTTTTCAACTCCCGTAGTTGTATCAGACCATTGGTGACCATATCCGCATTTACATCCGCAACCTGAGCCATATCCGCACTTCTATCCGCAATGGCATTGACATGAGTTATCATCGAGTTCATCCCCACTTTAAAAGGGCGGGTGCTGTACTTTCAGATGCGACACGTTTTTCTTTTTACGTTCAATATCGTGAAATGATCAAGCATTTCTGGACTCAGTATACTTTGAAGTCAACAATTGGGAAGAGCTTAGACATGCTTCCATTTGAACTGTGACATTTCTGTTCAACAACGGTAAACATTCGCTCCAAGATGGCCATGTTGTGCATTTAATGAGAATATGCCCCGCCCCGCCTTGCCTTGCCTCGCCGCGCCCCATTCCCGCTGCTCAAACCCGCCCACCTCAATATCGAAGCAGTAACATTTAATATTAAAATAGTATCTTTTTTTTTCCTCAAATGATCCGTCTTATAAATGTCCACTGCTTTTTGGTGATATTAAATTTGAGAGATACCGTGTTCGTAAGCCTAAATTTCTGAACTAATACTCTTAAGACTCGAATTGACCGAAAGGGTGTAAGACAACGAACATTCGCTTTCGAGTACTATACAATTTTAAGATTTCCTGCATCGCGTTTCACGGTAGTCGTACGAAATAGTACGGGACGAACGTTAGTGAGGTCAATGAATTAACGCTTGCGCACATCAATTGGTGGTTGTCTCTTACTCGAAGAACTCGCGATTTTTGCTGACAGCAGTGTGCTTTTTCGACTTTTGTCAAAAATTCAAGAACAGTATCGGCAGACGTTGGCACGTGGAGAATTCTATTTTTATCACTGGAATGTATTCGGTAGAAAATCTCTGGACTGACAACAAATCCAACCATTTTTAAAATTGCAGATACGATGATGACATTGAGCATGGCTAATGTTAATTGCTTTCTGTATCCCAGAGCCCTGAGACATCGAATCTTAAACGTGATGAATATGCGCAAAACTTGGTGGGTCGAGTCTACCAATAGTCATACGTATACTAACTCACGGGCTTTTGGAGATATCGATTGCAAGTTTGTCGATAGGATAAACTGGGAAACGCCACTCATGATTACTTCCAATCATAGACTAGTTTAAGAGATCTCGATTAGATACAGATACGTCAGAGCGCAGCGTCGAACTAGCAGAGTTAGATATATCCGATGACGATAAGCTGCAACATTTTGACACATAAAGACAGAGTATTGAGACACATGGGGTCATAATTTTCGAACGGGCGACGTCCCTCTCTGTCGTTGGCATTAAAGCCAATCTAGCGATACTGATACGCTGAACGCTCCGGCGGTCCGCAAATACAAAGATAAGCGAGCTTTACGAAATGCTCAGCAAAGTCAAGGCATGAAGCTTCACTTTATGCAAGTATAGTAGACTTGTTACATGTAACTAAAATGTCACACTGACAAATCTAACTTATTACCAATTATTACTTATCATTCAACTTTTAAAACTCGGTCCCAGTTCACTGTTGGAGCTTTGATTTTTAATCAGAGCTTTGCATACCGCGCTACACGGAAGCAATCCCATTCTTAGTTATTCTTAAGTGGAACTTGCTCGCAGAGTAAGTACTACGAGACTTGTAATAAATGATCCTGTGATGGATATGTACTTACACACATACATGTAACTCGAGTAGGTGAATATATGTATAGCGTGTACAATATACATGGAACTATACTTTCAGACTGGAGTTGCGGAAGTGACTTGGGTAATTGCCGATCACTCTGCAGCACCAGGTACGAGAGAGTTGAGTGTAACGAAGGGTTCGCAAGTGGAAGTCTTAGAAAATGGTAGCAGCGTTAGCGGTGTAAGTGGCCCGGAGTGGACACATGTCCGTTTACTAGTTGCGCCGGGTCAGACTGATCCTGCCCCGGATGGTTTAGTACCTACTAGCGCCTTAAAGCAACCTCCCAGCGCCACATGCAAAACTTCGCCTTCCAAAAAGCCGACTTTGCAACAACAACAACAACAACAAACAAATAATCAAGTAATTGCATCTGGACACCAGCAGCAAACAAGTGGAACAGTGGTCAATACAGCAGGGCTATCAATCTCTACTTCAGCAAGTGGCGTCCCTATTCCGACAAGTGCAACAACACCTGCATACTGTTCAGCTTCCATCGGAGCCAACCAGCCAGATGAGGCGGGTGAGTTATGAGTATTTTGATCTGCCAATAAGCATGCTAAACAAATGAAATATGATTTGCTGAGATCTTAAAGGACATAGAGAGAGAAAGAGAGGGAGAGATAGAAGAAAGGGAAATAAGGAATTGAATCGTTGATATAACTGATTGCAGAGGGGACTAGCGGAAGCGATGGAAGCGGCGGTGCTAGTACCTGTTCGCCCGGCAATAAGAGGCGCGGTTTTAATGGGTAAGAAGTGTAACTGTGTTGTAACCTGTCGAATTACAAATGCGTAACCTGCGTGGCTCAACACTCAGGCAATGCCCTGTATCGCATTCTAACGGTGTTATCATTGTTCAGGAGGAAGTGGTTGCGCAAGCTTAGCCAAGGTAAAGTCGAAAAGTCGACGGCAACTGCGAACCTACCTCCGATCCAAGTCACCACACTGTCGGGGACCGAACGACCAAACTTGCAGAAAAACACTTCGGACAAGCGTTTCAACTTACCGAGTAAACCTTCGCGAGCTGTTAGTTCAGTGGCGAGCGGAGCAGGTACAGGCATAGATGCTTCCTCTGCTGGTGCCAGCGGTGACATGACAGGAGTGAGTGAGCTTTCGCCAGGGCTTGAATTGGAAGGTGACGCGGAGGAGGAAGAGAAAGGAGTGGCTGATCAATCCAAGGCGGAACGAGCTACAGTGGGTATGCGTGCGATTGAAAGCACGGAGAATCTACGCGTAACATTCCCCGAGCAAAATGGAGGCGAGGATGCCGAGGAAGAGTTGGAACTTCCACCGCCCATGAAGCCGATTTCCGAATCTATCTTGGTGACATCAGGAAATGGCACAGCCGGCTCAAATTTGCCCACTGAATTGCCTGGGAAGAGGGTATGCCTTGGGTTGACCAAAATTCTATCGGGAAACTGTACCGCTAGTTTTGCCGCACTATTTTTGTTATAGAATTCAGAGCGTTCGGCCAAGATACTTGATGGAGCGGCCAGTGCTGACCTCGCGGAAATCGAGCAAATAGTGAAAGAACGAATGGTCAGTAAAGATAGTTGTCCGCTTACATAATACTCGGCACAGAATAAGCTAAAAGATATGCGTCAGCCCAAGCAAATGCAGGTGAAATTTGACCCATTCAAACATTACCGACAGGAACAACATACGGAAAATAAGGAAAGGCAGAGCCTGATGCGAACACCTAGTGGAAAAGGCGGATCGTGCAGCGTAATAAATGAGGACTATAACAAGAGTCCATCGGCGGGCGGTAATCTTGGCATTCAGGAGGAATCAGATAATGAGACTACCATCCTAGCGAAGCGTCAATTTGTTATAAGGGAGTTAGTCAGCACTGAGAAAGATTATGTCAATGATCTGAGGCAAATAGTCGATGGATACATGGCATTGATGCGCGATCCAGACTATGAGGTTCCGCTACCCGAGGATCTACGAAGCGGAAAAGATAAGATGGTCTTCGGTAATGTCGAAGCGATCTACGAATGGCACAGGGAGTAAGTATTCGAATCTTGGCTTCTCTTTCAAAAGTTGTCACATAACGTTCTAATGCAGCTCCTGTTCCTCGCAGCTTCTTTTTGAAAGCTTTGGAGCGATGTCTGGAACGACCAGAGGAACTTGGCCCTCTTTTCAAGCGGTATGAACGGAAACTACACATGTACGTCGTCTATTGTCAGAATAAACCTGTGTCCGAGCACATCGTATCCGAACATATAGACACATACTTTGAAGTAAGTAAAAGGTCCAAACGTTGCCAAGTTTGTTCTGTACTCAATAAAGATTTTCACACTTACATTTCTTTCTAGGACTTGCGTCAGAAGCTAGGTCACCGTTTGCAGATTTGTGATTTGTTGATAAAACCGGTCCAAAGAATCACCAAGTACCAATTACTTTTGCGCGAAGCACTACGGCTCACGGAACGTACACAAAGAAGTTCGGAAATTGAGGGCTTAAGGTCAGCGGAGCATGTTATGCGAATCATCCCTAAAGCAGCAAACGATATGATGGATGTCGGCAGGCTGCAAGGTTTTGATGTACGTATTAGATGACGATTATAATCAATAGATAGGGCGCACCTCCATGCTAGATTCTTGAGCGATTGTACCGTTATGATATAGGGAAAGATTACCGCGCAGGGAAAACTGCTGCTCCATGGCCCGTTAATAATTTGGGAGTTGGCAGTCGTCCCGGGCAAGGGTAAAGAATGGCAAGTGTTTCTGTTCGAGCAGAGCATTATCTTTAGCGAAGCCGTGGGCAAAAAAACTCAGTTCACAAGTCCCGCTTATATATACAAGGCCCATATCCAGGTAAGGTAGCAGGCTTTAATGTGGGAAAGTCGCAATGAAACTGGTAACAAGCCAACGGAAATGCAGAGCACGATCATTGTTCGATTTAGGTGAATAAGATGAGTCTCGAGGACTCGGATGAGGATCCCGAGAAGTTTGTGATTCGCTCAACGGATCCCCAAAAGCGTGGCCTTGCATTCTCTTGTCTCGCACTACATGAGAATGGACCACGGACGCAGGAGTGGGTGGATACGATCACTGCCATCCTGCAGACTCAGTATGACTTCCTAAGGGCAATACAGTCGCCGATCGCCTACCAGAAGGAACTTACCAAAGATCCAGTGTAAGCGATTCTACTTACCACACTGATTGAATCACACTTACTCTCTTCTAACGCTCGACCTGTGAATATTCGTTCCGACATATTTTTGTATATTTTATATAAAAAGAGATACAAAAGCGCTGAAAGCTAGAAAACCGTAGTTGTATCCTTGGCCCAAAGTCTCTTCATATCTCCACTTGCCTGCATCCTCCTGCCTTTCTACGTCACCTCCTCGCGAACATTGTTTTTCCTTGCACGAGCGCAAATAATTCTTAAGGCATATTACTAATTACGATTAATTAGCTAATGTTCGGGAATATTTTCTCCCTCTATTTACGTGGGTGGTCTACATTAATATTCTAGCTCAGCGACAGGCCTCTGCCGCTTTTGGTTTTTTCGGCTGAGGATTCTACAATAGTAACTCTTTCGCTTAATGTATTGGCTTATCGATTAAAGGACCCTCAAGGCCCCATCCACCCCCCAAGTACACCCATGGCCATGTACCACCCCACCCCGCCCCGCCCCGCCCCGGCCCGATACCTGTACCAATATCCAGAATTTCTCTCACACCAAATAGTTGTTAAGAAGCTATCTTAGATGCAAGTGTATATATAAATACTATACGGTCTGCGTCTTGAGCGCGGCGTAGAAAGGACTGGTTTGTTGTAAACATCTCCTCTTCTCTTGGTCGGGCTACTACTAGCAAAAAGTGATAGTGCGTAAACCAGTGTATCCAGTTTGAAAAGGTCCATGCTCAAAGAGATACATACATGACAAGGTTTCACGCGCATCGAGCAAAAATAATGTGTACGCGCGAATGTGCCTGAATGTGAGTGCGCTGTATCGGATTTCATGAGATGACTGCTGTCAGTTGCTTGAATGTTTGTATGGGGTTGCAATGGAGAAATTAGGGCGGAGAACAGATAGAACGACTGCAAGGGGATAGTAGATAGAGAGACATCTTCCTAAACTTTGATCGAGACTTTTTCCGACGGGATGTTTTTTTCTTTTGCTTCCCATCGACGCGCGGTTCAGCCAACCATCGTGGGTCCACGTTTCGAAAGGACCATGCATACACGTTCACAGAGTGAAGGAACATCCCCGATTGGCCGTGCGCGTAAATACCAAAAATCTCTTCCCATGTGCAAGTATAGCTATAGAGTTTTCTTTGCTCTCGACTCTAGTGGGAGACGCGCAAATCTATATTGAAGTATGCTTGAAACCAAGTACCATGACAGCAGGTCAAAAAAAGAGAAACGCATGTGCCCCCGTATATTACCTCCACGCCGTCGGAAATTATATTAGATTATTAGACGATTGACCGTTAGCATTACATGAGAAATGTACGGTATATTTATAATAATTTTAATAACGTTTATAAACGCGAGATTAAATGAGCTGGCTGCAGTATATTGTACATACAACTGTGTACGCAAGGGAAACGGCTAAAGCTAAACTAAAGTGAATCAAACTAAACACGATTCGCGAAACATCAACATTTTGTTTAGAATAAATTGTAAATTGATGAAGATTTTATTTGTGATGCAAGTATCCCTCTCCTGCATCCAACAAGTTAAATCACACTCATCACTTGTACTCATCTCCTTCCCGTGCACTTTAACTCGGCTAACCGCTTCTTCTTTTCGTATCATTTTCCCGAAGAACGTGGTACTGCAGCCCTGACACTTTGAACCAATACCTTGTCGTGTCACAGATGCACTCTGTCAATTGCATATTTTCTACCTTAGAGAAGCCTCTTGTGCACTCGATCTGTGTGTTTAGCACTAGCGAGAGATGGTGGGCCGCGATATTATGGAAAGAGAGTGCCGGTGGTCCAATCGATCGTGGAGTCAAAGTGCCGGGTCTGTTAATGTTTATGGCCTTGAAAGTGCAGTACCGCGTTCACATTTCATTTATTATTTGCTGACATACAGCCGTGCCGCGTCTACGGAGTCACCGTCTCGGACGAGTTTGGGATCCATGGGAAGTTCTCCACTGAACGAGAGGAAGAATGGTGACAGCAGTTTGATGAAAAAATACGCCCGTGCTGCCGGTGCAAGTAGATGCAAGTGTATTGGAAGTAGCAGAGGCGCAAGTGGGAGCGATCCTGGTTTGGGACCACCAAGCGGACAGGGAGTCTGCAGCAGCAGCGGAGGTTTGGATCAAATACCCCTAGGGAAACATGCGACGAGGACTCCCAGCCCAACCAAAAGTAAACTCAACTTCCTCGAGGGATTTAAGAGCACGTTGCGCACACGATCACCCATTCGAAACATTTCGAATTTGGTGAGCAAAACAATCCTTTAAGCTTCTGCCAACGCGATCGGTCATCCTTCCCGAACGTAATTCAGAATCTTGATTGCAGCAAAAGGACTCTTCTCCTTCTTCTTCTTCTTCTTCTTGATGCCTGTTGCTACTCGCTCTCTATATTGCTCTCCGTCGTCGGTGCAACGGTACACTCTTTTACATTGATTTTTGAGAGATTGACATTGATGGCGAACGGCGGTGCACGGCACGCGGCATCTCCTACCTCCGCATTGACTGACCAGCTTTTGGGAGACAGCCAGAGAGAGATCTTATTGTGACCGTTATGAAAAACTTACTTCACTTATTGGCATAGCTGTTGGTACTTAATTGCTAAAGGAATAGACACGAGAAACGCTTCTATTTTCCTTTTTTCCTTAAAAAGTTCTACGTGGCCGTGTCAGCTTGAGCTGCAAGTGGGGCCAGCCGAATTATCCGCGGGCATTTATAATTCATAGCCACGCCGATGCTCTCTTGGTCCATATTATTTGCATCGCTAGTGTTTTCATCCGTGCGCTAAAAAAGCTCTCCGTGCAGGGGGAATAATATTGTCGTCGATCGCTATTGCACTTAGCCCCAGTTTTTACCTTTCATCACTAACTCTACATTTCCCGTACAGCCATTTCCCTTGGCCAATGCCTTCTAGCTTTGCTTTCTGCTACTGTCCGTCTTTCTACTGACTATTGCTCTAAGAGCTATTTCTCGTATCGCCATATCAAATATGATGTGGTGCGACGTGATGATGATCACTTGATAGTGGCATCGCGAAATCGATATTGTTATCTACTGGTTGGCTAAGATGCGCGCTGCCAGCTTAGTGCACTTCGCGCGCGCGCTCCGTCTGGGAAAATGCATGGGATGAATTGCGTATGATATGTGTCGGGGGGGGGGGGGGGGGGGGGCCCGCGATATATACGAAACAATAGTCCAGAAGACATCGTTAACCAGAAGATATCGAACTAGATCGTTCCAGGTGCTCGGCTAATACTGACTACCGGCTGGGGAAAATTGCGTGCCGGAGACGCAGTAATCGTTACTCGTGTAGATGGGCCGGGTTTACTTGTACGTTTCCCGAACAACAAAGAAGAGTTCCGGATTCCCGCTAGTGCGTTCCCACATCTTGAGGCAACCCGGACATTTCAACAATGTCACTCCGATTCCACTTCGGGCTCTAATAGTGGTGAGAAAGTACTGCGTGTTGGAAAGCAGGCCCGACTTCCATCAAGTACTGCCTTTCCAAATACAGCAGGTGCACTGATGAACTCGACCTCGAACTTATACCCAACGGAGACTGTATCGTCGCTGAATCAAACTGGAAATGTGACAGTAATATCCCCATGGACGGAATTGGACGCAACCTCATCAGGCTGGGAAGCCGAGCAGTTTGCCGGCAGGTATATGGAATTAGAAGTGCTTGGCTCCGGTAGATTCGCAAAGGTACGGCGGGCTACCGATAGAGGAACGGGGCAGGAGATAGCGTTAAAACAAACCTGCAGGCAACGACAACCGTACTCACTCACCCGCGCCGAGTACGAGCTTTTGACTAACACTCGCCATAGGAATATAATTCGAGCATACGCTCTCTTCGAAAATGCACCTCGTCCCGGCGTGGATACAATTGTTCTCGAGCTGTAAGTAGTAATCTTTAATATGCGTTGTGGAGTATAGCGTCGTCCTTCCCAATAATACTTTACTGCTGGCATGGTGATACACACACGCACCTACTACGCACACGCACGCACACTGATGGAGTTGGTTCTTGGTTCATTAGGGTTAAAGGGTCCCTTACTCTAGTAGCATACTTAATTGAGAAAAGCGAATACACCGAAGCATCGGTCGCAAAGTACACCGGGCAATTGCTGTCAGCTTTGGAGTGGTTACATTCAAGGCAAAAAGCCCATCTTGATTTGAGACCTGAGAATGTACTTATGGACCGAGATACCGAAAGCGTGAAATTAATCGACTTGGGAGAAGCAGTACGAATCGGACCAATGGACGAGGTGGTGCCACCCGCAGACCTCGAATTCGCGGCACCTGAATCCGTCCTTGGTAGGCCGACTGCCCCTTATACTGATATGTGGTCAGCCGGCGTTTTTCTCTATGTTTTGCTCAGGTAAGTGCTATAGCGTTGGCTTCAAGTTTTATGTTACGTTTACATATATGATTAATTTAAGCGTATTTATTCATACGAATTTCTCCCCGCATATATATAAACAATCAATTCTTCCTTAGTGGGCTTTCACCGTTTCTGGACGACTCGGTCGAAGAGACAACTGCAAACATTCTCAAGTGTGATTTTTGCTTTCCCGTCGAATATTTCAAAGATATTTCAAATGACGCAAAAGACCTTCTCGGCCGGTTGCTTTGCTTGCATGGAGAAGAGAGGGCAAGCGCGGAATTGTCATTAACATCGCCATGGTTCAGTGTGAGTACACGAGACCGGAATATAGTTATTATTTTACACCATCACTGTCTTTCATTCTGATCCATCGTTCTATATCCGAATAATTAATTCCAGCTGTCAACAGTTGGAGCCAGAATTCCTTCGTCCCGTATGGCAGCACTTATAGAACGTCGCACTCACCGCTCAAAAACACTACAAAATCGGAATGGATCTTCATATTCTTAACAAAGGACTTTTTCAGTACAGATTTTTATTACTAAGGCGTTTCAATTCAGGTTGACTGTAAAAGTCTGTGTAAATAGATAGTACAATACATATTGTTCGTCTTTCCAAACTTGTATTCACATCCTCTCGTCCTTTCTAATGCATAGTAGTAGTAGTAGTAGTAGTAGTAGTATATCATTTGCTGCATTCAGATTCAACGTACTCCTTTTTATCAGTACGGCGTTTCTTTGCGCACGAAAGGTTAACATTCACCACTGATTCATGATTGTCACGGCAACTAACTATGTGCTCGCTGAGTTGACGCTTTTCAAGAAATCCATGCTGGCAGTAGTCGCAATGATACCTCTGCCCAGAGTGGCAAATAACACGATGCTTCGTCAGTTCTGTCTTGTTCTTAAACGTCATTGTACAGTCAGTGCACGATTGTTCACTATGTTGCAAATGCTGCGAGAGTAAATGAATTCGTAACTGCCTCCTTAGTGGAAAAGAAGCTTGACAAATTTCGCAACGCATTCGAGTTTCAGCCTCTGCATCGGCTATTGGTTTAGTTTGCCGACTCATAAGTTTAAGTACATCGAGCCAGTCGAGTTCTTCATCGCTGTAACATGTATCGGTCAAGATCGAGAAGACGGTAGCACTTCCTTCTAGCAAGTTCTGCTGCGGTTGCTGTTCTTGTCCATTTTCATGCATTATTCCTTGAACGACTTTCTGATGAACGGGGCTGGCTTCCAGGGCAAGTAATTCGCCATTAATCGTGGCATTGTGGCTACCACGTGACCGGGAACCGCGGCTTCCGCGAGAAAGCCGTGCAGCACGAGAAGCACGCGCAAGTCGCGATGACCGTGATAATCGAGATCCTGAACCGCGTGGCCTACCAACTAATCGGCGAGTTCTAGGTACAATAGCGCGGGATTGTCTCGTTTGACGTACTGATTCCACTACTTCAAAACCAAGTAAATCGCAGCCCCGCGAAATCTCAGTATCATATTGGTTTCTCCCTTTGTCTAGAAGAGGCTCGGCAAATTCATTCGATTTCACTTCTGACAGGATTAATGCTTTTTCCGAGTCTGGTGCCACGCTCGATAACAAGCGGCGAAGTGTGTTATCGGCAATGTAAATTTGTTGAAAGAATTTGAAAGACTGCTCCAATTTGAGAACGCATTGATCGCACATTTTAGTTGGTAATGCATCTTCCTCATCGATCTCTATTAACAGCTTTAGTTTTGATAAAAGGCTCATATCTGTGTCCTTCATTCTTGTTGTCATACTAATAAGATTGTCCGTTTGTTTTCTCATAGCACAAGTACGACACCAGAAATCAGGATTTTCTTCCACTTCCATAAGGTGTTGATCGTCGACAGGTTCATTCCTTACTATTCCATCAATAGTGAAAAAACCTGCATGTTTATTTAACAATAATCCTGTACCATTCCTTTCCTCTTGACAATGACTACTCTGGAAAGAAGTAAGTCAAAGATTAATGCATACTCGTCATCAGGAGTTACATGTAGAGATAAAAAAATCACTTACAACTTCTTCTACTTGAGTTTGCCCCGTAGTTTTCTCTGATGCGTTACGCCAGTGAGGAAATGGAACAGCGCTATCCCTAAGAGTACCTTTGCTCAAATAACACTCTTCGCTAAAATGATTGTTGCAAATAAAAAACTTCATAGATCGTAATGTTTCAAAATCTCTGCTAATCAAATCCACATGACCAGTGTTAACTAGCCACTTAACACAGAGCGCGGTATTACAGACAGGAAGCTCGTGGAGCGTAAGATCCTTTTCCTGAGGATCCGTGCAATCGATATAACAGCACTTGGTCACTTCTTCCATTTTCGAGACTTGGAATAACAGTTAATTTTCATCGATATAGTTATCGAGTGATCTAAAGACCACAAAGGTTATACACTCTAGAAATGGTTACTTTCACCGTGTTTCTTTCTCCTCCATTCTCCATTCGATCAATTACAAAACTGTAACTTTGAGGTTACAAGGAAGGTTATGAAGCTAATTTTTCCCTAATGCACTATTTTACGTGGTAGATATACTCCCGCTATACGTGTTTACGCGTAGATTTCTCGAATGAGCCATTTATCTCTATGCGATTTTGGCATTGCCAGATATAACAATTGTGACCTTTGTGATCATTTAGTTAGACACTATATCCATTTGTACCGGTTCCGCCGGTTCTGCCGATTATTTACAGTCACACCGTATAACCACAGTATATTACTGTGACTGGATCTAACGGGTCTAACACCAGATAAGCACGATAAGCACTAGATCTAATGTCACCGGCAAGATCACCGCGGCAATCACTTTTCCCTACTGTTCCCTTCCTCTCTGTTCCTCACGTTCCTCACTGTATCTCGCGCCATAGGCGCAGTCAGGCGTGGCCAGGAGCTGAAGCGTGCGGTGCAGTGGGGTGCTACGGGGTGTGCAGGGCATGCAGGGCAGTTTTGTACCGTCCTTGCAGGCTTCAGCCTCGTTCACATCAAATATAGGTTAAGGCGATTACCGTTTCATACCAAAAATTATCCCTCATCGCTCGCTACGTACTATATATACGCGGTTTTCAATCGTTTGACCATGGTTTGAAAAACCATAGCACTTGAACGCTATCTACCGTTAAAACGGTAAAAGTGCTATTAGTTTCATATAGGAATAATTTAGGCGTCGAGACAGACAATAAGCTCAAACGCGCTCAAGAGGTGGAAAAGATACAGCGTATCTATATTATACATTGCTCTTCCGTGGTGAGGGTGCCGGCGAAAGCCAGCGACCGAATTTCTAGATATAAGATTGGATAAATCTATCTAGGACCATCTGGGACAATCTAGCTAGGATCAGTTAGGATCGAACAGGTCACGTGGTACAAGTGTCCATATTGTATATACTTTAGAGTGTGGATTCAAGGCGCTTCAATAAGGCTTTGTAGACACACATTCTAGTTCCAAACATTTCGCTTCCTGTCCAGCAGTATAAAAGCATTAACTGCCACGCCGTATTGCATCGTATTGCACCATATCGCTCGATATATCATTATAGTGTATCGGGCGACGTGCGGCACATGCGGCATTCCCGTCCTTTGGTATGTATCAATAATGTAGCGATATATCTACTATATACTATCACTTCGTAGTATGTTTTGACTGTGGTATAAGTTATATTGAATATTCGTAGGTATGCGTAGGTATATCTATGGCAAGATAACACCAGGATAACACAATAACTAATGTAACGAGAATCGAACAACATCCAACAGTATAAAAGCAGTATATAAAGTATATATATAAAAGCTTGTAACTTGAAATCGTCAAGAGGAAGGCGGGTTAAGTTAGCCAAAGCATCGTGATGTTGAATTGTACTCGAGCCGTTGCTCGAGGATGTAGGGTTAAGCGTTTTGCATGAACGGCTAAGAGTGAGTCGCAGAACAGCGCGTCTCGTAATCGGCTGCATAAGCTTTCGGTGAAATTCAACTAAAAAGCCGGAGTGAAAAGGACGATAAGCATGGCCGTGGGTGCCACAAAAGTCGTGCAAGTAACCAACATTGCACCTCAAGCAACTAAGGACCAAATGCAGACGCTATTTGGTTACCTTGGAAAAATAGAAGACATTAGGCTCTACCCGACAATAAGGGATGTGGCAGTCCCGGTGCAATCACGAATTTGCTACATCAAGTTTCATGACCAGGGATGCGTGTCGGTCGCCCAGCACATGACCAATACAGTTTTTATTGATCGGGCCCTAATTGTGATCCCTTATCAAAATGGAGACATACCCGATGAGCAACGTGCTTTGGAGCTAACAAACAATGGCACTGTTGTTCCAGGTAGGAATAAAGTAGATTCATCGACCATTTGCCCGGTAGACATTGTTCCTACGTGGAATAATATTTGCTTTTCGTCAGGCCTTTATCCTTCGGAACCAAAACTTCCGCCAAACGTTGTTAATGCAATTGAAGGAATTCCACCGAACCATGTAATTACTACAATGGATCCGAAATTAGAGGCAAATGGTTTACCACCATATCCACATTTACCTGGTCACCTGGATAGTCGAAGAATCGAAGAAATTAGAAGGACATTAGTCTTAGCAAATCTTGACCCTGCAGTAACAACGGATCAACTATTGGAGTTTTTTAGTAACAATAACGTTGAAATTAAGTACTTGCGGGTATGTACTCGTGATTCGGATGCAGACCGGTATGCTCTTGTTGAGTTGTCCGAGCAAGGAGCTGTTGTTTCAGCATTGCTACTGAATAGCAAGATCTTGGCAGAAAGACCAATAAAGATTTATCACTCGACACAAGCAATAGCAAAACCGGAAGCGAAGAGCAATGAAGCTGCACAGAAGGAAATCGAGGAAGCAATGTCGAGAGTGAAGGAAGCTCATAATTTAATCTCAGCGGCGATCGATCCCATGATCGGCATGCTTTCCAAAGATAAACGGAGTCGCAGTGGATCTCGGAGTAGAAAATCACGATCCCGTTCAAGGGGCCGTAGCCGCCGCTCAAGATCGCGCAAAAGGTCACGATCAAGACATAGGCGTTCACGATCGCGACACCGGCGCAGGTCTCGCTCTCGTTCAAAGCGTTCTCGCTCGAAAGATCGCCGTAGGAAGTCACCGTCGCGTAGACGCAGTAATTCCAGAGGAAGGCATCGTTCCAGCTCACGATCCCGGCGCTCTCGTTCTCGTAGATCCCGCTCGAGATCCAAGGATCGAAAAAAGCGTTCACCTCGCCGAAGGAGCCGCTCCCGTTCTCGAAGCAAACGCTCAAAATCGAAGTCGAGGCGCTCCCGTTCCAAGTCCAAGTCAAGATCAACCAAGTCGAAGTATTCGGAAAAAGGCAGGGATAAAGATAAAGAAAGCCGGACCAAAGATAAGGCTGACAATGCTAAGAAGAGCGATGTTGAAAAGCTCGAGCGGGAACGAAGCGAGAAATCCGACCAAGATAAGAAGAATGACAAGAATGAGAAGAATGAAAAAGTTGAAAGGAGTGAAAAGAAATCCAGCAAGGACAAGAAGGCAGAGAAAGAATCATCCAAGTCCGAAGACAAGGGCAAAAATACTTCAGAGATTAGTGAGAGCAAAGAGAAGTCAGAGTCTGAAAATTGAGTGCTCTAATATCATGTTGGTTATGCCAACTCGCCATGCTCCTTTCGTAATTTAATAAAGCACGATATACTAGACTGTATTGATATAATGAAATAAACGAGTTCATTTACGGAGAAGAATAGTGACTGATACATATCTGATATATATTAGATACACACACACACACACACATATATTACAAGTGGTACACTTCATTTGCCTGTGTCCTATCCCTGGAGTAACAGAAAGCTTTACAGTTAAATAATGCTGAGGAACACCGATAGTACGGGTTTAATCAGTTAATTACATGGCAATTAGTTCTTGTTTCTTCACGAGACAATTGGTTCTCTCGTATTATTGAGTATTACGAGAGAAACTTAATCTTTGTATTGCTGCAGTTGCATTAGGGAGGTGAGTGGTGGGGGCGAAACAATATGTGTGACTTGGTGTGACTCAGTAAGTATGGTTAGATCGGATGGACCGGATTGGATTAGGTTATCATATTTGACATTAGTGGATGTTAGTGGAGTTTGGTGTCAGTTGGTGAAAGATTAAATTAGCGGGGCTGAAAAAGCTTCAAAAACCACACGGATTATTACATATAAATGGATGAGACATTTCAGTCTAACGTAATCTGCAAGTCAGCGTACATATAGTCCTACCCGCGTACCGTGCTTGACACCTATCAAACTATATATACACACACACATACTATTTCGTCCTCCCCAAACCTGTGATTCATAGTTGGTGAATTGTTTCAATGGTGAAAATGACACCTCAAGACGAAACAAAATTAAAACGGGGCTTATCTAAGGCATGTACCATGTCTGCTTCGTGTATGTGCTTGAGTCTTCAACAAACTGCGGTTCTATATTTTTTTACGCGTACAATAATCTAATAAGAGCAACATATTGTTTTTTCAGTATCAAAATCCCGATATAACCAAAAAGCATATTCTTGATGTTTTGAATATATATAAAGGTTTACGATTTGAGGTGGAATCATTTGGTAAATATGTATATCAATATTTATTATGGCTAAGTGAAAATCACATCTTTATTTCTCTGTAATCTCCATTGTTATCTAGCTAGCTAGAAACTACATGGTTGTTGTTTTGTTTAGTGTTCAATGATGGATCCCACAAGGAACTGTGTAATTTACAAGGAACTATACCCATTTCTTTTAAAGGTAAAACCTTTTTGACATCTGATTTCCTATATTTTATTACACATATAACATTGTAGGTGCATATTACAACATTCCAATATGCATATGGTTGATGGATACGCATCCAAATAATGCACCCATTTGTTATGTGAAGCCAACATCTGACATGAACATTAAAGTCAGCATGTATGTGGATCACAATGGGAAAATTTATTTTCCATATCTTCATAATTGGTTGCCTGTAAGAAATATTTAATTCAAGTGTATTAGCAAAAAAAGAATTGATCTCTAAATGGAACATTTTCTAACGTGATTTCTCAATTCCAGCATCATTCTGACCTTCTCAGTCTAATACAAGTAATGGTTGTGAAATTTGGCGAGGTACCACCGGTTTATGCGAAACCAAGGCATAAAGCGAAAACTGGTGGGACACCTTATCCCATTCAGCGTATGTAAAGTGTACTCCCGTTCATTTACTCGATCGTTAGTAGCTGGTAAATTAATAAGAATTTATGCCTAATCAAATTTCTATCTAGCTTTTATGCCTGTTCCTGCGAGTGGAACAAACTCTTCCAATGCCGGTTTCCCACCATATCCACAAAATTCTCAATATAGTGGTGGTAATAATGTGTATCCACCATATCCAGCGGCGACTGGCTCCGGATTTCCATATGGACGATATGGATCCTTTCCCGGGTCGGGTAATACTGGTTATGCGCAAAACTATAGCGGTTCCTATCCATATCCGCCATCGACTCAACCAGTAAGAACAGGCTTTCAATATAAAGCTTTCATCTCTGCCTCCTCCCATATATTTATTTTATATGCATAATTAATATGATTCAATGATATTTCAAGTCGCCAACCATTCCGGGTAGTTCAGGAGGTGGTTCCGGGACAATTACAGAGGAGCATATAAGAGCTTCTCTGTTATCAGCAGTAGAGGATAAACTACGCAGGAGATTAAAGGAACAATTTTCGCAATTGCAAGCTGAATTGGAAACATTGCGAAGAACTCAACAAGAACTTGCTAGCGGATCCGCCCATCTTTGCGATTTGTTTGAAAAACTGAAGAAAGAAAAGTTGGAGCTTGAGAAGAATATAACAATATTGCAAGATAAGGAAGCCGAATTGGAAAAAGAAATATCAAAGCTCGATGATAATCAGTCTATCGATGTAGACGAAGCCGTGACAACTATTGCTCCACTTTACAAGCAGTAAGTAGATACCAATTAATCGAAAACCTTCTAATTCCTTGTAATTTCCTGTCCGAATGATTTTCTCATATTCGTTTCGCAACGCGACTTGATATTGTTACCAGAATGCTGAATGCGTTTGCCGAAGAAGCAGCAACAGAGGATGCTATCTATTACTTGGGCGAAGGTTTACGTTGTGGAATCATAGACTTGGACGCCTTTTTAAAGCAGGTCCGGCAACTTTCTCGACGGCAATTTATGCTTAGAGCACTGATGCAACGCTGCCGTCAAAAGGCTGGCCTGGCTGGCTGAACTTGATTTTATCCCACATTTTATATGGTCAATTATGCAATAAATTTAGTGCAAACATTCGTTGACGTATTGGAGTAATTGAAACAATTCGGAAGGTCTTGTTTAAAAGATTTCCAAATAGTTCCAGTCTGGATACTCCCGTCGCATTATTAATTATAATCGATTATAGCCCTCGCACGATATATGGATAAAGCAATTTAGTAATTGTTCCGCGAAGCTTGTCAACTGTAAAGAGAGATATTGGGAATGGATTGGATTTTTGTTGTCTACTAATTTAAACAATCTAATATGTTCCCTCGTCGTAAAAAGTGGTAAAGAAACATGTACAGGAATATCTGTTCCTTTTATAATGCACAACTGAATGCTCTGTACAATTGTTCGTTCTCTCCAATAACAAAGGTGAATTCCAAATGCATAAATAGTAGTGGAAAAATGATTCCCTGTAACACCTTCCTTTCTTCTAACATGGTTGAAATCTGAAGGTGAATTGTTCCTGGATGCCTCTGTAAGAGACAAGCAGATTTTATTCCTGCAATTATCATTAGGATGGTAAAAAACATCTTACCTTGACAGTGACTTTGAAATCGTACCTATACATAAATCCCAACGCACAACAAGAGAAACAAAACTCCAAAGCCAGAAAACAACGCAGCTACTAAAGAAATTAATAATTCTTTGAATATGTCTCTTGTGAACTTGGTACTTGTAACTTCATATACGAAGAACCAGGCAGTGAAGAAGACTCCAATCCCCAATAATAATATTGCCAATACAGGAAAGACTGCTGGGTTTATCGGAGAGATATATCTCGTCATAGATTCAATTTCCATCTAAAATAATCAAGAGAGGGAGAAACTTGAGACTTAACACATTTGCATTCTCACATGTTGAGACAGACTTATGTTACCAAACTTGCTATTTAACATAGCCCAGATTGATCACCAACCATTTTCAGTAAAACTGACGTACCATTTTTATACTAGCTGGAATTGCCACTTGTGGTCAAGGAACCGGTCGCCGCTTTTGACGTGGCTCAGTAAGTGCACAGTGGTTAGGTTCGTAGATAGCTGGTTTACCAACGGAGTTCAATAAATTGAATCAAATAGAATCCACAGCGATATTTAAAAGAAAGAAGGGATTTCAAGAATTCCAAAAATCTCCAATTGATATTAATCGGTGATATAATATAAAAGAATGACAGCAAGTGTGTTTCGAACTACTTGAACTTCTCTGTGTTGTCAGCTTGGAAGAGCAAGTGAGAGGAATCAGAAGCAGGAAGCTGCGACATATACATACATCAATATAAGTATATGCTGCGCCGGGATCTGTAGCATTTCAACGTGAAGTTGCATCCTCTAACAGTAACCCGCGGCATTTTGAACTCTCAAAAGCGGCAGTTCAGACGAACTGTCCTTCTCGTTCTACAGATTACGGATGAACACAATGGATACGCAACAATATAGTCCTCTAGATAGTCGCGAGATAGCTTTCTACATGCACTGTAGTATGTAGATGGTGACGACATATGTGATGCACTTACATGCACTATACTACTACTACGCACTAGTGCATATAGTCTCAAGCGCAGTGTCATCTTTATATATATATATTATTCCCTTCCATGAAACGCGCAGCAATTGACGAACGGGGGGGCGGGGTTCTCCATGTACTAATAGTGTAGTAGATTATATATAGAGATATATATATGTGTTGGTTATATATCTAGTATCTAGTTTCTAGTAAATCTACTATACTTTAGCCTGGTATAAACACTCTCCATATTTAAGTAGATAAAAAATCTGTAATAAAAGAACTGAGAGCAATTAATAAACGGGCAAGTTTCACGGCATCCCTGATCTCTATATATATATATCACTCAGTTGAAGAGAGAGCTAGCATCATCCTGATTATTATAATATATAGATATATATTGATGATCAATCCACCTTTTGATGGTTTATTGCTGGGTAGATAATATATATATATATTCATACGACCCATTTTCGTAACTCTGTGATCATAAGGCGGAACAAGAAGAAACTATATAATAAAAGATCGACAGAAATTCGATTTCGCACTAAAAGATGACGACAGACTCTTGCCTCTCAGATCGATTCTCCTTAAAGTGGAATAATTTCTCTAACAACTTGAGCGCGGGTTTTTTATCTCACTTAAGTGAACACGATTTAGTGGATGTTACATTAGCAGTAGAAGGTCATCTAGTGCAAGCACACAAATTAGTGCTATCTGTCTGCAGTCCGTACTTTAGAAACATATTTAAGGTAAGATCGCCAGGAATTGTAACCGTATTAGCGACCCGAGTGTTGCTGTACTTAACTCAAAACTGCGAAGATTGGTTTTTAGGAAAATCCTTGCCAGCATCCAGTTATTATTCTCAAGGATATAAAATATGAAGAAGTGGAGTCATTACTCAAATTTATGTACCAAGGAGAAATAAGCATAAAACAAGAGGACTTGTCAGCTTTTCTTAAAGTAGCCCAGGCACTGCAAATAAAAGGGCTAGCTAGTGAATTGGATTTTCCGGAAAGTGACGAAAGAATCCCATTGGATGATTCAGTCGACGAATCTAAAAAAGAAAGCGATTCGCCTGAAAAACGAAAGGGAGACCATGGGAGTCCAAAGAAGAATCCCAAGAGAAAGAAACATGCCACAGCACCAGAACGCTGTGAATATTCGTCTGAGATATCAGGAGAAATTATAAAGGGAGAGGCTTCGCTGTTATCCAATGACGATTCGTATCACTCTTGGGCGACAGAGGATACTACACATTTCTCTGACTTTACTCCCACTGATTTGGCAGGTGCAGGGCCTTGTGAAGAGGAGAATGATCAAACAGGTAATTTGCACTTTCCAACATTCGAATAGCATTGTTATTTGAGAAAATCTTTGAAGAGAATGGAAAAGAGAAAGAAGAGGGTAGTTTTATTGTCGCTGGTTTTACAGCGATAGAACCTGTGACATATAGACTATCTGCCCGTGGTAAGCCGCAATTAGTACACGAGGGATATGTGTACAATTTGACATCACGTTCGGAAGGATTGAATCGATCGCATTATCGGTGCGCGGAACAACATCGTGGTTGCAAAGGTAAATGTGCCGTAATTGCGGAAAGATTCATGCCGACAGGGGTTCACGATCATAACCATCCGCCTGGTTATCAGTCGGAATACAACTACAGGAAAAGAAAAGGTCTCGATCCTGAACCTAATTAAGTCGATGGACTCGTTTCCATTTGCGGAAATGTGTCAATAAAATGGGGAGATTGACATATTTGAAAAGCCAAACGTTCCTGAAGCACAGTATCCATGAAATGCTGGCCAAAATATATGTATTTAATTAATAGATTCCTTTGTATGTAAGCAATTCATAATAGCTCGTATAACAGGCGCTTAGTTTAAAGTTTCTTATGAATTTTCTTAAAAAATTGGCATAGTTTTAATGATACAATAGTTTATTCTGATGTATGCGATTTTAAAAACTTGTCATGCACTGTATAAACAGAATAATCGGTGCAATCTCGTTGGCAATGTAAAAACCCATTAGCCCCTTTTTCTGTCTTACAGTTGAAGTACAACTGTTTATTTGAACACAGTTTTCTTCCTCCTAAGAACTAATCGTAGTTAGTATCGCCTGGCCATTTTCCTTTCAAGCTTTCGTTGCTTTTTCTCACTAATTTCTGGTTGTTCTTGAGGAGGTGCGAAGAACCATGGTGCTAAAACTTGCCTCCAAAGTATCCAACATCCATTTAGTGGTGCCTGTTATAATGTGATACACTCGAATCATCAATAACTTTGACACATATAGAAAATGACTACCTTAAGAAACTGAAAATAAAGAGATAAAAGAATTCTTATCTAAATGTTTACCAATAGTAATAGTAGCCAGAAGTAATTCGATGCGAGTGATAAAGTTTGTGTTCCTGATGTTAAAATAATCAGGTCTTTGACATGTCTGTAATGAAATCAAAGAATCATCTCCACACAACAACTCTAATAAGAATTAAGAGTTATTCACAATGCAATATTGTACTTACTCAGCAATGCCACCTTCCATGTTAAGGTCGACACCAGAATCTACGAGTTGCCCAGATTCTGAATAAGTGGCATGAGCTATGTATGTCATAAATTGGTAGCTCCCTATATATACAATTCCAGAAAATATTGTTAAAGTCTGTAATTATAATATAATATTTGCTATAAAAAGATTACTATCGATTGGAGCGAGCTCAATTGTAGCTAGGATAGATATATAGCTAGCGGTACTTGGAATTTCTGTTATGAGATGGTAGTTTTTGAAGGAATGATAGAAAGTAGTGTAGAATATGTACACGGATCAAATAAGGACAACAGACAAAAAGAGTACGAGTACTCTAGTCTGACATTTGACATTTTTTTTCATGGTTTTCGAATTAAAACTGCATTGCACCGAACTTACAATTGCTAAACTGCTGAATTCAAAAAGCAGTATGGTTGTGCCGAGGTACACGCTAGCTGCTATTAGAATCATATTTCTATAAAACCTAAGAGTGGAATTGTTTTCTTCCACTATTTGTTTCGCCCCCTTGGTCGCTGCTTTACCCTTCTTCGTCTGTGAAATATCGTGAAAAATTAATTAATCGCGGAAGATCATCGGTCAAGCCTGAGTACCATTGTCCAATGAGATTCTGCTTTTCCAAGCATGAGAAGACAATTATGTACATTCTTCATAAGGAAGATGAATTAAAACATCACTTTATTTGTATAATATTGCAACTGTAGAAAAAACTTACAGACATATTTTCTATTTATTGTTTGTCCCGTAAAGGAACTCCTCTCCGTAAACAGGGTAGATGGGTCAGATACAGGTGGGGACTGGGGACAATCAAAATTGACACGTTACCAGAAACTAACCTGCTGGTATACAGAGTATAACAGTTGGTACTTTTCATATATATATGTAGCATCGTGTATCTATCTCTGTGTTTGTGTGCATATATGTATGTATGATATTGATGCGTATGCGTGCATTCGATCGCAGCACGCACCAAGTTCAGCGAGTTCAAGTCATAGTATAGCCGTATAAGCTCTGCGAGACCTCGATGTGCCTCGGTGTAGTAGACAGATAAGATAGGAGAGTGACTGTGTCGTGTGAGTAGGCCTATAACAGTACGCAGCAGCACCATAGCAGCAGCAGTCCACTGACACACCTGGAAGCCGGAATGTACGAACAGAACTGCTTGGATTGGAATAAACTGGAACTTACTGGGATGGGACTGAACTGACTGTCATGGAGAGTGAACTACAATGCGAAGAACTTGCGTTTGTCTTTTAAATATTGATTTGTACGCCGAGAAACGGCTGTAATGTGCCAATGATGAGTTTTTGTTTGGCAAACTCGTTGCTCGGCCGCGGCTATGGGATCACATTAGAATTACGAGGAACCTAGCATAAGTACGTGAATTTGTACTACTTTTGAAACGTCAAACCTACTTCACTTACTACCTACGACGCAAACATCACCCTTGCCGGGATATTAAAGTTTCCCGTGCGAATTGCACATTTTCTAGTTAGGTCCGAGTCCTTCCGAATATTTCTCTCATTCCTTGGAATGGATTAGGCTAGACTGGTTAATGAAGACTTTCTTTCGGTCAACACTAGCCTTACGCAACTGACGGAGTTTATCTGCCCAAACCCATTGGTCTCTTGACTCCAGTCCAGGCCAGTCCAGTCCAGTCCAGTCCAGTCCAGTCCAGTCGACTATCTGTAGACAGAGAGGCTTACCTGAAGTAGAAAGCTCAAGTAATCCTTCATCCTTATAGTGTTGTTGCTTGTTGCATCCTTAGTTTTGCAAATCCTTAGTTGATTAAAAATTAAGTCCCAATAGAATTTCACCAAATGAGAGAGTGAGAGAGTGAGAGGGGGGAGAATAATTGTGTGATCTGGAATCCTTCTTATCGTAGACTATATTGTGCAAGAGAAAGATATTTTCAAACGCAATGATACATAACAATATTCTTCTTTTGTCGACTAATCATTTGTATAATAATAATTGGCCTCTGTTAAGGGCTTCCGCTCAAAATCGGATTTAGAATCTAGTACGGAAACTTTATAAGCGTATAAATTCGTTTCAGTTTATTATTTATAATGGACCATGCACTAAGTATAATCAAATATGCAAGTGTTACTATCAACAGACACTGGTGTACTGCTGATAATCCGTACTTTCAGGTAAAGAACTGTGATTTCATGATCTTTGTATCGTTCGCTGTATCACTCGAGAATTCGTCGCTCTAGTTTCCATGGAAAATGAGTCCCTTCATGTTTTAGGGTATACCATCGAGTTTGAGTAAAATGTTGCTACTCTAAACATCTGGCAGTCGTTACGGAATTTGGGAGTAGTGAAATGGACTCCCCGCCATCGTGTTCGCTGAGTGCGACTGGCCCCTTAAGTGACCTTGGTAGCAGTGGAATAGGTGGCTCCATTTCTAGCGATTCAGTTCGAGCACATCTCGCGATCGAGGTACTTCCTCTTGTCCATGCAATTGTAGTTCTAAATGCTAAACAATGATTGAGGATTATCTTAAATAGAACAAAATGAAATGGTTGCATATACGATTCATTGGAAATCGTGCATATATTACAGATGCAAGAGAGCGATATAGAGAGCAAGTCATTGTCACAAGATTCCTTTGACTACTCGGATGGAATGTGTGGTGAAAATTTTAATACTTTGAAAAAAGGCCCAGGTTGGGGAGATGCTGATGGAAAACTAGAAGTAGAAGTGGTTGATGTTGCGATAAAACCACCGCCGGAGTTTCAAGACAGTCCGTCGCCACCAGATTCAGAATCGTCGTCGGCACCAATCCTTAGCGATGCTCGATCAATGACAGAGAAGACACCAGGATGGATAGACGACTATGCAGAAAACTTGGTGCAATCAGTGATTGAGGAAGCTCTGGCGACGTCTTGCCGTATTTCATGGCCGGAGGGGAGAATAGCATCGGGGAAGGCGGCAATAAATCCTGCACCAGTTGCTCCACGTAACAATCACAATCCAAAACGATTATGGGCAACTGACTTATTGACACCCTCTTGTCAAGCAGCTGCGACTCTATCAATCACGCCATACAGTACCCTGAATCGTCCAAATTCTCGCTGCTCTTTGACATCCTCCCGCCTGTCGAGTTCACACAATTCAATAAACACTGCAGGCTTAAGTCACAAAGCCGACGACAGTAGTTTTATTACGTCTGCAATGTCTCATGATGTTTTGACAACAAGTGAGATAAGTGATATGTACAATGTGCCCTTCGATTCTGACATTTATACAGTGCCGATAGACGTAGTTAGACCACTGCATGACCTTCGCACTCCGCAGCGACCAAAGCGTCATAGACATCATCGAAAAAGGAGGAGAAATGTGTCTGCTAGTTCGCAGAGTGAATTGGAAGCACACATTCAACAAGCGAGGCATTATTGTGGAAAGCCACGCGCTATTACTCATGTGATAAAGTCTCAGAGGTTGCTCGCCGAAGTGTGCTGCAATGAAGCGGGAAACGGTAAGCGGCATAGCGTTCCGGGTACGTCCGGTAGACATGGTTCACGTACCGCAAATGGACATATGCATAATATCGGCGAGCCGATTCATATGACTTTGCATGAAGTGCGTCAGTACTTGCAGACTCTGTACTCAAGTTCTAGTGATTCTAGTGAAAATAAACTTAAACGCGATAATAAACCTCCGATAAGTCATGTGCCCATACATCTCGGTATGTCAAAAGGTGTTAGTGTAAATAACAATAATAGATATAGTAATCCACACACCGATTCACCGACGGATACTCCAATTTCAAATAAAAGCAGCAATGGTCTCATTCACAATAATAATAACAACGCGAATACCAAGAAGCACAAGAAGAATACCTTTGTTGCCCTAAAACACAAGAAAGTCAGAGAAGAAGCGCACAAAGACAAAGTTGATTCTGAAAGGGAGAAGATCAAGAAAAGTCAGCGTAATTTCTCTCTCAATCTTAAACAGACGCTTTGCAATATCTTCAGATTCAGACGCTTGGGTTCTCCAGACCATTTTGTAGAGAAGAGAAACAGCATTGTGCAGGGAGAGATTGTTGAGGAGGAAGAAAGCGTAGACTCGGATCAGCACGCTAATAATAACAATACTACTACAGACATCGAATCTTCGCAAAAACTGCCTTTTTTTAAAAGAGCACTTCCACCTTTACCAAAGACTAATGGACACGTGGGTGTCGAACAAGCAGAAGATGCGCTCACGAGTATGGTATCGAAATGCGACAGTCCGCCTTCCGCTCAACAGATACCAGCTGCACCTGTGCCACCTCCACTTGCTCCTATATCTGCCACTGCTCCTGCCACTGCCCCTGCCTCTGTTTCTGTCTCTGCCTCTGCCACTGCCTCTGCCTCTGTCCCTCCCCCTGCACCTGCCTCTGCCACTGCCTCTATCGCTACCCCTGCCCCTGCCCTTGCCTCTGCTCCTGTCATTGCACCTGTCCTAACTCCTGCCCCTGCCACGGCCTCTGCCTCTGTGCCAGCCTCTGCCGCTACTGCTACTCCTGCCGCTGCTCCTACCGCTGCCCCTGCCGCTGCCGCTGCACCCATCCCCGTCACCGTCCCCGCCCCTGTCCCTGCTTCTGCTCCTGTCACTGTCTCCGCAACTACCACTGCCTCTGTCTCCATCTCCATTTGCGCCTCTACTTCTGCTTCTGGCACTGCCATTGCCCACAATCATCCCCATACTCACAGTCACTCCCATATTCATTCCCATAATCATCCACATCCAAAACATGATGAAGAAGCTACCGAGGATATCAGCATGGATTTCGCTGCTAGCATCGAGAAAGTCAAAGATGTGTGTAGCCTTTACCTATTTTCTGATTTACTTGACTCTCTGTCATTGTTGTTCGCATTGCAACTTTGACTTTTCTTTCACTCAGTATGGTTGGTATTGGGGGCCGATATCAGGTGAAGCTGCAGAGAAGATTCTCTCGAATGAACCGGATGGTTCATTTATCGTTCGAGATAGCAGTGATGATCACTACATTTTCTCCTTATCGTTCAGACTCAACAGTTGCGTACGGCATGTGAGAATAGAACACGATCAGGGTGAGTAACAATATTCCATGATACAGATGAATTGCACGTGCGGCTGTGTGTGTGTGTGTGTCCGTCTGTCTGTGTGTGCCTGTGTTTATACACGCGCGCGCGCACGCACGCACGCACGCACGCACGCACACGCATATAGATGGGGGAGTGAATTTGTTCCTTTTTGTGCAGGTAACTTTAGTTTTGGGAGTTGTACAAAATTTAAGTCCCACACAATTGTGGACTTCATAGAGAGTGCTGTAGAACATTCACGCAGTGGACGCTATCTGTTTTTTCTCCATAGAAGGCCAGTGTTAGGGCCAATGCGGGTACAGCTTCTACATCCAGTCTCGAGATTCAAGCAGGTTCAAAGCTTACAACATACATGCAGATTTGTTATACTAAAGATGGTACGCAGGGACCTTATCCCAACGCTACCGTTACCGCGTCGACTGATCGATTACTTGAGTACGCCGCATTACTACAGCGAGCAATTGGCTGAACAAGACGATAGAGCCGAGTCCCCTGTCAGTTCATCCACCGGTGAATTAGAGAAGATCTGTTTCACACCACAAGGCCTATCGTGAGGTATAAATGCACCAACACCCCATTTTTATAGGAATTCCTACCTTACTCGCCAAGTACTTGCTACTATGACCCGTATGAAAGAGCACCAACGTACGTGTGCCTGATTAATCTTTTCTGTTTATTCTCTTCACGGTTGTCGTTCACTGCGGAAACAGCAAACTGTTTCTAAGAAGCCACCATCTACGCGTGCCACACGAGCTTTAAATCACGCTTTAAGTTCTCAATTGGGCTTATTTCGGGTATAAGGTTCTGAAATCCGGCCCATGCAGTACATGTGCAGATATACATTAAGCATAAGTGATAGTATTTATACTCGAAATCGGTAGTTGACCAAGATGAGTAGTAGAAGGTGAGAGACGAAGAAAACCAGATTGCAATGGAGACCAGTGAAATCCCGTTTGGGTTGAAAGTAGCGTCGTGCTTGCCACTTGAACCCAGTAGGATTTAATAACCGTAAAAAGCACGAATATAGCTGACGGAGCTTTGAGTTTGCTGTCGCTGGTTTGATCAATGATTTCATTTACGTTCAACAGTGGACAAACTGGTTATTCATGGTAACGCTTTGATGGACAGTTTTCCGAGTTATCCCTACTCGAAAGTAACACTTAGCGTAGCTTGTATAATAGATGCTTAGTAATCTAGTTCGCCGTTATTCTTCCACTAAATCGAATTAATTCGGGAAAATTTGTTCAAACAATCGGATAATCGAGACAACTCCGTTTGTAAGCATGAAGACGCGGGTAATGACCGCGTGTAATACCGGTACTCTGGTTTTATGGTGGAGGGAACGAATTGGACAGTTGCTGCCGGATTCCCAAAGAGTGTACAGTAGCATCGTTCGGTCAACTGGGTTATCTATGTAGCATCTTTCGTATATATTTCGTATATAGATAAAGAAGATTGAGGAATGAATTGTAACATGATGTATGGGGCTCCATTACTGCTCTTCATTTGAATGCAAACGCGAGAAGTTGGACTTTTGTGGTATTTCAGTATCTGTTTTGATAGTAGGAAACCGCCTAGTCTTAGGCGTAATACCTGCTTACGGTCTGCGATGAATTCAGTCCGGAAAAAGCTTCGGTAGATATTTCTACTGATTCGAATGTTTTATCGAATGATCCAGAGGATCATTCTATGGTTTTGTGTACTGTAAGCAAAATGATCAAGAGTGTACTTAAATTGTACAATTCTACCAAATGTAAAGCCATTCCATTTCTACGGTGACACGAGATGTGACGAAATTGAAAGTAAATTTGAATCCTGTTCACTTTCAACAACCGTAAAGCTCTTCTGCTGACACCTATTAGTGTCTGGTGCTGTATGAAATTATCGGCCAAATTGAAGGATTTTGATTCCTTGTATTATGCCTACTAGCCGATATGTGAACGAGCTCATCTACCGTTCTTACCCCTACATAGACCTTCATTCATATTCATGAAGGATCATAGTAATTGTACCGCATTCAAAGCAACGTAAGTACTACTCGGATCGGTTGGATGAGAGGACTAAAATTGTACAGAAGTAGGGAGAGCGGCAAGAAATAGTGCGCCAGATGCTACGGGTTTATTTCTGCTTACCCTCAGAATCGAGTAATTGAATGAAAGGACAGGACCTAAGTACATAGGATAGGGTGGATGGCGTCAGAAAGTATAGGTGGATTTCACAATTTCTATTGATGAATAAATGAACTGATAGGCACGAGGTTCGGGTGAAATTTTAGCAAATGCTAGAACAACATATACAATATTCATTTTTGCCCTTTGAAAAAAGATCAGCATTTTATCGATCGGATAATCAGAGCCGTTACTTTCCTAAATTTATGGATTCTTTGACGTTGTACAGAATGCGTAATCAGACGCAGGAATGGTTATAGATTTTTGGATGACATTTTTTTATACGAAATGTGTATACTAACTGTTGTTAGATGTATCGGCTTCATCAGCACATTGTTGTTTTATTTCTTGAGCAGTAACGATCTAACTAGAGGTAAGAGCCATCGGCAATACGGCAAAGGAAAGTCTATCATTCTGATATGTAAGTTTGCTTTTTTATGACTTTATCGTGCGATTACGAGAGAAATAAGGGCCCAGATACAAGGATTTCTCAGAGTTTCATTTATGTCGAATACGGTGACTTTTTCAGTACCTATCCCGAGGGATTTTCCATTCAATATACACGTGGTAGGTTCGGCAATACACAGCCGTTATAATGAAGTTGCCCGAAACTGCAACATCTAAACATATGTGAGGCATAAGATATGTAAGTATATCTAATGAGTAAAGGCACCAGAATACCTCAGTCGCATACAGAGGTATATAGCGCGACGTTAGTAACATTTTGTAATGAATTTACTTTATATTACTATATGTGTTTTGCATACGTACTCCTACTTGTACGAGAACTTGTGTAGTGCAATCTTTTGACTGAATGGTACTTGGATGACATCAAGGGAACTATATGCTCGTTTCTGTGCCAAGTACATATACGTTCTATAGAGTTAGAAATACCAATCGCATCTAAGTTCTAAGTATTATGTTCTCTTTGTTTCCATCTAAGATCACATCACGTGTAAAATCTGAATTTTCATCTTTCTGACTTTCACGACTTGCAAAGCCATATGTGATATTATATTCTTCTCGTGTTGTTAGTATTCTCTTATTGCGAGTACTATTACTACTATTGCTGCGTTTAAATTAAATTTTTATTACTGATGATACTATGAGAACTGTTATCTTTATTAATACTCTATTGTAATGAGGCCGCGGCCACTTTGTGAGCGCCCAGTGGTAACCATAGTGCAGGAAAAGCGTAAATTCTGGATTGCGTTCAAATAAATCTTGTTAAGTGATATTTGTTTATTCCGTACAGTCGCTTGGCATAGAGCTATTATTTATGTGTGTTGTATACCAAAGTTATGAGGTACGACGACCGTACTCAAAGTTCAGACTTGGATTATGAATCTCCTGATGAACGTGGCGTTAACTTTCGTTACATTGAAAAGCATAGTATAAGACTTCGGATCGGACTAGCCGAGTTACCGGGGAAGAGCTACGGGAGAACCTGTGGAGAGAGAATGTACATTCATAGGATAAAGGACCCCTAACCATTAAAGATCTTGATTTAGGCCATGTAAATAAGTAGTTTCCTATGGGGAGCCCGTGGCATTCGCAATAATGTACTTTGATTACGGTGTGAGCCTGTGCGTCAACCCTTTTACTATATTTCTTACACATACTTGATAAATCCTAGTCATTGAATAGCGCAGATTACGTTAGACCCCAGTATTGTTTATTAATAAATGTCCATTTAATTATCAAAGCGTGTATTTGTTTCGCTGACTACTGATATTCTGAAATATCGTGAGAGAGCGGACTATATTCGGCTAATGCGCCCCAGCCGTTAGTGTTGCATTAAAGCGACACTAATTCTTCCCGAATTCTTACCGGCTACATGGAAAGAGTTACTAAGTTCTGCAAAATATTAATGTACCATCCAATTTCTTAGGTGTACCGTTCTAGTCTAATTTTAATTCGTCACCGCAAGTTCGATTGTTGTTAGAGTGATGAATGCACGATAATCAGCCTATGACTATGAGAGCTTTTAATTTTGTAAATATATAAAGTTATGCAAGATATAGTTTGAATCATGTAAAAGGTATATTGGCGCCCTCGGTGATACCTTGATTGATAATCCAATCATTTTCCGCAAATGGCATTATGAGGAAAATAATGAAAGAGAGGAGTGAGACGCGCTCTTATGATCAGTGGCTAACTAATAATCGTAAACTTGTTGCTATCAAGTGCGTTTCTTAGTACTGAGAAGAAACACTTGCACGACTTCAGTATCGCCGTTCACTTGTAGTACTGATCTTTTAGTAAATTAAGAAGAGGAGGAGACATTGATATGACGAATCACAATGTGCCAGGTTCATTATTTTGATAACACACATGCCTTTTGATAAAGGGTGCTGCTCTAGTTTCGTGTCTTCTGTCTTTCATGTTTCTTACTTACAAATAATAGCGTCGTCATCTCATGAGCGTAGCGGATCCTAGTTACGCTTCAGCGTCAGCTATTTAAGTAAATAGTTTAACTATCGTTTTGTATGGTGAGCTGTCCTCAGGAAAAACTGGGACCTGGGTTTGAGTTTTTAAGATCCCAAGAATTTGTGCCATCATACACGCCCGAGCACAAGAAACAATTCTTGATCTACTTGAGTACTTGGGTCATCGTCGCAAGGAATAATCTAAGCATGAACGAATGCGCATGTATTTGATTACCCGTGTTTGTACTGCAATGTTGAGAATAAAATAAATTTTTTGAGATTAACACAGGTGGTTACAGCTTTGTCTGATAAAATATTTATTACCATACAACGATTAGAGTAAAGTGACAAATACCCGTATTGTTGAGACAGGTAACGTACACTGCTTCAAATGAAAGTTTACCCCCCGTTCGAGACAAGTCGCGCCTTGGATTAAGCGATCAAGTAATTAGAGCAAAGTTTCAAGCGGCACTCTCATTCTTGCATTAAGGTGGGATTCCAAGTGTTTTCCGTACTAATTTCTGAGCGATCCTCTCAAACTCTCCTCGGTCTTCCCGCCACATTTTGGCTGCATCGACATTTGCGCCGCTTTCGTCATTTGGCTCTGCCAACATACTGACTACGCTTAATAAAATTTTTTCTACACTTTGTACAGGACTCCATCTTTCCGCGCTACTTTCATAACCCATTGGGTCGTCGCCAGGAGCATGTAAAATACTTATGCATACTCTTCCATCCGGGTAAACTAAAGAAACAATGTGTTGTTTTGATTTAATCAGGCATGGAAATAATGGGAACCAGCGTTACTCCATTAAAGGAGAATAACAATATAAATAAATACGTACTATTTGGGTGAAACATTTCGCATGTAAACTGCATCTTTGGTGGACTTAGTGGATAATCAGGTGGAAATACAAGCTTGGCAGGGAATACGCCACCTTCGAAACATGTTCCTTCCGGACCTCTTTGGAGAAGAATAAAATCGTCATTTATCAGCGAAAAACGAGAGAAGTAGCAGAAACTTACGTGATCAATGCTTCCCATTCAAAAAAGTTCTCTTCATTTATTGGACCAGCAATAATGCCTTCGGGTGGATTTAGCGTCAATTCTAAAAGTTAGGGCATAAGGATTTCGCAGCTATAGACATGCAATTAATGAAGAAAAGCGGCGGAAATATTCGGGAGAACTTTTCCATAGAAATACTCTCTTGAGTAATTATGAATTTGACTCTCACGCTTGTACTCTGCCATTAACCGTCTTAATGCAGAACCAGCCATCCTTTTGATCATGGGTCTTTCCGGGACTTTGTCGGGAACAGCTGGGCCAAATGTCAATGTCAGTCACGGCGGTAGGATCGCTTGCTTACTACCCTTACCACCAACACCAACCAGTTATCTACGTCTTATTGCGACTCGTCTTGTGGGCTGTTGTGGGCCCGTGGCTGAGCCCAGCCGAGCACTGCGTGGAGCCGAGCAATAGACTATGGTATTTAGATAACAGTACATACAGTGGACTACAGAACAGCAAACTACCCCAGACGACCCGAGCGCAGACTACACTGCACCCAGTAAACTATTCTGATATAATTGTTTCTGATATCCATCTAATAAATCTAATCATAGTAGTGTTCGTATAATGCAATATAAGTGTACTGGTGTGGTGGTGCAGTGCAGTGCAGTGTCGTGGTGTGTAGATTCTATTTGCATACTATCTATTTACCGGATATAAAATAGACCGCAGCTCATCTAGACGATCTAGACTATCTGCTCCGAGTATATATTTCGTATCGTATATATATCATCTACCGGATATCGAAATCAAAGCAGTTATCGCGCTATTCCTTATATACAATTTTCGGAAACACTATGAAAATACAATTATAAAGATTGAGACGCAATGGCCTCACAAGAACATAAAGACCATGCAGATTTCGTAAAAAGTACGCACTCTACTTTACGTGCTGAAGCACGAATATATGGACCGGAGATTGCTTGGAGCGAACATTTAAAGCGCCGTGACACATTACAGGTAAATTCAAGTAATTGTTAATATTCATCAGCTGGAATTTCCTTTGTTTCACATTATTTTCAGAAATATGCTCAGTCGATGCGAGAACTTGCTACCCGTCATTGGAAGCAGCAGGTCGTTTCCGAGGGAACTAAAAACACTCATTGCAGGATTGAGTGGATTAAAAGACAGTGCAAGGATTATTTCTTTCATGGAGGTCGTCAAAATTATAATGAAAAGGAAGATGCAATCAGGGTGAAAATCAAGCAGGACAATCAGGCTTCTATTGACTTAGACAATCCGGATAATATTGAGAAAGAATCGCAAGCTCTTAAAGTCTCCTTGCTGGATGTTGGAAGCTGTTACAATCCTTTTGCTCTGGACCCTGCATTCGATGTAACCGCTATTGACCTTACAGGTGTGGATGGTTCTGTTTTAGAATGTGATTTTCTCAATGTCAATGTTGGAGAGAAAACGATTGTTTCGGAAAATGGACAGGAGATTTTGCAATTCTCAGCAAATGCGTATGATGTTGTGGTATTCTCTTTATTCTTAGAATATCTTCCATGTCCGAGACAAAGATTTCAATGTTGCGAGAAAGCCTATGCGTTGTTAAAACTAACTGGTATATTAGTTATTGCAACCCCAGATTCTAAGCATGTCGGTGCAAATGCCAACATAATGAAATCATGGAGATACGTATTGAGCGAAATGGGATTTATGAGATTAAAGTACGAAAAATTGCAACATCTCCATTGCTTGGTATTTAGAAAATGTCTTTTCAAGGATGTAGCTATCAGATGGTCGACTATGCAAACCATTTCGAATGGGAATCCATTGTATAAAAGTCACTCATCTATATTCATCCCCCAAGATTTGCAAAATTTATCTAAATCGTCATCTAATGACATCGATGATACTTTAAACAATTCAATATCATTCGACATCAACGAGTTGGTGGAAGGTTTCGCGGAATTACCGTATGAATGATTGATGATAGGAATGATTTGATAATTTAGCATTCCAATCTATTCCAGATGTATATGCTATGTACAATTTGTATAAAGTAACTTTTCAAAAAACTTATATTTAAAATAATAATTCTGAATTAAACAGTTTATTGGTTTGATTGGCCTGTAACAATAGCTGCTTTGACTACTTTCGTCTCACACAGACAAAAGTCATATCTCGTATCATCATCAATTGTGCATTGCTGCAACTTCATGGTGATACAGCAACGCCGCACCGCGACAGTGAGCAGTAATCTAATTTCAGGCGATCGAGTATTGTGAGCGTTGTGATCGAGCACTCATCCATCTTGATTCTGTTACGTCTACGGTCTTGGTCGAGGCAGCGATACTTGGTCGGCCATTTTGAAAATCTCTTCCATTCCCAGGGTCCGTTGGCAGTGCACGTGGTAAGTGGCTTTTCCAGAACATAAGACGATTCCCGGGTATTTAGTATTGATTGAGCAGTGAAAATATTGCGAAAAGATTTGTGATTGAGTGAGAATAATCTTCACAGTGTCTACCAAAGTGTACAATTGAATTTTATCGATAAAGTCATTGTGGTTAGCCGAAAGGATCGGAATTCAATGATGCTTAGAAAAATCGAGTGGATTCTTAACTTATGATATTTCAATATTATTTCTAATGTTTCAGCCCGTTCAAGATGTCGTCCCATTTGAATTGGATGATTATTCGCAATAATAATGCCTTTCTCTTGAAGAAACGCAGTATCAAAAAGCCATTTTCTACGGTTGGTATTTTTAACAAGATGCAACATGCTTTATTGACGATGTTTACCCTCTACAAGCAATGGAATCAGGTAAGACTTATTAAAATAGATCAACTTGTGTTACAGGAGCCAAACAACTTGACGAATTTGAGTAGCTACCGATATTCCGGCTTGGTTCATCGAAAGACTGTTGGAATCGTCGACACTCCTGACAAGAAAGGATTCTCTGTTGTCTACAAGAAAGCAAAAGCAGCAAAGAAACCTGCCAAGGCCACAGTGAGAAATACTATGAAGGCTGGAGCTCGCCGTTCCCTTCATAAACTCAAGAGGTTGCTTACAGCTAACAAGTATCGCGTTGATCTTACCAAGGTAAAGATATCGTTCCAACTATAAGTTCTACGGAGGCAATTTAATTTATCATTACAAAGAAGTATTATTTATTTATAGGCTGCACTGAGACGTGCGAGTGCTGTACTGAGATCCCAAAAGCCTCCACCTGCTAAGAAGACGCGTACGACCAAAAAGGCTGATTAATTTCTGTGCATTAATAAATATACATTTTTTAATGTAACTTTGTCTCTGGCAGCTGTGACGTGACAGCCACGTTCCGTAGGTTGTTTTAATTTCATGATATTCAATTCATCGTGTATTATGTCAGTTTTGCGTTATAGAACCGTGCGAACGTTACTGTCGCGGTATTGTTTTGCCTAGTGTGTCTTTCGCTATATCCATATCCCAATATCGATGAAAGGCATAATAACATTGATGAAAGGTGGGTTATATTCTTTTAGCCAAGTTGATGATAATCTTGGCCGCTTAATCTTTATTATGTTTTCAGACCCATATGGCAGAGGGTAGAACCAATCTTTTTTAGGTAAGATGGAATCCTATAATCTTTAAATTTGTTCCTGTGTCTGTATGTGATTTATAATGTATGATGAGAAACTTAACTACCAAGACCTATGAATGCCATGATTATATTTTGTATTTGCTATCTGATTATAGTACTAACGAGTAGGAAGGATTTTCTTTATCGAATGATTTTTTTTTCTAATTGAAAACCCGTTTTTTTAGGTTGCTGTGTCTTTGGAGTCATATGGATACATTTAGAAACTAGGTACTGCATTTTTTTAACATTGATTTGACTTTTTTCTTAGTCCATCTCTTTTTAATGATGATCACTTCTATCACCAAGATCTATGAATGCCATGATCAGTACCAGTATTTGCTGTCTGATAATATTTTATGAAGTCTCCAATCGTCCAAATAAAAAACAGCAGCTTTTTAATTTGAAACTCTTAATTACAGGACCAGGTTTACATAATTCTTCAATGTCCACTTTGCCCGGTAATATGCAATGTGAGTATATTTAATTTTATTTATAATTTTTTGTACGGCTCAGTTATCTGTTTGTCTTGATTATAATGATGAGAGTTGCAACCACCAAGATCTCTGAGTGCTATGATTATATAGTATTTGCTAACTGAACAATTCCTTATTAATACAAACTTTTATGCTTTTAATAGATAAGTTGTCTTATATGTTCTTCGTTTGCTTTCTCTTTGTAGATACCGCAGCCGAATAGGAAGAAGGACTATTTGAATGTTCGTCTTAAAATAAAAGGTGATTGAAATAACTATAACTTGCGAATAATAGAAGTAAATATTTAATTCGAAAGATATGATGAAATATTCACCATTGTCGATGATTGCTATGATTTTTGTGAAACATTTGCTACTTCTGATGTAACAACACTCAAATTACAATTAGCTTCAACGAAAATATATAACTCTAGCTAGAAATATTTTGTTTTACAGGTTGCGGTTCTTAATCTCCACCGACTCGGATACATAAAACACATCATATGTACTTGTGGAAGTTTGTTATATTAAATGAATAAAACACAACCGTTTAAATAAATGTTTTGTCACTTATATAGATAATTGTCCTATTTACTCCGCTTCCAAGTTTCTTTGTTTTCATTGCAATGAGAGAAACTCTGACTACAGTAGGGTAATTTTATGAATCGCATTTCAGACACCACTAGAGAGAGCTCTTCACAGATCATGTTCTTACGCGCATGCCTTCGTGTTCATCGATTCAAATTAGCAGGAGGCTGTGTGTTAATTAAGTACGTTGATTGCCATTGTGCTGCAGTGTGTCAACCCTGAGGTAGAGTAGTTTCTTTATGAGAATCATAAGCTTTGTCGTTTAGTCACTGAGTTGTAGAATTATGTAATATTAATTCATTAATGAGAGGCAGTCTCCACTTTTAACGGAGGGAAATTAATTACGGCGGGCAGGGCTTGGCCAGTGAACAAATATTTTAAAATGACACTTGATACCCATATATATATATTATATTTATACATAGTATCTACGCATCTGCCGAATATGAGAGAACTAACTATTAAGAATCCACTCTAAGGATGGCGAAGGCGTGGTTTTTCACTTCCATTTAAGTTCACATCCCATTTTAGCAAGTTCGTCGAGAGCAAATGAAGAGAGGATAATATAGCGCTTGCGAGACAGAGAGAGAGAGAGAGAGAAAAAAAGAGGGAGATGCAGAAAGTGGTTCAACAGCGCGGCCGAGAGAAGGACGGAATGGATAAGGGCGAAAGAAGGGAAAACAGCTCAGATTTGCCGTTGCCTGGCAGTTGGGGAAAAAAGTCAAGACTCATGAATAATGCAGGAGTGAAAGCCAGGCCGGCTGAAACAATTGCTGGGCGTCGCCCTACTCTTGAAATTACATCATCGGATTTTCCACGAAATTAAAACATTATATATTCTGCACTGAGCCCCACTCTACGGCCTGTGCTCATCTCTTCTGTCCTCTGGCTCTTCTCTGCTTCTCGCTTTCTGTTTTTCCCCCTTTTCGACTTGTTTGCTTCTCGTAGTCTTTAACTCTCCTCCCGTCACCACCGCCGCCGTCGCCGCCGCCGCCGCGCGACTCTCGCTCGGCGGTCCGGGCACCAGTCTGTCCTTCTCCCGTTCCTGCCACGTATTGACAACTCGTGTTGCTGTACAAACTGTCCATCCGGCACTTCCATTAACAAGGGAACATTTCTCTCTTCTCTAATACGAAATCGCTCAAACCTATATGTATATATACGTGACTTGCAATTTATTGTTAGAAGTTGGAGATTTGTCTACTGAATTAAGGTATCACAAGAGACCCCCTCGTATGGGGACCGACGGTGATTTTTACTTGCAGTCGAAAGGGAACTGATAATAAATTTAAAGCGGAGCAGGACGCGTGATTGGAAAGAACGGAAATATTCTATGGAAAATTCTTGGCGGACAGATTTCACAGCTTGATATATTCAAAGCGCTTAATTTAATGTGTAAACCCGTCCGTTAAAAAACGACGATTAGGTGTCGCTGCTGCCACTGACGTCGTGCTACTTTAATACTGCTTTACGTTGACATCGTTCATCTTATCGTCATTCGTTTCAAGCAGTTTCAAGCCTGGACACGTTCTCTAAAGATCTTTGACCAAACGGAAACCAGTGCTTCCTTGTTGACCTCGGTTCTCTTCTTGTGTCACTCCTCACACCTCCCTCCGCCCCCACTCCATTCCACTCCACTCCACTCCACTTCCCTCTGCTTCCCAGTCGTCAATCAGGCTTTTGCCCATCCCCTTTTGACTTTTAGCTACTCGTTGTTCATGTTTCTTTGCTCCGCATGTCCAATTTTTCCTTGTCATTTCTAACGCTGAGGGCCCTTGCCAATCTTTAAGCCTGGTAAAGGAATCCTTTCGATTCGAATCCATATCGATTCTCTAATGTGCTATACCATTTTAGCCGTTACTGCTTGCTTTTAAAAGGCAAAGTGTTTATCGAAACATCGAGATATTTGCTTAAACTTCCAGTTTTTATGTAATAGTCCGAGTAATGCGTTGCAGGTGAAGTTGTAATATCTACGAAGTTAAAAGGAACGTACGAGGAAGTCGAGCCAGTATTGCGTCAATTGGTTTTTGCGTCCTTTTATGGTTGATAGATCTGTCGCATATTCATATATGGGCAGTTTAGAATTTGTATTTCTTTTTTTCTGTTTTTTTCCCGGATTTTTTTGATGGATCCTCATGTTTTAAGTCAAGCATAGCGACGACACTGTCAATATTATTTTCATTCATTTTTTTTTTATGAATGAATATTACCAAAGATTATGACAGAGGATCGATCAATGAGGAATGGTGAGCGTGGAAAAAGCCTACATACACGATGAGTAGTCTGAGGTGCTATCAAATTTGTGAACCTGTTAGTAGAGAGGCATCTATGGTCGAGAGTTTGACTACACGTTTGACTCGATCAATCATCTGTCGATTTAGCATTGCCACATCTTTTTTGGGGGTTGAGGATAAAAGTAGTAGGTAGGAGCGACTTGAGAGATAAAGGAGCAAAGCTGGTGCTTTGAATTCGGAGAGTGGTAAGCCGGCTGGTCTCTCACTATAAAACAGCTGATCGGCCTCGGCGCAGGCATCAGTCGCTCTGTTCTTCTCTGTTAACTCAACTCGCCCTGTCGCTGACTGTGCCACCAACAACACCATGAAGGTAAGTGTCTCCCGATGTGTTATCTTCTCCTCTCTTACCTTCCTTTGTTTTTATTTTCAACTTCCTTAGTTGTGTCTTCCGGGAATTATTGATGGGTGTTTGCCCCTCTTATGTTTTCTCCCTACTAGTCAAGTCAACTACAGTTTTATGGCTTTCGCCTATAGAATATAAAATTTCATACTTGTTCAGATAGAGGTATGCATGACATTTTCGAGGCCGTGGATATTAAGTCAATCCCGAAAGATTAATATGCATATCATCGTAGTTCATATATGTTATGGACTAGCATTAAAACATTCATTTGCATAGTGGTAAAAAAATGTAGGATGGAAGAACGCGAATGTCTGCAAAACAAAACTTTACGCATCTGCACATAGGGCACAATTGAATGAACTCGACAACGTTCTCCGTCCAGATAGTTGATCAATCGTTCTAGTCTGATCTCTCGAAGTGAAATGGATATCGAGTAAGGACTTGAGTCCAAGCGCAGATCTTCTTTCCTTTCATTTGCACTTACAGGCTGTAGAGACGTAGGCATTATACATATGTATATCTCTCCCGCTTGGTACGACATTTACTCGACTTTACTCGACTCGACTCGACTCGACTCGACACCTCTGATCTTGGATATCTGCATATCTTTGGTTAAGTCAATTCGAAATCTTTCGGTTAAAGTGCAGGCTTTACAATTCCAGGAATATTGCATTTAGCAATTGTAGAACGTGGGATTTGCTCGGTTCCTAATTAAATTAACACACTCCCTACCTGTGCCATCTTTTTCAGCTTCCAAGCGTTCAATAAAACATTCTTGAAGAAGCGTATATTTGCTGCGTGTGTGCATGTTCTATAGAGTGTAGTAGACTGCACATTCTCCTTTGTCGAAGAAGGAGAATTTAAGGAAAGAAATTGGCTTGACTGGAAGGGAGACTTGGAGGGGAGAAACACGAATACTTGTCCGGGTGAAAGCAAGCGTCTCGTGTCTTGCGGTTAGAGATATGGATTGCAAGAAGGGAAGCCTCCCGTTATTGCATAATGTTCGTTATATCTGTTGACCGACTAGCTATGCTTACACTTCGATACTTCTCTATTAACAAATCAACGCATGGGATTGTATGGGTGCGTTTATTGACACCTGCAGACATTCCTTTTTGCCGCGCTATGCTATGTTGCACTGTACACTTCTTTCCTCTCACAAGTGGCCCGGCATGGCATAGTTGTGCGCGTTTATCGACTTGAGCAGAAATCCATCTAGAATCTAGGCGCATCCTATCCTGGAGCAGGACAGGGAGACGGTAGTTTCGGGCTCGGGCCGGCGCCGGCGCCGGTGCCGGTGTCAGCGTATGTATCTACATCTATATACTTACTATCTATGTACTTACATTACTTCCTGCTCCTTTGCGGGTGACTCTAATGTAGGTTGAAACTCCATCAGGAACGATCCGCTCACCATAATTCCAATGACTTCTAATGCATTAGGGTAGAATACACGGATGCACCATAGCCACAAAAGTAATTACACAGGCATATATATGTGTAGTCCTTGTACTTGCCGTTTATCCTAGATAGGTTAACACGAGAGACTGTGATTATATGAGAGAAGTAGAATGTGCTTGGAGTTCAAGGGCAGTCGTGTCAGTATACAATGTGGCCAACAGGGATAAAAGGCGTAAAACTCGGATTCGGGTCTCGGGTCTCCCGTAGCACTGGGGAAATGCTTGAGAAAGGAGTAAGAGGGGAGATCGCAGTCAAGTATCTCTGTTGGCCTTGGGCCACTTTAGCAAGAAGAAGAGCAAGAGGGGCCTCAGCTCGGCACGACACGACACGGCCCGGTCCAGTCTGGCCCTATTTTTAGTTATACTTTATCTATCTTTTTTCCGAGACAACTGTTTAAAATCGAACAAGAATTCTGCGGAAGTTCTTTTAAAAGGACCTCTTTGTCTTATTTGATTATAGGTCACGGTTATTTTCCTGGCACTGGTTGTTTCCGTCCTGGCAAGCGAGAAGTATACTACCAAGTATGACAACATTGATTTGGATCAGATTCTGAAGAGCGACCGGCTGCTGAATAACTACGTAAACTGCTTACTTGAACTCGGCAGTTGCACCCCTGATGGCAAGGAGCTTAAAAGTGAGTCAGAATTTCAAACTCGATTTATAATAATCACAAACTCTGTATATATGTATTGTATAAACGAACCAATTCTTATATATTCATAAATTTCTATTGCATGTGTGTGAGTATGTCGCGTGTTAAGGCGAATAGGTTTGTTCGGTGCTTGTTTATGCGGGGTATTTTACTGGAGGGATTCGGGGACTTGGACTTGGGTTGGCCGTTGGCCTTACTACTTACTTAGGTCTCAAGGGACCACTAGCTCCGAGACCCGAGATCCGAGACCCGAGACTCCAGATCCAATAAGCAATGCCACCCTGAGCATACTCCCACTAGTCTCGAGTAAGGCTAGACTCTTTCCCTCCTTTTTCCTCGGAGCTTGTCTCGCTGGCTTTCCTTCGGCGAATCGAGTGCGGGTCAGTGAGAATGATAGCAGAAAGCACTGTCGTGGACAACTAGGAAGAGAACCTTCCAACTTGAAACGTTGAAGTAAATGCTCTTGGTATATTTGGTCGATTCTGTTCTTGGCCACAATAGACAATAGTATTAGTAGTAGTTAATAGAGAAACTATAATCAGGGATATTAACCGAGACAATGAATAATGTGGTCGTAAAAGCAACAACGACCTTGTGCCATTGACCCTGTGGCTTTCATATTTTCCATATTTCTAGCTTCTTGGAACTTGAAAGCTCCCAACTTGCACGTTTCACTATCCCCCCGGGAAGAGGAAGCTTGGAAAGCTTTGCTTGCACTTCTTGTCCCGTCGAACCTCGACTTTCGAGCCATGGGCCAGCAAACGCCACACCTTCCTTCTTGTCTAGATAGTCTGTCACGTCATATCCAATCGATCTGCATATCTCTCTATCTATCTCTGCCAATAGGAGTATGGCGATTTACATATCTATCTGCATTGTATAGCTACAGCATATACATATAGTATACATAGATGGATGTATGGATGTATGTATATGGAAAAGTTGGTGATACACGAAGCATTGAAACGAAGCATGCATTTGGTCTCTTTTGAAGGGACGAAGATTATTGATGTGTTGTCTGGATATTTGTTGATAAATAATACGTAATTTGTTTAAACTTCAGAATCCCTTCCCGATGCTTTGGCAAGCGACTGCAGCAAGTGTAGCGAAAAGCAAAAAGACGGCAGTGAGAGGGTCATTCGGTTCCTTATAAACCAGGTAGGTCGCCCCTTATTTTTTCTACAGCAATAATTGGAATTAGAGCAGAGACTCTATTGTATGTACTATATATGTATTAAAGGGCATATTGAAGGGGATTTGGAAACGCCCTCTTATGTAAATGCCATGGAACTAGTTTGACTTTCACAACTGCTCGTTTCCACATTAGTTAGCTTCCCGATTTTCTTGGAATTTTCGAATTTGCTAGCTACATGCTGTCATAAGACTTTTAATAATATTTCACGAGGAAGACTTTGACAGTGAAAAAATAGGAAGTGATTTAGATCGATAGAGGGATGGGAATTTGGACAAAGTCAGACTGAGCTTCTAGTTTTAGCTTAGCCTGCAGTGCGTGATATCTTGTTAGTATCCAGGTCACAGAGTAACCGGTATTGCCACTTTGCATTTCACGTACTGGATACGAGTTGCCCTTTCCCTTTGTCCAAAGTGTATCTACAGTTTCTTAGAGAGGACTGAATCCCTGATCTGACGCTACCAAACTCTAGCAGACTCGGTTACTAGGCGTAAAATAGTTTAGGTGACTTTGCTGTCAAACTGGTTCTCTACCAGGGACTGCTCTTTGAATAGTAATTCGAGTTTTGAGCAGAGACACTGCTTGACAGCACACAACATCAAACCACACCACAGAGGTCATGGGTGTATGTCGTATTTTCAGAGACCACAAATTTGGGACAGACTCTCCAAGAAGTATGATCCTACTGGCGAATACAAGGTCAAATTCCAGGACGAGGCTGGCAAACATGGCATTAATTTGTAAATAGTTCTTAATCAAGAAAATCTTTAAGTAACTACAGAGTAAGTGAAACTATGCTGTTTCTTGTGAATACCAGGAGAAGACACTTTTTGATTTCTCTTTTGATTTTTATCAAATGTCATTGCTGAATAAACACTGCATCATACGGATGAATCTGATTATACCTTAAAAGTTTTGCGGACTGATAATTATGTCTCCGTTCCTTGGAGTTCGCAATATCTGATTTCATTATTTCTGACGCTCCGACAGCTTTGCCTTTCCTTATTCCTTGAAAGAAACCCCACGAAGAGCCAGGACTTACCACGTTTTTCAATCTTCCCGACATTATCCGGGGCTGAAATTTAATGGAGAATGTTTTCTTGTATCAAGAAAGAAGTGATATAAATTCCAGAGTCCTAGCTCAAAATTCATTTTTTCGCAAATTTTTCCATATGTACCCCTTCACAAATTTTCGATTTTTCGAAGGTTCTCGGACTCTGACGAACGCTTTATATTTCGATTGTTTGAGTATCAAAACGGAAAGAAAACATGAAACCAGTGGCAGAAATGCCGGAATTGTACCGAAAACACATGGAAAACCGATCTTGAATAATTAAGTTTCGTGGTTTTTGCCATGTTTTCCAAACTTCCCGACATTTTCCGGGGCTGAAATTTGATGGAGAATGTTTTCTTGTATTAAGGAAGAAGTGATATAAATTCCAGAGTCCTAGCTCAAAATTCATTTTTTCGCAAATTTTTGAGAGGAACAGACACTCACAAAATGTGTAAAGCGAAGTTAACAGTTCCTTCCTTAACAGTTACCTTAAAAGAGATAGTAAATTAGCGGATTTAGAATGGGCTTGGTTTAAATATATTCGCCGGCTTAATCCAGTGATTCCAATGCGACGTTCGTTTTTTGGTCTGACTGTGAATTCCGGTAGAATAAATTGATTTGCATCACAGAAATATCTAAGGTCAAGTTTACACTAATAAACGGAACAGTTTAATCTTAATTCATTTATGTTGGTACCCGTTTAGTAAAAGCTTTTACTCTGTCGTTCATATAAATTATAACTCCTTCAAGAGTAGAAGCCTTTACTTTCTTTGGTAATCTCAAGCCTTTGTGATCGCTTGGTTCAGTCCTTGGCCCTGTCATTATTCCTTCCCCAGAGCTTTATCAATGTCGACGCGGCGGCGGGACGGTTTGATGCTAACTTAAGTCCTAACTATGTAAATGAAAGACGAAATTAGTGCACGGCTGTCTTAAGGAGTCGATTTAAATGCGTCATGCCGGACAAAGAGTGGACTCGAATAGATCAGATGAGGAGTCAGTGCGATCTGGTATCTGCTCCGATTCTCAATTGGAGCAGGAGAGCGTATTCTAGTTGGCGAGTAGACCAATTTCTCTTTCCGATTTAGTATCAACGTCAATTTTACTTTAGGACGAAAATGAAAATAAGTGAGAGTGAGATACGAGCCCTTCGTTCCTTCCGATCATTATTTAATATTGATTAATTTGACAAATTCCGATTTACATAGATGGAGGTATGTAAAAATCGAATGCCCCTTCGTTTGAGCTGGTGACTGTTAGAATTGGAGTTGTAACTTTGCAAAGTAGTGGAAAAGGTTTGAGTGTTACTAAATCTCGCCTATATTGAAAAAGGAGGGCAAGTTCCTCTCAGCTTGAGCAATTTTCTTTTCTCTCTCACCCGGTAGCTCCGTGTGTACTTAGATACGTGAACGTACACACCTACCACGCGTATATGTATGTCTAGTTTAGCCGATTTCAACAAGTAGGAAATTCATTAGAGTCTCTTTGACTGGCTGAAACTGCATGCCTTTGATTACGCGCGCAGAAGCACCATCAAACTCTCGGCACGGCCTCGGCACGCAAGGAAACGAGCGCTGAAATGTGGAGCACACGTCTCTGCCCTCTCATTAAATGTGAAATTAGACGCGAGCTGCAAGGGATGCACCGATTGCATTGCCGCTCTTCTCAGAACGGGCTACTACCCAGATTATCTGGACTTGTACCTCGGCGTCGAACTCAAGCTTGCGCGCTTAAAATCGTCGTTAAGGCGTAGAATCAGTCTTCTAGGAGATTCGAATCTTAGCACTAGCTCCAATTTAACTAATTGTAAGAAGAGTAAAAGCCTCATTGAACCTAGGCTTAAGCCGAATAAAGTTTGCAACAACTGTACTTGGAGTTTGCTGCGCTCTGCCAAGTAAAATAGGGGCCTGCAAATATCTTGACGATGAAGAACCGGGCACCAGCATCGACAACTGCAATCATAGAGCTTATACTAACCTGTAAAAATATTCTTTATCTTTAATCTGTACTCTCTTATGATTGGATGCTTGTAAGACCGCATCCTCAATTGAATTTTAAATATCACCGCTTGGGCACTAGGGCGCTCGGTCGCTCACATACATACTCATTTTATAGAATTGCCGATGAATTTGGTCGGTAACGGTGGCGGTCACTCTCGTTCTCTTAGGCTTCCTTCACCTCTCTTCAGAGGCGCTGATACTAGATGGACGTATCATACGGATCATATGGATATCTAAACTTGAAGCATGAAAGATAGAAAGAGCAAAGGTTAGCCCGAAAGAAGGAAGCAAGTGGGAAGGATCAGCTGAATGTCAATCGTGAGGAATTAAAAGTGAAGGAGTAGAGCGTTTGTGATTGAGTTATTGTATATTAGTATTATGGCATTGTTTGTGATTGAGTATATTGAAAGGAAAGGAAAGGTTTCGTTTCTGTTTGGGGGTACCAAGTAGCAAGGGTACAACGAGGAGGTTGAGGGATCTTGAGATGGAGTTGGTGGTTAAGTGGGGGTGGTGTGTGGGGTTAAAGCTAGAGACTGCTTGGTAAGTGGTGTGCGCTCGAAGGGATTAATATTAAGAGCACATTTGGAGGTGCCCTTCCGACAGGCAGCTCGACAAGCACCCAACGCCTATCCAAGAGCCCATCCATGCCCATCTCGTTGCTACCGCCCACCCGGCTGTGACCCGATTTTCCACGACAACAGCGCCTGTGCTGTGCACCCACTGCGTCTACATAATTCACGCCACACCGTCGAATCAAGCCACCCCATCCCTTTCGACCAATACAACTCGGCTTGACACTTTAATCCACCACCATATCCTACGAGTGCACTTTCTATACTCCTATTTGACTTGGTAATTTGCCCCCCTCGCCCTCAATCGGCCACTTCGACACATTCGCATCCTGCAATCGGAGTACTTTACTACTTACTTACTAGCTTACTTACTACTTCCTTACTGTGTGTCTAGCGCTTCGGCTGTAACCGTGTCTTCTTGTATTTAGGGAGGACGCCTGCCTAGAATGTGGTCGATCAATATTTTTTTTTCAAAGAGCCATCTGCGGAAATTTTAGTAATTTTTTTATTTCGCATATATAGATATTACTAATTATTTTTTTGTAATTAATATTATTTTATTGTAAGATTAACGAATCTGCTTTAAATTCTCTCTTTGTTAAAGTTCTATTTATCTCCCCCAAGTTATTTTATTCTTTGAAAAAGATACATAAGTATGTGCATCCTTGGCCCTTATTTCTTACATTTTTAGTGCCTTTTTCTAGGATATAATTCCGAAAAGGTTTATAAAAGCTAGAAGGATGAATGTGAGTGCGTATGTAGATATTTATGTAAGTAGATTCCATGTACGTACAAGACTAGATGCTATGGAATAGGAAGAGAGCATGGAAGAGAGAAAAGAAGAGCGATGGGCACAAGTGTACAACGTGGTGGTGGCAGAAATGGAAGTATTCAAGGATGGAGAGAATGGTGCGACGATAGAGAAGAAAGTCCATGTGCAATGCGTGTGCGGCACAGCCTGCCGAGAGATATGTGAGCCGAGGTACTCGGTAAGACAAATGTTTTTATTACGAAAAATCAGGAAGCGAGACGGAATCTAGGACCCGGAATATGCGCTTGCGCACCACACATTTCGCGCCGACGCCGACGAGGAAAGTATGTGCGAGGGTACAAGTCTGCCTTAGGCCAAGATGTTGGCTAGCGTACGAGAATCGGGACGTTGTGACATCGGCAGTCGGAGGGACCAAGCGGAGAGCAGTTAAAGCTAAAGCTAGATGGACGATGACTCACACACACACGTGCATGTATGTTTATGCCCGATCAGAGAATGTGAAGGGGTAGGGGGTGATGATGCATGCAGGGGTATGTAAGTACATACATGTATGCATGTAAGTATATATGCAGTTGTTGTATATATGGGGGAAAGATTGGGGCGGGAGAGGGAGGGGGTCGCGCTGAGGGTTGGGGTGTGAGGAGAAGGGGCGAAATAGTATAGGGATGAGTCGGTAAGGGAAGAGAAAGGGGGTGAGGAAGGAGAAGGGTCGAAGTGAAGAAGGGATACGGTCGGATCGACAACTGTGAGGATAGTGATGGTGGGTGGCAGCGGCAAGGAGATGGTGAGGTGGCAGGGGTTTTCAGCGGCGTCGGCGTCGGCGTCGCTGTCCCCTTCCTTTTGCATCTTGCTTGCTCGTTTGGTCTGGTTTGCAATGGATGGCAATGCTTTGCAAGGGGTGACTCTCCTGTCAGCCGGAGCCAGCCAGGCAGCCAATCCCCACCGCGTGCTTTTGGTGTTTTGTCACTAGCGCCGCGAGCGGCAGCATTCTCAATCTGCGTCAGCCTGCGTCCTTTTATCAGTCGCTCTCTATCGCTCAGCCGGCTGCTGCTCCCTCTGAAGGGGTGTTGTCGGAAGGGTGGAGGTGTCAGCCGCCAGTCTCTACGCGGATGCTGAGCTCGGGATTTCTCTCGTCCTCGCGAACCTTTTTCCCGAGCCGAGCTGAGCCGAGCGTATCTCGATTGCTGCCGACGTGACGCGCCGTGACATACCGCGACGCGACGCGACCCGACGCCAACGCTTCCGTCACCGCCATCACACATCATCCAACCTGGGTCCGATCGACCCAGATGATACCAAGATCGATAGATCACTCGCAACCTCTTCCAAAACACATCCTTCTCCACTGTCACTCTCATTTGCATTGTAACACTTCCCCATTGAGCTTGCCAAGGTATTTACTTTTCAAACGAGACCAATGCCTCGCAAGCGGATAACAGTGTTGCGAATACTTGAATCACCAGTCGTTTACTAATACTGGTTGCGCGAGTGTAAGTCGTCTACCAGGATTGTTGAAAAGTGGTCCTTGGAGAGCGCGCGTTCTCCTTTTATTGGTGGATACCGCATTTGGTCCAAGTCGGCAGAAGAAGGCCAGTTGTGCTTAAAGGATATTATGTGATCGAAAAAGGGAGAAACAGAAGTTTCCAACAGGGGAACCTCTTCATGCTTGTATGGTGATGCCTCGTGTTGACAGATTGCTCTCCTATTGGTGAGTACTTCACATGTGATGTGATTCGACAAGATACAACTTTAAAGTTGAAAAAAAGGAAAGGTGTATGTTGCGCGACGTGGTCAGTTACGTTGTAGACTTAAAATATTGTTTGTTACACACATGCATACATCGGAAAAGAGTGCATCGCAGGAATGTTTGTGCGATCCAGTTTTTCTTGGAACACTGTTTTAATCGTTCTAGTGCAGCACTATATTTGGATATACATGTATGTGGAAAGTTGGTGGGAGAAGAAAGATTCTCTTTTAAAAATAAGAAAGGACTGTTAGGAATTATTAGGAATCTGTATTGGCGATAAACGTCAAATGCAGGCGAGCTTCGACGGCGATAAGTTGTAGTCGAAGGTCGAAGGTTTGCTTTTACCGGTGGCTATTGGCACGGTATGATAAAAAAGGAGTCGATCAAAGGAAATTAATGATTCTGCTAGAGCATGTGCCAAGCAACCAATTAGAGGTATGTGGCACGAAGGGAAGAAGAATAGAGCGATTAAGCTGTTGTTCCGTTGAGCGATCAAGCCGGAATACGTCTCACTTCAAAGATTTTCATTTTTAGTAGGCTCTGCGCTAAAATGAATACATTTTCTTTTAATGAAACAAGAAAAGTGTTACTCTACAAGCATCTGCTTGTGTGACATCATTTGAACACAGTTTCCCGTTTGCCGTCGGCAATCTAATACCAGCTAAACCTTTTAGGGGGCAGTCTCCTACCGTTTCGTCCGGGTTAGAAAGATCGATACTTCCGAAAGAGACTTATTCTACAAAAGTAGAGAATGCTCTCTAAATACAGCTCAAGAGAGCGTCGATTGACAGACTCCCGTTTTCCATATTCTATATGTGGGTTGTTAACTTGTTTTTAGAGAATACTGCGCACTAATGCCATCCAGTGAAACATCCTTTTATGAGGGACAGTATATTATATTTTGAACTGGATCAAAGAAGTGGCTGGGTATTATACTACGTATCCTCGATAATCTTCGACGATACATACTCTCTATCAAGTATCTACCGATGCTAGCCGATGATAGTCTGGATGGCAGAGTAGAATGCAAAAGAGGTTGGAAAAGACGGGGGAAAAATACGGCTCACTGTAAATATCCATTGTTGGAAGGTAGCTCGACAAAGGCTGGTTGGTAGATGCACGGCGCTTCTTTCACATGTAAATTCAGTCGGACGCGTATAAATTGCATTGTTACACCTGTGTCAGAATTACACTTTTCCCTTTTCCCCTGTACATTGTACAGATTGGCTCGTTCGGGTCAGTGGGCCTTTGTTTTTTTTTTTATAAACAGATGTGTACTGGCCGAGTTGGCAATCTTTATCGTTCATCGCTTATCTAAGTGGTTTTCGTTGGCAATGATGAAAGGTTGCGAGTATATAACCTACGAGTGTAGCCGATAGTTGGTAGTAGTACCGGTAGCGCGATGACTAGCATGTGGTTTTAGATCCGGAGGTGTGGAGGAGGTCAGAAAATTGGACGGAAAGGTAGGAAGAGGCGAGTGCGAGTTAACGCAGTTTACTTCCTGTACCTAACAATTGAAGCGAGCCGCAACTTGCGTGACGATCCTACAAAGGCAGATGCAATTGGACGCATTGTACCCTGTTGCCAGGTTGCGTCGGCGTCGTTGCCCTAGGGCTGCGACCGTGCATGGTACACGCACGATGTACGCTTCTCTCTTTTGTGTGAGATCCTCAGACCGCGGGTTTTCGAACTTTAATAACACACGATATACAAAAGTACAAGTGAGATAGGTCGTGTATGAAACAGGTGTGTGTGGAACCAGCCGAAATCAAACGAATTACTATTATGGCATGTAAGCTACATTACAGCTTTGACACGGAATCGCTGATAAAAGCCATTAGTCGATAATAAGTATTCTCATGAATTCCCTGGGTCAGCGGTTACTATTTTCTTAGATAATATGGCGCGAGAAAGTGGAGACTTTTTTATGACGGAATATCCTAACCTCTGTATGTATATAAGTAAAGGAAATATGCTGGAAGGTGTTGATGGAAGAGAGATTGATATATCGATAATGAGAGACATGTGTGGAGGGCGGGTCGAGTTAGGCAAAGCCGGATCATTCTGCATTCTAGTTCCTGGAATGTCTAATGGTCTGGGGTTCGGAAAAATGAGATGCACGTTCTCGCCTCTTACTACATTCCCATCAGCTGTGGGGCGTTCGCACCTAATGTCCACAGCGATCCTTCCAGCCATTACGTGCTATAGCATCGTTATCGATTCTCTCGGTTACATCAACATCCTAGTCTCCGATATCGTGTCGAGAGCACATCCTCCCACCATTCTCCTTTCCCCCTTACTTTATTTCCCCCCTCTTCTTCAATCTTCCAATTTCCTTCGTATTCAGCTTCACCCGGGCGACGGGCGTCTCTCGCCTCGAGCTCTAACCCTCGCCCGTTCTCTACATATATCTCTATATCGATCTATTTCTCTATCTATCTATCTATCTATTTGTCTATGTATCGCATACACAGGGAATTCATGCGAAAGCAATTGTCGGAGGTCGAGATTGACACGTTTCAATAAGAGAAGCTGATAAACCGGGTTACGATACAGTGTGTACATCGATGGATTCTCTGTTATAATTGTTGTGTCAATAGTGAAGTTTGTAGTGGTTCGGTCTGTCAGATGATGGTGAGTGTGATGGGAGGCTAACAGGAAGCACTAGAGGGAGGAAAAGACAGCTTGGTAAGTGGTGTTCAGGTAGAAATATGCATATGCAAATGATTTTTCATCGACACCGTACCAGCCAATCCTCTTCTTCACTCGAGTGTTTTTCACAAACACTTGTGCAGAGTTAAGCTTCTTCGTCAAGTTGTAGGCCATCGAGCTACTTTGCTTCAGACTATTAATTAGTAATCTTCACTAATATGTACTGACGTAACTACTTGGCCTATCCGGCTCAGGAGCATCGACCGCAATACAACGGATTACTTATTCTGTTAGTTGTTGCCCTAGTAATATTAGCCTTTAATCCCTCCGTCAGATTACAATATTCTAGTTCTATCTAGAATAGCAATCTCTACACATCTCCAAATCTACAAATTTACACTCAAGTTATGATTCCTTTTTTTACAATGAAGGCAGTTTTTTTTTTCTTCCACATAACCGAAAGTGTAACTTTTCCACTGCCCTTCGAGATTCAAGGGAATCGAAGAAGTTAGAGTATTTCACTCCATTTCAGTCGACTACGTTTTATACCTGTGGGACTCCTAGTCTATTATGAATGAGATGGTCTTATTCAAGGTCACAAGTCGCTCTGGAACCACCTTGTGCGATCCAAGACTTTCTACGCTCTAGCAATGTAGTAATATAAAAGAAGATGAAAAGGTGTTGACTGTTTACTTTTTCAATTCTCACTTGTTTGTTTACTTTTGACAGTAAAGAAGATTTAGTGGTGTTGAAGGATATGTTTGGAATCTACTAGATATGTGTGGTTAGAAGAGAAGCAGTATTAGTGAGCCAGGAGTTATGGGAGTCGATTGGCTCGCTTGAGATATACGGCGGGTGGTGGGATGCAAGTTCTCGATGCGCTTGGTCCAACTTAGAGTACATGTGTACGGTATAGTGTCGGTGAAGGTACTTTGAACTTGGCCTTCTAGCATATTCGACCTCAACCTATCCACTGATCTTTCTATGTATTTAATATAATTCTTTGCTATTAATTAAGTGTAAAATGATGCACAATATTTGTTGTCCTTGGTATAAAAGGCATTAAAGTGTCGCGTTGTAAACGTATTATTTACGTATTACTCTTAATTTATAACCAAACAAGCAAACCCTTCTATTGGACTAGAGGAGAATGAAGTTTATGGCTCTCATAGAGCCTAAAGCGCCATTAATTCTCTTTGGATAACAGTATTCTCTTTCTCACCATCCGCAGGGGGCATCTCATTCTCCCTCCGACGCGACGCGCGCGTCGTTCGACTGCAAAATTTACGGTCCACTGCCACTGCACCGAGAAAGAGCCAGCTTGTTTTCGTAAAGGAAAGCTTCATTAAAATCTTCTCGAATTATTATCTATTCCAGCATCCTTTCAGAAAAACGTTCCATGTTTTAGCCACTTTGGTTGTCGTTAAATCTCATCCTGGAGCGCATCCTTCCTTCTAAATTGGACTTTCACAACTCTTCCCTTCAAAGTTTCCATTTCGAGCTTGACATCCCTCTCGTTATTTTTCGGATGAAATGTCTGCAAGGTGAGTCGAGTCTGGCTCGATAATGCTTGAGGTCAATCAAACCCAATCTTCAATTAGATAGATAATAAAGCAACGGATTCATTGGCGGGTTTCAATCTCCCGAGAGCTTTCTTCGAGAGCGACAAAAGGATTGGAAGAGGTTAGGTTGGGAGGAAAGTAAGGCTGACGCGACAACGTCGCGTCGCTTTCAAAATAAAAGAATCGAGTGGCTGGTATCGCGAAAAGCCATGCCAAGCTTAGCCCAAGGTATATCTATGATTAGACATTTTCCATTATTGTATCCATTATACATTTGTATTAGAACAGTTACAGTTCAAATGAGTGGAATCGGTTTAGAGTCAGTTAATTGCGTTCGTGTATAATTTGAAAGCTTCGCTGGCAGCTGTGTCTGTGTGCCACGGAGCGACAATTGAAATCAGGGTACGAACGTGTCACTAACGGCAGCAGAGTGCTCTCAGGTCATCGCATCCCCTATTTCCTAACACCCGCCGCTTGCCAAGGCCTCAGTTCCAATCGCCTTTCGATCGAGCTATCTAACCTACTTACCTATTCTGGCTCTGATTAACCAATTAAACCGTTACTCTAACCAGCTCTCTTCGTCATCGATCTCAACCCGTCTTACTTCGTCTCTACGATATTGTACTTGTAAATCAATCCATTATATCGGTTTGTCTTTCTACTGCAAGATCTTCTACTTTCTTGGATGTAGAATGGGCGAACTTGAATATAATTAACAGCTAAGAAGACATCGTACTTTTAGTTTTCTATATTTAATGAATGAGGGATGAAGAGGCAAAAGGGAAGGCTTTGTTCTACTATGAAGGACAGTTATATTATAAGGGCGGTCGAGCTGTCGAGCTGTCGAGCGATAGGATCATTTTATTTTATAATGTGTACACAATAGGTAGGCTCGCTGTACTGTGGGTAAGATTTAACGAAGCGTAGTGAGGCCGGGTGCTCGAGTGCACCACGAAAACCACAGGAACAGTCGGCACGAGCTACCAATGATTACGGTGCGGACTGCGGATGTCCAGGAAACAGAGGGCCGGAAAATATAAGGCTGTCAGTTTCAGCCGACTTGCCCCATTCTCAACATAAGTGAGTGTACATATGTACTTTGGGAGGAAACGCCCTCCCAGAATTCGGAAATAAGAAGTACAAAGGGCAGCGTGTTAGCCATTTGGAAAGGCAGGAAATGCCCATCTGGCTAGTTGGCTCGGCTATTCCCTCGCAAAAAGGCACACACATATCAACTGGGCTACTTTCGCTGGTCAAAGTGGCGGAACTCATAACATACTTCAATAACTTTTCTACATATTTTACGCCTTAATTCAGCGCATCACAAGGAACTTTTACCAAGCATTTTACTCCCTGTAAATTGGTCGAGGCTTGGTAAATCTTCATTGGGAAATGTTGAAGAAACTTCATCGAAAATGTATACTATGTATACGAATTGATAAAAAATATCACTTGATATTCCATTGTGTCAATCAGGTGTTAACAAGGTATTATATCGACAATGGATTTGAACAAAGGTAGAGGGGTTAGTCAAGGCAACTCATGGCATTTGAAGTAATCGAGACAGTCAAGTCCAGGGCTGTTGGGTTACTATAGTTCCTGACAGCGAGTGGTATGACGGAACTCCAATAAATCGATCAGTCGGTACTACCAAGTAGTCCAATTATTTCATACTTGCCTTAGTCAAACGATTAACTAGAAATCCCAAGTCCTATCAACTTGGAGTAATGAACTTTGCAATTCTATGGCTATTCTTCATTTCGTTTGGATGAACAAAATCCTTTTCAACGAAAACCTTAAGGTTCACTCGATATTCTTCCTAGTCGAATCGGTACACGGGAGCCCATTTCATCCTTCACCTTGGAAGATACGCGAGGATTGTGGATGAGCCTTGGTAGATTGGGAGTGAAGTGCTCTCGTGGCCTCTATGCAGGCTTTAGTTGTCCATGATAGAGGAGTGCTCTTCCTTCATAAGACAAGAGAAAGGGATCCGTGTAAGAGAGACGGGCATAGTGTACTTCTATAGTGCCTGTAGTTGGCATGATTCCATAGCGCGGTTCGGTTCGGTTCGGTTCGGTTTGGGATGAGAGGGAAAAGCGGATATGAGTACTAGAACGGGATAGCGTAGAATGCGTAAAGTGAAGGAAAGTCCTCAAGAGAGAAAGAGCGATAGAGGAGGCATGGCAATGGAAGAGGGTAGTGCGGAGAAGGGATGAAGAAGATTGGGAAGGCTGGCTTGGCTGGCCGGCCGGCTGGCTGGCTGGCTGGTACGATGAGACTGAGAGGGTGGGTGGTTGACGGTTAGACGATGATGCCGTGGTTCCTGGATCGATCCTGAGGCAGTACCAGTGCCATCAGAGCGACCACCAGGCCGCAACCAGCAGGCCGCAACCGCCGAGCATCAGCTAACTACTCCCTTCCTCGACGCCCGCATCAGACGACCAAACATCTCCTCCTCTTCTATTCTATTTAGATATACATATTCCATCTAAGACTTTCTACTTCCTTTTCACTGTTTCTGTGACATTGATATTTTTGCTAATAAATAAGTTTTGATAATAAGGTATTAGTGTAGGAAATAAACAGGAACGCGAATGATTGAACGATTTTATTACACGTCTTGTCTTTTTTAAGGCTCTTAAAAGAATGAATTCACAAATCAATAAGTGAGCCCTTTTTGCACACGATTGTCGCTTTTTTTAAAACATACAAATGTAGTCTTAGATAACCATAGACACATTCTCTCTCACTTTATCATACTAGTCTCTTATATTATTTTATAATTCTCCTACACTAGTAGTAAGTATGTATTCGGTGGTCGGTCTACATGTGTCGTAGGTCGTAGGTCGTAAGATGGAAAGGTGTGTTGTGTTTTTGTGTGAGGTTCGAGGGTTCACTGGAGCCGAGAGTGAAGGCGAAACGATAGTGGCCATATGTATAGGTGGCATATATCTAATATACCTGTGTATATTCTCTATGTATGTAGAAGGAAGGTGGCTGATCGATTGAAACGTCAGAGACGCGGGTCGCCCGATTGTTGCTTGCTTGGCAGCATCATAAATATGGATCAAGCTTTTCTAAAAGAAAGAATAGCGCTCGAGAAGGATAATAGAATGGAAAGCGAAGGGTCGGTTAAATCGCTTAGTGACATGTTGATTGACAAGAGTGCATTTCAACGTGACTTGGATGATTGGTCCGTTCGTTGCTCTTTTGGTAGTAGAGGGTTGGCGTGAGAGGATTGGTATCGTTGATATGCGCTTGCTCTGCTTTCAAAGGTGTCCCCTGGGGAAATATCTGCTGATTGGGGATAATACGGGCGTAATGGCATGATTGGGCGAGAAGGATATGCGTTCAAATGGTTTAGGTCGCCTCCGTGAGAAGCAAGGTTTTTTGTCATAGGCTTATGGCACTAATATTTTTCAAACCAGTAGCAGCCTCCTCCTCTGGAGCGGCAGCTCGAGTAATCATATTACTCTCGTTATTTGCTCGGAAAGCAAAGTAGCTAATAACATTTGCCTTGACGGAATGCCGTGTCTGCTCGAATTTCCGTCTCGCTCGAGTAATTGAAATCCAACTGCCTCTCTACTGCTGGCCGCCCTCCGAAGCATTGTGTCGCCGACAATCTAATTACATAGACGGTGAGAGAAGTACGTTTAACGATATTTCAAGCGAGACGCCAATCTAATGAGGAAGGCAAATATTTTATCATTGCTTAGCATACCGTAATAATTCTGTCAAAAGATTCGGGTAGAGGTTGAACTGGCAAACTACCACCTTCCTAACCTCTCTTTTCCTGATAGAACCTGCACAAGTCCTAGTTCATATTTATCTTCCCACAATTGCTACGGATTCCCATCAATTCTCCCAGCCAAACTACCGCTTGGCGACAGAGACGAATATTCGTAAAATTCTTTCATTCGCCAGAGAACTTTAATCCTACCAGTGAAAAACTACCAGTTATAAATCAGTCGCTGCAGATTCACAGATTTGCATATAATTCTTGGCGAATGTAAGCCTAGGTATACCAATGAACCTGTAAAAATAGCCACCTCTCGGGAATAAAGCTTTACTTTTAGTTTCCCCCCCCCCCCCCCCAATTAATTATGAACTCTATTACAATTGTTCGCTTTATTCATGGGAAGCAGGCTTCTGTGAATGTGCCTGCCGTGATTGTGGATGGGTATGTCGTGCAAGTAAGGAAAGTAATAGGTGAGAGCACTTTCCTCATCCCTCCTATGTACACATATGATAGATATAGGTGCACGGTTTGCTCTCTTTTTGATTGAAGAGGGCATCGAAGATTGGGGTCATATGTATATAAAGGTCTGCGGTTGGAGAAGTGCGGTTTCATTTGGAATAGAGAGTTGGAAATTTGTCAAATTTAAGGAGGCTATTGTATTAACCGAATCTCGAAACTTCGCTCTGATCGCCCTTGACATTAGCGCATCCCCATTGCTGGTAATCGGATAGAAAGCGAGAAGAGATACAAGCTATTCTTATTGATTATATGTACATAGCTACGTATATATGTATTGGACTTCTTCGATGAAGCAGCAGACGAAGTCTGTGAGAAACAGAGTATTCGCAAGGGAGTGGAAGCGTTTTGCTTACCAATGCGATCTGTCGACCCAGTGGAACTGATAAATAATAAATTCAACAAATATAAATTCAGGTGGTAACGAGTGCTTTCAAACAAGAGTTATTTTCCAGTAAGAAATTGGAAGGAAGAATACATATAATTCCAAGAAGATTTTAAATGCAGATAGCAGCGTGGCGTTGGTCTGATATTCGATATGGTTCTATTTGATTCGGTTGGACGAGAGCCAACCAGCAATTAAGTATGCAGTCGATTTTAGGGAGTTGCCACGAAATTCATAACCTAGCACCTGGCATCTGGCACCTGCGGCAGACGTTGCATGACCGGTCAGGTCAACCTGTTAGAAATGCCAACAGACCGGAAGAGGATCGCGTTCCGGTCTGCCAATCTGGTGGTTTGTTAGTATTACTGTCACTGTTGAAGCTGGCTTGGCGGTTACTGGATCGTAGCCGAGGATCTCTGACCTCCCATTGGCGTTCTTGGCGGGAAATGAAAGGCTAACTATTCGATGAGTTGCCCGATCTTTGGTTAGGTGGCAACACTCTCGTAATTTAACCAATATATATTCCACCTTCCATGCAATTCAAATCTTTCACGGTTCCTATGTGATAACTCCACCTTCTCCACCTTTACGCACATAGTATGTAATATCTATTTACTTTACAATTCTGCCAGCCAACTTTATGCTCGGACAACTCGGCCAACCTTCTCACTGCCAACTTCGTGTCAATAATATTACAGCGATATTAGAATGATATTAAAGTGGTATTAGGTTGAGCCAGTGTACCCAGTAATAAATATCCTGAGCGAGTGTTCCTCGGTGCGGTGGAAAATGGTTATAATGCGTTGTAACCGCTGATACGCGGAATACCTCAAGCCGTTTAAAGTTTCTAGGAGCGGTGCTGCTGGGAAACCAAAAGTGCATTAGGGATAACTGAATGTCGAATGCGATTATAAGAAAGTTAGCCGTTGCAAGAGGATTTTTTTTCCTTCCTCTCACCATAAAGGTTTACGAAGTTTTTTCTTTCTAAGGTCTCAGCTTCCACCTCGGCTTCTCTCTTTTTTTTTTTACATTTTCCGGAGTGGCCAGGCAATAAGGTCTAAAGAATAGTTGAATTTCATACAATAAGCATATCTGTGTTTTCTTAACTTGTCTTCTTTTAAGTAAAACGCCTTTTGTTTACCTCTCTGTCTGACTATTTTGATAGACAAGATAGAGCTGAGTGAGCTCTCAGTTAGAGTGAGTGATAGGACTAGCTATAGTTGCGAGAGTACGAAGGCAAACGTCCAATACTGCAGCGACATCTGGTCCTCAACGTAAACACATAGCCATTGTTGATGCTCGTTGACCAATTGTTTTGTCGAGCATTTTTCAAGCGTACTATTATTTGGTAGAGGTGTAGTGCGCAGTTTGACCGCGCACACGCGTCACAGCTATACCAGCCGCTAACCACCGCGCCGACATAACCTCGCTGATCTCGTTCACGCTCATCGGCTCGGTTCGCCTCACCTCGTTCTATCCTTCGGGATTCGGATCTCGGCTTGCGCATCTCCTGCTTTCATTTCATGCCTGCTATACTCTGCTCTGTTCTGCTCTCTACGCTTTCTCCATGAAAAGGAACTAGAAAATCTGGCCGAGTCCCTGCCTGTGTCGAAGAAAAGAAATACTTGCGTCTCCTGTAGTGCCTATCAATGCTATGATACTACTATACATGTATGTACATAGTATAGTGATGCTTCGTCGTCTCTGGTACATGTAGGGATGGATACGGGTCAGCCACTAATCAGAGAGCGCTTGTATGCCGAGTCACTAATCAGTCGGCACTAGTATCCCCAGTTTATCTGCTACTGCCCAGCTGAAATGCATTGATCGGTCTGCTAGAGTTATACGAGAACTTTTAGCAGTAGCGTTACTTGTTATAGTTCCAACGTTTCATGATTGGTTAAATATTTAATAATTAACAGAAGACCTGTAATAATTATTCGCACTAGATGACTGGTATTGGTCGTGACTTGTGCAGAATGAAGAGAAGGGAGAGGTAGTGGGTTCGAAGTTTCAAGTTGTTTCGTCGGTTAAGCATGACTAGTAATGCGGACTGCATACTAAGCTAGCGGAGGCAATGAACTCGTTGAATGGATGCGAGTAGAAAAAGCCGGCTGCTATCGAAAAGTGATGCTTATTTCCATGGGGTTTTGCAGAAAGAGGGGTAAAATTAATGTCTGTCTGGGAGAAATATCGACTCAGGAGGATGGAGTACTGTTTCCTAGTTGAAAACAGTATTCCCATGCAGTCTAGGCAGAGCCAGACCGATGGATTAGAGAGCAACCGCGAATGCTCGCTCTCACATTATAAATCGATCCTGCGCGCCTTCCATCGTCAGCCGAGGAGAGGTATTTCAATACCACTGAAAGCACCCCATCGAATCGCAATGCAATGCAACGCAATGCAGCTCAGCGCGGCTCAGCACATTGCATCATATCGTATTGGAAAAAGTCCCAATTATTTACACATGCGATTATATCGGACTATCCTCAAAACAAATATCTATCATCGAGTGTCCGAGTGTCATTTTTTATTGGAGTCAAAATCCCTCTGGATCAGAGAATCTTTTTCCCCTTAGGTTCAGACTGTTTCATTTGAGATTTGTCCAATTGCTAGAGCCAAAAAACCTGGAAGAATGAGCCGTGCAAAATGGCGGCAGCTGCACGTAAGTCAACGGAAATGTCATCGGATTTTCTAACGAACAGGGGAGGACTTTTGCTCCTGGGAGAAGTCGAACCAAGTTTTATCCCGTTCTGCAACATCGACCAGCTTTGTTACCAATCGTCGGACTCCTTCTCCCGTGGGAGACCTTTCGATGCATTCCATTCGTTCTCTCCCCACTTTTTCATTTGTGTATTTTTGTATGCTACATACATACATATGTATACCCGGAGGATAGTTATACGACAAGCTTGATAAAAATATCCCAACAAAAGATACAACGTGACAGGTGTTCTCAGTATTTTTTTCCATGAAAATGAAAGGGTAACTTTCTAGGTTACATTGGACTGACAATTGTCTCTGGTTCTCACTTCTACTTAAAGTTTCTATGGGTGATCGTGTGACCAGGTTCGATCGGAAATTGCCCTTTCCTTCTTCTTTATTGATCTATCAAGCTGTTTGTTACCACTACTGCCACTATCGTCTATTGCCTCCTACCAAGAAGAGCAGTCCTCAGTTTGCAAGCACAGCTTGAACGTTCGCTATCTCTTCTTTCACGATTTATGACCGAAAAAGAGTTAGACTATCGACGACCTTTATGAGGTCGAATCACTACTGTTTTTTCTTTTCCTAGAGAAATTGCACGTTGATGGACTTTGTGGTCCAGCTAACACCATTCAATCTTGTGTACAATGCCTTAGGGAAATCGTATTGTTTCTTGCAGTTCTCTTGTTGGAGTTAGTGGGACAAGTTGTTTGTCGACAATCCTGTAGTACTATCCTGTTGTCTCGCGTACACTGTTGGTTGAAATTCCGAGATAGTAATTTCTCACACTTTCATGAAGTTTTTCTTTCTGATCATTTAGAACAGGAAAACTTCATCTCTCGTCAAATAAATCGTATAATGATGTTTGGTTTTGATAAATAAGACGCGGGAAGATTCAACGCGACATAAATCTCTTCAAGGACTATTAATCCTTTGCGAGAGGGAACGTAATTTCGACGGGGCATGAAAGTCCCGCAGTACGATCAATCAGTTGGTCTTCGCTTGGATTAACTTAATTGCTCCACACTCGGATAGTTAATGACCAATTTCTCGGCTAGATAGGGAAGAAATATACGAGATTGAATGAATGTTCCGCTGTTTATTTTCAGTGGTAAATGCGGGTATTTCGATAATTTAATGCGTAAAGAAAGATAATTCGTTCGAGATTAATTTATTAAATGTTTATCGATTTTTCCACGATGATTAATTGTAAGTGGACACCTTTTAGAAGGTGTTACTTGATGCGACACCGCAACGCACGGGAACTACGTAAATTTGATTAAGATGCGCGGATATTCAGTGTAAGATAGAACGTTTATGGGCAATTTTCCTGGCTGAAAGCTTTTCTGTAGTGTGTGCTTCGTCGAGGTCCAAGCGTATGCTTGTTCACCATAGCATCACCGCCACTGTTACCGTTACAGGCGACAAAAAGCTCTCATGCTCCAAGCGACACAAGTGCTAATTAGTTTCGTCCCGTTAAGCTCAGGCCACACTTTCACTAGATATGGTCACTCAAGGCTAAAGTTGATCTATCAGAGTAGTCGCTCGCCTCGGTTATTTTTCTCGAGAAACTAAGCCGGTGCCACAAAGGTGTCGTAAAAGCTTTACCGACAACGATGAACAACATTTTCCTAGATACGTTGTGGTGGCAACGAATAATGCTTCTGACAGGAAAAACTTTTCTCGACGGTAATTAATAGTTCATTGTCTTAGTGGGTCCTGTATTAATAACTGTCTAGCAGTACAATAATTAAAAAGGAGTTTCTTTTGGATCATCCTTTTTTCAAACGTTTCCATTTCAAGATCTTTATTCTATGTAATTATCTTCATTATATGTATCCACATATCTATCTGTATAGTTAAGTAGATAGTACGCAGCCGCGCCTGCAGAACTTGGCAATCGTTAATTCGCTCCGCCCTGCACCTCTCCTCTTCTAACTCACAATCGGTGCAACCTCCAACTCTGCCACCACCCTTCCGCCGTGCCGTGCCGTTCACCCTCCTCCACTTATTCCAATCTCTACCACTTTTCCGGTAGCGTGCGATCCGACTCGATCCTTCTTCTCACTCCGAGTACAACCAACTCAGAGATCCTTCTCTTGTATCCCCTTTTTCATTTCTATTCCTTTCCGCATTTGCTTGCTTATTTGCTTAAACGGCTCGATCCTGACCTTTCACTTTTCTCCTTTGCATTCGCAATATCTACTTACGCACTTACTTCACCAGCTATAACCTCTGCTATATTTCATTACGTATATATCTATATCTATAGATATATGCTTGTGTGGTTTGCCTCTAGATGACTTCCAATTAGTTAGAAAGCCGGTGCTTCAACTGACGTTGAATTAACTCAAAGATTGCAATTGAGAAAATGTTGAAGGGTTAGGGTGGGTTGGGTGGGTGGGTGGGGGGGGGGGGGGGGGAAGTGTAAAATATGAGGAAGAAGGAGAAGGATGAGGATTGGTCGAGAGCTTTAGCTTTTAAAAGGACATGTTGAGGTGCAGGCAGCATGAAGCATGAAGTTCCGATAAAGAAGTGGAACGCGTAAATCGTGCGGAGCGAATGGGTGACGATGAGGAGGAGGAGGAGGAGGAGGGCTTGGAGTTGGTGGGTAGCGAGGAGGTTGGTAATGCTGTTCTTAGCGGCTGAAGCGAGACTCCACTTGAAAACCGATGGGAAATGTTTCCAGTTGGACGGTTGGTGTCGCTCACGCTTGACCTGTATTCCAGATTATCCCTGAATTCCAGCTGATGCGAGATGAATTCAAAGAACTTGGCAATATGAAATCCTCGCGACGCATTCTTGACAATTGGCAGGAATATGTATTCTCTTTAGCAATGAGATTCGTTTAACACATCTTCGACGACGGTTGATAATGATAGGATGGTAAAGGATGTTAGGATGTTTGATTTAAAGGGGATGACACGTTTGGAATTGATGTAACAGGATGTAGAGTATAAGTTTATGATATTAGGAAATTAATTAACAAAGAATAGAAAGGTGTTTTTTTACCTCGTCCGAAGAATCACAATGATGCTTCTGATTTGTCCTCATTGTGCTACTGGCGTTATAAGCATAGACGTGTCTGAAACCGTCATTCATATTGCTTAAGATGAATGGGATGGGAATTGCATCCCGCGTTGTTACTGTTCCAGAGACGGGAGTGACTCGGTCAACGCACGGCGAAGGAAGGACGCGCAGTCCTAGCTTGGCCTGGCCTGTCGCCTTCACTCGACACTCGACAGGCTACGGAGACCAGAAAGAACCTCATTGTTCTTCCGTCTCTAACGAACCAACCTCTAATTGCGCCTTGTCTTTGAAGGCTAAAATGGAGCGCCCTTTTTCTAGAAGCGAGGGCCCTTTTTCTAGGAGTTTCAGCAGTATCACCACTGCGAGTACGCAAGGTACTTTCTTTCTTCTCCTAATTACGGCTGGTTGTTGAGCCAATAGTCCCCCTATACATATATATTGATATATATGTATGTAGACAGAGAGATTATCTTTCCCTTATTACGATTAGCTATTGCCTTGCGATGCTAAACGATGACAAACGACGTCTACTATTTCTCTCGATACTCATTGCATTTGGTGAAAAAATGAATTTTGAGCTAGGGCTTTGGAATTTATATCACTTCTTCCTTGATGCAAGAAAACATTCTCCACCAAATTTCAGCCCCGGGAAAGGTCAGGAAGATTTGAAAACATGGGAAAAACCACGGAAACCAATTATTCAGGATTGGTTTTCCATGTGTTTTCGGTACAATTCCGGCATTTCTGCCACTGGTTTCATGTTTTCTTTTCGTTTTGATACATAAACAATCGAAATATCAAGCGTTCGTCAAAGTCCGAGAACCTTCGAAAAATCGAAAATTTGTGAAGGGGTACATATGGAAAAATTTGCGAAAAAATGAATTTTGAGCTGGGGCTTTGGAATTTATATCACTTCTTCCTTGATGCAAGAAAACATTCTCCACCAAATTACAGCCTCGGAAAATGTCGGGAAGTATGAGAAACATGGGAAAAACTATGAAAATGAATTATTCAGGATCGGTTTCCCATGTGTTTTCGGTACAATTCCGGCATTTCTGCCACTGGTTTCATGTTTTCTTTTCGTTTTGATACATAAACAATCGAAATATCAAGCGTTCGTCCAAGTCCCAGAACCTTCGAAAAATCGAAAATTTGTGAAGGGGTACATATGGAAAAATTTGCGAAAAAATGAATTTTGAGCTGGGGCTTTGGAATTTATATCACTTCTTCCTTGATGCAAGAAAACATTCTCCACCAAATTACAGCCCCGGAAAATGTCGGGAAGTATGAGAAACATGGGAAAAACTATGGAAATGAATTATTCAGGATCGGTTTCCCATGTGTTTTCGGTACAATTCCGGCATTTCTGCCACTGGTTTCATGTTTTCTTTTCGTTTTGATACATAAACAATCGAAATATCAAGCGTTCGTCAAAGTCCGAGAACCTTCGAAAAATCGAAAATTTGTGAAGGGGTACATATGGAAAAATTTGCGAAAAAATGAATTTTGAGCTAGGGCTCTGGAATTTATATCACTTTTTCCTTGATGCAAGAAAACATTCCCCACCAAATTACAGCCTCGGAAAATGTCGGGAAGTATGAGAAACATGGGAAAAACTATGAAAATGAATTATTCAGGATCGGTTTCCCATGTGTTTTCGGTACAATTCCGGCATTTCTGCCACTGGTTTCATGTTTTCTTTTCGTTTTGATACATAAACAATCGAAATATCAAGCGTTCGTCAAAGTCCGAGAACCTTCGAAAAATCGAAAATTTGTGAAGGGGACATATGGAAAAATTTGCGAAAAAATGAATTTTGAGCTAGGGCTCTGGAATTTATATCACTTTTTCCTTGATGCAAGAAAACATTCCCCACCAAATTACAGCCTCGGAAAATGTCGGGAAGTATGAGAAACATGGGAAAAACTATGAAAATGAATTATTCAGGATCGGTTTCCCATGTGTTTTCGGTACAATTCCGGCATTTCTGCCACTGGTTTCATGTTTTCTTTTCGTTTTGATACATAAACAATCGAAATATCAAGCGTTCGTCAAAGTCCGAGAACCTTCGAAAAATCGAAAATTTGTGAAGGGGTACATATGGAAAAATTTGCGAAAAAATGAATTTTGAGCTGGGGCTTTGGAATTTATATCACTTCTTCCTTGATGCAAGAAAACATTCTCCACCAAATTTCAGCCCCGGAAAATGTCGGGAAGACTTGAAAACATGAGAAGAACCACGAAAATGAATTATTCAGGATCGGTTTCCCATGTGTTTTCGGTACAATTCCGACTCTAGCTTATATTATAAGAGTGTTCTTTGGCCGGGCAGAGATATTTCTATGGTAGGAATAGGGGAGAAATGTGGTAAAGGTTTCGCGAACTCGAAGGATATAGCCCAGGCCGTAATGGAGATAGCATTGTCCGAGTTTCGTTTGAAAACTCTACTAGTTTGAACTAACATTGGAAATATCGCGAAACTTTTGGTCGGTAGGCGGTGGGGCACAGGCCAGGAGAATTTATCCGAGGATCTTGGTACAAGTGCAAGAAGGGTGGGACTTTGTAAGAGTAAGGGGACGGAAGGGGTTGGAAGAGTTGAAAGACGAAGCTGCCGCCGCGGCAAACCCTCCGAGCTATCTAGTTTCTTTGCACTCTAGCATTACTCAAGCCCGATTTTAGTAGCCTCGCGTAACCTCGATATAACCATGACAATTATTATGTAGATACGTCGCACCGCCTCTTTTCACTCATACCTTCAATCTTCTCTTCACTTCCTTCTACACCTACTCTCAAACCACTCGATCCCTCTACCAGCTTTCCGTCCTCTTCAATTAACAACTATCCAAGCAGTCAATTAACTTTGCAACTGCATTTGGTAATAACACTGGTACAAGTAACACTTCATACTAATACATAGGTAGTTCTCGATTTAAGGCTTCAGAGATTTCTCTTGATATTTATACTTGCTCATACATAGAACAATGACCGGAACTGTTCAATGGCTCGGGAACGATCGATTTTGCCTTGAAATTTCTCGGTCGGTGAAGTGAAGTGTATATATGCATACATGTATGTGCAGTACATAGTAGATACAGTGTGGAATGCTATAGAAAATGATATGTTTTCTATTTGGAGGACAGAGTTGCAGATATTCTATTTACAAAGTTTTAGATAGTTTAATTACTTTCATGTATAATGCTTATCTACAGAAAATACATATGTAGAATTAGATATCGTGACATCCATTTTCACAGCTGGTTCAGTTCATGAGACTTTCCTGTACAAGATAGGAAGGATCGATGAGGCAAAGAATAATTATTGGTTAGCAAATAGAGCAGAAATCGGTAAGAAATTATGAGGTAAATGTAGTACCGATCATGGCAATCAATTGTTATTAAATAATAATAGTACGATCTTCTAGGAACTTGGAAAGCTAATAATATATTGTATGTATACTGTGGCTGTTAAAGTTTAAGTAGAGAAGAGAGGAGTAATAGGTGGAAAAGTTGGGAAAGAGTTGGAAGTACTGGTTCGATTGTAGGGCGGAGTAATTGTGTGGCTAGCTAGCCGATTAGGTCGATTGGCTAGTGTAGTCGTCGGCACGGCACGCCACGGCACGTGAAACGCTCCATTGGCTATGTTAGAGAGGTTAGAGGGAGAGTAGAGCGGCAATCAATGAGCCAAGCTATAATTATCTAGCGAAAAGAGAGCAGTGGAAGTAGCAACGTTACAAGTGAGACACAAATTTCATGGAAGATGGCAATCGTATCTGTGGTTGGTTGCTTGGCTCCAATGAAACTGGTGGTTGGTGTGGAGAATAAAGTACTTCGGGGAAGTGGCCAAGTTACCAGATACCCTTTTCCGGGTCACGCTAAAATCTACTTCATGGCAGATAATGTACAGGGTCATTCACTTCCCTTTAAATCTCTAATAATGGATATACACCGTTGAAAATGGTGTAATTATATGGTGTCGAGTATTTACCAAGTCTTTTCCACTCATTGACATTTATTTATAATATGAAATTGTACCAATAATGGATATAATTGGAACTCGAGTGTGAAGAGGATGATTAAAAGTCAAGTGATTCACCCTGTACAGTGAAGTACATGTGAATTAAAGAAAGCAAAACAATAATTTGCTCAATTGATAGAAATATTTATGAATCACTAAATAAAAACATAGATACACAGACATACATATATGTCTGCAAGGCAGATAAGTAATTATGTCGGCAGACATGCATGAAGAAATAAATGTATAGGATCGATTGAACGACTGTTCAAACACGGGCAGTGGCTTGGTTGAAATCGCCAAAGCTTTCAACTATTAAACCGCCTCCAAATGAAACGCGTAGCCAGCAGGCACGTATTGGTTCGGCAAAATGCTCTCCTTCTTTAGTAAAAGAGTCAGTTTTTTTCGATGCCGATAGATTGCATTTTTTATTCACGTTGCAATAATATTTGGCAATGAAAAGTACGAAAGAACTACTTATTTACATTTATCTTAGGATAATCAGTTGTTTAAAGTAATAAGTGTTAATTTCGTGTGTAGTGAGATGATGACTAGCAGAATCTGAACTTGATTGTTCCAGTAGCTAGTACCGGTGGATGTAAAGTGAAATGGTACGTGGGATGTAGTTGTAGCGGAGGGGGGTTCGGGCGATTTAATGAAAACTCGGGGATATGGTAGTAGTCGTGAGGTAGTTCGAGATAGAGTACGCGTAAATGATGCATGCTAGTGACTCCTCTCAGTTCGCCGCTCGTTAAGCTTTCAACTTTTTTAATCGTTGCGAAAAGTCTGCGAGGGTTTCCGCTGATCCTCACCCCTTGGTGTGCTCCATTGCTTCGCGATACTCTCCGTCCTTCGCTTATCCTCGTATCCCTACCCGTTCCACAGCATCCCTACTCGTCTTTTTCTTTCCCCATCCTTACTAGCAGACATATTCACGTTCATGTTCGCATTCGAATTCGCACTTCCAACCAGCAAGATTTCTACTGCTCGCCTTCATCTCGGAGCATTTTGCTCATCGTTTGCGTTCACCTTTTATCAAAAGAGGAAGAAAGATCGACGAGTCCTTGTCACTCTGATACCGATCCTATTTTTTTAACGACGTAAGCGTCGCGGCGCGGCAGAGCGCCACTCCCTATTCTAAAGGGAACAATCGATCCCGGCCAATGCTTTCGGGACTCGCTGATACGAGTGTTTGAAGTGCGCCATCGGAATCGGAATGAGAGTCAGAGAATAGGCATCATTTCCTTCCTTTCGGCCTCACTCTTCTAACGAGCAGTTTTATAATGGGAGACCTCCCACTACCGGAATCCCAACGCCATTGATTCCCGATGTCTCAGTTCCTCCTTCTCTCGAACCTGGCTTATGCAATAATCGGACCAGCTTTCCTATCAGCTAAATTATTCTCTCGATGGCCGATCTTCAATGAGCTCGATGCCCAATGCTTTTCCTCTCTTAACCGTTCTCGTTCTCAATGCTAGAAACCATATTCCAATCAAGATTCTCTAGTTTATTCAAAGCGAGATATTCAACATTAAAAATTCTCTCATTTTCAGTTACTCGCTTTGAAACTCTAATCTTCGTAATGTTCTACTCACATTGCAATTTCAAAGGAATTGCTTTTGCCAAAGAACCTACCTCTACCAATTTCCTTCCCTCTGAATTTTTCGATGTCCTGGTTGTTTTACGCGCAAGCCATAGAATAGAGCCGGGAACATAAGAAGGAACATGCAAGGTAACAAGGCTTCTGGTATTTCCTATCTGTCAGTGACATACTAGATGCAACTTCCGCCGATCAATGGTAAGAGTTTCAGTCAAGAATCAAGTGAAATAGTATATCTTGAAATCATAACTTGAAGGACAGTGAAATTATAGCTGATTGTCATTAAAGTATAACAAGTCGTGGTTTGATCTACCATTCTCGGTTAGTACTCAGACTACCAGAATTAGAAAGGGAAAGAGAGAGAGAGAGAGAGAGAGAGAGAGAGAAAAGTTCACAGGCAAGGTAACCCAAGCGCCTGTTTTGTGGGAGTGTTAACTCTTTTAATCCTGAATAATGTTTCAAGCAACACAATTTTTCATGCCGGTGACCTTTATAAGGCTGCTGCGGAAACATAAAAGTTACTTCTAAAAAGCCGGAGCGAGGGTTTTCGCGGTTCTCTTCTCCGTAGCGGGAACAATTAATGTTCTTGCGAAGCTTTCAACTTGTAATTAATATGCCCGAGAATTCCTGACCGCACACAACAGCCGAAATTACCCACCGAAAAAAAAGGCAGGTTAAAGAAGAATTTCAGGAATGATTACGAATATAACATTTAGAGCTAAACGTTTAACACATAACGAGATTTTATAAAGACAATTTTGGTATGCAAAATATACTAGAATCACTATTTCAGCATTGGTAAAATGAAGTCGTAAATTGTAAGTAAGATTCATGGCAACTGGGTTGACAAGAAGTGAATAATAGAGGCACTTATTGCAAGTAAAATAAGTAAAGATAAAGTTGCGCTTGCGTGGCTTGCTAGAAATGGAGAAATTTCGACGGGTTTTTCAGGCGGTCCTTCACCTTTTCTACTTTCTCCTTTCCACCTGTCTTACTCTCTCATCTCCACTGCATGGCAATGGCAGCCCTACCCTTCTCAACCCTCAGCAACTCGCTTCTTTTAAGTTTCACTGAAAAGTGGTCCCCGCTTGGCGCTCCTCAACCAACCCTACGTCTTTCTTTGTGTGTGTGTCACAGACAGAGATAGCCGTTTCGAACCATCCTAAACCGACTCAGCCCTTTGTATCGTTCATTGTATTCCCCGCTCATCTTCTCATTCTCGGCGCAGTGTGTAGTAGTCTAACAGCCTGGAATCCGGCTAAGTGTACAACATTGTAGCCGATACAATGTTTGTCAGGTAAGCTTTCCTGAAGGAGGAAGTTCCGTCTCGAACAAAATTCTCTTAAGGTTTCTCGCAGTATCCTAGTCTGTTGGGACTATCACCTCGTCTTTGTTAGAGCACCAACTTGTTATACTTCGATTTAATTTTTTCGACTAAGTACCTTATCATTCTGGATGTACTTTAGCCGACTCTAATATAAATATTAATGAGCAACTCTTTAAATGAATCGATCGACCTTAACGTTGAGGGTAAGTTTAAGGGGTAATGTCCTTTTAATGCTGAGCTGTGCTAAGAGGGTGTCCGATTAACATAAGGAAGTTTGCCGAATTAGAATTTCAGAGGATTCGCTGCATTGGATAAATATTATTCCACCTTTGCTCACTTTTTCATTAATAAATGATATTCAGTGATAATCCTGAAAATGAACAGGCAATTTCAGTTGAAAATAGAAGTGCTTTTTTTTGGGGGAGATTAACCCGTCGCATCGGATCGCGTCGTGTCACGTCGGTTGGTAACTCTAAAATGAAATAGAAGATGGTGGGTGAGTTGGAAGTAGTCGTTAAGATGAAGGAATTGAATGAAAGTCTTGACAGGAATTCGCGAGTCGAGCGTGTTTCCTTAATGTAGAAAGCCTGCTTCATTTACTCAATTTAGTGACAGCAATTCTCCTTGTTTAATATGCAAATCGATCCATGCTCTAAGTTCGGACGAGACAATGAGATTATTCCTGCAATTCTGTCAAATTTCCTCATCGGTCTCGACCTTCTTTTATATATATATATATGTATGAAAGTATATATTTAGCTATAGCACTCTTGCTATAGGCAGCCTCTAACTGTCCGATTACATAATCTTACATTTAACACGACTCATCGCGCAACCACTTGAGAAAAGGCCGGTGTTTTCTTTAAAGAAAACATTTACTTTTCATTTACGGTGAGTAAGCTCCTTTTCTTTGCGGCCAGATAAAATCTGAACGGAACTAGAGGGCAGAAAAAGCAGACGCTGAGACGCTGAGGTAATTTAGCGGCTCTACTTGCTTTAGCCTCATTTCTTGATTCTGTCGAGCTTACCAGCATTCTTTTAAGGATTCAATTAGTAGGCGAGAAAGCCTGCTCGGCACACAAGACCTTTCAACGCTTTCTTTCAATGCATATATTACATCCGACGAGAATTGTTTCCTTGGTGCGTGAAGAAATTCCAGAGCATCGCGAGATGCATTCTTAAGTTTCAATGCCGCTCAAATTACACTCGACCCAACTGGAATTCATCTTGCGCAGTCTCAAGTCGCACTCTTTTAGATTAATTTGGGATTTCTCACTTACGATTATCGTGGTTATAAAATAGCCAAACATAACAATTGAAAAGTTGATCGAGAGAATGGGATTTTTGTAAGTTTTTAAGACAGGGTGGAATTACACACTAATTATGAATAATATCTACGATTAGATCTTCAAACCCGAAATCATACAATTAGATTCACAATTCAGAATTCCCATTCCTCGCCAATTTTCGTTCGGTAGCTACTAGCTACCGTTTACCTACAGATTTTTGGCACATTTTCTACATTCTCGGTGCATTTCCACGGATTGTCTCTGAAATCTCGGCTCTCTTCTCGGCCACGGTGACCCACTTTACCGGAAATTCCAATTCTAGCAAGGGCGCGCACACTCATTTTTTCGAGGAACAAGTTAGAATGTACGTACGAAGGATCTTTAAGAAGAGTTGTAAACATTTATTAATAAAAAGCATTCGTAAATAGTTCATTAACACTGAAATTGGAGTGCGACTTTCAGTAAGAATTTCTTTTCAACTTGGTAAGATTACATTCTCTTGGTAAATCAGCGTACGCGTGCGCGCGTATTTCGCGCGTGTTTGCGACGAAACGAATATCACAGTAAAAGAGGAGAAAAGTTGGAATGGTCAGAAGAGAAGGTATTAATTTGCGATGCTCATTATTTCTATAATTAGTCTCTGGTGCGCCTCTTCATCTAGACTCTAGATTCTAGAGGGATTTTTTCTGGGAATGCTTTACTAATGCAGGTCTGCACGATGGGGTGGGGCGCGTCGGTGCTGACCCGTACAAGTTGGAGCGGTTCGTAGAGTGGAACCAAAGCGTTATGACTCTGCTTTACGGGAGAAAAGACGTGATTTGTGACGTGATTTAAATGGAGAGAAGCTGCTGCTGGTTAGCATGTGCCCGTTCGGATAATCATAGAAAATTGCTGCTACGGCAGGATTTTCCTGGAGCAGTCCGGTTTCTATAGCCAGCGAGGGTTTGGTTTAATACGAGAATAGAAGAGGAAAGGGAGGATCGATCGTACCTTCTTCGTTTGCCGGTGTGTCTCCTATGCTTCGCTCTTTTTGACCTACCATATCAGCAGCAGCACCAGCGAATCTGCTCTATATTTCGACTTCTATCTCTCTTCATTCTCTTTCTCGACGCACTCACTTTTTAACTAGATTTTTTTCTCGACACCGGACACGGCGACATGGTGCGATTTGAAACGGAACAGAGAAAGGTAAAAGAAAGAAAAGTAGAGTAGAGAGACTCGACTTGAGATGGAAAGAGAGGGCGAGAGAGAGAGAGAGAGAGAGGGGGGGGGGGGGAACGAGTAGGTGAGCAGGGGTGTGGTAGAGCAAGAGCGGCTGGAGAATCGCGCAAGCGATGCTGGGATGAAAATTTCGTCGATCCAGCGCCAGTGGCACCGGCGCGGCGCGGCGGCCGCGTTCGCTGACACCGGACGATCCAATTCCCTCTAACAAAATTACTCGATTATCTTCAGTCGCTTATTAACTCCAAGAGAAGTATCAACCTCCTTGCTATTTTTCTCTAATGTACTCTAGAATTCTGAAGAATATTCATTCCTGCTACCAGTTTGTTCAGACTCAGCTTGCTAATTGAAAAACTTCCTGCGGCGCGATGCAAACAAACAATCATAGATCATTGTATTCTGGATCGTTTGAGAAAGCATCGTTATAGGTTTTTTGTAATAATAAGATAATTCGACTAGAGAAATAGAGTAAAGAAATTAGTAGGGTGTCGAATATTTATAGCGTAAGTTGTGTATGTTGGTTGGAAAGTATGTTTGAAGGTTGGTTGGCGGTTGGTTGGTGGTCGGTTGGCGCGGCAAGCCGATATATTCTGCTCGATAAAAACGTGCGACTCGGTTCCGTTGGATAGACTGGTGGAAGGAGTGAAATTAGAGCAGCGACACACTTTCCAGCCAATAAGGAGAGATCGTAATTCAACTAGTTTCCAAGCTTTTGGCTTCTCGCCGCGAAGGCTACCATTTGCAGGCTGTGCGTATACTCGTTTGCTCGAATTCATATGGTTAATTTCTCTAGCCTACGTAGACACTCTTTAACACCACATCGACGCTTATCTATTTACTATTTTACCAGCAAGTTTCATCAGTCACTATTTTTTTTTTTTATAGACTATGCTAACAAACGAATGAAAAAGTCTAGAAAGAGAAAGACCAAGGGAAATGTAATATGCGCGATTGCTATACTTTTGATAGAGCTAACGCGACTCTAGTTTCTAGCGCCTCTATCAGATAGTCTCCTTCTCTAGTGTACATAGCTCGTTACCTGGCTCTTGCCACTCGATATCCTACTCACTGGAACCATCGACTTTTTCTCTTTATTCCCTAGGATAGTACTTCCTCGTTCGAGCGACGGTCCGCTATCGAAAATCATAAGTCTCTCGTACTTTCATTGGAAAAGCTCGCTTTCAAACTGCTCTTTCCTCTTCCGTTATCGGGCGCCTTGATTTCGCGATCAAGAGTAGTAATGTACTCCATTAAAGAGATTTCTCTGCGTGAATATCGAGGAGAGTGGTTAAAGGCTTGGTAAAAGTTATTTAAACGTTAGAGTTAGCGTGAAAGTAGGCAAAAGGTTATGCCAATTCCGAGGGCGAAATGGTCGTCGTAGTGATATCGTTTTACGCAACACTTGATTCGTGTGGACGAATATGAGAGGTTTCAGTTTAAGCACAGCTGTGGTTCTAAGGAATATTGAGGGAAATTTCTCTCGATTCTGTATTTCGAAGAAAGCGTCTTCCTCGATTCGATTTAAATAATCTTTCGAGGTATAAGATTGGAAGGAATGCGACGTCCTTTTTGTCTCTGAGTGAAGAATCTTGACGCGAGAGACACAAATGCTCTCGGAAGGTGAGCGAGCACTGGCAATATTTAGAATCTTTGGATTTGCCTTAACTCGAGCTCGACGATACTTTATTGCCAACATGTAACCATGAATATAATAAAGAATAAAAATCTGAATAAAATAATAAAGAATATATTTTCTCTTATATCTATGTAATATATTCGAGGTATTTGGCATATTCCGATATAATTCAATTTCGATGGAAAATTGTTAACTGATACTCGGTAATATGAGGAAAATAATTGTGAACTGAGCCAATTGCCACTCTGTCTGCTTAATCGAAAACAAGTGCTAACTATTACACAAGAGCAGGATAATCAGTGGGTATATTAATGATCGTGATTAAAATTCCGATAATGCTGCAATGCTACCATTAATAGCGCTGATGTTTCTCTTCATAGCTAATGCTTTTAGTTCGGATGAACTCTCGCATTTTGTTAATTTCTTTTAGATGAATGGAGATGAGATATTTCTGCTCTCTCTCTCTCTCTCTCTCTCTCTCTCTCTCTCTCTCTCTCTCTCTCTCTCTCTCTCTCTCTCTCTCTCTCTCTCTCTCTCTCTCTCTCGGAGTCTCTCTTTTTGCAACGTAGTAGGTAGTTATGCGAAACTTGTAATTAGTGGGAACTCGTGGAACGGGACTTGTTATCTCGGCAAATGAACCGATTGGAGGGCGCCTAGTGTTTTTGCGACTAGGTTGTAAGCTATAACAGTCTATGAAACCGCTCTATTGGCCATAAATGTATTAGGATGTTGGTGTGAAATAATGGGAATGTAGAAGATCATAATGGTGGGACTGCTATTTCTTAGGTCAGTCGTACCAGCAATGTCGAGCCGATTCCTTTGCGCATTAACCTAATTCAATTTTATATTCATACCGATCAATACTGGAGAATCGAGAAGATATACCGCAAACCTTCCTGCTCTAGCTATTTACATGCTATAATATATATATATATAGATATATGAAATAGAGGCGGATATTTTTAGCGATCTTGTATTCATGTATCTTCGCTCTAAAAATCTTAAGTAAGCCTGATTTTCTCCAGCATTGCATGGTCCACTGAACCTTATAATTGTCCGAGTTAAATCCTCCCTGTTCCTCCTGGCTCTTGATCTTGACGAGTGCTTGGAGAATCGGTGCTTCCTTCAACTTGGTTCCTTCTTTCTACTTTGCATTGACAATGAGAAGAAGCCTCTCGGGAAACAGTTCCTCCCACTGTCGAGGATTTTACAGGCTTTTTGTCTTCTGTTCGTAGAAATGTAATGGTAGCCTCGAAGAACGGGCAGCGTCGAGCGTCGTCGTATAAGGCTAGTTATTTTCTACCTTGATTTTCTTTATTCATCTATTCCTTTTTTTTCTTACAACTATATAGTATTGGAAAGTCTACAAAGTGTATATATTTATATATGAAATTGGTGACGTTGGCTTTGTCATTGTTTACTTGTATTATATACAATATTCCGTTAGACGTCAAGCTGGGGTTTCTAACAGAACTTGTGTTTTCACCGTTCTAGCCATAAAGGCCAAAACCAGGACAATCTAACCCTCCTTTTGAAGCTTATACCTTAGGGAAACTGGGAGCAAGGGTTGTGACAGATAGTGGCTAACGGTACTTGGTGACTGGTTGTTGGCCTCAAAGGGACAAATTAGAAATTCTAGAGTTGGTTCGAGAGTTCATTATTGTGTCAAGCTTTAACGCCATTACTCCTCTTGTATACCAGCGATATTAATAGAGACAAGTATAAGTAAGAGCAAGGTTTATTTCTCTGGTTTGATTATTAAGGTTGTTGAGGGGATTTGTCCTGCACTTGGAAATGCGAGTTGTTGACGAGTGGTCTGATTAAAGATTAAATAAGTAGCGTAGAGAGGAATGGTGAGAGAGAGAGAGAGAGAGAGAGAGAGAGAGAACGAGCCAGAAGAAGTAGAATTCCTATCGATAGGGATGCATACTGGAGAGTGGTGGAGAGTGGCGGAGTAATTTCCATTTGCAAATGCAGCTGGAGTTGGAGGTCTGCACGCTTCTGATCACTCAGTTGCCGATTGCATGCTTCCGTTGGCGTCGTGGCCATCGGAAAAAGGACAGTCGAGTTTCACTAGAATCTCCTCTCCTCTTTTTACAGTCCATGCTTCGCTCTTTCCCGAGAGAGCGAATCATTTTCATTTACAAATTGCCTCTTTGCTTTTCTTCTCTTTCGCTTCCATGAGTGACCAGCCGCAAACATTTTCCATCGAAAATCCCTCGAGTCTTTGGATCCGGAATATTTGTAGGGTTGAACGGGCCGACTGGTTGGCATTGCGCGCTTCTTTCTTTAATGTGAGCTGTCGTTGCTCGACGGTATACCAGGCCAGTTATATGTATATGTATAGCAGTGGACGCGATCAACTTCAGGCCAAGTACCGACATGCTCATGTTCATGCTCATTAATAATCCGACAGTTGCTGAAACATGCCTTGAAAGTAGCAGCTATCCGCTGTGCAAGCTAGAAGTTCGATCGAATAAACAAGCAGGATCAGTTGAGAGGGGAGTTCGAAGGTAAATGTTGGTAGTCGTCGAGAGCAAAATAAATATTTTTGACAGCGAAAAAATGAATTTTGAGTTAGGGCTTTGGAATTTATATCACTTCTTCCTTTATGCAAGAAAACATTACCCACCAAATTTCAGCCCCGGATAATGTCGGGAAGTATGGAAAACATGGGAAAAACCGTCAGAATTAGACGAAATTAATTATTCAGGAGGGCTTCACCACCTGTTTTCGATACAATTCCGGCATTTCTGCCACTGGTTTTATGTTTTCTATCCGTTTTGATACTTAAACAATCGAATTATCAAGCGTTCGTCAAAGTGCGAGAACCTTCGAAAAATCGAAAATTTGTGAAGGGGTACATATGGAAAAATTTGCGAAAAAATGAATTTTGAGCTGGGGCTCTGGAATTTATATCACTTCTTCCTTGATGCAAGAAAACATTCTCCACCAAATTTCAGCCCCGGAAAATGTCGGGAAGTATGAAAAACATGGGAAAAACTATGAAACTGAAATTTTCAAGATTGGTTTTCCATGTGTTTTTGGTACAATTCCGGCATTTCTGCAGCTGGTTTCATGTTTTATTTCCGTTTTGATACTTAAACAATCGAATTATCAAGCGTTCGTCAAAGTGCGAGAACCTTCGAAAAATCGAAAATTTGTGAAGGGGTACATATGGAAAAATTTGCGAAAAAATGAATTTTGAGCTGGGGCTCTGGAATTTATATCACTTCTTCCTTGATGCAAGAAAACATCCTCCACCAAATTTCAGCCCCGGAAAATGTCGGGAAGTATGGAAAACATGGGAAAAACTATGAAACTGAAATTTTCAAGATTGGTTTTCCATGTGTTTTCGGTACAATTCCGGCATTTCTGCCACTAGTTTCATTTTTTCTATCCGTTTTGTGACTTAAACAATCGATTTATGCACCGTTTGTCAAAGTCCGAGAACTTTCGAAAAATCGAAATAATCTAAACGAGTATTATTTGAGTCTTATTAACTTTTCGCAAAAACGAGATGATGAAAAACGCTGCAAAAATCTGTACGCGTTCGTAGAATATCGATGAAACACGGATTAGTTTTTTTATAGGATTCTATACATAGAAAAGTTAAGCCGTCAGCTTTGTGCAGTTAAGCAGGTCAGTTAATACGGTACTTTGACAAAGACGGGTGAGAATAATCTTCTACCAATGCAGATATTTTTTTCGCTACTGTGAAAAACATTTCTTTGATTGGAAATTCCAGTATTATCGCTTTGATAAAGCTCGAGTCATTGAGAACATTCTTTCTAGTCAGTGCTTCTCAGCAATGACTAAGCGGTCCAATGCGAATGAAATGTGTTAGCATTAGCGACCATTTCAGCTGCTCCAAGTTCCAATGTTCTGCTGGTTGCTCGGGTGCTAGGCTCTTATTAAAAATGAGAAGGAATTTCATGCAATAAGAGATATGGGCACGCCTTTCTCTCTCAGCGGTACCCACTTTCCTCTTATACTATTTGGTCTTTGCTCCTCCCAGCTCCTCCCAGTTCCTCCCAGCTCTAACCAGCTCCTCCCAGTTTCTACCAATTTCTTCTCGAATGAGCCTGCATGGTGCCAAATATACTATATCAAACTATAGCTGCTCAGGAAAGAGTCTAATGAATTTTTTTTAAGAAATCGCTTTGATCAAGTTCCAATGACTAACGAAGATTCTGATGCACCGTACTTTCTTTTGGATCCATTGTTACTGCCTAGCTATTGTCCTGAAGTCTTAATACGAAGCTGGCGAGGAATACGGCGTTAATTAAATTCGTCCTATCAATTGTTTCTTAATGATCTTTCTTAAGTAAGAGAAGAAGAAATAACAAGATGTCATTTGGAGAACGGTGCATCGGCCTATAAAAGATTCATTTGCTCTAAAAAATGAGTGGTCCGCCAACTACAAAAATAAAAGAATAGCTTACACGTGTAACTAACCAAGGCAGTTAAACATCAAAGTTAAATGAATGAGTTGTTAGCAAGGCCGTTGAAGCTGTGACTCATGGGAGGATACAAAGACAAATGTGGCAAGCGGTAACAAATATTGGATTCGAAAAGTTAGATCGGATTCGATCGGATTGGCTCGGGTCGAGTCGGAACGAATCGTGTCAGCTGGCTGTGCACTGTGCACTTTTCGATTGGAGAAGCTCGTTTGCATGGTGAAGCGCACGTGTTCGATATTCCAATATCTTGATATCGCTTCCTACTCATCTGATACGAGAGTCCACCGCTCTCATTCTTCTCTTCTCCAATTTCTTTTCAATTAACATCTAACTCAAACATATTCTATAACACCTACAAATCTTATCTATCCAAATAACAAGAACATCATTCTATTTTGATTTTAGAGCTGATAGAGCGGATGTTCGGTAAAGCTTGATGAAGATTCGACGCCTGGAAGATTCGAGGAACAAGAAAGTCAGCTTACCTAAAAAGAAAGATGGCGGAAGAATGGTGTGACAAGTATCGTATATGAGGTGACAGCTTCGTAAGTGATGCGGGGTAGGTAAAAGTGTGTCTGTGTATGTGTGTAAAAAAGAGAAAAAGAGAAAAAGAGAGAGAGAGAGAGAGAGAGTGTGTGTGGCGATGGTAGTGTTAATGAGAAAGGGAGAGTGAGAGAAGTGATTTGAATGGCAGAGATCGAGATCCGTGGAGATTCGTGAGAGCGGTAGTGGCAGAGAGAGAGAGAGAGAGAGAGAGAGAGGGAAGGAAGGAAGGAAGGAAGGAGCGGATCACATCAAGCATGTGCTCAAGGATAGGAGCGCAGCTCCTGCTAGGTCTCCGTGTGCAGTGGGGATGGTGCGCCTTGTTGGGGACGATGATGCTGCTATCTGTAGGAGCGAAAGGTTGCCCTAGTATCTGCACGTGCAAGTGGAAAAGCGGGAAGGAATGGGTGGAGTGTGCGGGACGTGGACTGACAGGATTGCCTCAAGGTGCGAGAGAAGAGAGTCAGGTGCTTGACCTTTCAAGCAATCATCTGGTGAATCTGCCATCGGAATGCTTTCATGCTCTCGGCCTAATAAATCTCCAGCGACTTTACCTTGCTAAGTCGCAAATCAGTCGGATAGATTCAAGAGCATTCGTTGGCTTGTTGGGCTTGGTAGAACTTGATCTCTCGGAGAATCTATTGGAGCGTGTACCCAGTGATACTTTCTTCTCTTATCCAAACCTGATGAAGCTTGTACTGAACAAGAATCCAATACGTGAAATCGGCCGAGAAGCTTTCCAGCATATTGCACATTTGACCATTCTCGAGATGAGCCAGTGTCTGATCGAGAGGATCGAGCAATCAGCTTTCGATGGCCTTCATCAATTGGAGTGGGTTCGATTGGAAGGGAATCGATTAACGCGTGTACCAGATCACACTCTACCACTTGGTGGCAATCTTCGTGGATTGAGCTTGCATAACAATCCATGGTTTTGTGATTGTCGTTTACGTCCACTACAATCTTGGTTAAAGGAACCTACAAGTTCAGCATCTCAAGAGTCCGAGCCGCTTTGCGATGCTCCTTTGAGATTGCGTCATCGCCAGATTAAAGCCATCAAGCTCAATGAATTGGCTTGTCTACCGCAGATCGAGCTTCAGGAGAGACTCGAGAGCTATGAGGGTGGTAACCTCAGCCTAACCTGTGATGTATATGCTCTTCCACCGGCCAAGCTCACTTGGTGGTTCAACGGAGAGCCTTGCGAGCTTCAAAGTGAAAATGACACCTCCTCCGTCGCTTCTACTAGCTTCCCCAGGTAAGTGACACGTCACTTCCTTCCAACTTCGGCCAAAATACCTGCTATATATCTATCTTTATCTTTATCCTTGGCAATGAATTCCAATCAGTTCCTTCTTTCTTCCTTAATATATATATATATATATAGTGTATATTTATAGTGTATATATATGTGTGTATAAATTAAAGATCATTTCCGTTCGAGTGAATCGAGCAGAGCGTTATCGACAGCTTTAAGCAACGTTCACTGTTATCGGAAACTTGGTACATGAAAGTAGTAGGATGCTGCGTGGTCGTACCTTGAGAAAAATGACTTGCGAGGCAATTTCGGGGAATTGCTCGTTTCTCTTTTGCGAGCCCTCTTCTTTCGCGTAGTTGGGTGTTCTAGAAGAAGAAGGAGAAGAAGACTGGCTCCGTTACGGTACGAGATTCCTTTTCCTCGCGTTAACGTCGTATCTCTTAAAAGAATTCCACCAATTTTCTCGCTCGCGTGCTCAACCCTACCAACTACGCGGAGAAAGGAGCTAAAGATGCTTTTTCGGACTTGACCTCGATTCGTACATCAGGCACTTTTCCCTAAAGACGTGCAACGCTTTTAGTCAAATTCTAGTTGCTAGCTTCGGCAAGAAAAGGCAGTCATTTTCAAGCCAAGGACTCACATTTTACACGATTATACATACCTATGCGTATAGAAAGCCAGTTGCCATTCCAAGGAGAGAAGTCTAACGTCGCGCGAGAACCTTCCAGATGACAGTGGCTTTGAAACTGGGTGAATGGGTTAAGTAGTACTGTCAAGTACGCTGTTTCTAGTTGGAGTCTAAGATTAGATTTGCCTCGTTACAGCGGGATTAAGAGAAAACTATGTGAAGAGGAGGAGGACACTTTCATTTTTCGTCAAGATGCTAGTCGAGAAAGTAGAGCATTGCTCTGAAAGCAGATGCTACTTGGTATAGTGTAGATATTACACCAAGTGAAAAAGACACTGTGATTGTCTTAGTTCGTAGCTATAGCAGGCAAAAAGCATATCCATGCCCTAATTTTCGCTTCCACTGACACTCGATTAAGTTTCCTTCCGATTGGTAAAGTTGACTTTTTCCAGTATCTTTTACTCGACACAATATCTCTCACTAAATCACCAAACTACTCTAATTAGTCGAAATGGTCTACTCATACTGTGCCGACATGTTCTCCACTTGCAATCCCTGCTACTTCGGTACTCGACATTTTTAATGGCCATTACTGCCAGCCATCTTGCTGCTCGAGCGGAAAATGATTTTAATTTAACTCTTTTCTTCGCATAACTCGCTGTTTCTTGAGGATTCAGTCGGCGCAGCTCGGCGCCAACGTAAATAAACCAAGAGAACCGCGCGCTTACTCTCAAGCTCTTTTTCCCAAGACGAGAAAGAACTCTTTTCTCTTATTATTCTTTCATTCAGACGCACTGCTAGATCTAGAAATCCTGCAGGTTGGATGATTCCTCGTTGTCTCACCACGACTGGATCTTTTTCAACTGGAACATTCCATTTAAGATTTAGATAACTGTCATGAATTTTGGAAAACTCGCTCGACTGTTTCTTTATTTTCCTTTAGGTATATGCAAAAAGTTGTGCTAGCAATATGTTTCAGGTACACCTACAGGCAACGTGGCGGCACCAATATGAGCAGTACTCTCTTTCTTTACACGATCGAATCGATGGACGAGGGTATCTATACTTGTGTCGCTGAGAATGGAGCAGGATCAGCCGAGGCGAATCTCTCATTGAAAGTTCTTCTTCGTGAGAAAGCAACTGTCGAACCAACGTCCGATCATCCTGGATCGGGTTACGTGGCAGCAATTGCTGCAGGTGCTCTAGTTGGGACTTTGTTCGCTCTTGGTTGCTTAGTCGGTAGTATTGTCTTCTGCTTACGTAAGCGACGAAGGGATCGCAAGCGGATCTCTAAAGTCTTGGTATCCCAAAACAAGTCTGTACTTCCAATCACTAAAGACAGCACCGGTACTCTAGCATGCGCAAAAGGAAATGGTAGTTTGATCGGTCTAGAGCATCAGCAGATTGTCTCTTACACGGAACGAGAGATAAGTAGAACAGCAACTCTAGAGCATCGAGAGCAAAGGACAACGGTCGACGAATCATACTGCAGTCCTGTCTCTAAGTACTTGACAGAACCTGATCTGATAAACGAGGTTCCTGAAACAAGTGACATGGCATACGGGCAACTCTATCGACACCAACCCACTGAGAGACAAGTCTTGGAATACGATTCTGGTTATCCTGACTTACGTCCGCCTAACATTCCTCAACTTAGTTACTTGGATCAAGATGGCTATCCACTCAACTTTGGCCTACCTAAGATCTCGTTTAGCGCGGCTAGTACACTGCCACGTCTCCGATCAAGGATGCTCGAGGGTTCCGCTGTCGCGCCACCTGCCAGATATTCCAGAGAAGCTGAGTTTCTTGCCAGATCATCAACCGGATATGATCCCGTTTTACCAAGAGCCGATGCCCGCTACACTGCCGAAGGTTATCCTTATCCAATTCATCATCAACACCATCATCATCATCAGCAACAACAGCAACACCTTCAACACCAACAACATCATCAACAACAACCACCGCCTGCTCCTCAACCTATTCAACCGGTGGAGCAACCATTACAACAATCCTTCCAACAACCACTTCAGCAACAACAGCAACAACAACAGCAGCAGCAACAACAACAGCAACAGCAGCAGCAACAACAAAAACTGCCAACTTCTCCAGTCTCACCGCTCGCCATTTACCCCGAAGCTCCGTTCATCCCTTCGCCACCAGCTGCTTACAGGGGCGAAACTGGCGAAAGTACACCACTTTCTTGGAGATCATTGCTGAGCAAAACAGCTCGGGAAGCTGCGGCTGCAGCTGCGGCCGCGGCTGCTGCCAGGGCCGAGGATCTTCAACCACCACGTCATCCAGAAAGCCCTGATGAAGGATATGTTGGCGATGCCATGGACGTCTAAAAAAAAGTCTTCGTATATTTGAGATCCATGATGAAACTCTCAGTGTAAACTCTGCACCTGAGCGACCACTTCGTCAGAATGAACATTCATTAATTAGACTCTGAGATTCTCCGAAGAGAGAGAGAGACTTCACAATTGAAAGTCAAGACGCGATGTGTTCAAGTCGAATGCGATAGTCGGGAAGAGTGAGGGGAAAAAAAAAAAGATCACTGAAAATCTATGTATGCGCAACTTGATTGGACTTATCATTAAATTGTCCTTGTATTGTGCGCGGCGTTAAAGAGGAAGGTGTTTCATTCTTCCAAGCTTCTTTCAACAGAAGGAAATATTCACTCGAAGGAACTGTTAGTGCCATTACTACTCGAGTTGGATTATTAACGGAGTTTGGCTTTGGGGAGAGTAGGAGTGTAGTAGCGACTAGTGGGCCAACTTTGCCCACTTCTCCTCGTAAAAAGGAAACTCAGCGTTAAACGACTGACGGTAAAAGGTTGATGTGGAGTGGAAGAGCATTTACAAAAATCCTGGAAGACTCGGCCAAGTAAACCGACATTTGGAATCGGTGTAACCAAGAGTGAAAAGGAGGCTAAAGGAACCGACTATATATATATATATATATATGTGTCCCATACCTCTTTATGATCCGTGAGTGAGGAAAAAAAAGACTGAAGACTCGCTGAAATATCTGCTCAAACTCATAGCCCAAAGGAACGACAAACCTCCGGGAGGTCCAATTGTCGTTCCTCCTTTACTCACTTTTAGGCTTAACAATGGTATCGTTACTTACTAAACTTTACGTCTGGTCGGCCATACCTTTCGAGAAAGAGGTAGAAATTACCCGCCTCTCTCTCTCTCTGTCTCTTTCTCTCTTTCTCTTTCTCTCTCTCTCCCTGAGATTTGCGTGTGTCGCAACTCGAAGATTGGCCCGGTTGGTTCTAGTAATTCTGCTGTAGTGATAATAATGTTAACTCGGTGTTTAAGACTGCTGGGAACTGCGCCAGTAATTGCCAGCCGGTTATAGTGGTATTTAACCTGATGTACAGAAACCGTTGATCGTATACCGTATAGATATACATACTATAGATGATATAATCTATAGTATAAACCTAAGTATGTATGTAGAGCGGAAAGATGGAAAGCAAGAGGTGACGAGAGAAGTAATAAAATACGCTTTCAAGGTGTTTCAACGTGAAAGTAGATATTGTATTTTTGAAGGGTACTGGTCCGGGACTAGAAAAGACAGAAAGGGAGATTGAGTTAATTCGTAGGGTCTTTTCTACGAGTTATAAAGAAAGGAAATAGAACGACGAGAGTGGAGATATTAGATTGACTTCGCCCTTTTCGCCACTCGTGTAAATACTTAGATACATACGTAGAGGTCGATCGTTCTTTCGCCGCGAGAGAATTTCTCTTCACCTCAAAGTTCTTCACCGCGCAATAAATTCATGTCACATTAAAAGAGAAGTTAATCTAGAATTTGTGAAGGAATCACAATGTAAATGACTATGTAAGTGCCGGAAGTGCTAGGACAGAAAAGCACAGAAACGAATCATTGGTGTGAACTTGTATATACAGCTGCTTGATAATTCAAGTTAGCTGTAATACAAAGAAGAAACTTGCGTTTGGTCATCGGCGCAACTTCAAATTTCTTCTAAATATCATCTTCATATTCTTCTCAGTACTACTATCTTTTTTTTTTAAACCAAAGAATCTTAACTATCAGTGTCACATAAATCAGCTGATAGCTTTCGAGTAAATGCTGACCGATCCTTTCCAATATGCTGGGTGGTAAATGGTTCCGCAGGAGCACTTTGAAGATGCGCCGATAGAACTAGCGGCCCTTCCTCTAATTTATAAGGTAGATAGAGACTCACGTACCGACACAGGCACAATTAACACGATCCACGATGTCACCCAATAGGGAGCTACTAGTAGATTCGAACGGTAAGTTACGCCGTGATTTACAGGGTAAAAGCGATGCGGTTACACATATGTATATATGTAGGACCGCAGGGCTACACGCGCCGCACGCCCATATTACTAATTGGAAGCGACCGACGTTAATAGCTAATAGCCTCCCATCCTCTCTCGCTCTCTCCTCCTGATCCTGATCCTGATCCTGATCCTGATCCCGATCTCGATCTAGTGTCGAGGGTCCAGTTATCTGGGACTCTATACCACCAACAGACCACACTACCGTCCGTTTGCCAGTTTTCAACCGATATCAGATTTGTCTACATGTATTGTCTCGTTCGATTATGTTGCAAACACTTGTTCAATGTAGAGCGAACGCAATCAAACACGTCTAGTCGGAGAATTTAGTAGGACAAACCCCAATTTTCGACATGGCTTGTTCAGACATCTAGAAACCACAGTCTCCTTTCCTGGATGTTTTTATGGATTTTTCTGGTAAGTTCTTTGGTGGATGGAAGTCTAGTGTTTCAGTGTGACGAAGCTGAGCCAAGTGTAGTAGTGTGGAAGAGAGGTAGAAGTAGAAGTAAGGGGAGAAAAGAAGGAAAGCGTGAAAGCGATCAGGAACCACGAAATGTCGGAGGGGTAGGTCGATATCGAGCATAGGGTGGGTCGGTTTTATCCATTGGAGATTCGGTCGACGAGAAGGAAGAGAGAACAAGGCCTTCCGGGAATGTTCGGTGGGCCGAGAATAAGCGTGTGCCAGCTAGCGTTGGGGTTGAACGGTGAAAGAGGGTGGTGTGGGGGAGCCGAGTTCAATTCGAGGAAAGGGAGGCTTTTGGGAAGTGCGCCAAAGAAAAGGAAAACGATAGAAATAGGATGATGGTAACGGAAGTAAGTAGTAATGGTGGTAGTGTGATATAGTGCTGTTGGCGTGGCTAGGAAGGAGGACGAAGGTAGAATTTGGTAGTGAAGACAAAAGGATAAAAAATAAAGGTCAAATGTGAAAGACAGGAAAATGACTGTCGCAAGGACAAGGGTGATAATCATGAGTATTTGGTAAAATGAGAATCGTAAAAAGGAGAGAATGAAAGTAGGTTTGGCCACGAAAATGTGAGGAATCAGGCGGCTACAACAGTATCGATTGGTGGTGCTGGTGGTGCTGCTTAGGGAAGTAGCAATCGTTAACTAGCGAATACTTCCTTACTAGGGTTCCCGTATCAGGAACCCTCCCTTCTTGTTGCTCCTGGTATTCTAGAGCATCGTACAAGCGAATCTTGAAGTGGGCTGGGTTGATTGTGAGTTTGCCTAAATTTCTTCTGATGCTGCTGTCGCCACTAGCGGCGCTGAACGCAAGCTTCTTTACGACAATGAGAGTCCTACTTTCACGCGGCAGATTGCTATAGCCATTTTCAGTGCTTCTTCTCTTTGGCTCCTCTTTGTAGTCGCGTTCTCTGTATTATTGAGCGGGGAGCTTGCGCGTTTTATTACTTGACTTTGAAGAAGTTCCTCGGACCCAAGAGGCTTTTCTATGAAGACACGCTCGAGACTTTCAAAGCACTACTTACTCTCGTCTCTTCTTTCCTTCTTCTCTTCACCAAGTTTCTTCTCGGTCAAGTGGATCCTGGTAATACAAGGCTTCGTTTCGCTTGATTTAGTCAGGTTCTTCGCACTCAAAGATCCCGAGAGATCAGGCTGGATCAAACATCCCAGCAGAATTCTAACTCCCCAAATGTTTTTTTTCTTCATTTGTTTTTGTTTGAGTCATTTCAGACATATACAAGATAATATTTGCAATATATAAATTCAGTTATATACAATTTATGCCACTTTGGCGAAGACCTACGAATTCCTAGGTACACATACATAAATATTTATAGTAGCCACAGTTAATATGGTAGGCACCGAGAGTGGCAGTTAACCAGTACATTAACAGGTTTGATTAAACTTGCTGCGCGTAAAAAATCCAATCTCGTCCTGCTTCGTCGACTTTTCCCCAGCCAAGAGCGAAAAATGGGGAATCCAGTGGAATCGCATGGCGCCAGTATTTCCGCTCTAGACTCTTTATTGCTATGCCAAAATGCTAGGTGAAATAAGACGCGTATTCCGTTATACCAGCTTTTGAATGTGTTAGCCAAGGTTACCATTTCATTTCGTTCTAGTCGACCCAACTTCATCACACCCCATCACATCCCATCACATTTCATGTCATTCTATGCCAAGTCAGCCTATTCATTTTCAAAGCGTGGCATGTGCTTTTAGTTGGAACATTTCACCTGTATTTTCACTGCCTCGTATCTTCCCAGTGATATGTAATTTTCTAGCTAGGTATGTTTCCAGCAGAGAAACGCAAACGACGAAAGTCTGACCCCTTCGCCCACCAGGAACTCTCGTGCGGCTGAAATCCAATTCTCCGAACAGTAAATACGTGTCCGATTCCACGCTTTATCTTATCCACCGGGAAGCAATGGAAATCCCTTCATTGTAGACCATCATTGTTAGATGTGCAAGTTGATTTCGAATTCTGCTGGAGGCGAAGAGTAATGATTCGGAATTTTCCACGTTGCTGCTTTCCACCATTTCTTCCTATTCTCATCGACTTTTTCCACGACTAGATATTATTAACTAGATGAATTTTAATTCAGAATTCATTGAAAACAGGAAGAATGGGTTGAACCATTAAATGAGGCGCTCGACACTGGGTCACGAAAACTCCCCCATTTCATCTTACATTCCTTTCGTCTGATTTGCCAAGTACGTGATGTGCGCTCCCAAGTATGCGAAAAACCCTCTCGGCACTTTCGCTCGCTTGAAAACTTCCAAGTCCTTCTAGAATTCGTAACCGCGTAAGACCGTATGCGAGGGCTGAAAAAAAAAAAACTTGGCACGGCAATTCCAGAAGCATTCCAGTGATGATAATCGAGATAAGGGTAGTCCATGAAAGGAAAAGAGGGGGGGGGCGGGGCGGGGCGGGGCGGGGTAAGGGCTGAAGGGGAAAGGAGGCTGAAAGCTTACGAAAGCCGACTATACTGGCGAACGAAAGTACTCGAGAAAGAAAGAGTAACAAAGAGGGAGCGGGCGGTACAGAGTTGAGCGAGCGGAAGATATAGCGAGAAGTGGGTGGGTGGAAGAGAGAGGGAGGAATTTTGGGTAGTGGGTAGCGTGTAGTAGTGTGTAGTACGGTGCAAAAGCCTAATGGTGTAAGCCAGGGTCAAGGGCCATGTGGGCATGAAGAAAAAAAAAAAAGAAGAAGAAAGAAAGAAAGGAAGGGGAACAAAATAAGAGCAGGATAGTTGAAAGGATTGGGGGCAGAAGTAAAGGGAGACCGTGGATACTACACTTATCGATCTCGCTTCGGCTTCTTCCTCTCCCTACACACCGAGCGTTACGATTCCAAGCGGACGGCGCGGCGCGGCGGTGCGCGTGTGTGGATGCGTGTGTGCGTGTGTGAAGGAGAGGCAGAGAGAAAGAGAGAGAGAGAGAGAGAGAGAGAGAGAGAGAGAGAGAGAGAGAGAGAGAGAGAGAGAGAAGGAAGCAAGGAAGAAACGTAGGGAGACTGTATGGCGTACCGTAGAATCGAGAGCCGTACACCTATATCATTTTTGCACAGACACACAAGCGGACATTAGTCGATCACATACACGTATACATTCACTTTTGACAGGAAGAAAAAGTTGTTGATGGCGCAAGGGTAAGAGAGGAAGAAGGAGGAGGGGGCGGGGGGATACACGTACACACGTCCACCCACCGACACAGACACTATGTTCCGAGCGATCGAGCAATACGATTTGTATTAGCGTGTATAACGTAATGTATTCGATTCTGCACATGTCATACGTACTTTGGATGTAGCGAAGGATTTTTCACGACTGATATGAGATTAAAGAATAAAATAGCTTTTCTATTAGCCTTTTCCTAGTCTGTTTTTTCTTCCGCTCCCATATAATAAGTATAGAGTTTTAGAGAATAAGCCAATTGGATGATAGCTGAATAATACTTGGAAAGTATTGAATAGAGCTCGAAGTTGTATTGATAGCACGTATGTTGTCAGTTTCTCTTGAGTCGAAGACGCGTCCTAAATCAGTACTCCCAAGAGTGCTATAAGACTTCTCGTGCTCTTGATGGTTCTTTTATTTTCCTTCAAGGCTCTAGATTTTCCCCTTACTTTTGTTTTGTTCACTGACGTCGACGCCGGCGCCGGCAAGTTAATGCGAAGCGCAATAATCGGAACAGGGTTCTTCCAATTCGTAAAGGAGATTCCAAGAGAACATGCAGAATCAATAAACTTAAAGAAAACTTTACATTGAAACTCGACCCGGCGTCATTTAAGTTTCTCCTATTGATTCCCCGTTCTAGAATTTCTTCCGTCGCGAAGGTCTAATATTCGCGTAAGAAGTAGTAATGCTGTGAACTCGATTTCAATTGGATACCGTGCTACGATTGGCTGCCTATCACTCTTATCTCCTTTCTTAACGGACTCAATGAAACTCCAGCTATATTCCAAGCTCTGAGCTTGAATCCAAAGCCAGCCTCACCACTACTACTTACTAGACAATCCGATCGATCAGACAGTGATCCTTTCTACTTAATCTTGAGTAGGCTGACCTACGATATACTATATTATGTATATAAAACAGTCTAGAGCCGATGGAGCAGGTAAATATTTAACACGTGTCATTCCAGCTGACGCTAAATGTTGACAAAATAGTGAGAGCAAATTTAATAAAGTTGTTTGCTAAAAAGTACAAAAAGACTGCTGAGATTCTTTGATAGTAAAAAGACATATTTTACAGATTAGAGTGCTTGAAGAAGAACGGTAAATCATTGCGCGTATTGTTGTCTCGAAGCCAGCATATTGAACATACTTTATATTCGTATGCAGCCACCTACTTTTACTACATATTCCTCGGAGACTAGCATATATGTACATACATACATATGTATTTACACTGAGAAGACCTTTCTGTCAAAGCTCTATCCAGTTGGTACTGGCGCATACCGTTTGCGGTTTTCACAGAAGGTCCTCGCACCTACTCACATACTACTTCCTGTTACTGGACAGCTGGCATACCGCTCTTCGAATTTTCTTCCAGTCCCATCCCTTCGGCATTTCATTCCTTCTTCCTTTTATAGATATGGCCGCTCTGCAAATCTACTTTCAGTATTGAGCCGCCCTTCATATTCTCGCACTTGCGCTGCATCCTCCAATTGTGTAGGCTTTTACGAGGTTGGCATACATACATACTTACATACCATTTCAACTAGGTGAAGTGAAAACTCTTAGATTTAACTGTCGCCTTTGTATATAACATCGTTCTATGTACACATGCTTCTGTTTTGAAAGCGAATTCACAGTCAGTTGAAACTCCCTATTTCTAACTTGTAGATTTCACACTTCCTTACTTGATGCTCAAGTTTAAATACAACTTCGTTCCAACAATGAATCTTTGGGTATTCGAGCTATCCTTCATCCACTCGTAGATCTAGCTACTCTTTTCTTCTACGAGGAGAACGCTGCTTTCTCTAGGAGGGCGCAGTTTGCAACCCGCAACTCTTTTCTAACGAGCACCGCCCCAACGGGAGAATCCATCCTTGTACATCCTATACAAGTAAGTATGTACTTACCCCCATTAACCACGCCTATTCTTTGCCATCTGTTTACTCGCCCTTCCTCGTTTCCTTAAATTACTCTCTTCTAATTATACCGCTCTTCTAATTAGACAATCGTCGTTTACTTTCATTTCATTCTTCACTTATGAGTGTCACTATTTTAATAAAAAATTGATCAGTGCTATGCTATGCTATTTAGAGTTTTTGAAAATGACGGAATGTATGTCAATGTTAGAGGCTTTTTCTTCTTTCGAAGAAATCAGGAAGAAATTCGATGAAAGATCTGTTCCGTTGGTCAGAACAGAAGTGAACAGTTATTTATGGCGACGAGGGAGCCTTTGGAAGATCCTTGAAAAATGTAACGGATCGACCAGCGTCTTCTCATTGACTTTACGATGCAGGACTCCTGGCGTTGTATGTCCTTTTCCAATAAAGCCTGCTCGAGTGTGTTTCAGACTTGCGATTTCTCCAGCAGCAACGACAAGAGGGAGGAGTATTCTTAGTAAACACTCACTGGACGAAGAAGGAAAGAACAAAGAAGTAAGGAAGGCGGATTTCGGCATTGGTAGAAGCACTTTCCTAAATTAGTTACAAGCTAGGTACTCTTTCGATTCTTTAATACGCTTTACCCACTCTTGTGTCCGCCTATATTTCCCTCGAATCTGGATTAATCCATGTTCTACCGTAATCTGTTCCCTTATGCTGACAGTGAGAATTGTACTTTTATGAAAAGTACATGATATGTAAATACATATACGAATATAGTATTGCCTGGCTTTGCCTGAGAGAAGAAGGCAAAGGATGATAAGTTGCAACTTCCAATGGTAAATGTAGGGAAAGTTGGAAAATAACTCTAGCGTATATCCATGAGAGAGGGAACTAGTGGATATTCTGGTAACATTGGCAAAGAGACATAGACATGCATACATATATGCGCGTACTCATGGATAGAGCGAGGTTGGTGCTCGCCACACAGTTGGATAGCGAAACGTTTTGTTCTCGACTCGTTAAAACTGACCGTCCTCGCTTCTACCGCTAGTTTCCAAACACGTACACCATGTACCATGGCTGTCTGTGCCAAAGCTTCTAGCTTTCGACCTGGTCTAACTCGATCACAAATATGATCAACCCTCTTCTAAAAGCATCCTCACCCACATTCACTTCTATTCTTCTCGTCTATTCCTGGAAATAAATGTATTCTACTTTTCTCAAATATTAAATATGTTAAATGAATTCTGAGCTTACTTAGAAATTACGCCTTTTTTTTATATATATATTAATATTGATTATTGCCTGGACCACACATTTATGACTCTTTCACTCATAATTCTATTGGAGTTCGATCTCAAGGGAATAATTTCTCTAACCAATTCAACTGTTCAGCATGCCAGGCCAGATCGTGCAAGAATTTCAAATCCTATCAATTCAATTCAACGACTCCAATTACAGGATCTCTCACTTACCAGCCAGCTATTAATTCGTTCAGTGCCATTCTATCAGATAAGTGTCGAGGCACCGAACAAAAAGCTACTAGCTTCGACATCGTTGAATAGAAACGAAAGAGCAAATTGGCAAAGTACCAAAAACGATCGGGGTTAATTCCTTCGGGGCAATCGCGTCTCGCTCTGTTGTTGCTACGAGTTTGCTCGTCCGATTAAAAAGTCGGATCGGGGATCGATTGCTTTCCAGTTGAAAGTGCATCCACGAAATCAGCCACGATTAGAGAATTTGCACTGTTTCATTGCACACTCTAAGAGTTCCATCGGAATTTACATGAAACTGTTGTTTATAGCTTATTTTCCTCTATGCCTCTAATTTATTCACTTCCTATTCAACTTCTCTACAATTCTGCCTATTCTTTCTTTATCTCATCCTCGGTTTATTTCTCTCACACACACACACACACACACACACATTGAATCATACTTTGCAGAAGGGAAACTTACTAAATAGAATGATGTTTATGATGATGAGTGTTTCTAGTATAAGATTTGGATAGAGTCGATTTAATAATGCATAAATACATGGATACATCTAGTAGAAAAGCTGTTCAATTTTCACTTCAAAGGAAAAGAATTGCAGGCGATGTAAAAAGTGTGCGTTGACGGGCATAGAGATGGGTTTGTCAATGAAGTTGCCCGGAGGTGAATGGGACGAAGAAGGGCTTTCACGCAGAAGCTGCGTTCTCCGTGCTCTCTTCTCAGGCAAAGAAAGCTTGCTTGATAGAGTCTTTGACTAGCAGGGCCGATCGCGATGATAAAGCGGTAGCCTCAGGCTTCGTACCTCGGCCATTTAAATAGCTTCAATTCCTCTACTTCTAAGTCTTACAATGAGTCTTAATAAAGGAAAAGCTGACTTTATAAGCGTAAACCTGGAACAAGTTGTACCGCATGTTTCTTGTTAAACGAACGTGAACAATTAACTGAAACGAATTAATAAAACAGGAGATAATCGAATGTCTCGATAAACGTCATTGAACTAAATATCTTCCATAAATCGTAGTTAATAGATTTTAAAGTTTTAACGGCTTTGGCTGTATGGATTCGCGTAGAAGGAAGAAAGGGGGATGGGTGGACTGTAAGTATATGAAAAAGCGAGGTTGCTTGGCCAGTAGAGTGTGCAGGAGCGAGGACGGCAAGGATAGAGAAAACCAAGTTCCCAACTATCGGCTAGAGGGGGATATGGCAGCGGGGTGGGGAGGGGGTGGGGGGGGGAGCGGAGGGAACGCCCGGACGTACAGCGATAATTGCCAACAGAAGTTATCCTTGGCGTTGTATCCGGCGGCGAGATAAATCACCGGTGATCCATGCTGGTGCGCTTGAAAAATATATTACAGAAGCACGCGTTTATCGCGAAAACGTCAGACTGTAGTATTATATTTTCAAAAGTTATAACAGCCGGGAGCTATTTATCGTCGGGTGCGCCCACCTCTGTTCTGCCATGCTTCTCCTCTCTGTTCACCTCCGTTTCTCTTCCACTCGCTCCATTCTCCTCTCCTCTTGGACTGCTCTCATTTATGTCCGCCGCTTTTCCGATTCGGCTTCGAGCCGCCTGGGTAATCTTTTCCTTGCCCGTCTAAATGTGCATTCGCTCGTAAAACATGCGCTTTCAATATCACAATTCTTTCCCCGGTGGCCGTTACGCTACTGACACTCAACACTGGCCTTCGCCTCGCTAGCATCGAGAATGCTGATCCTTGAAAATTGCTATATTCCCGAGCCATCTGTCTATCCATCCATGGGACCTCTAGCTGCTCTATCGCGAGGGAGGTTGGACCACGCGCACTTCAAATATTTGCTCTAGAACTAGAGGGCAGCTCACGGATTGGTTGGCATTGCTCTCATGCCCGCTAGAGCCATTTGCCTGCTCTAAAGATTTCACGGTAATCAAAAGTCTATATAAAACGATTACGATGAATAGGTTTAACTTTATTCACTATAGAGAACTGAACCCATATTTTTCATGGATATGTTTTTTTATTTACGCCCTTAGTTACCTTTCGTCGGATATTCTCTTACTCAAAGGAGTTTCGATTGATGAGAAATCAATTGTTATCAAGTCGGAATAGACAGGCAGATTCCTGGCCAGGCGTTTAATCACTGATTTAGAGCTGATGGTACGTAGCTGTTGTTTTAGTGAGTGTGTGTCCCTTCAAGATAGCCAATGATAAGGAAGAATGGACGAGGGGAGGTGCGAGGCGCGTATCCTCGGCACTCTCGTAAATTCCCTAGGTATCCGAATCCGTCCTTCTCTAGGTGGCTCACACCTCACATTCCTTTCTCTTTGTCTCCTCTGGCTGGTGCTCGACATCCCTGCTGACGCTTGACAAATGCTCATCGTCGCTGGAACATCGCACTTCGGCTTCCCTGCTATTCACTCTCTCTCTCTCTCTCTTGGCTATCTTCTCTCACAGGCTGCCACTAGCCATTCGCCACTGTTACCTGCTTTCGATTTGCGGCCGAGTCGCAATCGCCATTCCAATCGATAGAGATATCTGCCATTTTCCGAACTCCAACCACTACCCAACTTAATCCCCTTTACTTATAGCCACAGCTATACCCTTAGTTCCCCTAGCTGCAGCCTCCGATCACCGGATATTACTAGACTTCCGAAGCTAGACCTAGTAAGAGGCAGTTTTCTATCTATATTGTTGATATTCACGTTAATCGCCTTCATCTCATTTGCTAGGATGCTGGGAACTGAGAATGAGTTAGAGAAATAAATTCCACAGTTTTTCCCCCACGGTGACCATGGCAATAAATCGCGTTTATCGTCGGACGAATGATTTGCCGCCGGCTAAGAGTACTCAGTTGCCGGAATACATCACTTGTGATGCTTTTTATTTAATATTATCTTTTTCACGTCATCCGTGTTAATACATAGCGATTTAATATTTGAAAGTGCGCGTAATAAAAGGTGCCTAAAATTGTTGGTATTTCCTGGAAGGAATTTGATTAGAATAGAATTCATGAAAAGATTACTTGAAGACTAGTTTTCTAACCACCGATTTGTTTACTGCCCAGCAATCGCTCGCTGCTGTGTTGCGCCGCAGCAGCTCTGAAACCTGGTCGAACCTCACTCGATCTTTAAACGAAGCTGCCACTGCAGAAAGCGCGCGAAGGTGTGGCAGTTCTCGCTTCACCAAGCACGAAACCAATTTTCGAGGGGCGCTTATTTAATTAAAGCAATTTATTCCAGTTTTATCCATGCACAGCTCGCACTCAGCACGCTGTACCCCTGCGCTTTTCCCCCCTCAGCTGTCTGCTGCTGGTACCGCGCGCTCTCCTCCTCTTTTCCGTTTTCCTCTTTCCATGTTCGAGGGAGTGGCCGCGCGATAGCCACTACCACCCCTCTCTTCAACCCCCCATCCTATTCGCTGGCGTTCGGCCAATTTTCACGATAAGCTTTTAATTATTATTTTTAGGCCAACCGAACTCCCACGGCGACAAGTATTTCTCACTCATCGAACACGTTCAGTTCTTCCTTCAATTCTTCATATGGCTCGTATCAATCGCCACAAATTTATATCTCTCTCTTTTTTAATGTTAGTATAAAATTACTTTAAGGATTTGCTCCAATCAATAGATCTTGATCACGTCTAACTATCGAAAGATTCGGAAGAAGGTAGAAAAGTTTGTCAGATTTTTACGAGTAATCTGGTAGAAAGAGAGTCGAAGGGTAGCTGCTGGTTGCGGAACGAAACGCCTTGATCTGTCTGCTTAGGAACTTTGGCCGTGATCTCATTTCCAATTGCCACGTTACCTCTCGCCGAGCTAAGGTTGTATATACTAGCTTCCTTTCGTTTCAAGCGAATAACAAATCTAGGAATTGATTACTTCAATCTTTCGAGTTGCAACTGTTTCCTTTCATCGCTTTCAACTAAAGAAAGTAAAGTACCACTTTCTTCTTAGGATTCTTACTTGGAATCAAAGAGCACGCGAGAAGAATGATGATGAAGAGTATCGTTCAATGGATACAATTGATGCTGCCTCTGGCGAGTGAATGTTCCCAAGGAGAATAAAGAAGGATCTTATCCACCCATTATTTCACATTCATACAGCAAGTAGTTCCATTACATTAACTATCTCACGCACATGGTATACGATTGTACCCTGTCAATAAATCTATTTATTGACAATTCAAAATCTTATTCAATTAAAACCATGAAAAGTTTGTATTCTTACCATGACTATTTTCCAAGGGGAATTTCGTGAACATAACGTGGACTCGTCTTTAGAAAGGAGTTTCTCTTTTCTAGATTCTTAGTGAGGGAGGCACTTAGGGTGCGCGTGTTTGCTAGTGAGCATCGAGGAGGGCGCCGCGGCGCCGCGCCACCGTCTGCCCCGCATAAAGATTCACCCGACCGACCGCCTTTCTACATACCATGGCCATGGGAAGAAGCTAGGTATGTACATACATACTCTTACATACATATAATGTATAGAAAGAAAGGTAGCTAGCTACGAAGGAAAAGAAGGGCCAGGCATTCTCTGAGCAGACTTGAGCAAACAGCTGCTGCAACACCAGTTAATTAGAGGCTCTCAGTCGAACAAGGTCTTTAGGTGCGGTCTTTAAGACCTACCACCATGAATACCACCTACCACGCCAAATGTCAGCTTCTTTTTCGATCAACCAACACCCTGATCTTACCCGACGTCTTTTCTCTCCTGTCTTTACACTACCCTGGTAAAATATCTTTCACTGTCTTTTTTAACCTTTAGAGGGCCGGCATTTTTTTTGCCAAAATCGTCATTTTTTCGGCCTATATTTGTACATATCTATGTCGAGTATGATGTGTAGAACACCATTTTTTTCTCCGGCCCCAATAGGGGCCATGCCGGTCCCTAACGGTCGGAACATTTTTTAGTAAAAAAAAATGATGAACAGTGGATAGGATATATGCATATTTTTTTCTTATTATTATATATGCATTATTTTTTCTTATATGTGTATGGCCCCAATCGGGGACATGCCGGTCCTCTAAAGGTTAAATAAATGCTGAATCAAAGTCCAGTTAATAAACATCTTAAATCTATTTTACTATACAATAGTTATAGGTGTTTGTTAGTAGTTTTAGTCGCAAAAATGTGAGGAAGTAGTTGTTTGCTTTCGGGTGAGTAGCGCTGATGGGCTCGAACGATTAATAGTCGCCTGGGAAGCTAATGAACAACATATTTCCTCTTCTACAAAGCAAATTGCTTGTACAGCCCCGCTCGTATGGTTGGTTTCGTGGCAAACCCGACATAGTCGCTAATCGCGATCGTGTTTTCATCAGATTTTATCGCAACTCACTTTTCCACCCTATATCGGCCAATCCGAACACAACGCACCCTTTCCATTTCACCCAACCCCATTTGGAGTTTATCATTCTGATACTTCCACTGGGACGATACTCTCGATATAACTATCTTTGTTTATCAGATTTAACCCAGGCGAAATCTTTTGCTATTGGAATCATGGATAAATCGAAGCATATTTAATTGCCAAATTAATGGAACCATTTGGTTTGATGATGTTTGACTCAAGAATTTTTTTTATTCAATCGATCGATCTGATTTCCTTATATTTCTTCTTCTCCTTCTTCTCCCTTCAGATTTCTTTCGGATACTCGCCCGCTTTCTACTTTAGGTATTGATCTGCCAGTTCCGAGCCCTCACTGGTCCTCGTTACTTCCAAATTAAACATGTGACCGCATCGCCGTGCAGCTAGTATTGGACGAGCTATGAAATTATGGGGAAAAACTATTGCAATTGACGGAAAAGGGAAACAAGGTCTGCGGTTTTAGGAATTCGGCAGAAATCGTTTGTACCAAGCAAGCGTACGATCGAAAGTTGTTCGGACACATTCACCGCTAATATATTTCTGGCCAACACAACTACCACTAATTACGTTCCCAATCCGATTCTCAACAGTCCGCAATGTTTCGAGCAGTAATTAAGCATCTCGATAATACGTTCACATCGAATCCAATTGTACATGCTCATCTGGTATTTGTCAGGTAATTTTCGACAATGCGTCGACCTCACTTTTGGTTTATAACATACAAATGAATCGTTGGAATTCAGAGAAAGATAGAGAAAATATAGTTCGAATAAAAGCTATTAACGTAGAACCAACTGCTCTTATTGGCCGAAGATATCGATAGTTATATATCGACATCCAATATTAGCTGCTATGCTGTTTGAATCGAGCTGCTATGCCGCACTTCTCTAGCTCGTATGAATAAATTGCTGTCCATTAGTTTGCCACGGCTGAAAAATAGGGCGCTCGACGACGAAAAGGTCCCGGGACGTGTGCACCAGGTGCTTTTGAAAAAAATGAATATTAGGCGAATTTGCCAGCACCGGGAATGCACGTCCACTCTCACGAATTTGCCCGTTCGGTAGGCGGGCAGCCAAGCATTAATGTTTTTTTCACTTAACACATCCAAAGAGAGTTTGCATTTTATGTTGGTCCGCGAGTTGGCTTTCGATTCGAATTGAGAAATTGAATAAATGTGTCGAACACTTGAAAGAATCAGCTTATGAAACTCTTAAATTGTCTCCTCTATTTTTAAATGTACGCATCTTACTAGGAGGGTGCTCTAGCTAGAGCAGGAGCTAGAGCTAGGTTCTCGATAGCACTATAGCTCCGGCTTTCGCTCGACCTTACTCTCTTTCAAGCGAATTTTGTCTATCGAGTACGTCTCTCAATATGAACATTGTGTTGTCTATCAATATATTACATTGTACATTGGATAAGGCAAATGGTAACGTACGGGATCTATATGTATAGATACATACATACGTATGTATGTACATATACTGAGTGTGTGAAACGTCGATAATTAGAGAAGGACCAGGACACGTTTCCTGCCTCAATAATTGATACCTCGGATAAATCCCTTCTACTGATATGCGTGCTTGAATCAATAGGATTAGATTCTTCTCTTTCGTCTTGGGTAGTTCAATAACCTGAAATGGTCATTTCATAAGTCTAGAGCAGATGAGCCAGGTATGAAAGAGCATGGACTGCTTTGTCGAAGAGGCGCAATCCGAAGTGCACTGACCCAGTTAAGCACGTCATCCACTCTCCACTCGATCGGATTTAGCTTACGCATGAATTTGTGCACGCTGCTCCCGGGCACAGGTGATTTCCATGAAAATTGTATCGTTTCATCTGCGATAAGGCAAACAGTGTGGATTACCTGTCACGCTACTCGAGAGAATTTCGACCTCCTAATTAATAATTGAAATCCTCTTATTTTTGCCAGATCTTCCTCTCTCGATGTATCATGGATCTTGAAAAGCCATCGTGTGTTTACTAGCGAGATGGAAGTTATCCATTCCGTTCATTAAAACTTACTCGAGATATAAAAATCACAGCCTGCTCTTTTCTAAAGGAAATTCCAGTGATAGAGTATGTTTTCCTCGGCTAAAAGAACATTGTTTGTCTGCCAATGTTTTCAAAATGACTAATTCGTTGGAGCCGCTCCGAGCCGAGCCGGTACCCGCTAGTTTGTGTGGAAACAGAGCATTATTTGACGGACAAATATCCAAAACGAGGAATGGCCGGACAGTTACTTGTTTCTCAAATACCGGCCTATCAAAAAGGTAAATTCGCCGAGCGAGTAATTCGATAGCTCGGTGGCAAGTTAATCCGGCAGCCAGAAGCAGCATTCGAGAGAGGTTACTAGGTTGAGCCGGGTTGTGCTTGTGCCGGGTCGCTCTGGAGTAGAGTAGACATTTTCCGGGGCTGAAATTTGGTGGGGAATGTTTTCTTGCATCAAGGAAGAAGTGACATAAATTCCAAAGCCCCAGCTCAAAATTCATTTTTTCGCAAATTTTTCCATATGTACCCCTTCACAAATTTTCGATTTTTCGAAGGTTCTCGGACTCTGACGAACGCTTGATATTTCGATTGTTTGAGTATCAAAATGGAAATAAAACATAAAACCAGTGGCAGAAATGCCGGAATTGTACCGAAAACACATGGAAAACCGATCTTGAATAATTAAGTTTCGTGGTTTCTCTCATGTTTTTCATACTTCCCGACATTTCCCGGGGCTGAAATTTGGTGGAGAATGTTTTCTCGCATCAAGGAAGAAGTGACATAAATTCCAAAGCCCCAGCTCAAAATTCATTTTTTCGCAAATTTTTCCATATGTACCCCTTCACAAATTTTCGATTTTTCGAAGGTTCTCGGACTTGGACGAACGCTTGATTTTTCGATTGTTTAAGTATCAAAACGGATAGAAAACATAAAACTAGTGGCAGAAATGCCAGAATTGTACCGAAAACACATGGAAAACCGATCCTGAATACTTCATTTTCGTGGTTTTTCCCATGTTTTCCATACTTCCCGACAATTCCCGGGGCTGAAATTTGGTGGGGAATGTTTTCTTGCATCAAGGAAGAAGTGACATAAATTCCAAAGCCCCAGCTCAAAATTCATTTTTTCGCAAATTTTTCCATATGTACCCCTTCAAATTTGTATCAATTTTTCGAAAGAAACGCGATTGCCCCGGAGATTCCTGGAGCTTGTTGAGTCTCCTTGCGAGTTAAGTATACCGAGTCGACTGATAAGAATTCTTCTTCTGGTTGGCACCGGTACGGGATATCAGAATCGGGAGATATTCGGTGTGTCGGCTGTCTCTCTTTAATCGCGTTCGGAATGGTTGACTGAGCTGACAAGGGCGAGAGACGGGGGTCACCGACTTGCTGAATCTACACTTGTACAGTACATATATACATATATGGTATACAGAAGGTGTAGTAGAGGCTAGCATTTAGGTGTACGGGTACGACTAGTGGGTACGACTGGGGGGGTGGTACATCTAGGGGGTAGGGTGGTGAGCAGTGGAGAGGGTGGAAGGATGGTTGGCGGTGCGACTAGGGGGTGGTGGGTGGCGGTTGGTAGGGTAGTTGATGGGAGAGAGGTACGGTGAGCCGGATCAATAGTCCCGTTGCCGCTCACTCAATTTGCTTCCCCTTCCTTTGCCGAATTTCAGCAAGTTCACTCGGCAATTTTCATTAACTCCGATGTCCTTGCCATCGTTACTTCACTCTCTTGCCAGGTTTTCCACGCTGAAATAACTTTCATCCTTCACCTGAACTCTCGTTGACTCGCTTCGATCGTCAACTCTCTTCTCCCCTCTCTCTCTCTCTCTCTCTCTCTCTCTCTCTCTCTCTCTCTCTCTCTCTCTCTCTCTCTCTCTCTCTCTCTCTCTCTCTCTCTCTCTCTCTCTCTCTCTCTCTCTCTCTCTCTCTCTCTCTCTCTCTCTCTCTCTCTCTCTCTCTCTCTCTCTCTTCGATCCTCGTCCTATCGCCGTTTCGTGTCTTGAACGTTTATAGTTATTGGAAAACGACATTCTGTTGCAACGGTAGAGCTCCAAGCTTCCACGTCATGAATTTTAATTTCAAGAGCACAAAAGCCCTTATCGTACGCTTCAAAGATCAATGAAAGCACTCTTCCTTTCTTTCGAGAATATGTTCAATACTTTCATATATCACTATATAGCCGCACGAATCGCTTCAGCCGAATCTATTATCATTTCACCTTTCACTGACTTCCGTTACGTCACCATTGAATCCTCTTGTCCAAAGCGCGTCACGGTGTGTCCAATCCTTCAAAACCACAGTGCTTCTTCTATCTAGTAATTATGAATACCAGCTTGAACATCACTCGATAATATCGATCCTATCAGATTCTCAATCTAATTCTCGCTCCCACTGTCACGAATAGTCCATAATAAGCCTTTCCGCATTATCTTACCAATCACAATGTGCTCTTTTGTGTTAAAGCCTCCAAAAGAATTTGTATTAGAATACATGGTGGATCTATATGTGTGTGTGTGTATGTTCGATATCTAGTGTGGCGAGGCCAGCGGAGATAATATAACACAATAGAGAGAGGAATGTTGAACGTTCGGTAAAATAGTTCGGTTGCATGTGGTAGCTAAATATTATCGGTTTAGTTCCGGAGTCAGCTTTCATTGTACTATTTGGTAGGAATGCAGCGACAAAGTGTAAACCGGAAACAGAGAGAGAGAGAGAGAGAGAGAGAGAACTCATGCGTGTACACATGTGTGTGTGTGAATAGTAGTAACTGAAAAAGTAGACCGGAAGGAAGAGGGATCGGGAAATAAGATCATTATGTTGAATAGCAGTTCGGTGGAAAAGAGAGAGAGAGAGGGAGAGAGGGAAAGCGTAATTCGGCTGAGTGGCTCGTGATGGCAAACAAAGGACCCTTCATTCGCGCTGACTGAGTTATTCCTATAGCAAGTACAGTGCTCCTCTATACGACTGGAAACTTTTTCATTATCGTATCGGAGCTGAAACAGGCGCACATTTCGCTCGGAACTTTACGATTTTTGTTTTTCCTCCACACATTTTAAAAAGCATAAACCTGTCTATAACCGCGTACACAGAATGTCGATAATGTCTCGAATTCATAATACAAGTATTCATTTAAATGCTTTCTCAGTACAATGTATAAAGCAGTCATGGATAAGATATATTGATGGACGAGTTAATTTCTAATTTTCGATTTGATTGATACATGATAGTGGGAAAAGGGGATCAGTTTGGATCTAGAAAGGTTTGGTAGTATGGTTGATGGGGTTTTGTGTGGGTGAGCAGACCATGAGCCGGTTAAATCGGATCACATTGGCCATTCCGGCTGGGGATCCAATATTCGTGAAAAAAGGAGAGGGTGACGAGTGGCGTGTGGCGAGTTGGCTTGCGCCAAGTGGGATGAGAAGCGTGTGCATGTACATATGTATATGTGTATGCGTGTGATGGCTGATGTGGGAGTGTTGGTAGGGATGCCGAGTTCAATTTGAACGGTTGCCCGGTTCGAAGCCGAGGGGAACTCTGCTCTGTCTGGCTGAGGCTAGGAGGCTGGGCTCGGAGGTTGGAGGTTCGAGGAGGCAGGCATGTTCCGATACAATTGTATTCGAAGCGGGCGCGAACTATCTTTCACGAATTCCATATTGATTTGGAGTCGCGAAACCCCGCGCATTCCCACCAAACTCCCCTCCCCCCACTCCCCACTCCCTCCGCCGCCAGCAACCAACCCCCTCCGACCCGGACCTAGTCCCACCAACCACGTCGTACCGTACCACGCCGCGCCGGCACCGGCACCGGCACCGGCACCGGCACCGGCACCGAAACCGGTACCGGCGCGATACTTCACCGTGATTCCAAGCACTCTCTTCCACCTGCTAGAGCTCCAACTCGAACTCGCTCTTCACTGAGCTCGCAGCTCGAATCACTCGTCGCGACACTGATGTCTGCCAGAAAACTCCTCTTGGGACTACATCCATCCGCAATTCTGACAAACGACGCAAATCTAGCTTACAGAAACGCGGCCAACATACAAGTTGTATATGATGCTAGCTTTTCTATACGTTTGATAAATATTTTATATGTCTTTGTTGCTTTAATAGTTTACATGTATGATATTGTATTTGATGTAGAGGAAAGTCAATCGTATTAATATTGGATGTCTCATAGATGTGAAATAAAAACCACCGCTAAAATCAACTCAAGTAGAGATAAAGAAGAGAGAAAAAGACGAGAGGACGGTAAAAGGGAGCAGCTGCGTCGCGTCGGAAAGTACCTCTGGGAGTTCATTGAGTGGCGAAGCTTCTGATCGAAATTGATCTCTCGCAGATCGATCGGAAGTTAGCGAAATTGCGTCTCCTCCTCTTCTCGTTCCAGGGAACTCGATAGCTTTATAGGTTGCACCCATGGGAAAGCTGACTTTCAGATTACGAAGAGTGTAATGAATTTGCAGCTGTTCCAATCACTCCTGTCGATCGCATTCTAAATGAGCAATGAAATTCTTAATCTCGATGGATTCGCCCCATGGGAATCATGTTGGTATCGCAAGCCACGCCCTATGTTTCTAGATAGGCATGTAAACAATGTAGAGTATCAGTGTGTTTAATTAATGCTAGAGCAAGTTAGAGGGAATAAGATCGAATAGAGCTAAGAGAACCGGATGGTAAAATCTTGTTGGAGCATTGAACTGCAACTGCCGCATTCCTAGAATACGAACGATAATGGATACGACCCGGTAAATGTAAAGTTCTCCCCAGTCTTGTGGTTCTAACTGTTGACTGATTAATTCCCACCGAATCGATCTTAGAGCTACCAAGTTTGTCCCCTCTACTGTCGTTAATTCAAGTCTCCTTAAAGGGCAGATAGAAAGAGAGAAATGGGAGGAAAGTTAAGATGAGAAAGATAAGATTTTGTTGTGTTAGAGATTATGTTACTTATGATCGATCACGATTCAAGGAATTAAGATGACTTCTTTTTTTTGTTGCCAACGCTCTTCTTTTTCGTTAGTAATAAAATGGTATTATGCTAGAGGCACTGGTGCTCGGCTTGGTTTTTACAAGGCGAAAGAAAGGTTTATACGCGAAAGAGCAATTTGTTCGTTCTCGCTGAAATGTCGGTTAAAATAAAAGAGATGGAAAGGTAAATGGGTTTTTACGTTAGACTATGGTCAAGAGAAGAGGTGAACTGTGCTGTACTGTACTGTGAGGATGGCAGAGTATATCGTACACCACGCTTCACTGCCTCGTCGCGGAAGAAGAACTCTTCTCTCTTCTTCTTTTCAACGTTACTACTTCCTCCCTTCACCTACTACGACTACCCCTCCAAAATTTCTCGTATACATATCTGGATGAAAGCCCCGTCTGACTCATGGCGGCGCTCTGTCTCTTCGAGGTAGCAGGAAATATTTAAAACTTTTGCCAAAACTTTTATCTGTTCGGTCTAGTTTCGTTCAAAGTCCCTGAGTCGTTCTGGGAAACGAGAGTCAGGCATATTACGTTAGTTGATGTATAGGCAATCATGAAGCTTTGCAAAGTACATATACTTTATGGTCTAAGAATAAATTCATTGGACTGTTATAACAGTCAACAGCTGTTTGTACAATTATTCATTACGAATTACTTTTACACGAAATCAGAAGGTATTCTGAACGGGTTTAAGACACCTGAAAATTCAGGGTAGCTCTCTCAAGAGCTTGAAACTTTCTTAGAGCAAATATATAGCTCGAAAAGTAAGAATGATAGCTTCTCTACTCGTATATCTACACACATCTTCAAATCCTTGAGTAGTAGACTGCTGACAGTAAAGTTAGGGAGAAAACTCGACTGTTGACTTGATATATACTTTTGAGACATGTAACTCTTCCATCACCTTTTCAAGATTTATTGGAAGAAATGAAGGTGCTATTCCTAGAAATGATAGTAAGAATATCAGGGACAAAGGTCGTAATACGTATGAGTTTGGAGGGTGTGGCAATGGGAATTTCGATGCCAATTTTCATATGTATTCGACTAGTAATAAATCAAGAAGGTGTTCGCCGAGGAATTCGAAATGAGAATGAGATAGGGCTCTTCTGACGTTAACCCGAGTGTTATAGAGGCCGAACGGGATAAAGTTTCAGTTGGATCGGGATATCGGGATATCGGGAAATCTCCCTCTCTCTCACTCAGTTATCTTCAGCCGCGGGTCCTTCGGACTAGCGGAATCTGCGATTTTCATTCCTACCAACCGACCGGTCTTAAACTTAAGACTTAAGTGGAAGAAAGGAATACCCAGTTTCAAGTTATCCGGCCCTTGGCAGCAAGTTCACATGCACTTCCACGAATTTCTTTGTCGTATTATCCGGCAGGCTTTCTTATAGAACATTTTTCTATAAATCTCCAGATATATATATATATGTATATTTTAAATATAAATTTGAAAATGAAGAAAGAAAGCTTGTGTTGATAATATAGCAGATAGAGAAAGCGAATGGCATTTGTGGTGATGGTGGGTCAATGCGAGAAAGTTGATGGATTAGATAGGAGGGCAGTGGTGATGGTTAAAGGGAGGGGTGTGGTGATAAATTTGGATGGTGTGCGGTGAGGGTTCCCCGGAAGAGAAGAGAAAGTAGCTGAGTCGCACTCTCTTTTTTTCCCCCGCACATTTTTTGGCCACGCCAGGCTACATCGACGAGCAACGAGGCATGGGCCACAGAATTAATCGTCCGTACAAGTGATTCCTGTGGACAATTAGCGTCGTCAGCGTAATTACCGTCCATCGGGCGAGCTGAATTTTTTATTTACGTAATTGCTCGCTCGTTAACGAGGAAAGGCCTGATCGGGCCAGTGAAAAATCGAAGCCAGCTAGAATGCGTGTCCCTTAATTATTTTGTTCAGTGAGATTCATTAGTACCGCGTGATTGAAAGTAATCGGTCGATTAAGAGGAAAGCGGACGATCAAGTGTCTCCTAGCGTTCGACCTACCCTCTGGCGCCACGAATCTCGTAATCCTGGCCAAGTCTGCCAGCTCCAGTAAAACTGAGCAATAAATTCTTTTAGATACTTACTTTCTTTTCTTCATAATGAGGAGAATACACAATACAAAGTATAGTTTTCGTAAAGGTCGTGTGTTTAGTGATTCGAACCTGTTGTATTTTATGATCAGAATAGCCACGCATTGAAAGCATATAATAGTTCAAATGATCAAGTATTTGCACTTCACAATGTTATTGCATTCGTACAGTGTATTTACATTGATTTTTATGCCGTTATTATTACGACAACGTAGAAACTTACTTACACGAAATATTGCAATCACGTCAGTTCGCTAGACACAGAACAAAAGTAAGTACCGGTCAATAAAACATTTTTTCTGCTCGCTTCAATTCAGAACGGAAGAGCTTCCCTTCATTTATTATATCAAAACTCTTCCGTCTTGTTTGAGCGCCATAATTCGAAATTACCAAGTACTGTTTCTCAACAGAACCAATTCAGGGAAAACAAGAGTTTACCGATTATCTTTGAGTATGCGAGGAAGTGCAATTAAATAGCTGAATAAGAGGTCGACTATTCTCTTTCTCTGTGCTTGCCGTGCCCCAGCCAGTTGACCAAATTCGCATTAGCCTCGATCGACCAGGCGCTAATAAAATCAACAGGGGCACATTTGGATCGTGCGGGGAAGGCAACGATTATGGTCAATAAATTATCCTTATCGGCAATCAGCGCGCGGTGGGACGTGTATTCTGACCAAGCGATGATCGATTACGTCTATTTACATGGCCGATTTGGCAATGGACTTGATCCCCACGATCAGATGTACATCCCCAACCCCTTCTCACACTTCTCAATACTTTTCAATTCAACCATCCATGTTATATCTATTATATTTCTATTTTATACTCATATAGAAATATTTATTCCGATACCTTAATTATTGCAAGTTTTTTTTTATTGCAACTTTTTTTTTTATTGCCAGTCACATGCAATTTAACTGGCATATACGAATTCTTTTCGAACGAATGAACAGGAGGACGAAGCAATAGAGATGCATCACAGGGATATGTTGCACTTATTTGAATCAACAATTGGCCGGTTCTCTGATATGCACATCCAATTAACGATATTTCTTTGACTCGTTAATTGGATGCAACATGGAGAGTGGAAGCATCCAATTTAATACACATATATTAATTCCGCTATCGCCCATATCTGGTATGTCGGGCATTTCTGCCTCTTTCATGCATCGGACGCTCCAATCAAAGGGAAATCAATCAAATAGTACCAGCCGAATGAATCGACAAAACGGCATTGGTGCATTACCGCGTATTAAAGGTTACCAATCGCGGATAATCTACCATCTTGACTGCTCATCGTGATATCTGATCATTTAGACAATTCGGTAATCAACCATTCCCTGAATCGACCAAGAAATATTTCACTGATTCTGCCAGAACTCTTTCAAGTGTTTATATAGCTATTTAAACTATTTAGGAAGAAGGAATTCTGTGCATAAAGAATCCTTGTTATAAATGTAACTATTTTACCCAATGAAATGATATACATATGTTCGTAAAGACAATGATGGATGGATGACTGAATTCCATCATTATTCATAGCAGGGAGAATAGGAAATCGGGGAATACCGTTTTCCCACCGGTGTTGTTTGTCCTCGAATTCTCCTAAACGAATTATCTTGATCACTCGTACTGGACGTTCAAACATCTGACCAGCTGAAATGGCTGAAACGGCTGAAATAGCTAGCTCGAACATCACGCTAGCCTTGGTTCTAGGCTTCCTCACTAATTGATTGGATTTTATTTGCAGAGATCTTCTGATAGGATCTAGAACAGACTTGGACAGCGAGGACTCGAGCGATTTTCGTTTTCCTACCACCTAGCGCTTTTTCCATGTGTCTCATGAAAGATGGGAACCAGGACTAGTTCTGGCATTGGCCAGTTAGCATTCAGTCGTATTTCGAAGCTCGGTGAATAAGCAGTATATTTTACTAGCCTATTGTATAAGTGAGTATAAGCAGATACAAGAAAGCAGCTTTGGTTTACTCACCCAGTTCACCGGTTATTCTCGCTGAGCGTAAGTTACACTTAAAACAGGCTGAAACACATAGTCAGTGAAAGACGGTGAACTAAAGCGTATATCGCTTGCACTGGCACACAAAAGCCTTGACTTTAGCTGTATGTCTATGTATTCCGTAAATGTAAATAAGGAAAAGCATTCAAACTCGCGTTCACCTTAAAGTGTACTTGTTTAACAGTAACAGTATGTTTCATTTATCTCTGATTAATTCGAGTTGTATGGTTTTATTCATAGAAACTGTGGCAATGATCAATAATTTTTCTGTATTAATAGCTTTTTAATTAGAAAATGATGAGTGTTTATTATTCATTGACAGGGTGTTATTAGGGCTTTTATATATTCTGTTATGGTTGGCCGTGAGTATATCGAGAGTCTAGAATGTACAACTAAAGTGGTAGCTAGTTTCCCTTTTTGAGTTAATTGTCTTTCACCCTAAATTATAATAATAAATGCGCCAGTAAAATATGTATCATTCCCATTGCGATGGCAGCGAATTCCGCGTAGAGAGGAGAGCTCTCTAATTACTCTCTCTCTTTCTCTCTCGCTCTCTCTGAGCTTCTGTTTCTCCATTTGCTATATTCCGTGAAAAATAGCCGCATATGTATATTTGAAGTAGGTTGCCAACTCGAATTTCGCCAGTGCTAACAGGTTATTAGCACTGTTTGCCAATTTTCATTAACGGCCTGTAAAAATTAGCTGAGAGTGGCCGCTTAAAAAGCAGTGCACTGTGACGTCTCCAGTTTGGGAGTAATAGCCTCATTATGGATATTATAACTGAATGGGGGAAAACCGCGAATAGGATGCGGTATTTGTATTCCAATTGCAATACCGATACATTTTTTCGGGTTTTGGATATGTACAAGAGCAGACCGTAAAAGGTAGCGATTTATATTCCATAGGATTGCAGGCATTCCTTTTATCTGCGAAATTGGCGGCTGGCTTTGCCAAATGGATAAAATGCCGGTGTATTTAATTTCAGGCGCAGAATATGCACGGATAGTATGCCTTTGAAGTAGAAAAGAACGAGCGGAAATCCGTAGAATAGAGTCAACAATATTTCTTCCATTAACTTTCTGTATTACTATGGTTTGTCATCAAAAATTACATAGCTCCCGTAAACTTTTGATAGAGCGGTTGAAATATGTTGAATCAATTCGTTCGTTATCCTAGAATTATTAAAAGGGAATAAGTCTCTTATTGATGTGTGGCGTATTCATTCGGTACATATTGAAAAGTGGAAATCGCCGCTCGATTTAATTAACGCTTCATTATGAATTCCGCTAGGTAAAATTAGAGATAATGCTATGTTGTTGAATTTACTCGTGAAAGAAAGCTAATTTGTATGAGAAAGATTTTTGTTACTTGTTTAAACGGCTGGTAATAATCGAGGCATTTTTACTGAAGGGTTGAGCCGACTTTATTCATTCGAATATAACTTGATGCTCTACTTTCTGTTTTTGCCCTTAATGTAAACTCCCAGTGGAATACCAGTTCGCATCAGAAGCCCCGGAAACTTTCGTAATTCGAATTCGAACATTTCACTTCTTTTCCTTCGTGTCCAGCATGATGTTGCTGAGCAACGAGAGAGAGAAATGTAATGCATGTTTCAACAGCCGAATATAATACGTCATTCAGTTACACTGTAAATGATAAAATTTATGCGAAACTCGCGGACTGAAATGTTTCATAAACGTCAACCCGTCAGATTTTTCGATGGACGAGCTTGCACTAATAATTGCCGTGTCACAAACCTTTTCTCGTCATTATTCGCATTTACTATTTCAATCAAGATGCACAGACTTTTTTAAATTTACCAGTCTATAACAATACGTATAACAATACCGAATACATTTTTATTAAACTAGCTTCTCTCATTTATTTATATTCAGTATAACTCTTCTATTCTTCTTCCATTATACTTCTTCATCTCTCTCAGAGACTCGCAGATATATTCGCAGATATATTCGCGGATGGATTCGCACTGCATATCAAATATATAGATAGAGGAAGGATTGACATAGAAAGATTGATATGTGTGCTGCTGGAAAGCCCATGATTTTAGGAGGGCGAAAACGGTCTGTTGGTTGTTACCGATGAGTGACAGGAGAGGAATTTGCGGTTGCTCCTGGCATTCAAATAGTTTCAGGCGCATTATAGCACGCGCGCGCGCGCTTACCATCTATGTAAGCGTTCAAGCTAGCCAGCGAGTCAACCCCTACAACCATACCATTGATTATTTCGCATTGTAACACCGAGAATTTCGTGAACCACATTACATTAATAATATGTTTCAAGTTCGTTATTGATTGCTCGATATCACACTGGTTAACAGAGGAAAGCCTGATTGGATTTAGTTAGGAATTAATGAATATTATTAATTGATACCTTCAGGCAATCCGTTCGATCCTGGCTGCCCATTATTAGAAATTCGCAAACGTTCGATCATCCACATCACCATGAATCACAGATGACCGATAGATAATTGTCAATTGCATTTGTTCCGAACGAAATTATAATCGTCCAATCCCCTCAGTGGTATTATGTTATTAATACACTCCATATTATGTACACGCATGTATATACACATAACACTGAGCTACTTGGCTACTCTATCAACAGTATAACAGTAAAAAAGGTAGTAGTAAATCCCAAGCAAATATGCCATTCAATTTCTATGTACATAGACACAAGAGTATTCGGTTTAACAGTAAATTTGTCTGTTAACATATACTTTTATCATCCTAAGTTTAAAGCTAATACACTTTTCAAGTGAGTGCTCGATATTTCAGTTTTCTCATAGACTTTAGACAAGAGTAATGAGAAATAGAGTTTTGAATAGTTGCTGTGATTCTGATTAGATGGATGACGGAAGTGGGAGCGAAGCGTTGAACAGTGAATTATGCCAAGTAAATATGCCATTCAATTTCTATGTACATAGATACAAGAGTATTCGGTTTAACAGTAAATTTATCAGTTAACGTATACTTTTATCATCCTAAGTTTAAAGTTAATACACTTTTCAAGTGAGTGCTCGATATTTCAGTTTTCTCATAGACTTTAGACAAGAGTAATGGGAAATAGAGTGTTGGATAGTTGGTGTGATTCTGATTAGATGGATGACGGAAGTGGGAGCGAAGCGTTGAACAGTGAATTCGCGGCCATTGCGCGGAATAAACGCATCCCCTTGCTCGTGTATCCTCTTCCGGCAGCTTATGCGCTACCCGTTAACGCACCCCTCATCAATAACAACCTCGAGTCAGGACAGCCGGCGAACCATCTACTCTCTCTCACTCTCACTCTCCCTCTCTCTCTCTGAATACTAATAGCCATAACGCTAGGCGTCCAATGAGCGACGTACCATGACCAACATCATCGCCTTTAGCATCCTCTCACACTTTGACCATGCTACGCAACCTCACCCTTTTCATCCTTTATCACTCTCTGCGTCATTTATTAGTATTTATTAGGCTACACTACTTAAATCACTCACAAATTGCCAAACACATTTTTCAACTAATTTTTCTCTCCCATAACGATACTAGTAAAAATTAGAACCTGTTTTTAATTGGGATTGGTGTAGACAGGATGTCACTCATATTCGTTAGTGGTATAGGACAATGAAAATTCCACTGACACAAGAGACAAGAATTTGTGGTAGCCTAATTGTCGAAGGTTAGCTATTTCGATTAAACGGGATGCAACAATTGGTGGATTTAATAGCTTTTTGATGGTAGGGACTTCCAATTATAGATCGATAACTTTTAATTGAAAATAGTCATTTCTGATTCTATGCTATTCTGTACTTTGTTCCTGTACTTTTTTTCACAATTTAATTGGTAAAAATTGGGTAAAAAATTTATAAGGAAGATGTCCTGCAAGTTGAGATCGAAATTATGGAAAAAGAGGAAGATCAAGGCTAGTAGGATGGTTTATCGTGCTATTCGAAATTACTGTGAGAATACGACTCTTCATGGGCTGAGGTATGTGGCAGATCCGAGCTTGCATTGGACAGTTCGAATCATCTGGTTGGCTATTATCGTTACCTTCGCTCTGGTCGCAAGCAACGTCATCTACACTCTGAGCTACAGGTTTCAGGTAATTAACAATTCAATGTATCTATGTTTATCTGTTTACTCCCTTCGAATGATCGATGTGTGTTTAACGTATGTGTTATATCGCTTCGCTGCATTCAATCATTACACATACTATCAGAATATTTTAATTATTATAATTATTAGCCATAATTACCATGGATAAATAAGAGAAGAAATGTTCACAGGAAGCACCTACATCAATAGGAATTGCCTCAACGAATTACGAGATTTCAGCGATTCCATTTCCTAGTATAACACTTTGTCCAAACGATCGTGTCGATTGGGACAAGGCTCTTCATCTTGAGAAACGACTCTTCACCGACTCAACGGACCCACAGACAATAAAGACATTTCGCGAGCTTCTACTGAAACTGTCGTCAATGACCTTTGGGGACTTCGACAATTTAACTTTCCTAAAGAAGCGAAATTTAGACGATCTACTCGGTGAGTTTCGAAAACGGTACTATCTTGTCGAGAAAACAGATTGTTTCCTCCAGTCAGACACTTTCTGCCGAAGAGACGAACAAGGAAATCGCGCGGTGGGTTGTTGCAACAGAGATGATCGCATTTTATTCAATGATGAAGATCGTCTTGGGAAGAGAAAAAGTTAAGATGAAAAGGGGAGGGTGAGGGTTAGGGACGTAGGGAAAACTTGTTTGGAACTTTGAAACACGTTGAGGTATACCACGGTATTTCCGTACCAGGGTGAAACTAAGGGAAAGAGCGTCCTCGACATCTTTCCATCTGGATAGTATCTGCACCGGTTTTCCCCTCGAGCTCATCCAATTATGCTGCCGGTAAGACGGAAGAGTCATTGGCTTCTCGTTATTTTCCGTCGAGGTTCATAAAGGTTTCGCCATCCCCAACCCCAACCCTTATATCCAACCTCATCGTTCCTTTGCTCTTTCTCCCGCACTCCTCGAGTATTACATTGGCCCGCTAGCACTGTATTGAAGAACTCGATTGACCGGCATTACTCGCTATTTCCCAACGACAAAGGATCCGTGCTTCGAAGGCGTAATCGGAAAGCCATTCGAGCAATAAACGATTGTGGTTTACATTATTGCCCTATTACTCCAGCTTTTGAATCCTTAATTGGAGTGCTGCTTAATACATTTATCTTTCTCTCTTTCTCTTTGTCTATTTCTCACTGGCACAGACAGAGAGAAAAGATTAGACGCGTTCGCTCACTGGAATAATGGCGTACCGTGGTTATAATACATGCCAAGCTAGATTTACAGAGGGTTCGTGTAGAAGGGCGATCATGAGCCAAGTAGCATCTAAGCCGGTCTTCTCCTTCCTATCATATTTGCTTGGCTATGTATTATGCACATTATACTCCAAGCGGAACATTAGAACGCCCACTGTTCTCTCAACCATATTATTCGGTTTAGCAGATTCTAGATTTTCGATAAATTCAACATAGATCTTGAATTATAAGAAAAAATAGATGATTTTCGTGTTATGATTGTTACTCTAATTGGGAATGCGACGATACTATTTTAACTGTCGGTTTAGCATGGCAGGAGTCGTAGAAATAAGTAGGTCGAGTGAGACTACCTTGGAGAGAGTGAATCTGTTAATGAACGACAGAGTTGAACGTGACCGAGATGCTGCGGGAGTTGCTGCCAAGCTGCGAAGATCTGTTCTCGGAGTGTTGGTGGCGAAATTCAAATCGGGATTGCTGCGATATTTTCGAGGTCCAGCGAACCGAATACGGATTTTGCTATTCGTTCAACTCGGATCTAACTGAGACGGCAAACTGGCGAATACCTCGAAAGGTAGATGCAACTATGGAAGAACGACCTCGACGAGCGTCTGGATACGGAGAGTGGAGTGGCGTAAAGGTTACGATTCATTTGGGAAACGTAACCCAACCACCGGACTCGGGTAAGCACAGAATACCAACGAGCCATGGGCCACCGACCAGGAAAGTGCTCCCGTAATATTGTACGTGCTGCCGCGAACCGATTTAATTTTACGTCGGGGATCCTACAAACTCACTTCGCGCGGCAACCTTCCAACCTACCCTTTCCCTTAACCACCCACCAACCCTATCACTTGTCGAGCTAGCTGCTTTTCCAAGACACTTTGCACCAGCTTTACACTGATATATGCTATACTATGTTGAAACCCGGCCCTCTAAACGCATCGTTACCAGCTATTTCTAGAGTCATAAATAATTGGTAGCTTTTGATAGATCCACATTGAAATTTATTAAAGCTTTGCAACATTTATTAAGAGCTGACTAGTTTCTAGTTTCTTGAAAATTGGGTGGTTTAAAAGTAGAAATGTGGTTGTGGCAGTGGTCAGGTATAATTGGAGGAGCAGAATAGATGAACTGTTGAGGTTGCTCCTTAGAATGAGGACATCCCATAAGGCCGCGCAATGTCGAGTTGTAGAATTTAAACTGTGAGGTCTCAAAGAGAGACGATTCCTTTTTACGAATGCTATGGCAGCATTTCGTTGAGAAATGAGCCTTGTAAAGAAGGGAAAAGAGCGGCCGGTCTTTATATTCCAGCACATTTCCCACGAGTTAGGAGCAGCACCGGCGCGGTGTGGTGATTACACAGCTTTACCTCGAAAGTGCTCGAACTGCTCGCTTCTTTCATTACCGGCTTACAAGCTCAGCTTATTCCGGTGGTCTGTAATTGCACCTGCCACTTACATAATTAGTATCGTCAGACTATCTTGTTGGTAGCGTTTCGGTAAAGAAATTCAAGAAATTCTATGGTTCAGTAATATTTAGAGTTCTAACTAAGATGGAAAAAATTGTTGGATTATTCAATTTGGTGTTAAAAGTTCGAAAATAAAGACTTTCTTTAAGAGGAAAGGAATAGCGTCGTTTTTCCTAGGCAAATCAAGCCTGTTTTTCTGGAATATTAGAGCCACCGTTAAGTATGGCTTGAACAGAATAGAGGAAGAGAAGAAAAGCGAATTCCTGGTAGCGAGTGTGAGATGGAAGAGAAGAGAGAGGAGTAAGTTTTACGAGAGTTGTACGAAACGACTTGGCCGATTGAATGGGTACTCGGTCATCAAAGTAGTAAACTTCGAGGTGCAAGCGAGTCACCGCAGCAAATTCCTGGTAATTTAACAGTCCCACTCCCACACCGATAAAGTGGAAGGAATAGCTTTTCTCGATACTCTAGTCCTCCGGTGATAGTTTCAGTTCACGTGTTAGTGGGAGGAAAGGTCGCGCATTGTACTTAACGTTTCTCATCTCGGTGAGAAGAGACAAGACAATTTTTCTCTGTAATGAAAAGCGTGGGAACGGGTGAGCTTTAAAGTCTAAAGTTACTTAGACTTTGGCCATGCTATAATTTTATAGAGCCTGCTCTATTTACACTGAAGAAAATCTTGCTATAGACATACTTTGCTCTAATCACAAGAATATCAAGTTGATTCGAAGTGAATCTATACTTTTTTTACGAGTGTTTTCCCTGTAATGAAAAGCGTGGGAACGGGTGAGCTTTAAAGTCTAAAGTTACTTAGACTTTGGCCATGCTATAATTTTATAGAGCTCGCTCTATTTACACTGAAGAAAATCTTGCTATAGACATACTTTGCTCTAATCAAACGATCATCAAGTCGATTCCAAGCGAATCTATACTTTTTTTACGAGCTTTTTCGCCCTCTCCTTGAAAAGGGAAAAGCGGCGTCGATGTTTGATCGACGTTTGATCGACTAGCCTGGTTTTCTCGTTGCAGAGGAAATTCCGGGAGTGGTGTTGATGGTAAGCGAGCCACGGGTATGGCCCAACAGCGGTAACATGATTCCGGAGGGATCGTTGGTCAGCGTTTCCATCGATTGCGTGTCCGGATTTGCGACCGATCCTGTCCTCGAACTCGATGAGAAGAGGAGTCCTTGCCGGCACATCCGTTCCGGCATCTACAATCAGGAAACCTGCCTTTCCCTATGCAAGCGTGCATACGTCGTCAAATTCTGTGGTTGCAACCCTTCCTACTTCTTCCCGTCGAGTATGATTCCTGTAAATATGACGAGAAATCCCACACGAATTTGTTATTCTACGCCTACGAATTCGTGTCGACATATTCACCCGCAGTTCCTCCGAATATATATATATATATATATGATTCTATGTAAAGTTCATGGAGCCAACTCATCGTTGCTGCCTGCTTTCAAGCGAGAACCTGGAACGTATTCGTAGCTCAGAATTTTTAATTAGCCGGCCTTATTAGACCTTGTTAGGTATGTTCGTCGCGCACGTTCAACCAACTCTTTCCATAGTGGCCCTTAAACAAAAGTTTCAAACGCCCTGGCTGTTTCGAGATGGATCAGAAACTGCGAGTGTTCAATGTTTCCCGTTCTCTTCCTAGCCATCGTCCCTGCTATACATAGACATACACATAGAGAGCATTCACATCAAGTATGCATGCACTTTTCAGGCTCAGCTCGAGAGTGCAATGTTCAGGACTTTCCTTGCTTAATCGATCACAACGGTAAGCATTGCGAATATTTCACTACTGTGTTGTATTATCCGGAAAAGAGTGCTCTAGTTTGGTTTATAGCAATATAGCATTGAAATTAATTTTATTATTACTTGATTAATGATTGAAATCTACTTAATATAATAATCGGCTTTATGCATCTCGCATGAAAGATGTCTTCAACGAGTATTACGTGTGGAGTGCCGATGGAGCTATCAAGGAGAACGGGATGAAATGCGGCTGCCCGCCGGAATGCGAGTACTACATATACAACCCACTATTCTCAACAGTACCTCTAAAAAAGTCTCCTGATATTATATTGGACGTCCACTACGTCGGGCAAACAGGCATTCGCTACAAAACCGACATAGTTATTACGAATTTAGATCTCTTAGGTAAGAAGCCGATTAAGTACTTAGTAGATCATTCTGGGCATTAATATTGAAGGAGTTGAAGGTAGAATGGAGTTGGAATTATCGGCAAACAGTGTTTGTTAGTTGGCAAAAATATAGTAACATACTGTGGGGCAGAAATGAAGGAGCTTGCGAGGTCATTTGTTGTACTTATTTTAGCGGTGGTGGAACGAGGTCGGGGACGGTGAGGATCGCGCGACGCGCAACGGAAATTCCGTGGGAAATTAATTGAAAAGCCGGCCAGGCTCTCAAGTACTTTGAGATTCAGTGGGATGGTATTTGACATGGCGCTTACACGGCGTTACCTCTCAGCCTCGACCTCACCCTCGTGTTTTGGTTCGATTAAAGCCGGACAACCGAGCACCCGCACCTTTTTACCCTTTGCTAGTGCACTAGTTACGCGGTGCTGCTGACTTACACTTATAAAGGATTAGCATATTAATGAGGAAAGAAAGTGCGAATGAACGTGGATTGAAAGGTGAATCCATTTTGCAGTATCTTTTGGTGGAATAATGGGCTTATTTCTTGGCGGCTCGTTACTCAGTGCTGCTGAGCTCATCTACTACTTGACGATCGCTTTATTCTCTTCTCTTCGTCTATTGGTCCGTCATGGCTCTCGCTTGGTTCTCCACTGGAAGGGAATGGAAATGGGAACGAACCCTCTACCTAAACCCATGAAAACGGAAGGACCACCTACCGCAAGAACGCTCCCTACCATTGCTACGACTTACCCTGCTACTGTCATCACAGCATTACCACTCCTCGATTACAACCCTGTCAAACCAAGGTCCAACAGGATTCCGATTTTCCTTAATTATGTCCCCGTCAACTCGAATTGCCACAACTATTCAAGTATTCCGAGGAATCGAATTCGAGATTGAAATCTGTAGAATTTAATCGATTTTGGAAATGAAAATTAAAGCAGACGATAGGAAAAATCGTGGAATATCTGTAATGAAATTATTAATATAAATTAATACGTATATTTGATGAAAGTTACTTTTTGGCAATTTCCTGTGAGCACATCGGTTAAATGGAAAATGTTATTAGTCGAAAAGTTGATCATTGCCGATCAATGATCGTCTCTTAGAGACGAAGGAAAATCTCGACTCATGCGGTGTTCGTGCGAACCGAATCTCCAACTTGGATGGGACAGAGAAATGAAAAGCAGAAGATCTCAAGATTTTCTGTCACTTGCAGGATACTTGGCTTGGAGCCCGTAAATAACAAGATATCCTCAGTCGGGATGTTTCAAGTGGCATAGCGCAGCGTCTCACATCTCTATCAGGAAAACTTCTCGATCGATCGAGTCCTTTCCTTTCGATAGTTTAAATGAAAAAATCGTCAAGTCAGGAATCTCTTTTCCCTCTAAATGCAAGAGATTTCGATGTACTTATACTATATTTATGTTCGCTAGTGCAGTATAATTAGAGCAGAAGATTTCAACGTAGATTCAGATAATATATATCGAGATAGCTGCGATGGAATCGCTATCGAGATTAATTCGAGCAATATCTCAGTGACAAAGTGAGCAACGGGAGTTGGCCCTTAATCGGCGGACTTTTAGAGGTACGTCAAGGGTTTTCAGTTTAGATAACAGCACACCCAAGAGTTACTCTAAACTTTCTCGCTTCCTTCACTTCGTCGAGGTCTTCTATACCACAACTCTATTTCTTCTCCTTGTTCTCTCACAACATTTTCCCCATTTCCTTCTTTGTCCTATTTGCACCTTCTTCTTCCACCTGGCTTCCTTCAGGCTTCACGAAGCCAGCCTTCTTCGGTATATTCTCGCCAGGGGGCGACCGTCACCTTTCTATACCATCTTTTTCAAGCCCCATTCCACCCTTCTTTCGTGTCTGAACGCGAGGAGCCAACTTTTCACCGACTGTTTGACAAAATGCAGATTTCCTACATTTCCTCGACAGCGATTGGGTTTTCTGCTTCCACCTCTCATTCTTTCGCAACACTTTTCCTATGATTTCCCTCTCTGCCAACCTTCTTCCCTTCCTTCCGGACGCTTGCACTTGATCATTCTGCCGGAACGCAGCTCACTCGCATGCTTAAGCTTCTTCCTTGACGAGTTTTTAAGAAAAATTCCCCTCTCTTCCTTACTAAGCTGGCAGCGTTATAAGGAAGGAGATTTGCCTCTGAGGAGAGTAAATTAGTGACGTAGATTATCGATCGTCAATGTAGAAAAATACCCAGTGTCAACAAATGACAAACTGACGAACTCGGTTTTCACTTTGCTAATAAAGAGAGTGACGTCTTATTGCCGAGAAAGGAGACAGGGTAACTCTGACTGTTGATTCTAAAGCGAGTTGAAAGAAATGCTTCGCGTGCATGGAGTTTCTGACTTTCACGCTGGATAAATCTTGTCCGGAGGACGAGCTTTCTGAAAGAAGATAAGGAGCCGTGTGCAGAACGCGGCCCGCGACCGGAAAAGCTTCTTTTTTCGAGTGAACCTCGAGGTCGTCGAGCAGTCGGACAGTGCAACTTCTCACCTCGACCTTCCTCCCCACCGTTTTGACCTCCTTATCTTATATCTGCTACCTTTCCTTCACTTAACACCGGATCGTCTCATAAATAATGCGCGCATGCATTTATGATCTCATTCGCGCTAAGATTCATCCCTTTCGATGTTCACCCTTCTCTTAGAATTTCTTTTTATTATTGACTTTTATTATTGGCTGAGCCAATCGAAGCAGCAAGCAAATAAGGAAGCCATGTATGCTCGATATTACTTTCGTAGTATCGACATGGTGGAGCTCTGTTAAATATAAAACCCTTCGTGTCGTCCTTTCAAAGTGAGCCCCAGAGTTCCTCTTGTCCTCTTCTCTCTTGATTGTCGGCGAAGCTTACGATTCACCCGGCTTTCATAGTTCGCTCTCGCATGTCTGCCTTTCCGCGTCTTTTCACCCTCTCTCATCAATAGCAAACTCGCGCTCGCGCAACTGTACGATCCCATCTCGAGAAACAATGTGCCGTAGGCGATGCTCGACTAACTTGAAACCGAACGATACTCTTTTTTTTGTGGTTGTTGTTGTTGTCCGACTGCCTTTCCATTTCTGCATCCATGTTACGTATATGATGGATAGCTATCCTAGCCTAGCATTCCACATGGAAACTACTTGGTCACAGTTTGTATTGCTTGATGCATGGGGAAGCAGAAAAAGTCGAAGCTTTCAGACTTTTCCTCGGGTCTAGCTCGCAACTAGCGTCCGAACACAGACTAAACTAGTACAAGATCCATTTTTTTTTTCACGGAGAGTTACACAAAAATTAAAAGTGCAGAGAAAAAATGTATTTTAAACTAATTTATGCTTTATATTGAATGCCGGTAATCTATAGTTGATATCCATTTATATTTCGTCTGCTTTATATGCTTGACCCGATCCAATTTATGAAAGAGAAAACTCGTTCAATGGTCTCTAAAGAATAGTTTGCAGTGGAAGATGGCAGCTAACTTTCCTGACAAGTTGCATCGTTGGCCCCTTTTTGTTGGTGCTTTAAAGCCCTTTAGAAAACGAAACTAGAGTCGTAAATCCCTGATTTGATACGTTCAATGTCCTATCGTCATATATGTTCTATTCTATCAGTCCAGCTGTTCCATATCACTTCCTTCGAATATTCTTTCCATTCGTTCTGCTAGTTTTTTTGCCCTGCCATTACGAAGATTGTTCGTACCAGGGAATATTTGCGGACTCCTCGAGCTTCGTGGAATGACTGGTAGCTTCTTTCGGTAGGAAGATTTTATCGCGCTTTCTGCTTTGTCGAGAGCGTTATCGTGATTCGTGAAACGCGAGGGAAGTTGCGTGGCGAAATGAAGCAGTAGAAGGCGATACCCAGCATCGATAATGGAAGATCTATCTGTGGAGTGAGTGCCGAGAACGCAAGAGGACTTTAAAGGATATTGTGACGTAACTAAAGAAGCTAGAGTAACGTTTCGCCTTTTCTTTTTAAAGCGGATGCAGCGCTGGCCTTTCCTCCTTTCAAGCCAAGAGAGAAACAAAAAAAGCAATGTTTCTCGGCCGCCCTATGTAAATAGATGTCAACATTTGCTACGGTTCGTCCGCTGTCTGCTATGTGATGCGGTGTGCTTAAACGCGATTTCGTTACCCACTTCCATTTGGAGCAGAAGCGTGAGAAGAGTAATAGCAATAGAAAGTTTTAGCCGCGCAAGAGAGTAGACTGTAAGCTTCTTTATTTCGTTGGCGCGGCCATGTGGTGGAAGACGAAAGCTCATCCCTCCGCGGCTCCTATTTCCGTGGGATTGTGTAAAATCAAATTACACAAAATCCACCCGGGGAATACTAATGTTGGTGTAGCGTTGACTACATCCATTTCCTCTAAATGTGAACCCTGACCTTCTCATCTAATTTTGTCTAGCATTTTTTCTTATATTTAACAGAAGTAAAGAATCTAATAGAACCGTGATAAAATTCATTGAAAATTATAGCATCAAGAATGTATTCATTTTAAAGGTCAGTGTTAATAATTATATCTATTGTCTCTTCATTTCAATGAATCATAATCAATTGCCTTTAAAGCGGATGATGCTCTTCCGCAAACCATATCTGTTTTACTTACTAAGAAAAAATATAATATCGATATTCTTTAATCTTATCGCTTTATTAGAGTCCGTCTCTTTTGCAGGAATGTCCGCACGAGCTCTTGGAATACACTCGCTATCGAAAAGTTCAAGCTACGCTTGGGGGTTGAATTTATTTTCACGGGGGGTGCCGTGCCGAATACGAACGAGGCCATTGAAAATTCTGCTTAGCGGAACCAGTTGTGTACAGACGCAGGGCTTCGAGAATGAGGGTGCCGGAATTCAGGATGCTATGGTGAGAGAGAAGAAGCCTTGCGTCGCAAAAGCTCCTGTCTCCAACTTCTCTAGCAGCTTCGTCGCGGCACAGCTCGACCCAGCCCACTAAGTTGCAGACTCTGACGTTTCACTTTTCCCCCTCATTTCTATCCTTCCTGTTCACCTATACCTTCTTTCTATCTCTGACTCCCTTTCCTCCGAATTTGCCTCACTCTTTCTAGTTCATTTTCGATTTTTTTTTTTTTGGATCAGCGTGAATCAGATACCAAGTGGAAATCAAGTATATTGGAATTAGGTAGTTATGGCGACGGGAAGAGGAAGGAAGGAAGGAGAGAATTGGATTGGCTTTCCTCCGAATTTGCCACACTCTTTCTAGTTCATTTTCGATTTTTTTTTTGGATCAGCGTGAATCAGATACCAAGTGGAAATCAAGTATATTGGAATTAGGTAGTTATGGCGACGGGAAGAGGAAGGACGGAAGGAAGGAAGGAAGGAAGGATGGAAGGAAGGAAGGAAGGAGAGAATTGGGTTGGGTTGGGGTGGTGTATCGGTGGTCGACGGTCCGTCGGCGTAATTCGAGCGGCGCAATACATCCGGGGCTTTCTGCTGGGGCGGCGATATCGACCGAAAACCGGGTAAATACACTCCCTCGGCTGTGCTGATGCGGTGCATTGCACCGCTGTGGGACAACTATTTCAAGCGTACGTATTACGAGATTGAGAAACAAACACATACGATATACTCCAACACGTGTACACCTAGCAATTCGTACACCTTTTGAAATCCTAGTAGTATTTACAAGCTTTCCTACAATATCTCCGTCTCCTGCCAGCTTATGTAGAATGTACTTACATATCACTAGCAAGCTTTGAATACCAACTGATTTCACAAGCTTATCGCGAGAACGAAAGAGCGCGGGCGCGATTTCAGCCCACACTCAACGACCCGACTCACCCTTCGACCAATTAACTACCTAATTAATATCAATTACCACGCGATCGAACGCCAAGCCATCCACAGAGATCTCGCGCTACAAGGAAATAGCGAATTTCACTCACGGTATATAGAAATGTATATATTTATGTACCTAAGACTCTAACACCACCAATTAATCTCCACTTAAGGGAAAAGAGTCTATGAAGGGAGAACGTTGGAAAGGGATGCTGACTCAGATAAAGTAAAAGTACTTGACAGAGAAATGAAAATATCAAGTTAAAAATTATTAGGAGGGAATAAAAGTGGAGACTGAAAAGTGACGATGAAGTTCTGCTGTGCGCGTAACTATTGGATCAGAGATACTAAAAGGATATTTGCTTGTCTAAAAGTATGTGTGTGTGTGTACTGTACAGGGTGATTCACTAGCATTTGAAGCATTGAAAATGGTATAATTATATGGTGTCGAGTAATTTTAATATAAAGGACTATTTACCGAGTCTTCTTCACGCAGACATTTATTTATAATATCAAATTGTACCAATAATAGAAATAATTGGAACTCGAGGGTGAAGGGGATGATTAAAAGGCAAGTGAGTCACCCTGTACGTGTTCCGCGTTCCCCTCTTTTTCTTCCCTCTTAAATGTTTGCCGTGGAAGGATCGCCCATTGGCAGAGTAACAGAGAGAGAGAGAGAGAGAAAGAGAGAGAGGCACGCGTTTCCGCGATCGGCTTTGATATCGACGTTATACCTTGGCCGGGATATTGCTAGCTCGCGGTAGCCGTGTCACGCCCGTATCTGCACCAGACACTTTGACGTTCTAATGATATAGGCGAAGAGCGATCTTCGGCTTTAGATCGACGCTTCAATATGGCAAATACTTGAGAAAAAGAGGTACCCAGTGTGAGAGAGATTATGGATTGTCGAAGGAAAGACAAATATATAATATAGGTAACATTTTGTCGTTATTATATATTCTAATAGTTAGAGCTAATGCGATGATTTTGCCTTTTACTTTTTCAAAGCTGTTACTTAGAAACTTAGTGGAAAAGTCGAGTGAAAACGTCACGATTGGTTCAAGTATAGTAGAAAGAGAGGTATGCTTTAGCTATCAGGGAGCAACTGCTAAACGAGTTTCTGACGATCCCGCAAACGACTTAGGTTTACTTTATCCTGCTCGTTGATAGATCACTGCAATCCGCTGCTGGTGTAATCGAGACGTGGCGAGCGTAAACTTTTCATCGGTGGATGACCGGATCAAGTTTCATTATATAACAATAAGTTACTTCAGACTTTTCTTGTCTTGTATAAGTATAGTCAGTCGTCCCTCGAGTCTGACCTTTCAAAGTTTCAGATCAGGGCTATCGTTTTCTTATATTTCAGTCGGCACACTAATTCTTCTGAGAGGGTAGATCTGCTGTTAAATGTTGATGATAAAAGTTTGAAGAGTGAGTATGAAAGTTAAAGAAGGACTGCTATATTTCTAGAATCCGGAACAAGTATCATCGCGAGAGTTAGCAAAGAGGCAAAGAGCGGAATACTGAGATCGTAGTGCTTCCGAGATCGTCTTCCGATTACAACTTGAAACTTAGGGAAGTCGAGATGGAACATGGAGGGCGAAGGGGAGGGGAGGGGGGACGCCAAGGTAGTAAAACTAAAAAGTAAACGGTTAAAAGTTGCCAGGCGAAGAAAAATACCACTTTGTACCATCTAAAATTAGCACTGCTTCTCTCCAACTATCCTGGCAGAGGGAATGCTTGTTCCTCTGAATAACTCGTAGGACTAGCTTTGATTTATGAGGCACATAGCATGCTATGCATCCTAGATTACAACTATCCTAAGTACCAACGGTAGTTCGGATAATGTCATTGGAAATTTCGCGGAACCTCTACTCAAGTACGAACAAGAGGGTTTCTACTGATGATCTAACTAACCATAATCCATCGTAGGCGATCCGCAACACTTCCTATTTATCATTCTACAATACTTGAAACAATTTCACCAATTAAATATAAAACTATGATATTATAGATAAATAAAACATAATATTGTTGGCAATGAAAATATGACGAATGTAAAGAAGGAAAGTGGTCAAATGATACTTGTGTGTTTGAGTGGTAGGTGCACAGGTGCTGTGAACGAAATGAATAATGTAAGAGGAATTATGATCTCTTGGGTTGGATGGTAGCGGAGAGAAGGGAGAGATGGTAGCTTCCATCCGTTTGGAGCGCATTAGCCAGGCGCGAAATTCTGCTGGTGTTTCTGAGGATACTAAGGTTCACGAAGAACAAAGTTCCCAGGGAACTTAGCAAGTCCCCGTGGGCGACGCGACGCGACGCGACGCGACGCGATGCTTTCAGACTGCCACTGTCAAGAGCTTCTTCGTGAAACTAGCGGTTACATTCCTTCCGTCTCACATGGTGTTCCCACCCCTTTTCTCCTTCTCTCTTCTCTTCTGTACTCGACTCTCTCTCCTTCCTCTTCCATTCGCCCCAATTATTTTGGGACCCTTGCCCAGACCTTGCGTTACTTCGACCACTTTCCACTACAGATTCACCATCTCTCTTCTTCTTCTCTTTCTCTTCTCATTATTATTCAGATCCTCATGCAACTCGCCATACAACTATCATTCACTCTCAAACCGATTAAATCTTCCTTTCCCTCTTCTTGATTCTTCCCGCACAAATATTATACACTCATTTTCTTCTGAAACTTCCACCTCATTCACTTCCTCTCATCTCTCATCGACACCTTTTCACAACATTTTTATCCGGGTTGCTCAAGTCACGCGGCAAGAAATACGACAACATCCTGCCAAGACGATTTACCATCCGGCTTCTTTGGATTCACGATCGTTTGAGGTTATGAAGCGCGAGAAAACTAAGTCCTGCATTCTCACTGAAATGTTGTCACACGAAATTCAATACATGTATACATACGTACAGAAATAAGTATATACTTAGTTGAATGGAGTTTGACGTGACAACTGTTAATCCGGTAAAGGTAATCAATCGAGTGTAATGCGCTTAGTTCCATAAAAGATATTATTGCTTTATTTACGTCGTTAACCTTGAGTCCCTCTTTGTCTTTCTCTGTTTGTCTGGCTCACTCGAAACATAAATCGTTCCTTTACTCCAGGCTTTGGTGGATCGCGAGCTTTACGATCTGCCGATTAAGAGGATAAGGGTCCCTCGTGACCATTGATGCGTGCAGCTCGGGCTTTCCCCGCTTTTCCGACATCGACATAATTTACGAGCGGGATCTCAAAGGGGCGACTATATCGAAATAACCGTTGAGGTTCTGATGATCAGGGTATTTGACATGTAAGTACGTATCGAAGGATCAAATAGCCGTATCTTAAAACTGAGTTAACTCAAGTTGTTTTAGGACATTTAAAAGAGGGTTGAATGATCCTCGACATTGAACCCAAGAAGTTGCGTGATTAATTCCTTGGAATTAGAGGGAGAAAGAGATAGGTCTTCCCTTTCAAGTCGACTATCCTAAGCTCCAAGTCCTAAAGAATAGAGAATCGGGTGGGAAAGTAGTAGGGTGGGCAGGGCTAGAGAATAGAGAATAGAGAGAGAGAAAGAAAGAGGGAGGTGGCTAGAAGGTGATTGGAAACTAGCTGGAAAGCCGGAAACGGTCTAAGCTAGAGAAGGGAATTGGGTCAGAGACTGCCGAAGAGGATGGTTTGCTTCAAGAATCCAGCAAGAATATCGCATTGCCATCCTACACGAGTAACGGTTTTACGCCGATAAGCTTCTCGTTTCTCCTATGCATCCTTGGGCAGCATCCTTGCAGATGAAGCTGGTAGCTATATAAAGAGAAATCGGGATGATCGCTTTTGGCACAGAGAAGCTAAAGGAAACGAGCCGTGGAACGAAGAGTGGGAAGTGACAAAATACTTTAAACTTTCATGGAAATGTGGTAATAGATTGAATATAGATATGTATAAATACATAAATATAATCTGTTGATAAAAATGAAATGTGGTAAAGTCCTAAATCCCAGGGTAGTTTGATATATTAATCGGTTAGCGATAAATATATTAGGTGGTAGGTCAGCTATTAGGTCAACGCCGCGGCGGATACATGAGCCACGTGTTGTTATGACAAACGAGGCTTGACTCGCCCTTTCGACGTACCATTATTTTCCTCCTCAAAGACAAGGGCAACGATCGATACCTATTCCACGACCGCTTCCAAGTGCGCAGCAGCCAGTTCTCTTTTACTAGCAGATCGATATCGCATTTATTCGAGATTGGCTGAAAACCAGCATATATGTATCTGACCATAGCCAGCATAATTCGTGTTCAACCGTGGCGATTATTGATAATATAATCATATTTAACAATTCGAGCAGACAGCTACATCAGCCGCGGACGTTAATTCGTATGGCGTGAATTGTGTTAGCCAATGCCGAGGATGAAGTTATTGCCTGACAATTAGAGTGCGGGAAACTCGATCCGTTGGGTGTCACCTCGTAATCGCTGGATATTCCCAATTAGCCTACAAGGTCTCTCACCACAAGCTCTAACTATTAGCTAGTACGGTTGCACTCAGACTAAAACTTGTCGAACACTTCTGTCGGCAAGGAAATCTCTTGTCCAGAATAGAAGTCGAATCTCCCGAGAAAATTGAAGCCTTCTCACTGAAGCTAAAGAAAGGCTCGACCACATTTCATTTTAAAACCTAGTTAAACCTCCGATAAAAGCATTCAAGGAGAATGAAAGATGACAAGGAAGCTAGAGAGGAAGCTATAGTGAGAAATGTGAGTGTTGGAGTGCGCAAATGGGGTATAAGCCGAGCTATCAGTGTGTGTAAGGTGAAATAGTTGAGGTAAGAGAAGTGTCCTGTGGTATGTGATGGTCAGGAAAAAGAGAGAACGATGCGACGCGAGCAGAAATTATAGCTGGTACGCAAAGACTGACAGTGGATCTGATGGCCGACATGCGAGAGCTCTCCATCGAGTAAGAGGAAATAAGAGAAAGAATGCGAAACTGGGAATGTAATTTCTCTCAGAGAGAGAAAACGAATGGTGCGAGGCGTGGTTCGGACGACGAGTAGCGTCGGCGTCGTTTCACAGCTCCTAGCAGAACATACATACATATATGTATACACGACGTATACGATTCATCAATCTTCGCTTTTGGCGAGTGAGGACTAACGACCTTCCATCGCATCCGCGAGCTAAACGGACTGACTAGCTGCCATCTCGCGGAAACTTCCTACTTCGACGTCCTGACGCTACTACATAGTTATCGTCCACCATAGTATTCTCCAGGGAGAGAAAGAGAAAGAGAAAGAGAAAGAGAGAGACCTTTCGTTTTTCTCGTGAAAATGCGCAGTGGAAAAAAATTGCGCCAAACTGATAAAACGTGTCACCCACCGAGAAAATGGGGATGTACGGAGAGAGTGCACGGCGGTGTTTTTTGATTAGCTGCCTTTGCGACGGAATGAAGATGGGATCACCGCATAATGTAAAAGATAAACTCTTCTGGTTGAAAAGCTAGCAGTATAAAAGACGTGGTTAGAGTGAAAGGGATGAGGATAGAGGAGAGAAAGAGAGGGGAGAAGAATAGGGTAGGTCCGGTTCGCGGCAGTTGGTAGGTAGCATTGCTACTCGGGTAGAAGTCTAGATATGTATTGATATTCCAGGAATGTACAACCGTCGGGTTACTTCTTTTTCACGTAGTTTGCCACAAGCTACAACCACGATTTTTCGGGTCAGCATGAAGCCGCTTCTCTTTTCCTTCTCTTTCGTTTTTCGCCCTTCTGCTTCCGTGACAAACGTTCGCATGACAGCTCTGTGGTTTTCAGTGAGTTTTTCGCGAGCCGAGCTTTCCCTCGTTATCGCGGCTTTCCCATATCGCGTTAATGAGGATTGTCTTTTTTAACTGGATCCTTGAATATTTATCGGACGCTTTGCACTCCGCAAACTCCTGTATTACAAGCTCGGCTTTAACTCTCAGTCTCAGCATCCTAATCTTCCTCTCGGCCATTCTTCTATTTGTCCTGATATTGCCGAACTATGAAATAATCCTTCTGATAGGCCAGTATTATTTTTTCCTTCTTTTTCCAAGAGTTTTTCATTACTTAGTAGTCCAACAATCCGTGCTCGTGACAAGAGAATGTTTGAGGACTCGCGCGTGTAATGTTCACTGTTTTCAGATTCTGTCTCAGTTATACTCCTTGGAGAGAATGCATTGAGCCCTTTCCTTTTATCTCGCTTGTGAGAGTTTCAAGTTACGAGAAAGGTAGAGGGAGAAAATAACGAGGGGTGGAAGATTAATTAGCGCTCCGCTGCCTAATACTTTAATCGCGCCAATCCACTTTATCTTCCATGCGCTCGTCTCATGAGGCATATCTTATCCTTCCAGCGGGTAAGACTAGTGCTCGCGTCGAAGTGTATTATAGTGGAAGGCACTTTAAACTTCTCCACCGATCCCCGAACGATCGTTAACCACCTTAAACTCCCTATCTATCCTTCATCAGTGATTTAAGGTAGTTGTATCAAAAAACAGTTTTCTATAGATTTTGTTTAAACTTTGACAGAATAATAAAGCAAATACAGCCAAGATTTTATTCAGTGTTACTAACATTTAATTTGCAGTTTTATGAATAAAAAAAAATTGCCGTAGCCCTTCAGATTTTTTCGATTTTTCGAAAGTTCTTGGACTTTGGGGAACAGTGCATAAATCGATTGTCTGTGTATCAAAACGGGTAGAAAACATAAAACCAGTGGGAGAAATGCCGGAATTGTGTGAAAAACACAACGAGAAGGCCTCCAGAATAATTAATTTTGTCTGATTCTGACGGTTTCCTCCACGTTTTCCATACTTCCCGACGTTTTCCGGGGCTGAAATTTGGTGGAGAATATTTTCTTGTATCAAGGAAGAAGTGATATAAATTCCAGAGCCCTAGCTCAAAATTCATTTTTTCGCAAATTTTTGCATATGTACCCCTTCACAAATTTTCGATTTTTCGAAGGTTCTCGGACTCTGACGAACGCTTGATATTTCGATTGTTTGAGTATCAAAATGGAAATAAAACATAAAACCAGTGGCAGAAATGCCGGAATTGTACCGAAAACACATGGAAAACCAATCTTGAATAATTAAGTTTCGTGGTTTCTCTCATGTTTTCCATACTTCCCGACATTTTCCGGGGCTGAAATTTGGTGGAGAATATTTTCTTGTATCAAGGAACAAGTGATATAAATTCCAGAGCCCCAGCTCAAAATTCATTTTTTCGCAAATTTTTGCATATGTACCCCTTCACAAATTTTCGATTTTTCGAAGGTTCTCGGACTCTGACGAACGCTTGATATTTCGATTGTTTGAGTATCAAAATGGAAATAAAACATAAAACCAGTGGCAGAAATGCCAGAATTGTACCGAAAACATATGGAAAACCGATCCTGAATAATTGGTTTCCGTGGTCTTTCCCATGTTTTCCATACTTCCCGACATTTTCCGGAGCTGAAATTTGGTGGGGAATGTTTTCTTGTATCAAGAAAGAAGTCATATAAATTCCAGAGCCCCAGCTCAAAATTCATTTTTTCGCAAATTTTTGCATATGTACCCCTTCACAAATTTTCGATTTTTCGAAGGTTCTCGGACTCTGACGAACGCTTGATATTTCGATTGTTTGAGTATCAAAATGGAAATAAAACATAAAACCAGTGGCAGAAATGCCGGAATTGTACCGAAAACACATGGAAAACCAATCTTGGATAATTAAGTTTCGTGGTTTCTCTCATGTTTTCCATACTTCCCGACATTTTCCGGGGCTGAAATTAGGTGGGGAATGTTTTCTCGCATCAAGGAAGAAGTGACATAAATTCCAAAGCCCCAGATCAAAATTCATTTTTTCGCAAATTTTTGAAGGAGACAGACACAAAGTTTGGTTCACCGGCAGTATGCAAAGTGAAGTTAACAATTTCTTCAACCAACGGTTGACTTTTCGATGGTACAGTACTGATACAACTACCTTAATAAGGCCAGCGGGCGCAGTGGTTGCGTGCGACCTCGTCGCTCGCCACTCACCCCTCACCCCAATCACCCGACGCGAGTCAAGCGTCAAGTATATCGTGACGGTATTCCCATTCTCTAGGGAGGAACTGCTCAAGTCCTTACGTGCCCTTCTAATGGGAAGTTCATAAGCCAACCGTTGGAACAGGAATTTCTCGATATCGCATAGTTATCACGATATTTCGTGGGCAGATTTGGAAGCTGGTAGATGCCGAGAATAAAAAAAGGGTTGCCTAGCTACAGCAATAGCTGTTCAAGGAAGGCTCGAGAGATGGAGCATTAGCGGGAGAGGGGTGGAAATTGCCAGAGGAAGCTACGTTTCTGAGAAACGATATTTTTGCTCAAGAAAGCAATAAAAGTCCCTGCAAAGTTCACGGCGGGGACTGATAGCAATTATCAAGCGGATCGTTCCTCCAATGGCGAGATAGCTCCATAAACTCTACGAAAGAACCATGCCGACTGAACTTTCTGCCATAAGACATCCTAGACGTTACGTATATATAGTATGTCTAGTATATGGACTGGACCAAGGCCAGCAAGACGACGCAACGCGACGCATCAATCTTCGTTCCCATGCGGATGTAGGAAGTGAGCTATTCCACCGGGACCAATTACCTTTCGAAAATCCTCGCCGAGAATTGCAAGCAACAGAGCCCGCTATTCTCTCAAAGAGACAATTAGTCCTTTGATAGGGTACAATCGCGACATTGATATCCGCATTATAATTGCCCCAAATATTCGTTAATAACTAACAGACACGAATATTGGGTACTTGTTAATTTCAGTGAAAATGAGAAAAAGCGAAACGTATTCTAGCTTGCTCCACAGTATTTACAATCAAACTACAAAGGTCCGAACTGAACGCAACACATGGCGTTGCTAATCAAAAGCAGTACTGTTTCCAATTCATCTCGCTATATGTATTTTTGTATCGGTTCCAATCGAGCTTCCTCACAGTATTTTTTTTTGTTTTTTTTTTTATATATAATAGTTAATATGTACCGCATATGTATACGTAGGTGTTAGCACTCATAGCCAGGTTGGTTTCAAGAGTCGTGCTTACGAAATTCATCATTATTTGGATTCGCGGTTTGTTTAATTGATTGGGAGATTTTAATTGGAAGTTCATACCTCTTGGCATTAGCGAAGCACTCTAGATAGTACTGTGCCACTTGACCAAGTTTTTCATAAATCATTTCGACGATCGGAATATGCTGTTTGATCACGGTCGAGTACACAAGCCGTATCGGCCCGTAATGATTGTCAGGGAATCGTCGGTGAAATTTGGTAATTCCGTGAGCGATATTTATTAGTACGAGCTTCGAGGCTTTAACCGTGTTGGAAAACGTTGTCGTTGTTGATGGTACACCAACCCTGTCTAGCTTCGACAACAGTTTTTCACGGCTTATTGCTTCGTTCGCAGAGGTTGATAGGATCAGAGGCTTTTCGTCCGGCCAATCTGCCCTTTGACGGCATCAATGAAATCGCTTTGTCTGATTACTCGCTAGCGAGCGGCTGGCTTCCATTGTTGTTCACGATTAGACGTCGATGTAATTAAAATTGCCTCCTGATCCTCTCGCGCTAACCAACCACGCGCAAGCCGAGCTCCATCATTGTGATTGAAGTGAAAAAAAAAAGACTCTTTGTATTTACAACGATTTTTTTCTTCCACCGCCGTCACCACTTCATTGCTGATTGCTGCGGGTTTATCGGATTTACTTTGTTTGTAAGGTTTATTGTACTACAGTCTTATAACGCCTAGTAATTCCGCCTAGTATTTTCCTCTCGCAAGCTATGCTATTATGAAACTTTTCCATTCCGTTCGTTTCGAAGTTGCTCAAGCAAAAAGCACTTACTTTATCCTAGTTGGCTTGATATGCAATGGGGTTGCTTTATCTCCGGAAATCTTTGGACCCACTTACCAAAGGATAAAGTGTTGGGATGATTCGGTGGAAATTTGGGTGTGAATGTTGTATGATCCAAGATTCAAGATCCAAGACTCAAGGAGTAGCTTACCTTGGGCTTGGTACGAGCTTTCGTTCAGGGCAAAGAGTAAGATTATTAATGTCCCTTGGGAGTACTCGGTGCCATGCTTCAGGTCGCTATGATGCCATGTTGCCCCAGCATGCCAAGGGATATGCTTGCCGTTACGGGTTGGTATGAGTGCCGTCTGATAAAGAGCTGCACGAGCAAGATGGATGAGACGAGATAAGGATGGCTACGAGTCGAGCTCGGCAACCAAGAAAAACCTGGCCGTCATAGGAGAGGAACGATCATTCTTGTCGTCGCACTGTACCACCCAACCAACAAGCCTCTAAGATTCACCCTCCGGCGAGTTTAATTAAAAATAAAGCCATCCCTTAAATAAACAGAACCATCCACCATTTTCTAAACCGATAAGCTTAAGAGCAACGCATAGGTTTGACAAATTAAACATTACCAAGTCATCATTCGAGTTAATAAAAGATTAAAGTGAAAAAGGGAATGAATTAGTCTTTGGTGAGTTTACTAGTTACGAATATTCTATTAAACCGTTTGATCCATCCAACTCTCCGAGCAAGATTTTTAGTCCGATGGATAATACTGGATGATCAAAGTAGTAGCTTAGCCATCGAGCGAGATGAAAAATGTATGCTGGCGACGACGGTTTCGCGATGAAAAGATGATCCAGAGCGGAGCGTTACGCTTTCTTCATCGATCGGATTCGCTATTCTGCTCTGATGCTGTCTCTCCTCTAGTCTATTCAACTCGGGCTTCGTAAAGAGGATGACATGGTGTGTGGTAGAACCAGTCGAATCACCGCGGATCTATGTGTACATACATATGTACATACTTACATACAGGTGTAGAGTTGGCTGCGACGATAAGAGGCTTACCGGTCAGAGGTAATCGAGTCTTCTTCAAATATTAGATCAGATATTAGACGGAGCTGAATCACCACCGCTATTAATGTCGGTTTTGGATATTCCAATTTTTTCACCTTTTTTCTTTGCTATTTTAAACGTTTCTCATTTCTAATTTTAATAAGTCATTATAAGCAAAGTGCGTTAATAGAGAAAATGAGGAGAAGATCTCTCTCTAGGGTCCTACTAACCAGATAACAGAATAATAGTATCGATCCATTTAACACTTCTCATTAAGGACCACAGCAGCGTAAGTCCATCCATGCTAATGTGCGCGAGAGTGTTTGCGTTTTCGACCGCGAGGAGACCTGTGTACTAGCAGCGCAACGGGATAATGTGCAAACCCAATTTCAAAGCTCCTACTACCGAAATCAATACGACAATCCGAGTTTCGTTCGACGAACGGCAAATTCATTTAGTCCAATGCTGATCTCTCTGTAACATTGCTAACCCTGCTTTGGAAGTCAGGATTTGGTATTTCACCTGCCAATGTATTATCGAAAATCTCAATTCGCTATTCTATTCAAGTATATAATATAGTTTCACTATGATGTTGGAAATGTGAATCAAGGTGTATGACTGACTCTTTAACAATACACATGATAGGATACGCTTGGCGAAGACTTTGCTATCATGAAGGAAATTGAATTAGATTAGAATGCAAGCGTTCTCTAGAATTAGTAGGTGCTTTAAGAGAGGGAGTTGGAAGTGTGGGAGATTTGTATGGAAAGTTTGCCAGTGCTTGCCTTCGACTTGGAAGGAAGAGTAGGCAGGCGTTGAAGACTGAAATGATAAGACTTGTTCCTGAAATTGGATGTGACACAAGGTCGAATGAGCGAAGGAGATGTAAGTATATACGAGTATCGTTGAAAGACATAGGAAAGTTGCGTGAGCAAGTAAGTTTCATGATCTTCAGCTTTCGTCCTTCCTTTCGCAGCTTTCCAGTCAATGAGAAAGTCAATATTAACTGAAGCAGCGAGGTGAATAGTAGTGCTTCGCTACCCAGATAAACTTTAAACAGCGACGACAAAACGAAAGTTACACCAACGACTACCAATGAGGGTGCAAGCAAGGGTGCGAGGTCGATGGGAGTGTTTCGAGAGTAAAAGAGGGGATAGTGTGGGACATCCTCGAGTGTAAGCTCCTGGTATATTTCTATTCAATTTTCAGCAATATCGCGGCTAGCCACATACCACTGAAATCCAGTGAGTGTGTGAGTTGCGAAATGCAACGCGTTGCTCTCATCTGATTCGGTATGAAAAGCAAGGGTGTCTGCGCTACTGCAGCAACGTAGTAGCCAGGTACCGGTTCGTCCTCTGACACACCAAGGATAACACACACACACACACACACACACACACACACACACGTGCAAGAAGAGGTTGGATGTACGAGCGTGGCAGAGTAGCTGGTAATATTACACGCTTTGTCGCGGCAGAAACGATCCAGCGCCTGTTATCGAAATAGCTATACGTTATGCCGTAATAATGTCAACCAGGCTTGAATGCTTTGTCGCACGTTATAGAGCCGCATACCGCAATATTGATATCGCATCATTTCCGTCAGTGCACTGCTGAAGAGTAAAGAGACGAACATACAAGGCGAATAAGTATATTATAAGTATATTATAAGTAAACCAGATGTGCTCGCCGATACTTGTTAGAGTTCTACAAGAGTTAAATTGGGAGTATAGTATAACCAGGTGTATTACCTGTGATTTGTAATTTATAGCGTCTTGTACGCTATAATATAACGTACGCGCGCGCGCGCGCGTACGATCGATCGAGAGTGAGTGAGATCAGCAGCCCCTTCAAAATTGAATTCTCGTTAACTCGCTGTAATACCCTCTGAACGTAATGCAAGCGTCAATCTGACGGATGTAGCGTCACTTTTCACCGGATTATCGAACGGAACTCTCGAGGGCAAGCTATACTACCGTAAATTTCCACTCTTGAGCATTTCCATCTAACTTTATTTAAATCCGGCTGGAATTGCCATACGCCAATATATCAGCGATTTACGAGATACGAGACTTCTCTACAGTATGCCATGGATATATTCCATACAGTACTCGTATTCGATTCGGGATGTAGAAAATATTTGGACAGTTTTCGATGCCTTGTCTCTCTCAATACATCATTAATTTTTATTACTTATGTCATATACATTGAGTTACACTAGTGAGATTTTAATATCTATCGGAAAGCATGAAGCTTTTTAGTTTATTTGTTTGTGGACGGTGATAGTTTTAGGATAGATTTATAGAGCAGTGAATGAATATTTAAATAAAGTAAACCCTCGACATTGCCAAGGGATCGTGGGATGCGTGATGTATATAAATTCATAGTATATGTAATATTCATTCGAATGCTATTATTCTATTGTACCAAAATTAATATGGCAAAATTAATATGAATCCGGTAAGCGAAAAATGGTCGGGTCGATTGGCGCTTGGCATCATTCGGAGCGAATATATGTATTCATAACTTACTCATTAGGAAGCGAACATTTCCGCAGTGCAATGAGCCACCACTCTACACATTGACTACCGATGAAATATGGGAGTGCTATAGCGCGCATTATACGTTCAGTGCACTCGGAAATCATTTCCAATTGGATTCTGCTTCCGACACCGACGCCAACGTCCAGTTATTTTTGCGGCGCGTGCATTACATTCCAGCCGATTCCGACGTGCTAGCAATCAGCATGCCAAACAATGCCGCTAGGTTCTGCCTTCTCCATTCACAGTATTGTCGGAGCAGCTCTTCCGTTCCGCCTACCTATTCTCCGCCGTTGTCATTGTACACTGTGTATGCGTACCTTGACATGCATATTTTAGGTGAACCTACTAGCTGTTGAACAGCAGCGTATACCATGTTGCTAAAATTTTCCGATCAATCCAGCCTTGCCTAAATCGTGTCTCTGCTGTACTGCATTTCCAAATTTCCATCTGCCACCCCAGCCATATGTCGCTTTCAGCCTACCTAATTCCACTGGTGGCTAAACTCCTGTTGTGTAGCTGCACTCTGCACTATTTGACGCTGACATGTTGACAGATATTATCGAGTTTGGACTATCCAGTCGAAGCTCATGGGACAACTCTTCATGTCGAAGAATATCTCAGTAGGGAACTACCAATGAGAATCGGTCTCATTCAATAGAACGCTTGTTGTGTCGGATAGCATGACTTGTTTGTCGCCCCAAGCAATTTAGAGATAGTCCAATCAACATCCACACTCTCAGTTATAGTTTAATTGTGTCCTACACGGGAACCTGCCAACAAACGACCACTGGAACGCAAAACAAAAGTTTCGGGAAACTTTAGCATTTAAAGGTTATCTGTGAGCAATATATTGCCTGATAGAGGATTGGATTCAATCAAAGGAATCGATGGGTTCGCTAATATTGCAGGTAGTATTGGGTAGAGTGGTAATTGAGCACTCTCGACTTGATTAAGCCTTTCATCCTATCTACATAAATAATAGAAGCTTCCGGAATATTTTATTCACCGTTTTTTTTATATTCCTGCTGCTAATATTGTCGCGAGGCGAAGGATATTCTAATCGGGCACTACTATCTGAATAGATATCTCATTGTCAGACATTGAGAGATATCTGAGTGTCAGGTAAAATGAAAGGGTGTCAAGTCCTATAGCAATGGAAATAGGTCCTCACAGCGTTACAAGGATTTCATGACACAGCATAGTGAAAATCCTTGTCAGCCAAGGCAGGTACTGTAATAAAACTCATCTTTTTCCGCGGTCGCCTGGCAGATTTCCGGGCATTCCTCTTACAGAATATTATTCTTATGGCTTTGCAAAAACGCTATGCCAGCCAATCAAGTCTTTAAGCGTAAGCCCGTCCTAGTTAGCATCCAAATGGAATTGCATTATATATTAGGAAGGGTGGTGCGAGCTTGTGGCAAAGAGAACATCTTGTACGTCATCCAATTGACTTTTAATTCTTTGTTTCCTTATATATAAAATATTTACAGGAACAATGTAAAGCTACCGCGGGGAACATGCAACCCATCCTATTCATTGACAAGTATATAACCTACTTTTATGGGCCATTAAATGCTGAAAATAAGATACGGTCGAAAAGTTTCGCAGTACATAATTAGGAAAGACAGGACGAATCCAAAGATCGAAAAGATCGAAATTGGAAGGAATGCTCGACCGTGCGAGCAGCATTTGTGGAAGATCACTTGTCCAGCACGCGTACAATTCACTTTTAAAGCACAATCATTCTCATCCGTCCCCTATGAAATAACTACAGTGCAACTCCCCCGACTTTATTGATTCCAGTTCTTATCATCTACTATGAATGATCGATATATAGATTCGATCAGAATACGTATGAAACAGTTAGTCGATTCTTTGCATTTTTTATACAGCTATAATCAACACCAATCTACGAATCGACATTGAAAATAGCTGGAGAACAAAAACAACCTTTAGGTATTTGTCATCCATGGAGAAAAGGGTGAATTCTAAAAATATGTCTTAAATATCTGATGCAGTAATAATACACTATCGTATAATTATTCGGTATCATCGTCTCTTTCTCCGCGCAATATTAACTTTCCTTGCTCTACACACTCTTCGGCTAACATAGCTGAAGGCACTGGAATCAAAATCAAACAATGTGTTGGGAACGTGGGAAGGGACGAGAAATACATCTTGACAATGCTGGTACATTTTCCTATGAATTTTGCATGTTATAACAGTTGGCCTCCGAGGATTTACCCTCCGTCAAGAAAAACGTCTCCTCACTTTTTATTAGCACTTGATCTCGCAATTGTCCTGCGGTACATAAAGCTAGCTCTTTTTCCGATAATAGAAACTAAAAGGTGGGCTTCACTGAAATTGAGAGAGAGCTGGATTCGGGGCTGAAATATCCATATTCTGCATAGGCTGGCTGGTATAAGCATCGTTGACAACTACCTGTGCTCTCTGTGGTATTCGAAAATAGACATTGGCCGTTGGTTCCACCTGATTCTCAATCGTCAAAGTTTCGATGATCTTGGCGAATGGCTTCACTTTTAACCTAGGAATATGTTTACTTTCCATGGCGGCTTTTCTTTCCGTATCTGTAGAGTTAACCGCGACCGCATCATTTTTTTGTCCGACACTTTCTGGACTGTTACTAGATTTGGGTTTAGGCTTCTTTTCCCAAATGATTCGTAGCTCCTCCGAGCCATTCTCGATGGGAATAATACAACTGTTACTTGCAGTTGAACCTTTGATGTGAATGTCGTTTGTATGCTTATTGAAAGAGCGCGCATCGTCGAACGGAATATTACATATGGTACATTTGAAATCGTTCGACAAAGTATCATTTATAGATACTGGATTCGAACCGCTGGAGATGTAGTCTACGAATAATAGCAGATTTGGGTGTACTGATTTACAATGCGAATGGTATGCCGAGAAATTGTCGAATGACATGGAACAAGCTTGACAGGAATAACAGCCTAAGCAAGCGGATGATGTTTTCTGGGATGTAGTAGAAACTGGTTTTGCTACATTGATAATCATAGCATTAGTCTCAGCTTCCTTATATTGATTCGATGACTCGCTAATATGTACTCTGTCTACAAATTCAGTAGATGAATCGGCTTGTGAAGATGTCTGAGAGTACAGCGAATTATTTTTTTTCGGTTGTCGTTGTTTAGACTGACCAGTCGAGTTACTTGAAGATAGTTGAGTATCTTTTTGCGAATTTAATGGATCTTTCTTCTTGTGCAAATGCTTTAAATGCGATCGATAAGTCCTTTGACTCTGGAAACGTTCGTTGCAAAACTGACAAGTGTACCGATACTCAGTGGACGCGATTCCTTCACTGGTCTGATGTTTCCGATAGTGCTCTTGGTAGATAGATTCACAGGGGAATCGCCGTGGACATATATCACACAAGAAGTCACCACGATTCGCATACGTGATGATATGCTTGGCAATATTTCTTCGACTATTGAATGTGATGTAACATTCAGAGCATTGATATTGTACATTTATCAATGACTGACTATTTGTTGGGGTTGCCAGATTCTTCAGGAGTTTGGCTATACTCTGACTTTGAGGATCTATCACGATGATCCTGTTTTGTTCCTTTGGTTGTACATCTTCCGCATTTGATTCAAAGCTCTTGACGGAATCCGAAATATGATTATCGGAGCTAGTCTGTACTGTAGTATCAACAATGAAACAATCATTGGGCGGCTCTGCACTAGAAGTGCTTGCCGTTACAAGAGTTGGGGTGTTTTCTTCTACGCTATGTCTCTTAGATTTCCCCTCTCCAAGAATATTAGAATTGTCTTCCTGCAGAATATCCAAGGTGTTTGCAATGACGCTGTTAGTCTGCTTTTCCGAAGGTACACTTAATTCAACATTACTTTGTATTGCCGGGATTGTATGACGGACACTGTCACTGTCGATGTTACTCAATGGATGATCAGATAGGAGTTTGGTAGACAAACAACCCCGCTTAGTAAGGACACTTTGGAAAGTTTCGTATCCGTGTAAGTGCAGCATGTGGGTTTTTACGTTTGGGGCACTGGCCAACCCTTCCTGACATATAGGACAATGGTGCTCAGCAAGGATAGTATTAATTCGCGAATGTTTCATCTTGTGTTCTTCAAGTCGTTCTGTCTCAGCGAACTTCCGATGGCAAACCGCGCAACTGTATTCGCCAATGTTTGAATACTCAAACAAATGTTCTCGTAAATCCATCTCTTTCTCGAATGCCATTCCACATATAAGACATTTCAGAATCGCTGAACCTGATTTGCCGGTACTAGCCGGATCGAGTTTCTCCGGTTTCCTTGTGCCGATTGCCCGATCGACATTCTTTTCAAGAGCAGCAATCAGATCGTATCTGTGACTACTCTCTTCAGGATGGAGATGTTTCTCGTGACAGGCCAATGAGGAAGCAGCAGTAAAAACTTCCAAACACTGTTTACACTTGTACGCGTTTGGTACATCGGGACCTATGTGATTCAGACTATAATGCTGCTTTAATATCAGGAGAGTCCTGCATCTCTTGTCGCAGCCATTACAAAGATAGTCGCCGTTTACTGAATATTCGGTTTCATGTGCCATGAGATCCGCCTCGGTCGTAAAGAACATTTGACAAATGTTACAGCCATAAATGGCGAAGGCAAGTTGCTTAGTTTCTATGGTAGGAGTTGTGGTGATTTGTATAGAAGAACCAGATGCTTGCTCCTGTGTATCTGGCAAGGCATTGAATGGCTTGTTAGACTCATTAAGGTGAACGTGTAGTTTGTGTGCATGAAAATGTGATTCTTGGTTGAAACCTTCATTGCAAGCATCGCAGGTATAGGAATATGATTTCCGGGTAGCTTCAGGATAATGAACTAGTTTGCTATGATGGTGAAGCATGAACAATCCATGAAAAGTTTGCCCGCAGAATGTACAAGTGAACGATTGTCCTTTATAATAGTACATGTTATGTTCGACAAATCTGTCGTAGGTTTCGAACACTACATTACACGTGTTGCAAGCAGTATTAATGTTCCAGACTTGTTCCTCATTTAGCCAAGTTTGTTCTGGAATTACTGTAATTCGAGAAGCATGGAAATGCTTTTCGTGCATTTGTTGGAGGTCCGCACTAGTGAAAGATTGATTACAAAATTTGCAGTTGTTCCTGTTTTTTCCTAGTGGCTGTTGGCTATGACCCATATGTATGTGTTGGTCAAGGAGACGTTTATTCGGCAGAGCAAGAGAGCAGAGGCCACACCGGTGATTAAGTTCACCTCCGTACGTTCGTGTATGATAAGTCAATTTTGTTATGCTTTTAAACTTGATATTACACACAGAACATTCAAGGACCGCAGGTGCAGATTCTGTCCCAATCGATCTTGTATTATTCTCAGGTGTACAAATGGAACTTTCCGCTTCATTATCGGAGTTGTCTTTGATACCGCAATCAGCCTTTTCTCCTTTCTTGGCCCAAGGCTTCTCATGCGTAGGACCTGCGCCGGTCATTGATGCACGATTAACTGATCTTTCCGGTGTTCGTAATTTTGTTGATGGGGATTTCTTAGATGTCGATGGGGATTGATTGATGATTGTAGTCTCCTTTACCAAAGGTTTCGTTACAGAATGCATTGCTGATGAAATACTATCAGTCGGTAATTTATTATTGATAGGGGTTCCTTCACTGCTGGATGGTGTGATGGACGGAACGTTCTCAATGGGACTGCTTTTTTGAACGTGATCTCGCGTTCGAGAAGAACAAACATTCTCATGGTATTTCATGCAGGAAGACAACCAAAACCGTTTGCTACAATAACCACACTGATGATTCTTTTGGAAAGCATTGCACTTAGTGATAATGTCAATTGGAAAACGGTCATGTTTAGTACGTAATACTCTAACGCAATGGATAAGTAAATGACGCTGAAGAAGTGAACGACTGGTAAAGCTCTCTTTGCAGACGCAACAAACAGTTCGCTTGAATATTGTATGTTGACGCAAATAATGATGGAGTAGCTTATATTTAGATGTATAGCGTGCATTGCATACGCTAGATACGTATGCTATATGAAATAATTCCTTATGCTCACTTAAATTCTTCTTCGAGGAAAAGCTTTTCTTGCATATCTTACACTCATACGGCTTGCCATGGAATTCAGGGTTATTTTCCTCAGGGTGATACTCGGGTTTCACCTCTCGATCAGTTTTTATGCTTGAACCATTCAAATTTAATATTGGTTCTTGAAGATTCTGCAAAGCAGTTCGCTCGCCAATTAAAGGGTTTCGCACGGCATCTATCGCGTGTGATGTGCACGGCTTTCGACCTTCTTGAGAAACTAAATCGAACATTTTACCAACAGAGTCACATCTCACTAATTGAATGTAACATTCTTTAATGCCGAAGCTCGCTTTTATCTTGCTATCATTTTTTCTATTATCTCGTCTTGGTTTTTTCGATAAACGCCCCTCATTTTTACCCGTCTTCTCAGTTTCACTATATATTCTTTTGCGTTTCATGGACGATTCCAAATAGTAAAAGGTGTCTGGAGTGTAAACAGTCGGCCGTGTTGGTCGAAGTCTGTATGGTGTATTGTGCCTGCTCGTAATATTTTGAATCTCATCGTCTGATGGTTCATCTTTGACATGCCCGGAATTATTTAAGAGTTCCATCATTAGGGTTGTATTAGTGTGAATCTGAACAAAGGGTTTTGGACTCTTATCGAGACACGTCTTATTATTCTCTCTCGTTTTCATAGATTTTGCTTCAGTTGCTTCTTCTTTTGGTGATATACAACTTCCTACTTTCTTACTCGAAACTTGAAGAAATTCTGTAAGCGTTGTTTGTCGCATTTTTTTCATAGGAGTACTTAGTAAGTCATGTGCATTTAATGCTTCAGTGGTATCATTTTTGCTGAAATTGAGAGCTTGTCGATTGGTCTGACAATTAGAAGCTATCTTCGGTAAGCTTGATCTTCCTTTGGGTGTCCTTGATCCTCCTATTTTGGGTGAAACTGAATTCTTTTTCCGTGTATCGGGGCTAACTTTTACTGGGTCTGATTGAAATATTTGACTCGAATGGATATGAAATATGTGTGCCTGTAGAACGTGTTTTGTCCTGAAAAATTTCTCACAGAAATCACAAGAGACCGCACGCGGATGTCTAATGCCCGAACAAGTTTCACTATGGAAGATAAAATTGCGCTTATCAGCAAATAATGTTTGACACTTTTCACAGAGATACATGACATCTGCTGAACGTAATTGTTGGTGTCTTTTCAATATCGAGGAATGTTTCATTGGCAAGAAGCAGACATTGCACTGCAATGGGATTCCTTCTTCAGGCTGTGATTTTGGTCTCCACTTAGGTCTTGAATTCCGTTTAGGTAAATGGTAGCGTTGGGAGGTTTGATTTCTTTGGTCCGAATTCTCTTCTTCTTTTCTTGGTTTAAAAGATCGATGTGTGTCTTGAGCTACTCCTTTCGCTTCTCTTTCTTCATTCTTACTGGCTTCTGGATCTTCGGAACATTTGCTGTTACACTCGATCTTAGGCATTGATTGTTTTGCTTTTTTACGCTTCCTGGATCCATCGTTCTTTTTATTTTTCTTTCGCGGATGTGTTTCGAGTACATATTCATTTTCTTTGTTGTTTAAAGAAGAGCTTGATGTCACGTCTGATTGTGCTTTTTGGCTTGAAGTATAAGTAGCAGCATCGTCTTCGGGTAATGAAGTTTCATTGTTTGAGTGCTCGCCATCTGAATCCAGCGGCTCTTCCTTGATCTTCAAGCCATTTTCCAGAGACTGTGGAATAGAGAAACAAATCTTCCAACATCTTGCGTGTATAACCATTCTTCTTGATGAGTGGTCTTATACACTAAACTTTGAACTTATTTCTCTTTAAAATATAATCTGTTACAAAGATGGTTTAGTGCTTTTTGCCAATAAGCTCCTAATTCTCATAGTAAAACAGATATTGTGTCTAAAAGAGATGAATCATAAATCTCGATTTATGAAGCATGGTATCAGATATTGGACAACATATCAGGAAGCGCCATTAAATTCAAACTATGGTTTATAATTTGTATGCTTCCACCAATCAGAAACAATGTCACAGTAAGAATGACCAATTATAAAACACTGGCATACCAAACATATATAATTTTTGTTGAGATATATTATTTGAATAATTGCAGGTCTATAATCTGTCATGCATCAGTAATAAAGTTAAAAAGGGAAACAAATAAAGTCATCACACATGAGATACAACTTGTGCAAGGACAAGAAAATATTACAATTTTTGTATCATCTTTGAAGTCCAAATTGAAGCAGAAGTCTTGTATTAAAGTTAATATAAGTAAAGGTACTCACATTTAGTTTCTCATATAAAGTGTTATCAGCAACAATAGAGTGAACCCCTCTTTCATAGATTATTGTTCGAGCCATTTTAACCTCTCGTAACAAGATATCTTGGCATTTTCACACGTTGCTCCTGGCTTTCTCCAAGCAGATCTGCACACACACACACGAAACGATTCTTTGTCATTATTTTTATTAGGAGTGCAACTTTCCCTAACTATTACATATTACCACTTATCTATCATTCCACTTATAACAGTACCTACCATTTCCGTGTCGGAAGATGAGCATGGAGATCACATGTCTTGCGATGTGAATCGTAAATCTATCAATTGTTGTACTTTCCCTGCGAAAACAATATCCGCAATTGGCAGTTGCAGCTTGCAAGTGACGAGCTTATGTCAGGTGTTAGTGGGTACAAAAATCCCGCGATTTTCCTATCTCATTCCATATCGCCGGGTGCAACAATTCTAATTAGACAAATTCCGTACTACACTGTTACGTCGAAAGTATTACAAAAGTCGCGTCGGCACTCTTTTTATTCCATCAATAACCGCTGATTTTCTTTTCCTTATTTACGCGAGACGACATTACCAGATGCAACCATAAAATGACGATACGTGATTACGAAGGCTCTGCCAGCCTTTACTTAAAAATGTATCTCGTCCTTCGAATGCTAGTACGTATGATGTACATTCAATATTCCCGTACCAATCCCACAGCAATTGTAATGTACTGATGTGCATCTGTATGTACTAGTACTACCCGTTGTGCGAAAACTTGCGGATCTTACGAAAATCTATGAAAATATGTACTATCCATCTGAACACGGAACGAGTAGAACTGTCTCGTGGCAAGCGTAGCCAACTTCACAGACTCGCATTACCTGCCCGTCCCCCGCGACACTTGCGGCCTAATCCTGCACCTGACAGTGACAGATGATTCGTAGTACGTAAATATATACTTACCTACCAGCTGGTACCAACTACCAACTCTCTAATAGAAACAGATAACAATTTCGAGTAAGACTGCTTAATAATATTGTTGTCGGGCGAGACGAGGAAGCGCGATGGAAACTAATATAGTATGTTGGGAAAGTAATTTCACCGACAAATCGGTGATGTAGCCGAGAGGCTAAGGTGATGTGGAATATTCAGGGAATCTCATTATGAGTTAACTCTGTTCGGAGCTGGTCGGTTCTCGGCTCCCGCTGGAGAAAGGTCGTGGAGGAGGCGACGACGACAGGCTGAGTTGGCGGCAAGTGTTGTTACGCTCTGATGTAATCCAGCGTACATACATATATGACATATCCGAAACGCAACAATCGGACACAGCGCGCGCATTAGGAATAAATAATTTCGCGCTATGAATTTTTCCAGAGTACGTGATTGCTGAAATCTTGGTGCCAATTGAAGGATGCAAGGCTAGAATAGACAAAGGACGAAGGAGAAGTATTGTTATAGGTGGTAAGTAGGCTATGTATATATCGGTGTGACACTCGAGGGTGGCCGGCGAGACTGTGTCATAGTGGGAGTAGACTCGTAGCATGCAAATTTCGAGTCGCATCCACTTAGGCGGTGAGCGACGTGGAAACTTCCAGAAGATGTCCAACTTTTCTAAGTAATTAAAAGCACTTAACACGATTTCACCTAGCCTTCTGATATCGCTACGAGAAATCTGTTTTAAATTGCTCCTAAGAGAGGGGAGGGCGTTCTTGCACGCCCGCACCTCCGTCGAGTCATGACTTCTTACAACTTTTAATTACGTCATTCGAATAATATTCTCTACCAATTGTGTTATGCTGTACATCTACAGGGTGTAACAGATAGAATGGGACCAGCTTTTAACCATTGATTTATCGGTAATACCGACATTGTGTAATTGTTTTAGTAGTCGTGTAATGTCACTTGTGTCGTGTGTTGCTGAGCACTATACGGAGTGAATCACGACAGATATCGGCGGCTTATGGATTAATTCACAAGATTAATATATTAATCTTTAGAAGCCCTATTAAGGCTTTTTATGTTTTTTTTCGCTTCAAAAATTTGCGAAATAATGAATTTTGAGCTAGAGCTTTGGAATTTATATAACTTCTTCCTTTATGCAAGAAAACATTCTCCACCAAATTCCAGCCCTGGAAAATATCGGGAAGTCTTGAAAACGTGGGGGAAACCGACAGAGTCAGATGAAATTAATTAGTCAGGAGGCCTTCTCCTCGTGTTTTTCATACAATTCCGGCATTTCTGCCACTGGTTTTATGTTTTTTATCCGTTTTGATACTCAAACAATCGAAATATCAAGCATTCGCCAAAGTCCGAGAACCTTCGAAAAATCGAAAATTTGTGAAGGGGTACATATGGAAAAATTTGCGAAAAAATGAATTTTGAGCTAGGGCTCTGGAATTTATATCACTTCTTCCTTGATGCAAGAAAACATTCTCCACTAAATTTCAGCCCCGGAAAATGTCGGGAAGTATGTAAAACATGGGAAAAATCACGAAAATGAATTATTCAGGATCGGTTTTCCATGTGTTTTCGCCACAATTCCGGCATTTCTGCCACTGGTTTCATGTTTTTAATCCGTTTTGAGACACAAACAATCGAAATATCAAGCGTTCGTCCCAGTCCCAGAACCTTCGAAAAATCGAAAATTTGTGAAGGGGTACATATGGAAAAATTTGCGAAAAAATGAATTTTGAGCTAGGGCTCTAGAATTTATATCACTTCTTCCTTGATACAAGAAAACATTCCCCACCAAATTTCAGCCTCGGAAAATGTCGGGAAGATTGCAAAACGTGGAAGAAACCGTCAGAATCACATGAAATTAATTATTCAGCCATTGTTCTTGACATTACACGGCTACCAAAACAATCACGCAATGTCTGTATGTGATAATTCGATGGTAAAAAACTGATTCCAAGCTATCTGTCACACCCTGTACTATCCAATTCTACTATCCAATTGTTATCGTAAGGTTCATGCGGTTAATAGAAGAAATAATTCACCTACCTTTTTTCTTCAACTCTGATTGTTTAGCAGTTATTCCTGATCAACAGGTTGACTGCAACCACCGCGAAGTCCGATAAACGGTGTTAGCAAAGTCTTTGAAATAATTAAACTAAAAGTTAGAAAACTTTGACCAACGTAAATAAATCACGTTGTAGTATAAAATATAATTTGATAAACATATCACTAAGGATATGACCTAATTTAATGAAATTGCTCAATATTTTATCAATGTGTGATTATAATAATGACAATTTTGACGTTTATGAGATATTCTATAATGCAAAAATAGAGTACGCAGGAAGGTGGAGGATGGGGTTGCAACAGGACCGAAGACACAACACTAGGTCTAAGTATTTTGCTTGTTTTATTATTTCCAAATCTTGCTTAGAACCTGAAGAAATTCTTTCACAATCTAATAATTAATTAATGATAATTAAGTTTAACATTAACGCCTGACAACGACGAAGTAAAGATTATAGATATATATATATATATATTTATATTTATATATATATAAGCTAATCCTTGCCCAGACACACGTATCGATATACAATGCTTAATGTTCATCTCGTTAATTCATTGCCCCGTCGACTCTCGCTTTTTTTTGTCTTCTTTGTTGTATTCTTGTTTTACGGGCATATAAATAAAATCTTATTGCTTAATATTTTTTTTAAATATATATATATATATATATTATGTAGTATTATTACATACGATGATATGTTTTTGTAGTCCCAATGATTAATATGCACGCATTTGTGCAAATGCCTCGGCGTGAGACACGTTATGGACGGATTAAATCCAGATGCAGAGTGAACCCTCCGAGTGGCCGCGAGCGCTGCGTCCTTTCCTCGTGCCGTTTCACCAATTTGGCCCTTTCTTTCTCACCACTCTTTTCGTCGTCGCGCGTGGTGGCGCTCGCGTCAACCGCGTCAGCCCGACTGTCGCACGTCTACTAACCACACGCAACACACGCGCAAGCTCACACACGCATACGCTGTTCCTGAGGCCGCGGACGCGAGCGGACCGGCGATCGACGAGGGAGAAAAAGGGGTTCGGCGCGCGCTCGAGAGTGCTCGGAGTGTCCGCGCGTGTATCCGGCAGTACTTGACGAGGCCTCAGATTGTCGTTCCAAACCTCGTCTGTTGAGAAGCTGCGAATTGAACAGAAACGGAGAAACAGAGAGAGAGAGAGAGAGAAAGAGAGGAAGAGCGGAAAAGGAGAGAAATAGAAAGAGACGGAGAAGAACTCATTGTTGGATGAATTTACCAAGAGAAGAGCCCGCGAGCGGCCTGGTTTAATCGGAGTGGAAGAGAAAGAATAAGAGGTAGTAAAATAATGTGAAAAAGGGAACGCGGAGGAAGAGAAAGAGTAAAATTAGAGAGGAAAGAGACAGAGAGACAGAGGGAGAGAGAGAGAGAGAGAGAGAGAGAGAGAGAGAGAGAGAGAGAGAGAGAGAGAGAGAGAGAGAGAGAGAGAGATAGACGCGGCCGCCTCTTTATCATCTCCGAGCGATCACACGATCGCATGGAGAGGCATCACTCAAAAGCCCCGTCGACATACTGACTTTAAAATTATTATTTCCCTCACTAAATATCAGTTTCTTACGTCTGAACATAGGTTTACGCCGCTACGGTAAAGTTATTATTCTTTTAGATATCACAATAACCTTACACAGAAAGCTGCAACTAGTTAATTATTAAGTTTTACGGTATTATTAGTGTTACTTATTAATTCATTAAGATTACTCGCGTGTCTATGCCTGAATATTTGTGTTGGTGGGTGTGTTTGTCTGTGTACTGTGTCTATCGCCCCTTGCTCCGCTGTAAATACTTATACGTCGGCCGTGTAATCTGTGTTTGTATGTGTGTGTTTATCTTTCGTTCCCTTTGTCGTACATTTGTTAATGCGTGTACCGAAGCTCTCGCATTAATCCTTGCACGTGGCTTACATACGGAAAATTGCTTTCAGCTCGATTTTCTATGTGTAACTTTCAGCGTATCGCTTATTTTCTAATTCCGGGTGGTTCAAGGCCCGCGCACGAGCAAGTCGTCAGCGAATCAGATGCTCTGTTCGATTTGATACGGGACTTTTGATTGACTGACGCTCATCTCACAAGCGGGCCTTGGACCTAGTTCCTCAAGAGGTGATAGAGCTGTGTCTGCCACATGATCGCTCGACCAATCACGCATTGGTAGTCCTAGTTCACATTATGCCCATCATCACGCGCATTACTTATTCTAAAGTTTGGTATCGAAACCTTCATTCATGCCTCCTCGTGCTTAAGGTTTCCTCAAAGTTCGCAGAACTTTGTTGCTTATTAAGATTTACCTGGAAACAGATTGGACCTTATGAAGTAAAGTTATGTATCGCTGTATTTCGTGCTTGGATATGTTCTTTTTCGATCCCGTGGATTTGTCATCGAATTGCAAATGCTGCCGAAGATCGGGAGAGGACGATCTCTTTGCAATACGCATTGGCATAGTCGTTTGCGTAGTCGAAGACGATTGTTATCCATGGACAGACACAGGTGTAAGCGGAAAATATTCATGTGTGTTTTTGGGGACGAACATTGTACACAATGAACGCAATATGTCCAGCAGATATCTTTCATTATTTTATCAACACGAACCAGAGTGATGTATGTGCAGAACTATTTGAATAGTTTTTGTAACTCGAGCTTGAAAACTCTATTAGGATCTTAGAGGGCGTTTGCGTACTTTCACTCTGGTTCGCGCGCTTTCGCCAATTTACAGGTTAAGTTTGCACACTTGGCCTAAAAGTTAGTTCAAATCAAACGCTCTTCTCACCAATACGGGTCTTCAACCCTTTCGCTACTGTAGTAGAAGTCTTTAGGCGCTTGAAATCAAAAGTGCATTGCGATTATGTTTGTTAAAGCGGGAATTTCGTTGGTTGAAATTAACACCCTAAAATGGGAGTACGCTCATATAGAATGTATGAGTCACTACGCTTCACCAACTCGAAAAAATGGTGTCATCTGAAAGAACTGTAAGAACACACACATTCGCACAATCGTGTACAAGTATTTAATTAAGCGGGCTAAGACACCGCACTCTTTCTTTTCATACCATTTCATCCTCGAACTCTTGGCTAGTTGTAAATAAGTACGGATTCCCCTCGCTGGCCTAGCAGCCTCGATTCTTTTCCCAAAGCGCGTTCATTCGCCGGAATTCGATCGACACTTGGTCAAATCGTGGCCAATCGTGGAATCGTTCTCGCGATGAAGGCGTACCACCGGCTTCACACAGCCGGTGGTACTTATTGCGTCTTAAGTTCTACTCGTTAGTTAGTTGGTGTCCGTATAGAGTAATTGCTTGAATTACCGATCGAAATCATTCACGCCTGAGATGCACGATTATATACTGCAATGAGTCATGTTGTGCTTTCAGGATGATATTCTAGAAATCGGTGCAGTTTCATTGGCGCACCCGAAAGTATGCACTGCGGGGCCAGCGCAAAGGAACATTTCGTGACACGTTAATTAAAGTCACGGTATTAATATTACTGGATTATCAAAGAAAATACTTAACGGATAATATATCTCTCAATGAATCATAAATTTAGCATGGTAATAAATAATAAGTTATCTAAATTAACTCAGCTTTTACTCAAGCTCCCTCAAGCCTGCTTCCCGGGTGCACCAATGCTCGATCGAAGTAGTCACTTTTGCGTTAAATTAACAAGTAAATTTTGGTGTGGAATTCTTGGTCTTGGTTTTAAGGGTTGCTGAATTTCCCATCTGCTACTTAAAGCTGGGCTTACACTAGTCATCGACACAATCGATCTACTCGCTTGAGTTAATTCGACAACATGCGATTTTTATGAACAACTAACACGAATCATTGCGTTTGATCGTCCAACTCATGTGAATGTCAGCTGATTGCAATTGAGTTGATCATGACGCAGGACTAATGCTCACCCAGCTTAATGCAATTCGTGATTGCATTCGCGCGTGAGAATAGCGACTTTCTTTCTTTGGCGATGATTCACGCGGCCTGTTAAATAATAAATAGTCTCGAACCGTTCAGGTACACTTACACATAACTAGAACGAATAGTTGACAGCGGGAATGCATGAAAGTGATGCCCTCCTTTCTACCACTCTCCCCTTTTACGTACCCCCCCCCCCCCCCCCGAATTTTCCTAATTAACAATCAAGCGGGATCGAACGTTGCCTGGATCAACAAGGCGATTGGATAACGCAGCCGGGTGCATCGAGTAAAACGATATAACGCTCGACGGCTGCTTCGCTAACAAGTTTGCCGAATTGACTATAACATGGATGGGGCATCCTTGCGCGCAGAATTTGCCAAGAAGTCGCTCGTTAATTATCTAAAGGATATATATAATATATATATATATATATATGCGACGTTTACATTTTGAGACCGCCCCGGAAACTAGGGCGAACTCCGCATCGGCCTGCCTAACCTTCGTCAATTCAACTAAATAGCACGGAAAAGCGCTGGGTGATATCACGTTCAACAACTACGCAGGATGACCTAGGATCGATCAATGCTTACCCACAACAATGCAAAAAACGTGAAAACATCATGGGAGTTAGTACGCTACTAGAACGAGTGATTAAATTACTAGCTATCTCTCCTTTTGGTCCGCAGTAGACTGCGACCTAAGTAATATCAGAGCCCTAACGCGATAGAGCGCTACGGTGACACCTTCGCCCCGGTGAGTTCTAACTCCGGAATGTAAATAGTTCTCTCTCTCTCTTCTGTAATCCATCGAATATCACTGTCGCTAGTGTCGGCAGACCACTCGCCAGTCGCCGAGCATCTCCTAACGCCGATCATGCTCTCTTCGGTGCATTAGAAAAATGATATGTCTCGTTGAGTTCGCCAGTAGTGCCGTCGCCTGAATAGCCGGCACTTTACAGATATATTTTGCGGCTTGCCGATCTAAATCGCACAGAGAAAACTCCTGGCTGGCTTGGTTTCTTGTCGCTTCCGAGGAAGAGGTTAGGTTTCGCGGTGGCAACCCGTGGCATAACGGGTGGCCATGGTTCGTTAAAGCACTGAACAGCGCGAGTAGAACAGTGTCGGATCAAGTCGGCGCCGAGGTCTAAAGACTAAAAAGAGTTTCGAACGAACCGGCTCTCATCGTTGCCTTTCGGAAGGCGTGAAACTCCATCGCCGGCCGTTGTCCGATTCATCCGGGGAAGGAAACGACACCCCGAGAGATACACTCTCTCACCCAGACTGTAGGACTCCTCTACTTGAATCATTGGTCTAACCTTCATTGGCTTCGCGCGGAAAGCAGCGTGTACTCGAATTTCTTAAAACCATGAAAATATAGATGTCGCATGCTCCAAGCTGCATTCGATAGTAACTCTCGATGCTCGCTCGTCGAGTCTTGCGGCTGGATTATCTATTACGTTCTTCTCTCCTTCAGTGGAAGGTCTCCTCGCGAGGACGGATTCGGGATGACCGCTTTCGATTACTTAAATGGCAAGTTCCTCTTGCTTTCTTCCCTTCCTCTGGTCGGGGCTCCTCGAGACTCGTATATGCCTTCTGCCTCCGCCTCGGTCATTGAATTGCTATCCGTCTGAAACCTATGTGGCTCTTGATGATTTTGGTGTTCCTTGAGGTTCGTTCGTTTCTGTCTTTGGATCCGGCTGGTGTCTTTGGTGGCATCCATTCCCGAGATTAAGTCCCGCCTGTCGAAAGTGCATTGCGCTCTTTCCCGATAATGAGAGACACTTACTCCTCTCCTCTACCAGTTACACCTTCGCCTTCATAGTACTCTTGTCGTCTCCCACTTTTTCTCGTCGCCTCACCCCCTCCCAAGACACCTCACTTCGACTTATTGTTAGTCCAAATCTCGTAACGCTTCTTCGTCGACACTCTTACTGACTTTCCATTCCCATCTCTTAAGGGGGGCGGGGTGGAGGAGGGGGAGGAGAGGGAGAAAGAGAATGTCTCCTGATTCCTCACACATTTTCCAGGGGCTAAAAATGTCATTCTACGACTTGCACGTCGTATCGTGTACTTTCTTCGGACAGTGTACCCGTTACACTTTCGTAGTCTCGGCTCTGGTCAATGATTATGCTAATTATGCACGGCGCGATCCTAACGATCTAAGCTCTCGACCACACTGCTCGCTTAGTTAACCCGGCTGAGTGTGTACACGGTACATGTATATTACTAGTTCCACACATGCCTACCTACCTATCTATTTATCTGCCTATGCTTCTGTTGGTTTGCTTGTTTCTGTATGTCTGTGTGTGAGTGTGTCTGTCTGTCTGTATATATATATATATATATAAAAATGAAACGAAACGGACTCAGTAGAGTAATTCTCTAGATACAGTACAAAATATCTGATTGACATGTACTTTTCTCTCGGTCACGCAGGCTTATATATTTCCTTTCTCCATTCATATAATATATATATATATTTTTGTATCTATTTGTATATATATATTTATATATATACTTTTTCGTATTTATATCAATTTCTAATATCCTTATGCGAATACCGCTCCTATGTAAATGTAGAATAGCGTATTGCCTACTGATATGAATTAGTTCACTTGTAAAGCACTTTAAAATTCAATCTAACACGATTCGCTGATCGCGCGAGAGAATTTGCCGACCTTAAACGGCTAATTACAAAATAACGAGCTATCATAGGTGTGTATATAGATACGAGTACATCGAATTAACCTGGCGCCGACCAGCGTCCGTACGCGTGTTCGTAGTTTCCTGTTAAGCTTTTCCTTTCATTCCCGAGAAAAAACCCACGGTTTCGCAAGCTCGACTTCCGGGAGTGCATTCGCTCGAAAATGGTCGAAGTTTTGAAATTGCGAGAGTTTCGTTAAAACGTTTGGACGCTCAGGAATTTTCTTATCGAGATAAGGGGTTTTAGAAGTAATTGTGAGTGTAAAGTGTGAATTTCAGTTTTTATAAATAGTAGAAATTCGCACGTCCCGAGCGAGCACTCCGGTGGCTTGGGAGAGCATTCGGATAGCAGTTGGAGCAAGCGATATGTATTTTAAAGTTGTATCCCCGTCGATGAAAGAACGGGCAACTTTTAGGTTACGTGTCTCTCGAAATAGTTGTAAGTTGTTAATGGAAAGTTCTGAAAATTTCTTTACGTTTCCTTAGCAAATGGCTCAAGTTACAACGTTTCTCATTCATCGATGGTACTGTAAATAAAATATAGATAATACCAATTGCATTCGGCAAAAAAAACAACAACAAATGGGTCCTCGGTGCTCCTTCATTGAGGACACAACTTGATATTATTGTGTTGAATTAACTTCAAATCGCTCGCCATTGAGCATACTCGTGGACTTTGGGCATTTTTTCCTATTCCCCCTATGTTTCCGACTTTCGTACCGTTTCGTTTTCTTACAAAAGTAGCAAAAGCTTGGGCGTAAGAGTCGAACGTGTGAAAACTTGGTTCCATACATTGACAGCACGGTGCGGTAGATTAATATTTTATAACTACGAATTGTCACCTTCGTCTTGTCAACGGATTTCGAGATCTTCGATGATCGAATACTTTCATATCTTCGAAGATACGAATGCTCGCAATTATCTTCTCTAGATGCGTCTTGGTTCTTGCTCTTTCCGCTTTTGTCGCGATCTCTTTCGTTGCGCCGGCTGACGAAGGTGCAGTTAATATTACAATCGGTTACTTTGTCGGGCAGTACATCTATTATTTAATTGTCAAATGATATGTTCGGTTAAGGTCAAGCGACTGCGTTGCACTGGAAAAGGCATCGAGAGCCCGGTAAACTTTCTTTCTTATTCGAGGACCTTCGCCCTGCTTGCGTCACGTACAACTACAATTTAGGGTTAGAGGCTCAAGTTCAAGCCAAAGATTCAAAGACTTCTCTCGTCCCGATGATTCCCGACGTACCAATCATTACGGAGAAATTGGCGCCTTTGTGTACGGACTTTGCGATTCAAAAAGTGGCGGTGGCGAGGGAGGAGGGGGGAGGGGGGGGGGGCGGGGCGGGGGCGGGGGCGGAGAGGTGGCCAGGACCACCGAACGGTGAATTTGTAAACGTAAGGCCTCGATTGAGTTTGACAATTTCGTCGGTACTTTCGGCCACTTTCGAAAATCACATCTAATTTCGTACAATTGTGGTAAAGTGATATGTATCGATAATCGGGTACAGAGCTGCGAGAGATATCGCACTTTTCTTCCCTACCATAAAACTGTACAGCCTGTACAACGGTATAACGCGCTCGCACACACACAATACTTTCTGATCCGAAGACTGCGACGCTATACGATAATTTTTTTTACGTAGTTTCCTTCATATTGACCGTTTCTTAAGGATCTACAAAATTCGCTGATATACATTCGTGGGAATATGATTCCACTTAGTGTCTTTCTATAAGCGGACCAATAGAAAGACTGACGGAAAGCGTCCGTTGAATGCCGTCCTTTTGGATGACAGCCATAACCTCACTGGTGTCGAAATGATCCATGATTTGCACCGTGGATAATCGCATTACCACGCTAACGGTAATGGAGTGCCAGGCAGACCTACTTCCTTCTCGTCATACACTGTGACCGTATTGTGTCTAATATAAAGTGGCGCTCTTCAAGCTTGCCTCAACATCGAGTGGCGAGATTCATTAAATATTCACGATCTGCTTGGTAGCACGCAACTAACGGAAATCATTGAGTGCATGGTTTTTCCTTGTACGAGCTCTCGTACGAAAGGACGGCCGCGAGCGCTTTCCGAGATAATTACATATTTATCTTAGACGGCCTGCACGGCAAGCCCTTAATTACCTAATGATATGTATCTGAAAGGTAACAACCCTGAAACCTTTCATTACTTTCTCCTCCCCTCCTCCCTCTCCACCGGATTTGCACTTTGATTTTTCTTTTTTTTTTACTTCTTGCCTATTCTTGCGTGTATTTTGAACATGTCGCCTCCGTAATATTCGAATTGTCGGCGTACGATAATTACTGGCACACTTACACGCTAAGAGAGAAAGAAATCTTCGGAACTGGACGTGCCAATCATGGCGTTGCTGATATTACGGCCAAAAGGGGCACTTCGTTTCGCTTCGAAATCCTTGACGGTCCAGTTCGTTGAAACGGTTCAAGGACCTCCGCTAGCTGCTAGGATCTTTACTAGAGCTAGTAATAAGAGCGTGTAACTTGCGGCGTGACATTTCTTGCTGTTGTTGGTCAGCACTTCCTATTATTTTCTTTGCCACGAAATTTCAGGGGATTTTGCTCCCTGGCTTTGTAAGTAGAACGAGACTCCTCCGACTATTGAATTTCTAATGTTTAATTTATTAGATTGCTGAATTATTGAATCTTCCTTTCGGCTTTGTAGATGGTCAGCCTAATAGCGTTTTGATCTTACTCTTAGCTGATACGATTGGAAAGAGATTGTTACGTGAAACATTCTCGATGATATCGATCTCTTGCATGCGAGCGAGTATAAGTGTTAGGATAGGCGGCCCCTGGTGCTGGTGTGTGCCAGACTTTCGTAACCAACGGGGCGCAAGTGGTCGTCTTGTGAGGAGTGGCGCGTTGTCTGTCAGGACGGTTGTCGCAAGTAGGAGGAAGTGACGGTCTACTGGAACGAGAGTCTTACTTCTGCCCGAGCAATTCTCCGCACAACTCTCGTCGGCGCGCTTCGGTCTTCGCGCTGAGAAATAGAAAAATAACGCCAGCAATTACGTTAACAAGCGCGACGTCGTTGTCGATCCTAGATAGCGTCGCTGTCCGCCTTGAGAGCGCCAAGATGAGAATAATCAGGCAACGATGCCGATTTCACCATCCGCCCTTTTCTTTACGGATGATGGTTTGCCTCGGCACGAACCGTTCTCGCCTTACATCCTATCGCTACGTATCCCTAGTTTAATTAATTACCACTCGTCACTATGAATTGCGGATGCGTGTAATAAATGCCCAGTGGTTTCAATGAGGGAGCACGGGTGGAGTCGGGATTCGAGATACACACGTCCCTCCTCAAACGGAATCCGCATCATCATCGATCGTACGAATTGCAACGTCGAAAAGCCTCGGATTTATCCTAATTACTTAATCAACTGGTCGCAAGCCAAAGCTTCCATGCTTATCGTATTAGAAAGTTCGTCGAGATAAATCGGTACTAGCGGAATTCCGCCTCGAAAGGACAAGCGGAGAATGACGATGCGACAGAAAGGCAGAGTTCGGATGAAGAAGAAGAAGTAGAAGAAGAAGTAGAAGAAGAAGAAGAAGAAGAAGAAGAAGAAGAAGAGGTGACGATTTGACGGTAGGGAATTGAGGAGTGGGGGATTTGTTGGAGAGGAATTGAAATCGAATTGCGGGGCATTGAAAGGTAGAAAATCGGGACGAGAGCTACAGACGGTACGATTAGAGCATGACTCGACCAACGGGAAGGCACTTGGGCAAATTACGTGCCGAGTTGGCCGTCGTATCTAGCACGCAGGGCACCACCACCTTCGTATAATTTGTTCTGCTTTGTATGCATCTGCGCTACTATAAAGACAGATCGCTTAAAAGATTTCTTTTCTCGTTAGAAGAATGTGTCTGCGTTTTTTTTTTCCTTTTACCCTCATCTACTGCCTTAACCCTATGATATGTTCGCATTCGTTATTATAATATATGTATATAAGTATTTTTACTATTACATGCTACTCTCAAACTTTCTGTCTCCCGGTCTCTCCCTCTCTCGCGCTCCCTCCCATTCACTCCGATTCTCCTCTAGGATATTACACTCTCCTTAACAAGATGCATCGTTTAAATGTATAATGCTCTCGTCTATCGCGACGCGCCAATGATAAAACATAAATACACGCTTCTTAGGGCACCTTTGGTATCAAGCTTGATGTACTTGTCTTCTCGCATTCTTTGTTTCCTTTTCCTTTTTCTCGCCTATGTGTGTGTGTGTGTGTGTGTGTGTGTGTTGTACGTAATTTCATTTCGCGTGTTGCCACGTGTCGGCGTTCCTTTCTGTTAGCGCCACTTAATGACCAATGACCTTTTATGCCATTCGAGAAACTCTCGTCAAATTCGTCGGGTTACGTGCTCCAATCTCTTTTAGTTAGTCTCTGTATCTACTTCGTTGTCCTCGAGTCAATGCCACCTGAATGACTACTCTCAGTGCGACCTTGACTCAGCGAGAGTTTTGTTTTCTAATGAGCCCCTTTCGCGAGCAAAGAGTGGAGCAATGTCGAAAGTAACGAGTTACCCTAGTCGAATTTGATTCTTTATCCAATGTCGTCACTCGATCTTTCTCGAAGAGACTGATGATTGTAAGTACAATGAGCAGTTCTCGAATTTGATCAATGACAGAGATTGGAATCGTCACTCGGCAAGCAGGTAGACCTTTGGACGATTTATCGCTCGAACACGCGGCATTTCCTTTCGCCAAAAGTTCCGTCTCGGTTGTATACGATGGTGAGTGTTACGCGTGAAGAAGTGTTGAATGATGTGTGTGCGTGTGACTTTTCAGAGTGCCTTTCTTCCTTTGCAGAGTATGTATACGCATACGAAACGAAATCATTGTTACAAAGGTTGAGGGGAAGGCGTCCAGCGACGCGGAATGATCTACAATGCGCAGCTGTATATGCTCGAGAAATCGTCATCCAATCAGATGCGCGATTCTTTTCAATTCACCACTTCTGATTGGCTGACCTTCCTCGCTGGACGCAATTTCCCAGCTGTTTTTGTTCTTTTTTCCCTTTCTTTCTTTATCTCGCTTCGTCGTCGTCGATCGCAATCAAAGAGACTCGCAATCAGTGGGAAATAAATAAGTCAGGATTAATGCACGGCTACAAATCGATAAGTAAAGTCGTTAAAAAATATATATACCGAGGAATATGTGTGTACGCGATATTTCTTGGGCTCCTCCTCCCCCCCCCCCTCCTCCCCCACCCCGCGAGATGCGAATCTACGCCGTCGTTCCCTCTCGAAGAATGTACAAGAATTTGCCTATTGCTGCGCTGCCGCCCCTCTTTTTCTTTCTCTGGGCAACGGTCTTTATTACGCCCTTCTTCGCCCGCCAGCCTTTTCTTTACCATTTCGCGTTGTTTCGCCGGTAAACCTGACATTTGCATGTACCGCTACGTGCTTTTCCTTCATCCCCCCCTTCCCCCATTCCCCCATTCCCCCATTCCCCTCCCCTTTTCCACACGCATCTTGCCTCTTTTCAAGAGTTCGCCCTCCTCTTTCTAGCCCTTTCCCTTTCTTCGTTTTCCCTTTGTAACCCTTTTTCTAGTATTTCTTTCTTCAGACGTTCCCAACATTTTGGCTGTTCAATCCTCACAGAGAGCGGCTGCCTCTTTCGCGGAGAAAAGCTCCACTTTTTTCCTTGAAGGAAAGCTATCTTTTCTTGCGAAATCTTCGCCTCTGCCTTCTACTGCTGTTAGCGTTTGTCTATTTGTTGCCGCATCACCAAGAAAATTGTAGCTCCTCTCTTACGCTGTTGCCGGCCACCCCCTTTCGTCCTAGAAAAGCACACGCTGACCTTCCTTGTTCTTCTTACATGCCGTTAATGTCGATCTTAAGGTTGCTCGTTTTCTTCTCTCTTTGATCCCTGCAAAAACGGAACAGATGGGTTACCGGCAGGCCACGTATAAAGGTTCTCTTGACGCCATTCTTGCGTCGATACTGTCGTCGATAGTCGCACATCGTCATTGGTTGACGTGTTAACCTTATCAATATTAAATTCTCTTAATCACAGACGATCTAAATATATAGCGTTCCCAACCTTTTAGTTGGCAATTAGTTATTACGCATAGTCAATTAATAGTGTAATCGAAATTAAATACGCGCCAAAGTACGTTTCTCGGCAACCCATTTCTTTCTTGATAATAATGATTTATTCACGAATCGCTGTCATGAATAAATTCGGATACTAAACGGAGGATCATAATATAAACTGATACGCGTCAAGCACAGGTAGATTTATAGTGTTGGTTCAAAAATGTGATAAATTCAATAGAGAATAATAAAAAGAAAATCGTAGGATTTTGGAAGTTCGAAGGAGCACTCGATCAAAATAGTCAAATAATTCCAGGGAGATGAATTAGTCATTTCTCAGCAATTCATTTCACTCTCGATAAACATAACGACTCGCTGTCGTAAATAAATTTCGAGCGTGAAACAAAGAATTGTCAACTTTTATTCGAAATTCAATACTATATTACTAAATAATCTTTGGACCCGTGTTTTCAATAAAAAGAAACCGTTTGATTCAATTTCGACAAGACCACGCGTCAATGGTTAAAGGTCAAGCAGAAATAGAGTGGTAGAATTTGCCGAAAAGTGTAAACAGACACACAAGGATAAGAGAAAAAGAGGATTTTGGAAACGCGCAGGGGCACCCGAACAAAGCAGTAGAAGCGAAGTGTTCTGGTAATCGCAAGAGTAGTTGGCACAAGCATGCCGCTTTCAGCCCTCAAATAAATCTGCGCCCGCCGGCAAGAATTTCCGTTAGTAATTTCAGTGTGTGTGTATATATATGTGTGTGTGTGTGTGTGTGTGTGTGTGTGTCCTTTTGTCATCGGGCGTCGCGCAATTTCCCGGTGAAAGGCCTCGCTCCCGTTCCCACCCGCCGAACAACGCGCGCGCTCTCCTCCGAATCGTCATCATCAACTATGTTGGGCATCGTCGCTCGCAAAACCAGACCGGATGGACAAACTGCGAAACGAGCGGGCTCGCTCGGCACGCCTCGTTTGTCTCTCTGTGCCGAGCACTTTTATGATTCTGCTCCTCGATACTGATGATTTATACTGCTCAAATTTCACATTACGTCCTCGCCATTGTTAAGGGGTTACAGCGAATGGATAATTCAAAATAGATTTCTTTATAGTTAAACATATTTGAAGTTTTAAGAATATATATTCTGAATTTCCCTTTGGTTTTTTGGTCAGACAATGTATGCAACCCCTTAAAAATCGCCTTCAACACTTGAAACTACCGAAGATTAACACTAAACCATGCACTTTTTTTTCGTTCTCGTTAAAAGTAAACATTTAGTGTTAACAAACGTTTAGTGTTAATCTACACCTGTTTCTACCGAAAGGGTCAAAATGACTTGTTTCCGAAAAACAGGGTATTCAAGAAACAAACGTATATTTTTATATATTTTAATGAAATCATAGAAAATATCGTATTTGCGATAAAAATGTAAATATGAAAATCCCTCAATTATTTACTCAGCGAAAACAACGTAGAAAGACAAAACTGATTTATAATCTTAATCGTCTACATATTTCAATAAAAATTAGAAAAGATTTCATAAATTAAAATGCTTTGGAAATAAGTAATAGCTATGAAAGAATGTTAAATGAGTCATTTTAACCCTGATGATAGTTCTAGTGTTAATTGTCATGGTGCCGAGGGCTGGGCAATTCTCTCTCAGTCTCTTGCTATCGGTTTATAAACAAAGCAGAATTCTCATGAGAGGCTCTTAACTGGCTTACTTAATAGTACAACCGAAATACTCAGGAGTTTTATTGTCGTTTCGTAGTAAAACACAAATAGTCACGGGAGCCCGAGATAATAAAGGGAAGATAGGAATGAAAGATTTTGGGCTTGATTCCAATGAAGCTTGTTCTATTTACTGAGAGGTAACTCGAGCTTGTCGTGAGCTTAAGGTAGTTGTCGTCCAAATCCACTTTGATTTATGATCTAACTATTCATATCAGTTTGAGCTCGATTTATCATTTACGAAAGTGCACAATCTTGATGAAAATAGTACTTTCAACATGAACATGGATCGTACGATTCAGATGAACTACTATACTGTTATACAAGTGTACGATATGAACATTAAAAAAACGTATGAAAAATGATTCACTATTCTTTAAAAAGATTTCACCAATATTCAATATTCTTCAAAAAGATTAACATAGTCATATTATTAAGAATTTGGATGAAAGACCATGTAAAAGATAATAATTTCTTTGAATTAATTTTCGAAGAGTTTCAATACGACAACTACCTTAATATTGCTACAGGCTTCGGAAATTTCTTTACATCTTATTTCTTGAAGAACTTTACTCTTTCCAAAGAATATTTTACAAAATTGAGTGAGAGAGAGAGGGTGGACGAGAGAGGATGATGAAAGATCAGGAGAAAGCTCAGTGGATAAATGAGTCGGTCATAACTAACGGCGGATGAAGGGACAACCTACATTTGTCCTCTTCCCGGGCGAAAGGTCCTCCGCCTCAAAGCAAGGTGTCTTGCCATTCAGTAATTTGTGTGCATCATTAGGGCGTGACTGCGTCCGTTCCTGAAAAGCTCTGTTTTACTGAGTTTCCGGGATCTTTCGTCAGACGAGCCCTGAAAAAGCATATAGTCGCAACGGCGAATGCTCGTGCGTTTATTCAGTATTAAGGGAAACGACGGAAAAGAATCCTAATAACTTCGTCTTCCTTTTCAATTTCTAGTTTGGCAATTGCAACGCAGGGACACTTTTCCCGGTGAACGCGAAATGAATGGCTAGCAGTGTCTCGAGTTTCTATTGCCCAGCCCCAGGCATCCGTTATCGATCTTCTAATTAGAAACAGGGGAAGGTCGGGTGATCTAGTTCACTTTTTTTTTTTTATACTAGCTCAAGCAGGACACGCTATGTGTGTCCTTCGACGACTTTATTAAGGTAGTTGTCGCGCAAAGATAATTTTATTGCGAATTGCTCGGCACTTTTATGATGTATACAGGAGCTTATTATTATAAAAATAGTACCTTTTGCATGCGTTTTCTATATACAAGAATATTATTGTTCTTTAAATAATTGTCACGTTGTTGAAATATTTTTTTCTTCATAGTCAGACCACTTGTAAACAATGTACTGTATTCCTTTTAGCGATATCTCTCATACTTGCGAGGTTAGAATTTTTCAAAGAAAAATGGTTTTGGAGAAACCGTGTGTATGTGAAACTTAAATGATCTTAGAATTTGAATGAAAAACCATAGAGTTATGGAAGAGTTAACAATGAACCCGACTTTCCCCAAGGATATCAAAACTCTAAAAGTTGGGTGAAGAGCGACAGGTGGCGCTCGAGTACTCTTCTTTCCGATATGCACGCGGACTCACACACGTTTGCAGGTTCGTTAATAGCAGCGAGCGAAAGGCAGCTCGTTAGAGCAGAAACAAACATCCAGGACAAATGAACGTGACGCAGGCTGGTGGGTACATGGAGATGACTGCGGAGAGCGGTATCGGTGGCAAAGAGACTTCTAAATTAATGCGGGAGTGTGAGGCGAGGCACGCCGGGTCAAGGCAATTAACCCCCTCTCCCCCGGAAAGAGAGGAGGCACACGGATTGGCTCTGTCGAAAATGAGATTAACCCGAGTGCCTGGCAGCTGTCTCGCGCTAACCACTACCGAACAAAAAGGGCTGAAAGTGTCTGAATCGCAAAAAAAACAAAGCACAACAGTCGGATACGATAAATCGAAACAATAGTTTCGACATTTCGGAATACGTTGAATTAGTTCGGAAAGTTTCGGTGCATTCGGCTTGTCCGATTACGCTATCATTTTCCTGCTTTTAGGTTATTCGTTCAAAAGTATAGCACCTTTAGAAAAGGTATGTACAAGCGGATAAAAGAAGTATTTGCCCAGAGCCCTTTTCTTCTTATAAATTCCGATATAGAAGAACGTTTTTATTTCGAAGAAACAACAAATTTTCTTACAGAAGAAAATTTCTCTTTTAAAAGGATATAAATATTTTCAAAGTAGAACGTTTTCTCCTTTAAGAACATTTACTTAAGAAAATCTGGTTCTGCGAGTACTTTGTTTACCTGCTGTATTTACGAGTGTTTGTGACGGCGAATAATGATATCACGATGACGTCATGCTTTGATTCGTGAGGGTTTATATTGTCAAATCGAATGGTGCAAGCGTCGCTTATTTGTGCTTTATGGAAACCATTCGAACCGAATGCACCCTGAGTCAAATCGGTATAAATAGAATATGTATACTAATGTTGAAATCAATGCCAATCATTCTTTTACGAATTATTGTCGTAAAAATAAAGAAAATTAACGTAAACTTTAGTGAAACTGCTTTGTTTTAAAATCCGGTTCATCGTTCCGGTATGTTCTATCCAAGTGTGTATTTGACTTAAAAGAAGGAAACTCATACAGGGATGTGATAGGTGACAGAGTAGAAAAAAGGGTCGACGAGTGAAAAGAAAGCACAAACAACCGAGGGTGTATTCGGGTTAGACGCTTACACGCTGTGGTAGCGCTCACAGTCGAGTTATATTTGGTTTGCGAGTGTTTAACGGTGTTTTCCAACTGCTATTTGGTTTGAGATTCAAAAATGAATGAAAAACCAAGTTACTGGCAATTGTAAATAAAATATTGACAATCGCAGAAACGTGTAATAATGATAAATACAACACTTGAAATATACCAGCGAGCGCAATTCTCTCCTGCCACATCAGAAAAATCATTCATAAGCATTTTGAACCGTAAAGAATGACTTTTTGCTAACGTCATAACCCGATTTGTGAGCAGTTACATATCCAAACCGAACGGCATAAGCATCGCTCATTAGCGTTTAAACTTTACGCTGCAACATTCGACTATTGTTCAATTTTTCACTCAAAAGTGAACAAAGCTAAGAGTAAACCAATGGAATATTGATAAATATGAAATCACGCGCTACAATACATAGTAGCATAAAGGATACCGAGAAGTTGATAATTAATAAATCCTTTGTCGATTTGAAAATTGGTGTAACAACAGGGGAAATTAATTACGCAGCGTAAGGGTTAATCCGAATGAGCGGTGAACCGGAATATGCCCTAAGAGTACACCATACGATTGACACCGATCCATTGATCCATAAATGATTAGCGACGAGTAATGGACAATTGGCAACCGGTAGGATTATAGCAGTGGACCCAGCTGCGTCCATGGCGGCAATATTCGCTGCTAACCTGACACGATCAAAGGAGGGACAAGGCTGCACCCAATTGGACTAGTCCTTGATCCAAAGGGACACGATTAGAAAGGCCAAGACGCGCAAGGTCGAGGCAGGAAACACGCTAGATTGAAATCGGACAGTAGGATAATTGGCTGCAGGTGCTGCTGGGGCCACTGTACTTGCACGGTAACTGACCACGAAGACGCAGGCTCACCTGACACACAACGTTACACTACTTGCTCTCTCGGAATACACATCTTCTCTCCTTCCCGCTTTTCTCGTCCACGCTCTTTATTGGGAGAATTTTTGCTCTGCTCTGGATCGACATCCTTGCACTCCCTCGCATTGACTGACCGAATGCTCAACGAATGGGGGAGTGACGATCGCCAGGAGTCAGCCAGTATAGCGTTAGAGTGACTTAGGAATACGTTCACGTTATCAGCCCGCAGTTTTAGATGGATTTTGAAATTCAGAAATTGAGTCAAACTGCAGATTGGCAATGTGAATGAATTTGTCAGTCATTGTATATTAGTGCTTCCCCGAGAAATGTTTATTATTCACTCGGTGGCTGCTAACAGGGAACATACAAAAGGGCCAATACAAACGCGCCAGGACGAAAGGACCCCAAGTGCGAAGTTTCTTGGGGAGTTGTTGCGGGCGTGCGAGGACGAAATCGCAGGGTGTGCCGGATCGAGAAGAAAGCCGTGATACGAAATGGGAAGGAGCGATGAAAGGAATTAAAGACTAACCATACCAGAACAACCAGAACAGAATCATCTGAGACACAAATCGAATCATCAGTCATCCAATCAGAGGTTCCTCTATCTTCATTCAGGACTTCTGATTGGCTAACACTCCTCTCGCAGGACTTGAACGTCCTTGTTATTAGTACTTAATGGACCACACCACCGTCTTTCTAGGTTACCAATTAGTCCCAGTATTGACCTAGTACTAAATCACTCCACTTTCCCGCCATTTTCTCTACAACACTATCTCCATCTACCGGTTTACAATTCTGTTCTAGTTGATCAGGTATACTCAATCCATCACGTATGCCAATGCCATGGTGCCGTACAATGAAATTGGCGATGCCTGCGTCTTCATAGGGGGCGCACGACGGGCAGTAGCTGCTAGCGTAGCGTAAAATGAAACCTACTTCGATCCAGAGATTTGTAAAGCCCACCTCGGCCATTTTTGACTTTGCATATTCGATTCGTATTGCTCCCCGTTCCGAGGAGAGGGATCCTTGGAGAGTGGCCATCGCGTGGGCCGCGCACCGTACGTCGTGGTATTCGACAAAGGCCACTGGTGACCCTCCCTTCGTGTGCATACGAAGCCGGGAGAAACCAGGAAAACTGTGCATAAATAAGAGAAGCGTACAATACGTGCTCTAGTTAGTCATAAAACACGGTACAAGGGGGGTGGGGGTGGGGGGGGGGGGGGGCGGTAAAGAGAGGGGCAGGGGCTGGGTAGATGGGTTTTTTTTAGGTTAGGGGGGGTTGAGGCTCATGGGACGTGTTACTGCTTGGCGATGGTGTCGTTCGTGTTAAGCTAGTTGTTGTGCAAATCCATTTTTCCTACATGTACCCACAAAAGAGATTATTACTCTAACCAGTTTTTGATAAGATGACTCAATAAAATATATAATATTGATGACTTTGGTAAAGAATTTAAACTTGGAGAGAAGGTTATTTTGTCATAAAGCTGAAATTCTAGGGTTGGCACGGTTACTGTTTCAATATAGATGAGGGTTCTATTTGTAAGATGGTTAGTTATATTGAAATTTTGGATAATTCTTCGCACAACAACTATCTTAAAGACTGTCGATGCCGTCGGCGTTGCACTGATAAAATAGCTTTTACTTAGAGCTGGTAACCATACATATAACTTCTAAATTAAAAGCTATAATTTCCCATCGGAAAATGCCCCTGTCGGATTTGATGACTCGCACGCCGCGGTTAATTCCTTTATTGCACCGAGGAAATTCAGCGCAGAACGCTCGATTAGCGAGGCATTTGCAACTCGGTTCGCGAGACTAATTGGATCGTTAAGGCGGCGTTGGTCGGCGATAGCAATATCGATTACGTTGATTTACCGGGATCCCGACGAACGGAGAGAGCGGCAACAGAACCCGAACGAATTCTCGCATGGCCTTTGATAGTAGCTGATTTTGATTGGCAATGCTTTTTGCAATTGGTTGGTTGACCCGTAATTATACGCTACTTTTCCATGAAACTTTCACACAATTAATGGGCTTTCTTAAAATTGTGGGTTAGGTTCGAACCTTTATCCGCGTAGGAGCCGACGGCATCGGGAATTAGTGATGGTTAGACTAGAGCTGTCCAGGGCTTGCTAGCGAGAGGAACATCAGCCAATCAAAAGGCCCGAGTCAGGAGAATGGAATACTTGATTGGCTGACGATTGCCTTGAGAGAGCATACCTTGGACAGCTCCGGGTTAGACTATCGGTTGTTGGTACTGGCATTGGCACAGGTATTAGTATAGGCGGCGTCCTGTGCTTGCGACCGGGTTGGTCAAGGTCTGCTTGCGAGCTAATAGTCGTCAAATCAAACCTTCCTTTTCTCTTGACAGGGCACTTTTCATTGACTGATGCACCACGCGCTAGCAGAACTTGGACAACCCTGCTCCTAAGGTCTACAGAACGGTGGCAAATGATTAGCGGATGTCAGTGATATGTTCGAGGCAGTGCTGATAGATAGTACCAAGCGTTTCGGCGTTAATATTTCAGGTGGATGTGACAACTGTTTCCCGGGCTTTATGTTTGCTGTAACTGACAGTAACCACTGGAATGGGGAGACAAAAGGCTGGCAAGAGCGTGTACGAGCTTTTGCTGTAGATCAACGAGGAGTGTCAAGTACCCAGCGTCATCCCGAAATGTCTCTGACATCTCTGAAAATTTGTAAAACAAATGTGATTCGCATTCCTTTTTCATATGCTGCTAAATGACAACGGTGAGCGTTCAAATGTCCCAATCTTCGAAACGAGTATGTAACCGACACTTGTACTACTGGTTTTGCGAGGAACTCTTTCTATTATTGCTGTTAATTTGATCAGGAATGTTTTTTTTTTTACCAGCTCAAAATATTACGGTAACAACTAACAGGGTATTTTTTCCACTCTTATTTTATATTCATTTGTTTGGACTGTCTTTCATCTACATTTATTATGTTTTATCGTTCTAAACTGATAAATGCTTTTAATGGACAGTGCACGTAATTGTGACAGGAAAGAGTTTTAATACTTTAACTGCTGTGTAACACGAATTCGTGTGACACGCACTTTCAAAACACAGACATATATAATTCTATGAAAATAATATTAATAAATAATAGCTGGTTCGGTGATCAATAATATTAGGGAATCATATTTTAACTTTGTGGGAAAGACTGTTTAATGAGAATAATAAAAAATCAGACTAGTAAAAGTAATTAGTTAGTTGTTACTGTAATCGTTAGTTTTGTCGCAAACTGTTGAGGCTAACTATCATTTTATTCAGCTATTATTAAATTTACGAGAAACCGCGCGTGATTAAATATATTAAATATTATTTAATATATTTATTTATATATTATTAAATATTATTTAATATATTTATATACACATATTACATATTAACAGATAATAAAATTGTCCCACACATGTTTCCTCCTTTACTCCTGTAAATAAGTTTGTGTTACACACTATCGAGTCCTCTTATTGTTATAGGAACTGCTTGTGTTGTATCGACAAACTAATACCTAAAAATTGTTGGTACGTTTCCTATGATTTTGGATGATTTGTTCATAATTTTGGATTCCTGTGCTCCGTTCCCATAAATATCAAAGGCAAGTTGCAACTCTTGAATGTGGGGCAATGCGTTTCCCGCGCTCATTTCGTATGTCAAACGAAGAGACAAGCATAAGAGACGGCGTAATGATTCGTGAAATGTATTCTGAGTGTCTGTCTGCTCGTGTACAACGCGTGCATACAGGGTGTAAACCTTCGTTTCTTATTAATTTAAATTGCTGATAGTTGATATTAAGATAAGCAGGCATTTTAATTAAACGTGATTGTTGGCAAGTTAATTCGACAAGTGAAAACATTATTCTGCTCGAAAATACGTATTATAACATCAAAAAGTGTTGATCATTTTATAGGTCTTCGCTACTCAAGTTACTCAAGCCGAGAATTTCTAACACATCACAACTTAAAAACTTTCATACACTTTCCAAGAATAATTTAAAGCATATTTTCATATATCATTTCATTTTAATAAAGTACTTTAATCTTACGAACTGCTGGTTTAAATTAATGATATATGAAGGGTTCCACCCTGTATACACGCTCGTGGGAAGGTTCCGCAGTGGCGGCGTGGCATGTGGAAATAATTTATTATGCGAGCATCAGCGTAGCACGGTGAGTTGCACCGCGCTCCGGGCAGTGTATTTTAACGCGATTATTTACTGGCCGCGCGCGATCTTATCTGTCGGTGCTAGTAAATACGAGCATCTCTCGCGCTCGTTATTTTCGTCATCCTCGACGCCCGGCATCGTTCCTCGAATTTCACCTGGATGCTTTACACTGTGTAAACAGAATTTACGTTGGCCTCTCGATGGCTACCGGTCATCTACTCGACTCTGATCCTAATTGGAGACGGCATTTATTGTCAAAGACCGGTCTCCATTCTAATTGGCCACTCGACTAATGGTAATTTTGCAAATGGGAGAACTCCTCTTGACACTTGCACGCTCCTCCGCTCGACTCGTTGCTAATAGGGAAATTCTCGCAAGTGTCTCTGCAAATCGTGCCTGATCTTTAACATTTCTCAGGAAATTCCGATACGCTTCGATTTCTCAGACTATACAAATATACAGAGACTAGCATCAACACTAAACGTCTCGTTACTTTTTATACAGTGTAGAAAAATAGTACTCGATCTTCCAGTCTTGTTGGAATAAATTTTCTTATAGAAAAAGACCCTTTTTCCCAAATAATAATACATTTTCTTGACCAAGAAAGTGTTTTTCGTAGAAAAAAAAATAATTTTCTCTTTTAAGAATATTTGTTCTAAACATACTGGGTCAGCCAATACTTTTTTTGCCCACTGTATGTATACATAAACATATTTATTAAAGGTCATATTTGTCGCTTTGGGTATAAATTATTATTGTAGCATCAAATGTTTTTAAAATGTTAGTGTGCTATCTGAGGAGGAGAGTTCGGAAGAGCCTCTCTGGACGCCTGGGTACAATGGCAGAGTACAGGAAATTTCCGTGGGCGCCCTTGATCAGGAGAATACGGATATAATACCTGGACACCTGATCGAGGGAAAGCACGAGGAACTATTTCTGGACGCCCGGTAGAAAGAGAGTGAAAGAGAGAGAGAGAGAGAATCGTGAGAGCTTCAAGAGTTCCTTCTGCCCATTCCCAACTCATTTCTCTTTGTTAAAAATTGTATGAAGTCCGTGTTCCTAAAAATCTACTTGTTCAGCTTATTTTTCTTTAAAACGTTCCGACAAAATGAGACTGTTCTACTAATTCCAATATTTGTTTAACTAAATCTAATACACACAACTATATTTAGATAATAAGAAAACAGTTGTATATTTTCATTTTTAGTTTTAACAGAAAAAAAAGCTTAAAATTGAATCGAATTTTAAAACTGGTCATTTGAGTGAGAAATTATTGTCGTGATTATATTCAAACAAATACGAAGAACAACTGTTACTAAAAGTGTCTTCTGTCCAAAAGTTGTTAATACAAAACACACAGTGGATCTGAATTCTGAATTTCTCCGGTTTATAATAATAACTATTATGTATAATATAAATAATAATCGAATAAGAAATATTCCGGAAATAAGAGAACCTTTTAAGAAAAACTGTGCGACAGAAAACTTTCGTAGTATCATTGCGGGCGATAAAGGGACCCACATAACTACTACCACGTGGTGCACGTGCTGATACGAAAAGCACGTGTGTCGGTACCCGTATACGAGCGAATGCACAGATAAACCCGAAGGACTCTTGGCAATTTCGAACAGACTTTCTCTTACTGAAAATTGTCGTTAAAAATGCCCACCTATCTTCTTTTAATAATACCCGTAAATTAATACGAATGTTCTTATTATTTCCATCTCAAGCGACGTATACTATTATATATTATAAAATGAAAGATAAGCAATATAATACATATTTATATTATATAATAGATTTGAGTGATAAGTTTTAATCTCGAAGAGTAAGCTTTCAAAATGCTTACGTTATCAAAGGTTTTCGAATTTATTTAGTATAACTTATTATTATTGCAAAATATTATATTTTCGTTTATCCCAGCACAAGACTTGCTCGAATGCTTCGATCAATACGAAATGTTTTGCACTTTGTGCAGATCGTTCACGCGGTGGTCCCCTTTTGCAAAAAAAGTGTCTTACATTAAAAGTGTGAAAAATCCGCCCAAAAGTACGAAATAATTTTTGTGTTATTTATACTTATTATATTTCGTCCTTGTCGGACATAACGTAAAATAGCACGTTGATAAACGATTCTAAATTTGAAAATATGACTCGACAAAGGCGTCGTCTCCGAAAAGGGTATTTAATAAATATAAATCAGACAACAATTATTTTGTAATTCATATCAAAGCAGTTCATATTTTTGTCAATATTTCTTTTCACACTTTTAGTACAGGATTTTTTTAAAAGTGATTATCACTTACTTTTTAACACACTTTCGTATTACCAATTGTCTTTGACGGTCCAGATAAAACTTTACGTATCACACTAATCGAACACTGAACTGTCAGTAGATTTTGAGATTGAGCTCCTAATATTTGCACAGAATTTCTTCGAAATCTTGCACTATGTTTGCTCTCGCCCTATTTACCAGTGCCAGCTTCAATATTCGTTTCGCTAAACTGCATCCGTTCTCCCATTTTACGTAAACGAGAATTTATCGACATGCATGCTATACACCGATTTAATCCATCGGACTTTTGAAACACATATCCCTGACACGTCAGTATTCCCAAATAGAGAACTGTACGAGTATTCGGCTTAAAAGTCAGACGCCTGTCAATTAAGTATTTAGGACCAACTGTCCCTCTTGTTCGACCGTCGTGCAAATCGGCAAGCCGATCACCCAGAGTTGATTTTTTTCACCGCCAATAAACGGGGAAACAGAAAGCTCTATTTACGCATACCTGTGAACGTGCCGAAGCGTCTCGATACATATTTGTAACATTTTACATGTGTCAATACGCGTGCTTAAAAAATAATAGAACGCTGTTTGCCATCTGTACTGACAATGTGTGAATCGATCGCAAATCGATCATTCTACTTCCCACATACATATATTTTCTATTATGAACATACTACAATCAATGTCCCACTTTCTTATAATAGGATATGAATTTCTCTGTTAAACTACCCTTAAAGTAGCAACAGCTTAATTTGGTTAACTGATCGATTTCGATTGATTTACACTTTAATTTAATTATAATCAATTACAATCAATTTACACACGTCTTGTAAATCAATTTCAAATTGATTATAACCCAACGCTTTCGCTGCCATTCTAGTTCCCACGAGCCCTGTACTTTCTGTTACGATCATATCACTCGAAATCTTTCCCTTTCTTACAACAGGATCTTAATTTCTCTGGTAAACTAGCGGTAAAGTAGCGACAGCTCGATTAAATTAATTGGGCTCATTAGTAATATTGATCTAACCTGTTGAAGATGTCCTTGAGCTCGTGTTCGGACACGAACTGGCCGAGGTTCGCGACGAAGAGGGTGGAGCAGGGCGCATTACTGACGGCAATATTCGGCTGTGAGGAGGGCGAGCCTACCGGCGATGCCAATGCCGGCGAAGGTAAGAAATGCGGCAACGATGCGTGTATCGACGTCAGTGTCGTCGGATGCGGCAAAGACATTGGGGCCTGAAAAGAGAAAGAAAAAATCATCATCCTGAAAGATTGTTAGCACCTAGAAAAGGGATTTTTTAAGGCAGCATGTCGTGACAACTTGCACTACTACTCTCAACACGCTCAATTATCGGTGTTAGAATTATACGCGTGTCAGCGGATGCAGGAATGTTAAAATGAAGGCGAAGATGAGGTTATGTTGCAGGATTGCCAAATTTTGATGCATGTGCAAATGGTGGATGCGTTTGCATTAGAATCAGCAAGAATTTTTATTTAATAGTAATAGTCTCCATGTTTTTAATGTTTATAAAATTGTTGATTCCAAGACAAATGCATCATTTATTAGGCATTCAAATTAATATTATTATTTTTCAAAAACTGCAGGATTATAAGAAAGTATTGCAAGAATATTCGAAAATTATAAATCGCAAGAGAATTACACAGTAACACTAATGAACATTCGGTGGCACATATGTATTTTCTTTCAAGAAAATTGTATATCTTTTTGGAGAGCAGTAGTTGAATCGAATTTGGAAACCTTTAGTGTTAAATAAAACCTAGTATTTCCGTATTCTATGTGAACAATTTTAACCGTCCGCTTCGTCCTTCCGGAGTCCGAACAATGTCACGATACATAAATTATAGTCTGTTTAGATCGACTTTCCCACGGAACGACTGGGCGTTTCGCTTCGATTCGGTTTATTATTCAGCATACCGCGATGCGCGTAGTACGAGTTCTTTATTGACCTGCAGTGCTTTTCACGACCTTGGTCGATGCGAATAAAGATAAGAGTCGAACAAAGGCGTGAGTCTGCCGAGGCGGAAATTAAAAATGCAAGTTGTTGATTCATTCATCGGGTTGTCGCGGCCAGTGGGCTGCGATGGTAACCTACACTCTGCTTTTGTATATGTGTGCCTGCCTTGACGTGTGTGTATGTATGCATTGACCTATAAGCAATTGGTTATTTTTTAAACTAGCACGTCTCAAAATTAGTACGCGCTAATTGGAAAGCCAGTTAAATTGAACCTCCAGAAAACACGAAAATATCAAAGAAACGTCAAGAATAAACTTGGTCCTTTATAAAAAGGTAGGTTGTTTTGTTTAAAAAAAAAAGAAATACATAAAAATAATTGTTATTGTTAGGTATTAACCAACGAAAGATATGATAACCCCCAAAGATATTAAAATATAAAAAAAGGCTAAGTAATGGAGTGACTTTTGTAAGAGGAAGTTTCATGAACTAGTTTCTCCAAAAAAGATACATATGTCATAAAAGGAAGCTAACTTTTCATTTAAAGGTGCCACGATTTAACTCGCAGCTCTAATGTTAAAAAGAACTTGGCGTATGCAAGTTTTATTCAACACGCTCGCTGTGGTAATGTTACTAAAAAATGTGAATTGTAAAGTAAAGTTGTAAGTATGAATTTAGCGTATTATTAATTTTTTACTTCCCAGTAAAGCGCGCACATGTTAAGTTCTTTTTTAACGTTAGAGCTGCGAGTTAAATCGATTTCGAACCTATTCTCTGCTAATTGGAAAGCCAGTTAAATCACATTTACCACGATCGAAGCACAACTCGTCCATTTTGTATGTATGTGAATATAATTGTCGTTCAGGCTCGATCTCGTTATATTATACATTCGGCGTAATATCGATTGGTAATTTCGGCTAGATTGGAGAAGCGTGCAATGAGCAGGAGACTAAATTTCTCACAGTGTGCATGCTCAATAATTGTAGCAAAGTACAAATTGCATTGGTCTCCTAAATATCGAATGCAAATAGCCAATTGCCTTTTTTCTCTCTACTATGTTGATATAGGCGAAAAGTGGGATTGCAAGATAATTAAACCAAATGCCTATTCAGAAAGTGCATACAACGACTCGTATCAATTATTTCCTTTATTCATAATTGCGTTAACCAATTGATTATCTTGCAAGTTTAATAAATTATGCGAACATAATATGAATGCTGCTGAATTTCGATTATAGAATAGCGAAAAAAAATCCGACTAACGACTTTAAAAAATACTAGATGTGACTGAAAGGATCAATAACATCGTGTGGGCGCAATCGGTACCTATGCGATCCTGGCACAGGACTATCAGATTATTAAAAATCGATATCTCTTGGGTCGAGTCCCGCCGATATCCCTACCTGTCACTGCCATCCCATCACGCTACCATTACATTAACCATTCTGGATACACACACACATTTCAAATGCATGAAAAAAATGTCTTTAACAAATTTGAATAAATGTCACACGAGACGATTATTCCCGAGAATTACAATAAAATGAATTGCACATGTAACTATTGGCATAAAAAATAGGAGACTAATAAAGGAAGGTTTAGTGTGAATTAGTTATAAAGCAAAATGAGGAGCGCGTAGTGTGAAGCAGCCTTTAACATTAGTCAGCCAGGCCACGTGCAAAGTAACCAGGTCTACCTGCTACGGATAGTACACATAGATGTAGGCGTATCTATACTATGCTATGCTATGCCGTGCCGTATAATAGTAGTAGTCGAGTATAACGATCATGTATATCACTAACGTGCATCGGGGCGCTCGTCGGCGGCTCCAGAGCTTTGTCTGCAGATAGTCAAAGATAGGAACGTACGGGGACCTGAGGATGTAACGCCGGATGCACCAGCGTTGTGTGTTGCAGCGTGCCCGGTAATTCGCCAGCGGTCGAATATGCCAGTGGATGATGCCACAATTCAGGACCACCCGGGAAGAATGGGCTCCCTAAGTCTGCAACAGAATACACCGTTAGACACGACTGCTCGAAATTCTCGCCTTCTTCGAAATTAACGAGGCTTCCTCTCCTCGATTTTTCACCAGTCATAACTTTCTGCTACCTGTAAAGAACTCTATGGGAACACCGGCAGAATTATAGCTGTTTTAATAGCATTGATATTATTTATAGTGAGTATAATATTTGGGAATTGTACGTGTAATAGTTTTATAAAAGATTAAAAGAAATCTTAGATTTCGTAAGAAATCTATGACTTTCAGCTGTATTGAAAGTTAAGTTAACTTTATGTTCTCACGGCGAAATGAAATGCTAGGGGTGTTAGTAAGTAAAAAGCCGTTAGGTCTGGCAATCAGTGTCATTGGTCGATCGGCTAGAACGAATATGGCCTTCGTAAAAAAAAAAGTGCTTGCAGCACGCGTGTTCCCATAGTGTCGTACTCGGCCGCTCGCAAAGACGTAGATTATTCACTGCGAAACTACTTAATGGCACGGTATAGCCATCGAACGTAATCACCGGCAGGGAAAAATAAATGAACTTCTTAGAATCGCAAGTTGGACAGGACTTATGATTAGTCGTCGTGACCGGGTGACAATGGACGCCGGCGTCAATTCTACTGAAGGACGTATTACGATTTATGCGACGACTGTACTCGAATTGTCTACTCACGAATAAGTGACTAAAAATGGAAAGAAATTTAAAATAATAAAGCGATATTGATACATACGAAATTATGTATGATAATATAGATAAATGATAGTAAAATGAAAAATGCAAAGAAAATTGAAGATAGGAGAATACTATTTTCTTTTTATAATCAACACTTTCAAGAATTTTCTGATTCAAAAATTTAATAACACGATATAAGGGTTATAATACGTAAAGTTCTTAGAATTGCAAATCAGAAAGGACTTGTGATTATTAGTCACCGTGACCGGGCGATAAAGGACGCCGGCGTCGATTCCACTGAAGGATGTCGTGCGCCTTAATCAGTCTGTTTCTACTTTCTGCTATTTGTAGCATTTGTCCTTTCCCAGCCATTTCTTTTACAGTGTTGTTCATGGAATTATCGTTTTTATGGAATGCGATGCCATCTGTACAACAATAAAATCTTTCAAGGCTTTATTACCTTCTAACCTGGTTCATTTTAATTGGGAAGTTCTTTTTAATGTTTAACCATTAAGTCACGTAATTAGTTCTTCCAATGTGACAAGTCTTTGAAAGTGTCGAAAACTCGTAGATAAGATAATATTATTTTCATTTCATGATCGACACTTTTCTAGAATTCTCAAATTGTAGAAACTAATTACACGATTTCAACCATTTTTACTTCAATTCTAGGTTGTAATTAGTTTCTGCAATTCGAAAATTCATGAAGAGTGTCTTTTATAAAGAGAAAATAATATTTTCATGTTACTGACACATCTATTCTGACATGCAATTTCGTATTTATCAATATTGAATTATTATTTCGAGTGTCTTTGTATTTTTGTTAACTTATTCGTGATTGGATAATTCGACTGCAGACGAATGCGGTAGCGTAAAGGTTAATTGGCAATTAAGTTGAACCATACGTGATGTGCTGTATTTGATAACAAGTACAGTTTTTAATTACGGCAGTTTAACCTTTGTCGCGCAACATATGACTATAGTCGAATTTTTCTATGACGCAACAGTGATCAAAAGTGAAAAGACACTTATGCAATATTGATTAATACAAATCTGTATAAAAAGTAGTCGCAAGTTAAAGAAATCTTTTCCCTGTAAATTTGGTACTTGTCAAGAATAATGGAAGACATTAATTACATGGCATAAGAGTTACAACACTACACACAGTCCCAGAACTAATTTGTACTAATTTTATAATATAATTTAATTACACCGCATCGTATTATATTCGATGATTTTTAAGCAATGTTCGCCTATCATTAACTTATACATATGGAATAAAAATAAAAAAGTTGAACAATAATAATTCCCTTTCGGATTTCATGCAATTCATATTCAACAATTGCCTAGATTCCTTGCTTTTATAAATACAACATTGAATATATTGTACACCACTTCAAACTTTCATTCAAGATATTTCCACAATCGCGATAACTTTTTATAGAAACGATGATATCAGTGAAAAAGTTTACCAGAACTCTTAAGTGACACTTTGGTAACCTATTATTCCTTAAATTAAGTTATTGTCAACTTGTAGACAAAATGTCAGCCAGGTGAAGCCGGCTGAGACAACTAGTGAATGTATAAACAAGTGTACAATTTGCCGCGAGGTCATCCGGCGCATAGTTTATCTTTCACGGTTCTGTAATAGTGGCATGAGTAATTCTCCGCTGAGAGTTACCGCGCGCTTTTATCCTGAAATCTCTCTCTCTCTCTCTCTCTTTCCCTCTCACAAATTGGAAGCACTTGTGGTCGCGAAAGGCGACCACTTCCTCGCCAAAAAGCATGCAAATCGTTGGGGAGTTGTGCTGCTCGGAGGAGTCTCCCTGCTAACACTCAGCAATAGACCACGAAGCGGCAATTATTCCAGAAAGATTACCGACAATAGCAATGCTTGCGTAACAAGACGCTCTTTCATACAACGTTAGCGTGCACTCAGTCAACGGAGATCTAGTTTAAGTTGCCACCAATGAGCGATCGCAATTAGTTGATTCCCTGGGAGCAAAAAATACCTAAGTTCCTCTGTGGAATTTGTCATCGACGACAGGATAGTTTGTTTAATAACAATTCATTTACTATTGTTTTAATTAAAATTGATTACTGTACTTTTGACACTGATTGTATTTAAGAAAGTGCACCTTTGTTATCTTATAACCGATGAACTACATAATTTGCATTTATTTATCTACTTACCACGTATGCTAATAACACGAAGATTGCGCAAAAAATTGCACATCAAAGAATGTTCCTTGTCTCTATAAATAACAGCTTTCAAGAACAGTTGATCAAATTAATTGCACTACGTAAGGGTTAAGTTGAGTGGAAGGCTTTAACTTCTACTTTAGGGTTAAAGGTCAATTCACATTATACAGAACGGTAATGTTACGTAGCGGAACGACAAAGTTATATCAAAATATTTTCGCACTCATTTTATAAATGCAGCAACATTCACGTATGCATGAAACGTTCCCGGAAATTCTCGTGAAAAATATTTCGACGCGGCATCCGCCGTAACTGCCTGCAATTCGCTGCAAGTATGCACTTAATTTTTCTCGCAAACGAATGTCAGAGATATGTGGTAAATAAATGTGGGTAATATTGATACGACGTTGCGATGGTAACAGCCATATAATACGAATGAATAGTAAAATTTACGTAACCTTGCCAGTGTAACTTGCGACATTGGCGTCCAGCGTTATGTGAATCATACTTAAAGCTTGGAATTAGAAGTAGAATGAGCTTTACTGGGCAAAGGTTGTCACGTGTTCAAGCATACGCGTTCTACTTGATGTTCATAAGGAGTAAATCATCGCAAAGTGTACCAGTACGTTCCAGTGCAAAAACTTTTCGTGTGTCATGCATACATAATTCTTCGTTCAGCCGAAATTATGATTGCTTATTCATTGTTTTTTTAAAAATATATATTATGATTTACTTGAAATTTGAAATAGAAATTACTTTCAATCATTTAGGCCCTTCACAAATTTTCGATTTTTCGAAGGTTCTTGGACTCTGACGAACGCTTGATATTTCGATTGTTTGAGTATCAAAACGGATAGAAAACATGAAACCAGTGGCAGAAATGCCGGAATTGTACCGAAAACACATGGGAATCCGATCTTGAATAATTGAGTTTCATGGTTTTTCCCATGTTTTTCATACTTCCCGACATTTCCCGGGTCTGAAATTTGGTAGAGAATGTTTTCTTGCATCAAGGAAGAAGTGATATAAATTCCAGAGCCCTAGCTCAAAATTCATTTTTTCGCAAATTTTTCCATATGTACCCCTTCACAAATTTTCGATTTTTCGAAGGTTCTGGGACTGGGACGAACGCTTGATATTTCGATTGTTTGTGTCTCAAAACGGATTAAAAACATGAAACCAGTGGCAGAAATGTCGGAATTGTACCGAAAACACATGGAAAACCGATCTTGAATAATTGAGTTTCGTGGTTTTTCCCATGTTTTCCAATCTTCCCGACTTTTTCCGGGGCTGAAATTTGGTGGAGAATGTTTTCTTGCATCAAGGAAGAAGTGATATAAATTCTAGAGCCCTAGCTCAAAATTCATTTTTTCGCAAATTTTTGCATATGTACCCCTTCACAAATTTTCGATTTTTCGAAGGTTCTGGGACTGGGACGAACGCTTGATATTTCGATTGTTTGTGTCTCAAAACGGATAGAAAACATGAAACCAGTGGCAGAAATGTCGGAATTGTACCGAAAACACATGGAAAACCGATCTTGAATAATTGAGTTTCGTGGTTTTTCCCATGTTTTCCAATCTTCCCGACTTTTTCCGGGGCTGAAATTTGGTAGGGAATGTTTTCTTGCATAAAGGAAGAAGTGATATAAATTCTAGAGCCCCAGCTCAAAATTCATTTTTTCGCAAATATCTGAAGGTGGCAAACACTAACAAAAGTTTAATCCATCTTCAAAATGCAATGCAAAATTAACTATTTCTTCGTGCAACAGTGACTTTTGGATGGTACAGTACTGATACAACTACCTTAACGAGTAAATCGTCGCCGAGTGCACCAGTACGTTTTAGTGCAGAAGCGTTTTGTGTGCCGCTCGTAATTCCGCACTCGGCTGGTCGCCTCGCCGGCGATGGTAATGACAGGTTCTCAGGTTGACGTAGCAGTCGCGTGTCTCTTTCTCCCGGTGTGGTCCATTCTGATACAATTAGCAGATTCTCTTCGACGGTTTGGACAAGCATCACAAAAGGCAATTTGCATCGGCGTGATGGCTTATACATTCCAATCATGGTATTTTGTGCTTCTCGTATTAAGAGCGACAGTGTTCCATTCTAAGCGAGCCTTCCCCCGATTCCATTTAACTGCGCAACCATTGGAGGGAAAGGAATGCGTCACGAGCAGTCGACAAATGTACAGGGTGGCGTGAAATTCATCATCAAATCCTTACTCATTTTTTCACTAAACCATATTTTCCATTTTGGTACGAATAAGAATTCTTATTGCAAGCAAAAATAATTACTACCATCTAAATAAAAGCGTTATTGCCTTCACTTTGGTTTACTATTTACAAGAGACCCAAGTTTTGAGCTTCGAAATACAAGTTTAAAGAATCAACGAAAAAATCTTTACCTTCTATCTGTCTATACATATATATATATATCTATCTAAACAAATGCTTTATTAGTCCCGAAAGTAGTCTCACAAGTAAAAACTTGCTCTAACAGAAATATCAGTTTGCCACTATTACCGCGAGTAGATTTGATTTCAGAAAATCGGAGGTGGATGAAAATAGTTGGTGATTGGAAGGAAATCGTATCAGCCGATATGGCGTACAACGTAACAGCAGCCAGTGTTCTCTAGCAACGATCGATTTTACGCGGAGGTTCGCTCGGTGCTTTACGCGAGGTTGCACGAAAGCAGGATTATGTATATCCTGGAATAGCTCGATCGCTCTAGTAGCCACGCTACCTGCCGTGGCAGCCTTTTTTTCCTTGGCTCGCTTATAGATCGTTCAATGGGGAGTGGGGGGGAGGGAGGCGTCCAACGGATGGCTATCGAGAATGGCGCACGTATTTCCGCCGGAAGGGAATAGGACTGGAAGTGAGAGGGCAGAGAAAGAGCAGAACTGGTGTAGCAGGGTTGGAGAAAAACCGGGAGAGAAACCAGCAGAAAGAAAGAGAGCGGAAGAAATATCAGGAATGAGCTCGCCTTCACTGCGGACTGCTGGATTCGCCATGTGCGAATCGGAGGTCAGCCTCGAATCAATAAAGTGCACGGGCCGCGGACTAAAACTCACCGTAACTCAGTGCAAAACTGCCTCACCGGCACATGCGTCCATCTACTCTTCCAAGAACAGAAATAGAAACATTCTGCTATAACAGCTTTTTATATTATTTGTTTAAATACCATACTCGAGGGAAGATAGTATTACTAGCACGTCTATGCAATAATACTGTTTTAGTGCAACATGAGGTACGCAACTGTGGAAATGAGCTATTCAAGAGACAGAATGCTCCATAAACCGCAACCTGCATGTAATATTTCACGCGAAAATTCTTGCAACAAAGATAGGTGTAAATCTGTTATTCTCTAAATTAAGTTATTGTTAACCTGTACATGAAATTTTACTCATGTAATACCAGATAAAAAAGCTAGTATAAAATATATTTAAAAGTTCTGCAAAAAAAAATGCATTCTAATAAAACTTTCCGTAGTATATGTTTTTATTTATTTGTTTGTCAGAGTGTACGGAAATATGATCGATCTTCCTTGTTTTCACCCTGAGGAAATATTCTCCTCCTGCGAAATGAACGTATCCGTGCGGTCACGCCGTGACAATGACCATCGGACACGCGGTTTCATAGGAATCTTGCGGGCAAAGCACGCTGCCAGAGAATTGCAATTCGGCTCGCGAAAACGAGGCTCCTCCCGGCTGTGCGGTTCCATGATTGAATTGCGTCTAGAAATTTAACAATAACGCTCGTACTGTTGTAGTCCAAGTGAAGGAAATCTTTCGGGACTCGCAAAATTCAATACAAATGACTATTTTTATATTTCAAATGACAGAATTCTAATTTAATATGTCGTCCGACACGCATTTCGTTGTTTTCTTTATAATTTCCTATTTCACAGTGTTACTTCTTCTGCGTTCCTTGCATAATTTCTCACTAGCATAACCAGCGAAGTATGCAATGGCCAAGATAATCTGTGCATATTTGCATAAATATTCGCAGCTCCCTAATCACGTTAATCTTAATCATCGATGCACGAGTAGATAAGGGGAACGCTTTGCTAGAGAAGACGAAGGAACTAGTGAACACTTAACCGCTTATCTTTATAAGCCGCTCGAGTTCTTCAGCTAATTATCCAGGATTAACTGTACACCCTTGCGTTATAGAGTGCCCATCTACCAGGTATATACATGTAACACCCAGTATGTATGTACAGGGTGTTTAATTTATGTTTGTTTCCGCAAGGATTTATGCGTAGCTAATTTTACAAAATAAAACTGCTTTTTTTTTCAATTTCTTTCGTAATTATTGAGTATGTGATTTTGGGGCAGAAAATTGAAACTTTGTTGGTTCCTAGGAAAATGCATCACCCTATATATTCTACATTGCCTCGCTCGCCATGGAATGTGCGGCTGCGTCCTCGCAGGAAAATCGCACGCTCCACTGCATTTTCGCACGGTACAAAGTAACATGCGGCCACTCTGCAAACCGAGCCTTCAAGGTAGCGAGCCTTGTTTCTCTTTTCAGGGAACCTCCTCGAGAATGAATTCAACGGATAACTTCTGCTAATAATAATTTATAATACAAGCTATTTGTTGTATAAATTTATTAAATTACTTACAATATGATTTTGGTAAAGCAATTAAATACGTACTATTTATTTCTGAATTAATATTACTATGCTATGAAAGAAAATATTTTTCGCGTAGTTATAAACTATAATTATAATAATATTCCCGAGTATTACTTGTAATTATTTACACGCATGTTACTGTAAATGGGAGCGCTTACAACGTGTAAGTTTCCAAGCCGAATAGAATCCGAGCCGTCCAGTTTGCGTGCTGCCGCAGTAGAATAGGCGCCATGCGGCTAGTAGAACGAATCAATATAAGTAGTATTGCCAGGCACCCCCGGCATTTTCCACTTGTATGACGGTTGTAATTTGACTCAGGTTGAAAAACGGGGCGAAAAGCCGTGCAGGATAAGTTTGCGATTTTTTCCTCATTTCAGGGAGCACGCGCCAGGGAAATTTCCCGCCCAAGAAAAGTGTCCGCTGAGCTTAATTAGCTTGAAACGCCGCGGCGCGTCTTGTTCTACTTGATGGTCTACTTAGCTCGGCCACTGGGGAGAATCGATATGCAAAATAGAGCGTGCACTTCTTCCTCGTAAACCACCGGCCAACTCTAATGACTCATGCTTTCGTGAAATAAGCTTTATTATCACCTAGTTCCAAGTACTGTGCCAATTAACCTTACGCGTACTTTTAATTGTAATTGTTGCCTGATAAGAATCGCTTCACTGCTTCTACGAGAAATCGTTGAAATATATTCAGTTGCAATTCTTTATAATTAAGTAATGTTGATTGAGTTATAATTTGTAATAAATAAATATGTCATTCTTGACAAGGTGCGATTTTTCCAATTATTAGTTAGACCGTTGAGTTTTTTTACGTCGTCCGATTTTTAATGGTTCGTCAGTATTAATTCTTTCACTCTGCTTCGGATTCTTCATTCTCTGTGCTCGATATTTTATATCCACTATCTTTACTTTGTCTGCTGTGAACTTGTACAGCTTATCAAATCCAATACTTTTAGTTATGGTAATTCAGTGCCTGAGAAAAAGCTGTTACCGTTAACAAATATTTAAATTTTAAATTCTAATCCTTTTATCTTTTAACTTTTACCAGACTTAATTATTAAATAATTATTAAATAATTAAGTTACAGATATAAGCTTCTAGAGTTTTTATAACGGGTGATGTTTTTATATACGGAACACATCCGAAAAGCAAAAAATAGATTTTGTTTAAGATAAACTTTACGAAATATAAATAATGATTATGTTTTTCACAATCTCTGTTCGAAACTTTTTCATAGTCTGCAGTTTTTCTCTAAATTACAAGATCTATTTTGCTGCTAGAATTAAAAATGTACCATTTACACTTATCAACTACAGAAAACTTATACAAAAGGTACTGTTTTTCTCGGAATTACGTCCTTGTAGTCAGTCAAGCGTATTTAAAGTGGTCTGAATTGTTAGATAATAATCTCCCTCATAACTCATAAAAATGTCAGGCTATTCACGAGAAAAGTGGATTTGCGCGACAACTGCCTCAATTACGGAACTCCTGAAAGTGTCAAGAGAGCGAAACAAATTCTATGGGACGGGAAATCTATTCTAAAATATGCAATTTGTTAAACTTACTATTTCGAACATCCAAAACGTGTATGTTTCATAAGATATAATACCAGATAGAAAGGGCTGTTTGAAAAGTGTTGCATTTCGATCGATTAAGGGTAAGTGCATTTACAGTGGTATTAGATGGATTGCCAGTTACTTTTGAGTTGCAGGAGCGTCACTATCCGTGAGAGCCCATGGGAACATAAATTTTATTGATCCCGCACGTGTCGCAAAGATGCCGACATCGAAGGCGTGCCAGTCGCCCCGCGCAACTGGTCAGAACCTTCTCCACTCGTATTTTATTCTTACATCGATCCAACATGCACATTCCATGCGCCCCTCAGGAATCATCTTTTATTACTACGTCCTCCATAAATATCTGATTACACCATCCACTGTGGATGTCGGATGGAAATTGAAAAATTTAAGGACTCCGGAATCGTTTCCTGTAGGATGTGCCCTCGAGTTTTTATTTTTCTTATTTTCTCACGATGCAACAGTAACACTCGTATTAATGAATTACGAATCTCAAGAAAATGTTTATTCCGTTCGTTCGTAAATTCGACAAAATGCGTGTTGGTTAAAGCAGGGATTTTATTATTGTTTGCAAAAGGAGATTGTGTGATTTTATGATAACAACCTCATCGACATTTAACCAGCCGCTCTCGAATTTGAGAATCACGGCAGCGTATCGGATTGCGAAAAATCAAGCGGCTGACATTTATTTGACTGTAAAAACGATGGCAGCGCCGCGCGGTGTATTACGGACGTCAAGTGTCGCCATTAGTGTTTCCATTTTCGTTGATCACTCTCGCGAGAGAGATATTCTCGGAAATTTAAATTAACCTTCTAGGTATGGGCTGCTTCGTCCTGTCATTCTGCCAAGGCTGTCGATAACTTGATTACAGATTAATTTGCTTCCCGCCACTCGAATAACCCAGCCGAACTTCCCCAATTCTTTACAGCCTGCAATTCGATATTGCGAATAAATCTACCGTTAAAGGATGCGACGCGAATGCCTCGATAATTCTATATTCCGATATTTAAATCGCGATGCGGTTCCTTACTTCCGCAGGTTTGAGGTTAGGTTTACTCTGCTTCTCATTTAAAATACACAATTACTTTCAGTAAATAACTTCAAATCGTTTATCTTGCTAGTATAAATAGAACATGATTCTATATTTATCGAGATTGCATTAATTTAATTGGTGTATATTAATTTAATTGAAATAAATGTTTTTCAAGTAATACTGCAAATATTAAAATCAATATTATAATCCTTTAAACAACCACATAGCTTGTTTTACCCTTGAAACAACAAACACAGGATCCCACTATAAATGACATCGCATTCCATGTTCACTTTGTGTCATAACAGATCGAAGTCATTCCGACTCCACTGTCTGTCATTTCAAACACGATAAATAATACATGGTAGAAAGATACATGTTATACGCAAATTGATGCAAATGAACGCAAGAACGATTTAAAGAAGCAGTAAAAATTCAGCAGGCAAAAGGGACAATTTTGTATCCCAGTGTCATCAACACTAATTTCCAATCACATCATCGCGTTCAACTGCACCTTAAAGTCTTAATCCTAAAATGTATGATCAGTACAACAGTTATTAATCCTTATTGAACCCAAGGAACCCCAAAGATCAGGATAGGACGCATGCTTACGCCGGGGGAATCCTGGGTACGGCGATTGGAGCGCCATTAAAATTAATGGGATTAAATGAAAAGCCCTAGGAAAGCCCCTGGCGAATTAAGTGAAGGCCAGTAAAGGATGGTGTATGATGTCCAGGATCTGGCAGGCGGTCAATAATTACTAGAAAGACCAAGTACCATTCCCCTAGGAGCTAACCAATCGGCTTTACCCGAGGATTCCTTCGGTGTCCGACAGATGATGCAAGGTGTAACTCTAGGAGTGTGTGGGGGGACTCGACGGAAGAAAGATGAACGGAGAGTCCGGAGAAAAAAAGAGAGTAGACGGAAAATACTAAAGTTAGGTTATGTATAGAGAGAAGGAGAAAGAGAAAGAGAGAGAGAGAGAGAGAGAGAGAGAGAGAGAGAGAGAGAGAGAGAGATCAAGTCAGACAGATCAAGGTGTGAGAATGCCGTGAGAGGGCCAATGAGGCAGAGGAGTAGTGAAAAAGAAGAGAAAGAGACTTCCGTTCTGTGTGCAGTGACGGTGACAAGTAGAGAGAAGAGTGAAAGTGAGTGAATCATAATTCCAGCGAGTGAACGAGTGGCGGTGCATACTTACGTCCAGTTAGAGGGTGCATCAGAGCAGGGTGCGAGGTGGCTGCTGCAGCGGCTGGTTGCTTGGGTTTGCTAACCTTTGTGTTACTTTTTGCAAATTCCAAACGTATGGTTTGTGGCATATCAGGATCGAATCTAACCCCCTGCTGCAAATAGACGCCCTAAATTAGTAAACCGGGAAGGCACACGTGGGACAACTGGATTGGTTGCCAGGTTTCAACATAGTGGCGGAAAGGGAGACAGAGAGATCGAGTGGAGGAAGAGATAGAGAGAAAGAATGAGAGATGTCAAAGATAGAAGAGGTATAAAGGAAGGACTGTCTTCGTTTTGTGATTAGTCTGCTTCACGAATGGGCAGCCGCCCTTTTCAAACAATTGGGGAGAACTAACTTTCGCTACTGGCTCATTGCCACATTAATACTCTGAGACACCCGAATTTCAGTGACGATAATAAAAATATTGTTCTACGATAACAATGTTAATATACTTTTTTACCAAGCTGTAATTAAAAAGTTCGACATTCAAAGTGTTAAAACCTGTTTGGAAATATTCTTGGCGCATCACTCGTCGATACACACTCGTTGCTCGTTGAGTATGTAAAAGTAGGCACTCACTTGCCAACTGTTACACGTAACGGGTAACCTATTTCATTCATATGAGCAGCAGGTGTCTTGAGATGAATGAAATTGGTTGTGCCTTACACGTTGCAGACTTTAAATCAATATCAGCCTTAAGGTTTATTAATAATAATTTGGAAATGAATTTATCTATTAAATAGTGTAAGTTTCCAATATATTAGAAAATATTAGAAAATATTGATAGTGATTTACGTCAAAGAATATCTGCAGTCTAATAATTTCATTCATATGCAAGTAATTCCGATTTCCTCATTCAATGAAGAGATCACAATGTTCGGTTTGCTCTGCCGAGTTTCCTTATCAAAACTAGAGGTTGGTGAAGATTAATCGACTGTTTCCCGATGAAAATGCGAACAAGTAGCAGCCGTCCGCCAAGTACGAATCAATCTCCGTTTCTCTTTAATCTCAATTGCAAGTTGACGAACGAGAACGAATTAATCAACGGAATGGCGATATGATTACTTTTCCCAAGAATCCTCTTTCACATAATTGCGCATCTAAATGAAACGAGCCAATAGCGAGAGGCGAAAGTATCTCGGCGAATGTTCCCAAAATTCCATGAACAAGAAATGGATGAAAAAGGGGAGAATCAACACAAACAAGGTTGCACGCGTGTCTTTCTGGATGAGGAGGCACATGATACAAAAGATTCCTACTCCACAAATACAAAATCTACTTTTCGACCACGATTCAAACTTTATCTCAGAACCGTTTGCATCAAGTGTAACTTAGTGACAATTGAAGGTAACACAAGTGTCATTGCCACCCTGACAACAGGGTGCTTTTGTTAATTCGTTCCCAGGTATAACAAAAAATGGGGGTGGATGGATGGAATGTTACGTCACAGTGAAGGTGTTCATCCGATAATAGGATGTTTCTCTCTCGCAGTACGCTGGTGCGTACATTTGGACTGGCGCCACTGGGTATTATGGGATCACAGTACATTGCACATTGCGTGAGGTCAGTTGCGCTGGTGTTGTATAAAGAGAAAGAGAGAGAGAGAGAGAGAGAGAGAGAGAAAGAGAGGAGTCAAGAAAGAAGATAGAAAGAGATCGTGTCTCGTACGCTGGATGCTCGAGCGAGTCAGTCTTTTTAAGTTCGAAAGAAGAAAAGAACAACGGGCTACTTGTATGGGTAGACAGTGCACTCTTGTGGTGATCTGCACATTTCATAATGGACGCTTTACGAATGAGAGAAGCACGCAAGATTCCACACTCTTCTGTGCTCGGCTCGTTTTCCTTCTGGCCTCGAGAATCACCTTGGTTCTTTTTTGCCGCTACTGGCTCGCCCTTCTACCTCCGCGTACGGGATTCTACGGCCTCGAGATCTTCATGTGTCCGACGGTGCAAGGGATGAATCCACAGACCGAGACGAAGAAAAGTCTCGATGGATTTTTTTGTTTCACGCTTTCATTTCTTACAAGGAGAGTGTCAGATCTTTAAACTAATGTAGAATACTTTTTCAAAAAAACAGCTGCTGATCCAGCTTTTCATGTATAATATATTATAATATATTTCAGTAAATATCGAAAATTCGTTTATGAACTCTCCTGATTAGTTATAGCGTGTTAAAAAATCAGTGGCATTTTTTTTTAATCTCATACACGCCTCAACTTTGTAAGTAGGTCAACCTAACCTATTTCGCCAGGATTGCTTGGCGGGTGGAAACGTAACTCGCATACATCGTTACGTTTCCACTCGGTTGTTGCAAGCACGTTGAGTATTGGTGATATATGTTTGTCAGGGGGCAAAACATAACACCATAGATATCGACAATGTCACACACGGTGCAACCAGCGTTGTTACAAGATACTTCGTCATACGTAATGGTACAGGTGGCTAGAGGAACCAGAGTATCAACTACGGTAGGTGTCTCTCAACGAAGGAGTAAGCTGACGAAGAGAGACAGAACAGAAACCGAAAGAGAGAGAGAGAGGAAGAGAGGAGGAAAGGGCAATTGAAGGTTTAGAAAAAGGAGACGTACGTGTTTCGTGAACGCGCTTGTGTGTCTGTGTTTACGTGTGTGTTGTCAAATTGGTACAAGGAAAGAACTACGCAGCATTAACCCGTGCCAGCTGGAATCTACGGCAGGGTGTTGGGTATTTGTATGCATCATATACACACTTACACACGCACACGTCGACAAGCGTGAGAGTATGTAGGTTGCGAGTCTCCATGTGCCGTCCATTTGAACCAACTGTTGTTGAGAACGAAATAAGTATTATTGTACCAAATGATTTTTCGAATTTCTCTATATTTTGCTTTTTGTTAACTAAGATTCTGTGTACTGGAGCAAACTAATTGGAAAAGACGAGCTTGCATTACGATTTCTCACTGGTGACTAATTCACAAGAAGCAGTACTTACAAGAATCACAAGTTGCTTAGTTAAAGTTGCACTTTTCTAGAATTTTGAACTGTGTGTAACTAAGAAATGAATGCGCGATTTGAAAAATTCTTTGGCACGACAACTTATCTTCTACTGTGCCCTCGCTTTAAGAATAGGGAGGAACTTTTTGTTAATATTAGTGTTTTTATAGTGAAAATTTCAGAAATAATGAGCAAAACAAAAATTTCCTCGGTATTCCACCAAGATAAGGATACAGCTTTAGCCTCAATTAGCGGTGGTTTAAGTTAATGACAAATGAAGGCTCACACTCTTACAATGAGGGGCAAAAGCGTTCGAAGAAATAAGAATGTGAAAAGAAAAAGAACTGCATTTCTGTAATTAAGGTTTTTGTCGCATTTTGATTTACTATTATTAACGTCGAGTCTGATACATCTGAAAAAACGATATTAAATAAATACTATTCATAAGTCAATACAATGAACGACAAAAAAATGACAGTTCTTTTAATTATTTCAACTGTACAAAAGACTTTCGCCTCCCACTGCAAGTGGTATAACGTATACATACATCTACTATATGGGCTATGTATAAATTGCGGGCAATGTACGTATGTGTATGTATATAATAATAGAACGTTGCAGTCTAAGAGAGCCCGCGGGAGCTCTCCCTCGTTCTCTTTGCAACTTCGAACCCCGAAAGTTTGTTTCGGGACGACTTCAAGAAAGGGGCTATTACCTGCAGGTCCTGCTTTGCCGCCTCCGCACCAGCCCTCGTGTGAAAAGTCACAAAACCCACCGGCTGAAAGCAAACAAACACGCACACATTTAAATACATTGCGATTTTTCTTCTTTTTGTTGTTACATTTATCTAAAAACTTGTATGTATTTCAAGATGCTTGCTTGCAATTGCATTTTTCCATTTTTATACCTGCTCTTAGATTATGTCATCGATAAAATTAATTAAAACATTTAATTCTCATATTTTAATATAGAAAATAATTTTGCAGCAATGGTAATTTCTCGAACACATTATACTAAAATTGACAGGATTAACGAATCAGAGTCGTCCAAACATAGCTTGTTACTCAGCGAAACAGATTGTCTAACTATAGACTAATATCGACCTTTCCGTGTAACCTTACTGACGGCACGGTGTTTAATGTTTATCGAGTAAGGTTGCTAGGTATCCGCCAGGGGAATTGCACCTGTGCAGAGGATCGATATGATTGCGGCATTAATACGGGGAACGTGTGAGATGCGAATAAAGGCCAGCCAGCCAGTCAGCGCGCGCGCGTGCTCTTGTTTCCACAGAAATGTTTAATGCACCTAGCGCAGCCTCGAGATTTCGCTAGTAGGTAGCGCGCATGACAATAACCACTCGCGTGATATGTTTGTCACTGTTAGTGAATAAATTAATGGTACCATATTCTCATCCACTTATTATGAACTAGCTTTTTATCTAAATGTTATTTTGTATATTACTTTTCGTATAAAATGACCAATTATCTATTTCCAAAAATATGACTTTTATTTTATTATCGGTTACTTGGCTGCTTACGGTAGAAATAGCGGTTATAAAGTACTCTCATCCACTTATTATGATCTAGCTTTTTATCTAAATGTTATTTTGTATATTACTTTTCGTATAAAACGACCAATTATCTATTTCCAAAAATATGACTTTTATTTTATTATCGGTTACTTGGCTGCTTACGGTAGAAATAGCAATTATAAAGTACTCTCATCCACTTATTATGATCTAGCTTTTTATCTAAATGTTATTTTGTATATTACTTTTCGTATGAAATGAACAATTATCTATTTCCAAAAATATGACTTTTATTTTATTATCGGTTACTTGGCTGCTTACGGTAGAAATAGCGATTATAAAGTACTCTCATCCACTTATTATGAACTAGCTTTTTATCTAAATGTTATTTTGTATATTACTTTTCGTATAAAATGAACAATTATCTATTTCCAAAAATATGACTTTCATTTTATTATCGGTTACTTGGCTGCTTACGGTAGAAATAGCGATTATAAAGTACCAGTACGTTTCGTGTTAAGCCAGTTGACATATTATAACCTACCCACAAATCAACTCTCTACCAAATGTAAGAAATTTTCTTCTACAATGTACGCGCGCACGTCCTTTCTTGCTAGCGCAGAAATGTTTAATACTCATGACAAAGCCTTGAGATTTCACTGGCAAGTAGCGCGCACGACAATGTGCATTCGCGTGTTATGCTTGGCACTGTTAGTGCATAAATTAATGTTATCTCGGCGAGTTACGCTGGTACAACCAACAGCGGTAGTCCATTGCCTCATGCGCTGCTTCTAGAAAATTGACGTACACCAGTTTTTTTCCCTTCCTTCTTCCCATTTCTGCTCGTAACGCCGCGCACTATCGATTGACTATTTTTAATGTTACCTGAGTCACGGAAGCGTGCATGCTTAGTTTCGACTAATACGTGAAGTGCTTCGCATTAAACATTTGCAGAGTAAATTTCATACGAATCCATTCTCTCTTTCTTTCTCTAATAAACGAATTTAAATGACGAGTAATCACTTTCGAATGAAAACTGCTTCAAACCGGATGAAATCTACTGGCAATGATGCTGCTACCATTTGAGTTTCCGGTGGGATGATATTTTCAGGTACACGAATTACTAACTGATCCTTTTCCTCACTGGCTTCTACCACTTTCTCTCTCTCGTTCTGTCTGCTTCACTTAGTTACATTTCGTGTGTCCCTTTCATTAAAAGCAAAGCTCTCCGTCGTCAAGCGCCGGCAAAAATCTCGTTGGTTGTGAATGCACCACTGCACAGCATCCAACCCAACCAAGTTTTATTAGAGACCTGTGCATTCACTAGTCGAGACCTTTGTCCACGGGATTCCGAACAAGTTGGAGGAACTTATGTAAAGGGCATTTTTTTCTTGTAGAATTGACTACTCACCGACGCTGTTTTCCCATTTTTACTGGTGACTTTCAGCAGTGACCCTTCGTACCCCTGAAACAAAAGTAATTCCATGTTAGTCTTCGGTTAAGGATGCCGTCATTTTTGTCATCATCGCAATATCTATTCGTCTGACAGCGAAACGCAGATACATAATTTAAATTATAATAAGGATGATTATGCAGACATACATATGTATCATCTGTTCATTTGATAAATTTATACATTTTCGACACTTTTCTAATTAAATAGGATACATTGAACCAACGAGAAGCGAGTTCTAATTAAAAATGTATTTAATGAATAATGATATATTTCCTCAAGCCTGGATTCATTTGAATCTAATGAAGTTAATGAAAATTCGAAGATATACTTAATGTAGAATAAATATAAAATCACTTTTTTGCACTTTTATAATCAAATGTAAGAAATAATAAGCTATTTCTGACAGTTTTGATATTTATTTGATTAGGCTTTCAATTAAATTGCAACTAGATTGATTTTAAATATATTTAATGAATGACAGAAAAATTGATTTAATTAGTAGTTTTATTTGATCTCAGTTGATGTATCAATTATGACTTCATGATTTAAACACTTGCAAATTGCCAGGATACACGGCAATATTTACACGCAAGAACTCGTTGAAAATTCTACAAATTTGCATATCTGTAATTTCGAACAGGAATGTAAACAGGCTTGAAGCAACGAGTGCTTAGTCATCATGAGAAATTACTCTGATCCGACTCATTTATCCAAAACTTCACGTGCTAAAGTGAACATGATGCAATGATTTGCTAAAAAATTTAAAAACCATATTTTTATTCAAGATAAATGGCATAAAAGCGAATTAATGCTCATATTAATGCGCACGAAAGTCCAAAATTACTCGGTGGTCCACGTTGGCAAATTTCACAAGAGAAAGAAAAACTGTAATGGCGGATTTCAATGAATTCGGGAGGAGGCGAATTTTTCAAAAGCAGCCTCTAATTGACTTCCAAAGTGCACCGGTTACTGCAATGCCAGTACGAAATAGAGAAATCCACCTACCAATTCCACGCACGCAAACATACCGGCGGCTAGTTTTCATGGCTAATTTTTTATGCTAACTAGCTAGCGCACCACAAAAGCAGCGCTTCGTTATCGCTCGAAAGAAAAGTACGCTTTCCATTAGTAATAAAGTCTTCGGCAACCTTGAGTCTGCTTGTGTGCCAAGTATGGCAAACACAGATCTAACAAGAATGCCAGTTCCCAATAAACAATGAATATATTATCTACTAATTTAAAGGGTAGTTTTGTAATATAAATTATATAAAAATAATGGGAGATACGTATCGCAAGGAACTTAATCTTTTTTAAGACTGCAGTTCTTTGGGTTTTAGTTTTCAACTACAGTTTTCAATAAAAACTAGATTCTTTGTGATACGAATTTTATAAAAATGGGGGTGTTCGTATGACAAGGGATGTAATTTTTCTTGAAGATTGTAGTTCCAAGCTGAAAAACGCAATATCGATCTGCAGCTTCCCTTTGACTGATAGTCCAGCTTATTTTGATCGATACTCAACTTCGCCCACCGGAATTTTATTTGCTTATATGTGCATACAGAATGATGCACATAAACATAAATCAAGTACGTCGATATTACTCTATGGAAAATACTTTCTACAGATCACACACTATTACACACTGCCTAACAATAGTTATATTTTTGTCCCAACAAGGAAAGTTTCGCAGGTGTGAAACATCTATTTTAATATGTTTTTCTTAGCTGCTTGGTTTGATCCTGAAGGGTTCAAAAGGGGGTCAAAAATATACATTAAATCATGTAATTTCCAATATTTCATAAGTTTCAAATAAAAATGTGGATTCTAGTTTCCGAAAAAGTTAATACCCCTTAAGAGAATCCTATAGAAAATATAAGTTAGACAATTTGCTACCCTTTTCCACATTCAATTTGAATTGCGTTAGGTAGTTGGAAGGATTGAAGGACGATCGATATCAACGCGAAGAATACGAAGGAGACAGTGGCTGTGGAGCGTTCGAGTTGCTTTGAAATATGCGGTTACGACACGAAGTGCGAGAGCGCGATAACCAATAGGAACTTGGCGGAGGTGTGTGTACAGGTGCGTGAAATGATAGTGAATGAACGGGCTGGCACGTGCACGTGAGCCTGCGAGAGCGAAGTTCAATAGTAACCTGCTACGATAGAGCTGTAACGGCACACAAAAGATGGTCTGGAATCGACGGCAACTGGCACGCGGAGCAGCACTCGACTCACTCTTGCAATGCACGTGTTCTGCCTTGGTACAGGGTGACTCATAAATATCGGCATTTATTATAGTAGTGGTTTAGTGTCAATGTCAGGTACAACTGCAGTCTCAAAACAGTTGCAATGGTAGGAGAATTACTGTGTATAATATATCGTTTGTAACTTAAGCTTTAACATTAGGTCTTTAACTCCACTTGATTCACGCAGGATTAAATATGTCGTATTTATTTTTAAATGAATGTTATTATATTGTGGCAGAAAACATTCGCAAAACTATAATGGATATTTTTATAGGAATTTTATATGAACATGCATTGCGTAATTAATCTTCCTTATTCTTGCGTTAAATCTGACATTTTTTATTCCTGTATGATACTAGCATATTTGTATTTCGCAGCGTATAACTCTATATTTATCAATATTGCATAGGTTTCCCTTTATCTTAGTTCACTGATTTATGATTGAACACCAATTCACGTATTTGCACACAATTACTTACCGAAATAAACTTGACAGGTAACGAGACATTCGTGGAATTAGCGAAGTGTGGAAAATAGAGCTGACAAGTATTTAAATAGTATTTTAAAATAAAAATACCATTGAATTACGAATAAAAATATTAAGAATAATTATCAACAATATTGACCAAATAAAATTGCACTTCAAATAGTATTTTGAGGATTTTAAATAGACACTGGAGAATATTTTATAATTATGTTTGACTTATTCGAGTTGGGAATTGGAAGAAACTATTTTATGCACTGCGAACATGAGTTCGACGTATAAGAATATAAAAGAGACTGCTTCTGATGGTATAATAGGATTTCCTGGGGAGCGACGATGTAAGCTTGCAGGCGCATGTGGTGGGCATACGAAAAGCGCTTATGGCTACGGTGACTAATAGCATCATCGCGTTAAAAGCACATACACAAGAGTAGCCCGATTGAACCGCTAGTGGTCAAGTACTAACACGATTTTCTCTTCTTACACGTTACAGCTAATCGCAACAGTTTCAGTCCTAGCAAAGCTAGACGCACGCTTATAATTCTTTGATCGCAGAAATAGAATCCGTAGTTTTCTTCTAATACAATTGTTTCTTACGCTATTTACAAATGTATCAAAAGAAGCTCTAAAAAAAATGAAAACTTGGGTGAAGAAAGATTTGGAGGTTGTATCAGAGTTAATGAATTTTAGCGTCCAATCGAATAAACTGTGATTTATTATTTGGTGAAGCCCGAAACTGTCGAATTGCGGAAGACATGGAATTTATTGGTAACCCTTGGAGCATGGATCGACAGGGTAATCAAGATTTATCGAGTCCCTGGTTGGTTAGAGAAATTGCAAGCGTTCGAGGAAGATTCTACGATTTCCCTGGCTGTCTCAGGAAAGAAGGGCGACAAACTACTCAGGGTTGTAGGTTCAGAGTCAATAACTCTTAGCAAGAAAATGTCCGGTTTCTCTGATAGAGCCATTAATTCAAGTAAAGCTTAAGGGAGTCCAAAATCAACGGGTAGACACATTGAAGTACAAAAATCATTAAATACATGACATTTCTTCTGGTTAAACTAAAAGGGTTTATTCTTATCTAAAATGACATAAAATCTTGAAATAGAAATTGGAAATATCGTATAGGATTAGAAGCACTGAATTCAAATCGCCTTGAAATATTTTAAGAATATCGGAAAATCACAATTCAATTTGCATCTGAGTTTCCTTCGAAATTCTAGAATAGGAGTAATCAAATGTTGAAATTAATTGGTCTCCTTATTTAACCAGAGCTTTACTGATAAATTTAACCGCGCATAGAAAAGATGCACAAACAATTGCGACCGATTGTCGCCGATAAAAATACAAAAAACAAATGATTAAGTACATACACAACAATAATATTATTAAAGTAAACTTTGGCCAGAACAATTTCCACTAATGGACCATTTATTTTCCCACCCACTGTATATAAAACAATTCAAAGTAGAACTAAAAAATAGACTAAATCCAACATCAATGAAATGTTGTAGCGGAAAGGTTAAAGTGGATTCGAATTGGTGGTGCGATCGGGAGCAGAGCGGTTTTGTAGGAAATTCTGACGTCTTCTCGAGAGGCTTATAGGTCAAGAGTCAATAACTCGAATGGGGCTGGCGAAGGGGTCGAGGCAGGAGGCAAAATGGGTAGGTGGGTGGTAAGTATTAAAAGGAGCACGCCTGCCAAAGCTATCTTTCTCTCTCTCTTTCTCTCTTTCTCTCTTTCTCTCTCTCTCTCTCTCTCTCTCTCTCTATCGCCGATAGCGCCGAGTTTCGTCGATAGTATGAATATTTCAGGCACATCCGCCGTGGCTATTAAAATATTGATGGCGCATAGAGAAACTGGAGCAAGCCGCGCGCTAGCTGGAATATTTTTAACCGGCAGTCTCGCGCGCGTGCACACTTCCTTTTTCAAGGAAGTCCCTTTTTCACCAGAGTCGGTGCACCTGAAAGACCGGAAAGGTTCTGTGGGGAATTAATTGCGTCTCCTCGGCAATTAGAATTAAATGACCTTTGCATTTAATTGCTGAGTTTTTTGTATTTGTTTGTTTACTTGGGCACGCTTTATTATAGATTATTTTTTCATTTATTTCTCAACTTCATACTTTTTATGTAAGTGAATAATATTTGAGAAATATCATGTGAATTTACAGTGTAAGAGAGAATTCTGTCAGGGCGAATATCATTTGGATATTCTGGACATGCTTGATAGACAAAGTTGCAGAGTTCATTTCGTGGTTGCTCGGGAAACTTATAGTTGTGCGTTAACAACAGCAGTTTCGCTGAATGATTATCGGACTGCGTGTACGAACTGAATAATGTCGGAATTTCCGTGCGTTGATTAGTTGATTTTTCGTTAAATAGTATTATAACTATTATAACAAATAATTCCGAGCATTTTCAACTGTCAGAGGAACTGGGAAAGTATTAAGTCGATTTTAAATAAGTCACATCGTAATCAGCACAGACAATTACAGTGAAAATTGGTCCGATTTTTGCCTGATTGTCCTGATCAGTGCACAGACGCATGCGCGAAATGCAAATGTTTGTTGCATTCCAATGATACTTAGCATTGAAACGAGGACAAAGCACATCACGACTATCAAACTGTTAATCGTATGAGCCAGGAACAGAAGAGCTAATTAGCAGGCCGATAATTAGGCAGCTATAACTCCCGGAACATTTATCTCTCCTGACAGCGAGCATTCTATTTTTTGTATTCATTTAATTATTTCATTCCATTTTATTTCGAAACGATATAAAGAATATCATTTCCACTTTTCAATACTCCAATTCATCAGTTCCTTTCATATCTATATTTCATATTAAATAAATATTTATGCTTACCCAACAATGTGACTATTAAAACAACGTGCTAACATTTCTATTTTATTCGAAGCTTTAGAAGAAGAAAAAAAAACAAGTAGATTGAAGGAGAAAACGAGAGATAAGACGAGCCGTAATTAATGTGTGAACGTATTCTGAAATACTCATCTGTATGCATGTATGCTTACACACATGGTGGGCTCGTTTGATACTAATCCCTCGATTTTTGTTCTCCAAAGGAGCGCCTGTTAGCCAGCTAGTTCGCAATTCTCTTGGTCTCCGTGCGGGCAGACACTTCCGTGTCTTCCCTCTATTTATTCACGCTAATGAACAGAGATTAGATAACGATCTAGAATCTAGCATATTCCTATGCTCATCAAGAGCGAAGACGCTAACAGACTAATGCGCAACGACGGAAATACGCCACGGCGACACAGCTCAGCTTCCTCCTCCTTCTCTTCAACCACATCTCTCTGTGCCAACCAGCATAATGATTCACGGGTGCATCGAGCATCTCCTCCTTCTTGTCCTGAATACAAAACACTTCCCGATCCCGCACAACGACTCCTTCTCTGTTGGCAGGCTCGTCGCGACGCAACCAACCACGATATTCCACGGATTAATTAATTAATTAATATCGTACGATCCAACCACCAAATGAGGACTCGAAACCTTCCATTCACACACCCTTCGCCGGCTGATACTAGGCCAGTTAAGTACACGAGTTTCGGATTAAGAAACTTATTTAGGGAAACATCATTATTTTAAATAATATATCATTAATACGAATTTATGTAATATAAAGATAGAAAGTAGAAAATATAATAATAATACCTTTTCGGTAATTTCCATTGGTAATTTATTTTGCTACAATGGTAACAATGCAACCTTTTTCGAATAAAAATCAGACAGGTATTTTAGTTGAGAATTTCTCGGTGGAAATGTCATGGGCCATAATTTCCCTGAGCCGAGAGAAATCTGGCAGGTCATGAAATACCATGGACAAGAGATTAGGCGAACGATGCCAAGCACACTGCACTGTTCACTGCACTCCTTTCAGAAGAGCTGATGAAGCGAAAGCAATGACTGTGCGCTGCGCTGTGCAAGATGCTAAACCATATATCACTCGAACACATTACTTCGGGGAGCACACAAATTAGCCGGCAATATGCTTCGCCACTGACAATAGTTGGCGTGAAATTTTGCACCGCTGTACCACAAATCATTCCAGTTTGACATAAGGCTATGCACACACCTGCGATTTTCTGTCACGCAATTATTTCATACGTAGAAATACAACCCCTTCGTCGTACCAAAGCTAGAGTTTCGTAATTTCAAATTTCAAAAGAGTCATTTTCATTCAAATCCTGCCAAAGATTATTTCCTATTTTTTCGAAAGCTAATTCTGTTCCAATAACATTATTTTAGTGGATATATTATTGATTATAAAATATTGCAATACTTTTTACTTTTACACTGTGCTTCGAAAGTATATAATAATAATAAAAATTACTGAAAAAATTATGTTTTCGGATGTGAATAATTCTTTAATATATTCTGTATACTGTTATATTCGCAAACCTGTTGGTAGAATATGTTGCCTGAACAGATACATTTGAAACATCGGCATTATGCGGTATTACTACACTACAGTGCAATAGTCTGGCCAGGCGAGGATTAACCGTAAGTAGAAAGAACAGGAGCAAGAACACTCTCGACTACTCACTCCAGATGGCCGCTCCGTATCAGATGTCACGGAGTCATTACGAAACGTCGAAGTAGTCTAGGAACGCCCAAGCAAACGAACTCCTGGGCGAATACTGAAAGTCGATTTCTCTTCTCGGGAACAATGTCTTCATCGTAATGATTTAGTAAGATAATGATTTGTACATACAATGACTGGTAAAAATATTTCGACTACGTAGTGTTTTATAACTCTCATAGAATTTGAATAATATTTTTGGTAATTCAAGAGACATTTTTTTAACTATTTTTCTAATACTTTTCATCGACTGTATTCAGAAATCATTGTATATCATCGAGAGAAGAATGTGTGAAGTTAAAACAGAGTATTTCGAGCAACCAACGCCTTTTTGTATGTGGGAAATTCCCCGCTAAAGCTAAGAGTCCATTAGAGAGCAAAATTCTCGAGAGTAGCTTGCGAGAAAGTGATATTGGCTAACGTTCACGCACCTGAAAATACTGTTGGAGAGCTTTTTCCTCAAGTCTCAAGTGCGTGTACAACAACCATTGTCATTTTCGAGAGTTACACTCGACATTTTTACTACCAAATTGATGCTTGTCGTACTTGAGAATCTGACACCAGTTCTCCAATTTCCCTTTCTAAACAATTTTCTTGATCTTCATTTCAAGAACAAAAAATAGCACTTTGGAACTATTTCTTTATTGCATAAAAATGAAGAGTACTGTGTTTCAACTTTTTAGTAAGTTTGTTTAATCATTTAATTATTTATACTCCAACTTCCATAAATATTGTTTAGAGAACAAATTAATTAATGAAAAACAGTAGCTCAGCTAAAAGTATATTTTTTATATGTTAATATTGACATAGTCGATTCATATGCATGCGCATGTATGCTGAACATGCAAGTAGGATAAGAGAACGATGGGGGAAGTTGAGTTTCGATCAAGCTAAGCGGGTGTATCAGTCAAGGAAGAACTGCCGGTCGATATTGCGAGGGTCCGGGAACTGGGCTGACTGAAATCCCGGTATTAGACTCCGAGGGCGATGGAGTTCGATGTATTGTAGCATAAAGGTGCGTATCCACTAAAGTACATCGGCAAACTTTTTAACCGACTTCCGAGAACAACCAAGTTCTCAATTCAAAGCGTATGAATTTTTCATGCTTGTTCGGAAATAACTCTACGATGGATGCACCGATCGGGATAAAACCCTTCTCTTGTTATGGTAGAAGTTTCCTGAATAGTTCCGTGACCGAAAATTTTTCAATTCGTTTAATATTAAACGATTTTTATAACATAAATACCGATTTTTTGTATACTTTATCTACGTTATCATGTCGAACTTTGGAAGGAATGTTCCGATCGGAATGAAATCTTTTGTGTTTTGTAGAGAAACCTATAAGTAATAGTTTTGTTTATAGAGCTTTCTTTGTGATACAATGAGGGAGAAAAATACTTTTAAGAGAAGAGAGACATATATTCAGGAATATTCTTTCGGTGGACATGTACCTTAACGGGGGAAGGATGGAACAATGAAGAATTACGTAGACGGGTGAAGATCGATCTTCGACGAATTTGACGAAAAAGACAAGCAGAGCCAGAGGGATGAAGGAAGAGGAGGGCTAACGCTTCCCCCGTTATTGAGAAATGCGATTTAAGATGGATTCGTGCTTCTCGCAAGGAGCGAATTTATCCTTCGTCTAAGCTCCCTTGAGTGATCCACACACGTCGTAAACCGATATTGCTCTGATCAATCGGGATGAAGGCGAATCTGAAAAGGCCTTTGCCGATGGAATAAAAATTCGAGGATCTTCCAGATCCACGAACAAGGTTTCCCCAAATACGTATCGATACCTGACAGCAATTGAGACGTTGCGAACTTGACTCTCGTGTGTTTCTCCATGCGTTTTCGGTATAATTTCAGCATTTCTGCCACTGATTTCATATTTTATATCCGTTTTGAGACTCAAATAATCGAATTATCAAGCGTTCGTCAGAGTCCGAGAACCTTTGAAAAATCGAAAAATTGTGAAAAAATTAATTTTGAGCTAGGGCTTTGGAATTTATATCACTTCTTCCTTGATGCAAGAAAACATTCTCCACCAAATTTCAGCCCCGGAAAATGTCGGAAAGTATGGAAAACATGGGAAAAACCATGAAAATGAATTATTCAGGATTGGCTTCCCATGTGTTTTCGGTACAATTCCGGCATTTCTGCCAGTGGTTTCATGTTTTCTATCCGTTTTGATACTCAAACAATCGAAATATCAAGCATTCGCCAAAGTCCGAGAACCTTCGAAAAATTGAAAATTTGTGAAGGGGTACATATGCAAAAATTTGCGAAAAAATGAATTTTGAGCTAAGGCTCTGGAATTTATATCACTTCTTCCTTGATGCAAGAAAACATTCTCCACCAAATTTCAGCCCCGGAAAATGTCGGAAAGTATGGAAAACATGGGAAAAACCATGAAAATGAATTATTCAGGATCGGTTTCCCATGTGTTTTCGGTACAATTCCGGCATTTCTGCCAGTGGTTTCATGTTTTCTATCCGTTTTGATACTCAAACAATCGAAAAATCAAGCGTTCGTCAAAGTCCGAGAATCTTCGAAAAATCGAAAATTTGTGAAGGGGTACATATGCAAAAATTTGCGAAAAAATGAATTTTCGCTAGGGCTCTGAAATTTAACCACGAATAACGGTTATCCTACCACCGATTTCTCAGCGGAACCAAAAGTGGCTCTTTACAATTACCTTCCGACTCTTGACAACTGTTTGTTTACAAGCCGGGGATAAGAAATGGCAAGTACTTCGCCTGCGGCCGCCTTTCAACTGTCAGCCGCAGACGAGGCAATCCTCTCGACTGTGACAATTTTGTCGATAATAAAAAGGAGAGAAATTGTTGGAGCAGCGGTGGTAAAATTGCTTTCGCTCCATTTGAAGCGAAGGATTTCCCTCGAAAGTTAAAACCTCCGCCACAATGCCCGCACGTGCTACCTCGAGCGTGTCGTCATTCAAAGAGAAAAGTCAACTCTTTCTATGCCGGACAGTTTTACCCCGGTTTTCTCGGCGGCGCTTGTGCCCTCTGGGTACGATTTTGATGGGCAAAGTTGAGTTTCAAAGGGGATAACTAGACAGTCAAATAACAGGTGTTCGCCGATAATATATTTTTCAATTTATAACTTAAGTTTTCAACACAAATTACATTGTTTCTGATACGAATACCCTTTGGAACTCTACCAATATAAGCAATAATGTTTTTCTCTGTCTGTATATTGGATATCATTCAGAAAACAAAAGATTGGCAATGAAATAAAATGAAATAAAACAGAATGACATGAAACAAAATGATAATAAATCGAAAGAAAATGGATCTAAATAAATTGGCCTCCTAATGATCAGGTATTTCACCGTAAAACATTTGCGCACCTGTATTAGAAAGTCAATATACTAGACTTACTTTGAGTTTACATTAGCAATCACAAGTCATTACGACGGAGTGAAACGATAACATCGATCAGAGCGAAGATAAGTTCGGTCAGACTGAATATTTCATAGATTAAAGCTTCGACTGAAAGCAGGTCGATGAGCAAATCGCGTGCCGATCAAACAAGTCTAATAGCACGTCAGACAATTTCTATGTAACTGGTGACACGGACTTTTCCAGCGTTGAGGCAGTCAAGAGAAATCTATACAAGCTTTGTTTTTCCTTATTGGGCACACAAATTACCCGTGAAGCAATTGTAAAAGATTTTTTTCTTCCAAAAACTTATATATATAATCGATATTTTAAAATTAGCCGATCAATACATTTTTTCAGAAAATTGCAAATGTCTGAACAAGTATAACTTCTTTAAAAAAAATGTGTCTGCTCTTAAAAATAAGTAAACGTCCCTTTAAGTACCAAATGAGAATTTTAAAAACAGTTAACTTTATATCTGTTTAATTCTCTACAAGGTGATAATTTACAGCATTTATAGGACAAGCTGTATAATTAGATAATGATAAATGGATCTATACAAGCTTTGTTTTTCCTTATTGGGCACACAAATTACCCGTGGAGTAATTGTAAAAGATTTCTTTCTTCCAAAAACTTATATATACGATCGATATTTTAAAATTAGCCGATCATTACATTTTTTCAGAAAATTGCAAATGTCTGAACAAGTATAACTTCTTTAAAAAAAAATGTGTCTGCTCTTAAAAATAAGTAAACGTCCCTTTAAGTACCAAATGAGAATTTTAAAAACAGTTAACTTTATTTCTGTTTAATTCTCTACAAGGTGATAATTTACAGCATTTATAGGACAAGCTGTATAATTAGATAATGATAAATGGATAGTAGCTTACCTCGTACGCTCTGAAGAGTAGATAGAGCTCCCTGGGCTTGGCATCCATCGGCAAGCCACTCACGAACAAGGTGCGCACCTGGAACCAGAGGAAAAAGAGAGCGATAATTCAGCTAATTAATGTAATTGCCGGCCGTGCAGAAAGAAACACAGACAGAAGAGTGGAAGGGAGTTAGTGGTTGGTTAGATAGGATGAAAGAAGGGTTGAAAGTCATCCGGGTCGGACGAGACAGGGGGAATTGGTTGGTCTACTCGATTTGATTTCTTCCAAGCTTCTTCTTAGAAAAAGCCCCGGTCACAGAGTGAATCAGACGATGGCTAATCATCGAATTAATAAGCAGCTCTAACCAACCCAACACCGATTCCCTTTGCTTCTTTCCTGCCTTCTCTTTTCCTTCGTCCCTACTTTTCCTTCTCATCCAACAGTACATTGTGCTCGAGTTAAAAGCGGAAGGGAGAATCTGCCTTATTTAATCGTATTTTCGTTGCCGTTTCGCTAGAACTGCAGAACGGCGCTGTGCGGTGCGGCGGCGGCGGCGGCGGCGGCGGCGGCGCGGCGCTATCCTTACGTTTTAACGCTCTCGACCCAGTTCGCTGAATGCGAAACTCCGCGGCATGGAAAAGATGGGGGGATGAGAGTCGCATTGTGTGCGTGCAGCGCCCTCGCCACGGAAATGAAGAAAGTAAATTACGCGCTACTGATTTGCGGAAGGCTTTGCACGAGCACTAACTCGAGATAAAATCCTCCTGTCCTTTTTCTTTAGAGCCTCTAATAAGAAACAACTGGCAAATTACTTGTTTCTATTTCTATATTTACCACTTTGGTTGAGTGTTATAACAAAAAGAGAAGAATTCTAATTTTACAAGCTCTTGCGACAGTCGCATTAGAACAATATCACAATTAAAGAGTCGTCGATCCAGGTGAAAAGGCAGTGCAATTAGAGGGATCTTCGTCGGTTGGTTCTCACGCGTACGATTCTCGAACATGGAAGTAGAAAATTAGCGGCGCGGTTTCCCAAACGAATACAAACACAGACGGCTGCTGCTCCTGTTCGCTCCGTGCGTTCGGATCGCAGCATTGCTGGATCACCGTGACAAGGGAGAATGCGCGCCAAGAACAATGCTGCGAACGGTGCACACAGGAAGCCGAGCGAACAATACTTCTGCTCCACTGGTGCCATTCCGGTCGCCGCTCCACTCTGGCTTTCACTGGGAAGCGCACTGCTTATTCGTGCTGTTGATAGTCGCCGAGGGAAAAAGGGCCCACCGATATACAGTTGCTCGGAGAGAAAACACGTTGACAGTGAGTGTTCAGCGTGGCAACTAGCGACGAGTGCGTGAAATCAAGGCGATAACGGGCAAACACACACTTTTGGGAGCAATTGCTGTGAGAGTTGTACCAACAAAGACGAACAAAGAAAATCTTGAATTTCTTAAGCTATTTTTATCACTAAACTTACCACGCAAGGCTAAATATATATTTTAATGTAAACATCTTGTTGATGTTTACATTATATTTGTTTAATTTTTAACGTTTTACAACCAGCATACTATAATTCAATTTAAATTTTGTTTGTTAAAAAATATTTACAGTTGTCCACATTATTAATCATCCACTGAACAATCCAATGACTGAAATGCTTGAATTTCTTAAGCTATTTGTATCATTAAATTTACCACGCAAGGTTAAATATATATTTTAATGTAAACATCTTGTTGATGTTTACATTATATTTGTTTAATTTTTAACGTTTTACAACCAGCATACTATAATTCAATTTAAATTTTGTTTATTAAAAAATATTCACAATTGTTCATATTATTAATCATCCACTAAACAATCCAATGACTGAAATACTTGATGAAAATCTTGAACTTCTTAAGCTATTTTTATCACTAAACTTACCGCGCATGGCCAAATATATATTTTAATCTAAACATCTTGTTGATGTTTACATTATATTTGTTTAATTTTTAACTTTTTACAACCAGCATGCTATAATTCAATTTAAATTCTGTTTGTTAAAAAATATTTACAGTTGTCCACATTATTAATCATCCACTAAACAATCCAATGACTGAAATGCTTGAATTTCTTAAGCTATTTTTATCACTAAACTTACCACGCATGGCCAAATATATATTTTAATCTAAACATCTTGTTGATGTTTACATTATATTTGTTTAATTTTTAACTTTTTACAACCAGCATGCTATAATTCAATTTGAATTCTGTTTAATAAAATCTATTCACAATTGTTCATATTATTAATCATCCACTAAACAATGCAATGACTGAAATGCGACTGCGACAAAAAGAGGAAGACGCATTCCAGTAGGCTCGCATTACTGGAATACCTGGCGATGCACCGAGAGCAAGAGGAAGACTGGGATTAAGCTGAGATGGGAGTTAACTGTTAAGTTTCGCCAGCCGAAGATACATGACCTTCTTTGGCGTATCTGTCTTAAGTAATTACCGTAGTCCTGGCTGGCCCACTGCACAGGGGACTTTGCGCATTTATTTGCCGGAATTCGCAGGAGCACACACGAGCTGCTTGAAATTACGGCTGCGAGATCGTGGTAATTAATAAAGTCAGGAAATGCCACGGCCTCGCACTAACAAACACAACCAGTCTTCACTGCGCCGAATAATTGTAATTATACAGTTGACTGGAAAGTTATGCGAGCCTGATTAACTTTTGGGATTTTTCTATTTTTTAATAATCATCCTGATATTTGTCAATATATATTTTTAATTGTTTAATTGCATGTTTGGATAATTAATAGATATTTGTATTAGAATTTCTTATGGCTATGTTGCAGGTGTTTATGCTAATGCTGTACACTTGGTATATAAAATATAGTCTCTTCTTACGACGCAGTGCTAGGCACGAGTCACAATGGTTGTCCTTGTAATCGTCCTGCGGATACAAACTCGCAACTACGATGCTATTCGATCCTTCTTAAGTCTAATTACCGGAATTAATGATGTGCCGAGGAAAAAGTTTGAAACGGACTTATATCTGTTTTTTAATATCTGGAATATTTATTTCGTGGTATTGATCGATGCATTGAATTCTTGTTTGCTTTATTCCGAGAGGAAACAGTGAACATGAAGCAATATTTATCGCTGGAACCGACTTTCAGGAACTTTAAGAAACTGTCCGTAACAAATGATAACTTTTTCAAGGAGCATGAAATACGAAGAAAAAGTTCCAGGATGTTTCTGCGGTAAGGTCACACCCAGTTTCAAAAGAAAATTATATCTAAACGTCATTTAAAAGTCAGAAAGATTTACCAATAATAATTGATTTTTCGAATGATTATTGCAATTATTTTTAATCGAACGTATACGATTTGGACAACAACCTTAACACAATAAAATAGCAAGATGAGCGAACAAAGAGACAATAATACTAAGAAGCGATTGCTGATGAATAATCGATCACGCACGATCGCTTCCACACCCACCGATTACAATGGAGCGTGTCGACCGATTTCATTGTTACATCTTAAAAACGTCGCTCGGATCCACTTAACACATCCGGTGCTAAAATTGCTCGTCCTACATCACCATCGATTTTTGCCATCCCAATTTGGATCTTCTTTAACCTTTTCTCCTTCTCAACTATGCAGTCAGAAAATCTCATTTGGTTAACTCAATTAAAATCTCTTTATATCTCGACCTTTTAGGTCAATTTGAAGTTTGAGATTATATAATATTAGGAAAGAATATCTAACAGTAAAGAAAAGGAAATAGTACACCCAAAGAATAAGAAATAAATCTGAAAAACACATCACAATTTTCAGAATATTTCATTAAACCAGTGCCTTGTATTTTGGCCGCAATATTAGAGAAACAACGATGTGCTCTCAATTTTTTCCCGGGCTTCTTTCCGAATAACACCATTTCTCTGTACGTGGTTTCCTCTTACGCGTATCCACCACGTTAAACGAGAGCGGGGTCTGTTTCTACTGTATGTGTGCTGGGCTCGCCAGGAGAATAATGCCGGTCCCAGCCAGCCAGCCGCAGCCGTCGGCGCATTGAAAAGGCCATTCTTCTTAGGTTCGCGTTAGCTCCCTCGCAACAATTGCAACAGTGATTCCACGGCCACAGAAGCAATCGAGAGTGGAAAGCACTTACCACACCGTCCGCACCATGGTATTTCTAATTGAGTATGTGTGATGTCATAAAAATTCATTTATCACATCAAAGACTGCCAATATTGTTCAATATATTAAAAGAACGTATTATATCAGACAAAATTCAAAAAGTATTAACAAACTATGAACTAATAAAATTACTAACATTACTAACCAAGAATGATAACCGGATGACTCGCAATGTGCAAAGAGTGTCTACGAGTCAGTCCGCTTTCGTTTAATCTCGAGTCAAGGTTTACGGGTAATTCGAGATGCGCGGGCGCCCGCGCGCGCGCGCGCGAGCTCGCTCGAGGGACAGCTCGCAAAATCCTCGTGGAAGCTTCCAGCGCGCTCTAATCCCGTCGAGCGTTTTCTGTCTGCGAGTGAACGGAATACCCACAAAGCTCTCTTCCTCGCTCTTACGTGTCTCATATATAGATTGAAATAAGAGAGAAAAAGAAAGAAGATAGTGTACTATGTGTGGAGTTTATATCTGATTCGATGAAGCCCACTGTATGGTCGAGGGCCGGCAGACCAGTGCGTCTAGGCGCGTCTAAAATCCCCCTGATACGAATATCGAACGGGCGAAATCGTGAAAGAGGGATTGGATAGACCGAACAGCCCGGTTACAACTCCAGACATTTCTACCATCGCCCTGCAATCACCAATTATAGTATCCACCCTAAAAAACTTGGTAATTTATTTATTTCTAATAAACTGGTTCATTTAAAAAAAAAACCTGACAAATTGAAATTCTGTCGAAAATAATTTAAATCCCCTTTTCTTATTTTTAATAAATATAAATATAATGCTGTTTCCAACGCGAGTATGTTTGAATATTAATGCGAGTCACTGTTGGTATAAAGTACCACGTTCCTATGCAATATCGGTCGGCCGGCACACACCCGTAATTTATTTCCGCTCCGTGCAATCCCGGCGCAGCGGCGTTCTTGGAGACGCCAGTCGGTTGGTACGGTTGGTACAGTTGGCAGTTAGATAAGTAGTTTGCCAGAGCGGTCGTTTGCGCCGAAAATAATAACGTCCGATATGATTTCTTAGCCAGCCGTTTCTAGCTGGTAACTGTCAGCTGGGGCTGCTTTCCTTTGACATGCTTCAAGTTTTTACGACACACAAAACAGTTTGATAACTTCTAATTCATACTAGTTTTGAACACGACTGATCGTCTACGAATATTGCAATACTTTATACATACTTTCCACGAGTTATAACACTGTATTCAGTGGTTCTTGATATTATATCAAGTTACTTATACTATAATAAAACATAACCTGTTCGACTAAAGAAATATTTTAAATTATTGACCGTACTTTCCTTAGAAATTTCTTATTAAGTAATACCTAATATTCTTATAATAAATACAATACAAATTATTATTCAACCTTCTTAACCAGTCTGACCTAGATTCTCATCAAATCTTATCAGATCCATCGGAATGACCTACTTTTTCCCTCCAAAAAGAGAATCCCTAACCCTTGGATCTGACAATGCCATAACCTAACACGGCCGGCTATCGTCGCCCACACGCGACTGTGAACTGCCAAGAATGACGTTCCGTTCTCCAGCTAATTAATGTCTAATTAAGAGGAATTAGTTGAGTTTGTAGCTCTGGTGTGGTTACATTCGCTTTATCATGGGAATGCCAGTGGGTTGTCGCGTTGTTTCCTGTCTACGAAGCGGAGATTGAAAGTAGAAGTGATCCCTGCTTCACTCTCATTGGCGGCTTCCCTTCGTAATGAATGCGCGCTTGTTAAAAAGACGATAACACCACAGCTCGCACGCGCGTAATGAGCCTGCGTAATCTTATGGGGCGCCTTATGTACATGTGTGTGTGTGTGTGTGTGTGGCTGTGTGTTTGTGAGTGCATAACACGTGATGGTGCGGGGCCAAGTCCAGTAGAATGGGTCGGTGCTCATCGAAGCTGAGCTCCGGTGTATTTTATTTGGTCCGTCGAACGGAAGTACGCTTCTTGCACGCTCGTTTCGCTCCGCAGTCGCCTGTCGTCATCGGCGCGCTTCTCTTTTACGCAGCCGGCTTCGAATCCACGTCATATTGCAATACTCACTCGATGGAAAGAACTTGGAAAATATTCATGAATATAAAACTTGCTAAAATAATCCTCTTTATCTTGTTGTATTATTCAGTAAATATTAATTTCCTTTTATTTATTTTCTTATGATGAAGAAAAAGCAAATTTAGGAGAGCAAAATTTCTATAATGCTCCACGGGAGGAATGTGACACGAAACCACATACCAGGTGGAAGTACCATCGCAACATAAATCTACCGAGTGACCGCAATTTTCAAGCACATCAGTAATGCTGCCAAGTGATGTCAGATGTGACTGGCAAACTCCAGTTTACCATTCATTGTAAAAATGCTAATAAAGAGTGAAGTCGATAAATTAAGATGCTTAACAATTTCTGAGATGCTCGTGTAAAATAAGAAACTGAATAGACAGGCATTCGTAATAAGTAGAGACACACAGACACAACTAACTGTCATAGAAGCTCGGTTAATTTGTAAGGGACGTGTGCCAAGAACAACTTTTATCCTAGCATCACCTTGTTGTTTTCCACCTCTCTCTCTCTCTCTCTCTCTCTGGCTCTTTCTACCGTAGCTTTCCAAGTCGCCCTGTCATCGAGACTATTTCTCTTGGGCCAACTTCTTACTCGAACAACAAGTTTTGCACTATTGGACAGGTGAGGAATGATTCCGTCGAGGCTGTATAAATTTTCCTTACTGTTTTTCTTTTCTCTATTAAATAATGAAGAAGCAAAAATGAGCAAAATAATTTACTTAAGTTCCAAATGTCATTATTTCATCTTTTGGTTTATTTAATGGAAAAATACGTTTCTACCATTAGAATGGCTGGTTGGACGGCGAACGAGCGGGTTGCATGTAAAATTGTCCGGATGCGCTGAAAATGCAGTGCACTCAGAGCGTTTCATGACGAAATGCGCGGATGCTTGCTTGCGCCTCTCCTAGCAAAGTTGTCCTCTCCGGGACGCGTGGCTGCACGCGCGCCACGGGTCTTTGCATCTCCAAGGCGCCGCGACGCTTCTACCGGCTTTCACTGGTGTGCGACGAGTGCACGACCTTTTCACTCAACTGCATAGCTTCATAGTTCGCCCTCTAGAAGCCCTTTTCAATGCCTGGCAAACCACCACCACCGCGTCCCGCTTATCTCTACTTTTCTGTCCATCCATTCCTCTTACTTGATGGAGTATCTTCCAACTACTCGGCAATGCCAATGGCAGACCCTATTTCACCTTTCTAATGAATTTTTCATACATTTCGAAAACATGCATTCGCTTGCACGCATACCTCTTGTAAAAGAAACTGGGACATAGATTTTCGACTAGCTTCAAGTCAGTAATTATAATTTCTACTAACAATGAACTGTTACAACCTATGAATTTGAAAATAATATATAATCTATTTATTTTTCCGAGTAATACAGTTAAAACCTACAATTATGATATGAAAATATTTTCATAAAATTGATTTTTAATAGAAAAGGTGTAACCTAACACGTATGATTACTCGAAAAGTATATCAAAGTAATATAATCAGAGATTTCTTCGAGGGTACGGTTAAAAGGCATTAAATCCACTCCTTTTTAGGCGAGGCATGAAGCTCATTGGCTAATATCATGACTACTATATTTATAGTCTAATGCTAGTCTTCATAGCAAAGCCGCAGGAGGTACCATTTAGTACAGGATTACCTATTCTTGGGGTCCTCGCGTGAGAAGGAGGGTTGTTCTGCGGCGAGTTCCACCCCTCTTGAACGCAGATCGCGTGCACTAAGAGAACACCATCGACCTAATAATTTCTAGCTACTACTCAGTACTTAAGTGCCACCTGACTCTATTCAACTTATGCGATCGTTTTTCATACAACATTATGCTTTCAGAAATGAAAGTCACTTTAATAATAAACGCCGTAACAAGAAAGAGAAAATGAAAGGATGAAATAAATTGTTGGAAAATTTACTTTGTAAATATTAGTAACACTCTTTTCCATATAAAAACATCACTTTCATATAAGTTTCTGAGAGAAAACCTATCAAGTAATAAAAAGCTGCGAAAGAAACTGTATTTTCTCTGTTCACAAATAGCGCTTTCGCCCGTTAAAAAATGTAAGTCACTTCGACTCCAGAAATAACGTTCGTTAGAGGTGACAAGTTGTTGCGAGGAACGGTGACGCTTTAATCGCTCGATATTTTCAGCTGCCAAGTGAATTAGGGAAGATTCCGAAAGTTCCGCTGATATGACGCACTGGCCCAGAATAATCCAAGCTCATTAATTTCCCAGAGGCGGCCAATGTCTAACGATAATAAAAAGCCCGATGCCAGAGACGTTTCATTTTTTTGCCGATATCCAATTAATTAGTCTGTTATTTCCTCGAGGAATATTTCGTATCGCTTTCACACTCGAAACCCGACAATATTACCAACTTCTGCAGTCATACAAGTGTATCTTTGAACTTCATTTGTACGTACTCGTATTAACCCTATTATATTTTTAACCGACTTCAGAAAGAACAAGATTCACCATTCGTAGCATATCTATTTTTATCAGGATAAAATACTTTTAATCTTATTTTCTATCATAATATAAGATTATATCAGCCTAATATAAAAAAATCATTATATAAACAAGTTGAAATATTTACTTGAATAAAAGTGAGGTAACTTGGGTTGAAAAGGTTAGTAGCACGAAAGTTCTTTGATCAGAAGAGGATCGCGTTCCGTAAACGATATCTGATTGCAGCTGGTAGTAGTCGATGATGCTTTATGCTGAAAAAGCAGGATTACGATCGACTGGTAGGTGGTAATGGGGTCACCCGACACGACAGACTATTTTCGCGGCCACTTAAATATAACGGCCGTGTCGGTTCTTATCGTCGCGCAAAGCCAGAAAGGTCTGACGCTCCGGGTAATGGCGAAATTCGACCTCGCTCGGCATCTTATCTATTGAATATTCTATGCTTCCCAATATCTGCTAATACCACCGAGTGCACATTGCTATCTTTTCTGTGCCGTGTGTCATTAATGTTGGCACATTTAATTACTTTCTCCAGTCTGCTAATTCTTCGAAAGTGTTAAACAATAGGAAAGAAGTGGTAATCTTAAATGTTACTAAATAGATTAATGTTAAATCTGTAATATACAATTTTATTTTTTAAAATTTTCATTACTTATTCCTGATAATAACTGACCTGATTAAAAGATATTTAAAAACATTTGATAAAACATATTAATTTTAGACTTGTTTTACCTGAAGAATTACTGGTTAAATTTCGTTATGCGAATTGCATGGTATTTCAAGGCGGAATGTAGGAATAATTCCGAGGAATCCAATCAATCGGTGAAGGGCGTGTGCGGAAGCGCGTCGAGCCGGTTTCTCCGTACGGATGCCGGAAGTTACGAGGGGCGGGATCATTATGTCGACTGGTATAGAAAGTAAAAGCCGTAATCGGTGCTGCGCATAGATGGCAAAGCCCAGTGAAATGAATGTGAGGATCGTGGCACATGGCGCAGGGACGAGTACCGTGCGCGTACACTGCAATTGCTTTGACCTCGTACACTTTCATTATTGATACAGTGCAACTGCGGCGTCGCAGCGAACTTCCCCCGTCGCACTCGAGCACCACTCGTACGCCACTCATTCCCAGTTCTACGGCGATGTCGGGAAAATTCTAACAATATATCGACATTTCGTTAATATACAGAAAGTTTATAAACCAAATGGTATTCCAAGAAGATCACTGGATAAATGAAATATAATAAGAATGAAGAAGGTAGAATAAGAATATAAAAATATTCTGTGGATACTCATAATGAGCAATGCGTATATGGAAATTTATAATAGAACTGGAATTCCTACTTTTTCAATCCTTATACATACTTCTACTTTAATCTTCAACCTCCCAATTAGTTTCTTCCACTGGAAAATCCTTGGAACGCGACATTTTTTATATTACAAGGATATAATATTGTAATATTGTATGTTAAGAATGAGTTGCGGGTTAATTGTTATGTTTAAAGTACAATATTTATATAATGCAGTGATTTTCTGAACGCGCAATACGTAGACTGACTAGGCATTATGTAAAATGATTAGATAAGAAATATTGGTATGCAGGCTTTTATTGCTTGCTTTCTTTTCCACAATCTTTCGCTGATATTCTATTATCTATTATATATTTCAAGAAAATCGATAAAAATAATATATCAGTGAAAAAGATTAATGAAACCCTTAAACGATGACATAATAATTTCTTATTCTTTAAATTAAATCATTATTTCCACGAAGACAAAAGATTTGCTATCGAAATTACAAAATCGTACAATGTAGAATTTTCCATCGAATATTGAGTGGCTGCTGCATCGCACTATAAAGATACAGGCAGACTCTTACAGTATGACTTATAATGTCTGGGACGACACTTCCTCTTGTTCCGAGCATAATGACGCGGCCTCAAGCGGCCTTTCTCGCCGAGGAAAATAGAACTGTCCAATTAAAGGCGGAGAGCGGTACAGTGTAGCAGAATGAAACCGGCCAGCCAAGTCTAAGGCTCCGTTTACATTAGTGTAGCAGCCGGCTTAGTAACTTGTAGCAGTAACTTGCAACATAGAAACTAACGCAATGTGAAACGCATGCGATAGTACTTGTTTCTTGTACTTGTACAAGTAGTAAGGAGTGGAAAGTAGTTGGCCAAGCTATTCACTTGCCACTGTCCTTCCACTGACCTTCCGGTATTACTAATATTTTCTCTGCCTTTCATTTTTTTTTTCACATTCTTCACTGTATTGTCAAAAACCATCAATTTTCTGATACCACGTAACTCGCTTATCTGACAGTAGTAAATAAAAAATTGTGCTCCGAGTGAATGACAGCGAGAAAACTATTTGTTGAATACGAATATTTATTAATATAGAAAATAATGACTATTATTAATTTTGTAAAATAAATCAATATTTTGTAAAAACATTCGAGTGATTCTCCTGATTACTATAACAATAAAAAGAGGCCTGAACGTGTGTTCGCCGAGGTAAATCTGCAGTTGAGGAGTTGGCTTGAGCAAGTTAGCGAGGGGAAAATGCTTTCACTCGGGAAATCCTGTCCGCGTGGAATCGGCGATCGCCTGTTATTGCAGAGCGTAAATATTTGAAGCGTGCTCCACACGATTAGGGGCTTCCACCCTCTTACTCTTATCAACCGTTCCGTTATGTAGGTTACGCAGGTTCAAGCAACATCTCGTAGATGAATAAAGGTCGTTTCACACTACACAAATTTATTTTCCCTTAAAAAGAACAACCAATCAATATCAATCCCTACCATTATAAAAAATAATGATTTTAACGTTTATCCGTTCTGTAATAATTTATAAGAATTGCTGGTTTGATTTAAATACTAATAATTGTAATATTGATCGACACAAATCTTATGTTTTATAGAACCCTATAGAAAAAATAATGCATATATAATAATAAGAAAAAAATATGCATATATCCTACCCACTGTTCACTAAGTCGATTTCTCCGTAGATATTATCTTTCAAAATCATCAGAAAAGCCGTAAGAATATAAAAAAATGCAATTTGTTTTACTACAAAAAATTCCGACCGTTAGGGACAGGAGAAAAAAATGGTGTTCTGAGCATCATATTCGACATAGATATGTACAAATACAGATCCAAAAAATGACGATTTTGGCCCAAAAAATGCCGGCCCTCTAAGGGTTAACATTCAACTGCATTCTATTGCAGTTGAGAGGAATGGTGTTCGATTCCCAAGGGGAGAAAGGGAAGAATGGAAAAAAGGGATAAGTCGATGAAAGGCGAAGGGGTTGCAGGGTGTTCAGAGGCTTCGAAGTAGAAAAGGGGGATGGCGAATGCGTGGGACGGCTCATCGCTTGTTACATCGGAAGCGATCGCTAACTCTGCAGTATACTAGATAGGCATACACGTTGACTTAACGCCCTGCCACGTATAAAGCACTCTCACGCGCCTTTGCAGTGTTGCTTCAGCGCGCCCCCTTCAACCACCTCTCTTTCCCTATGTGTACGTGTTACGCGGACACAGAGCCAGCGCAGTTTTGCGCTCATTAATATTAATTTCGTGCCTCTCGGTGAAAAAAGCGCCCTCGGATCTTCCTGCAAACTGTGAGCGGGCCTTGCATGCATCGGCGACGATGGTACACCTTTACACAAAGTTCTGGCGACAGTGTCTACGCTCCCGGCGTCTACGCTCGACCTTCCATCTATGCCGGACTACTACTAATACTAGCGGGATGTATCATATTGTCTGTAATAATGCTACACTATGCTATACAAAGTAGAAAGTGATAGAGTATACAAATGTATTATATGTAGTAAAAAATAAAACAGATCTTTTAACCCTTTGAGCGCCGGAGGCCGATATATCGGCTCTTGTTGCACTGGCGAGAAGTGCCAGAGCCGATATATCGGCACGCGCCTTGTAGCGCTTTACTATTTGCATTGCGGGAGAACTCTATCTCAAAATAAATTTAGAATACGTTATAAATTATGTAATTTCATTACGAGAGAATTAAAATAAATAGTTTTTCGTTTTATTTCTTTGACGACAACATTTTCCTATCGCTTGGAGGTACCGAAATCTAACATAAACACCGATGGTATAAGAGAACTCAACTTTTACTTTATTTATAAAGATTTATACTTTTGTTTTTTCTAAAATTTTAATTGAATACAAAAAAAACAAGTGTCATTATTTTGTTCTGTATTTCATCCACAATATATGGTTTTTTGAATCATGTGAATATTGTTCCTCGTTTGGTTTTTATAAACATTTTCCCGAATCTTTGGAAAACTATAAAATTCGGCTGGTTTTTCTCGCATAGGCACCTCTATTTAGCCCGGCACTAAAAGGGTTAAAGACGATTATTAACATATTATAGAAATTAAAAGAAAAATTCATTATAACTGTGTTGTTTACTCGTATTATTTAAACGTTAGAAAGTTCCGTACGAAGCATTAAAAACTAAAAGTACACTTTCCAAAGTGCACGGTGAACTATTATTCAGTAATGGCAGACATTCGAATCGGACCGGTGGGAAAAGAGGGTCTAGCTTGCACGTGTCACCTTGCACATCACCTTCCTCCTCGCCCCCCCCTCGCCCCGCCGCGCGGAAAGAGTATGATAGCGCAGCTGACAGACGGACAGCGTCGAGTACACGCTTCCAGTGTCTAGCGAGTGGCGCATTGCGAAAAGTTAGGAGAAACAAAAGACATTAAGAAAGGCGAACAGGTGAGAGAAGCGAGAGAGAAAGAGAAAGAGAAAAGAGACAAGAGTGAGAGGGACTTGTCGTGATTGATGCGTGGAAGTTTCACGGCAGTGCAGTGTCTGCTGCTGCGGTGGATTTTGCGAGAGGCAGAGCCGCGCCGCGATGCGTCGCGCCGCCGGCATAGTTTCGCAGCTGACAGGCGCCGGATGACACGAGAAAGGGGAACAAGGATTGTTGTTGATGCTTTTCTTAGCGCTCGGCTACTCGCCGCCATTAAGCTTTTAAACAGAACAACCCTGGAGAAGGTAGAGTGCGATATGTCCGACGAATTATTCACTGGATTGAAATTGCTCGGCTGGATTGCCACTGTTATGCTCCAGGTGGATCCGACTGTGATTGCTCGTGCATGAAAACCCGTTCTTGTCAGACACAATTCAAACCCCACTCTCGCAATCCCCCTGAAAACTTTCCCAGAGAGAAGTGGAAAAAGTCGGCCGCAGCTTGCATACAGTTTTCAGAGATCAAATCACTCTGATGCATTTGGAGCATGTGAAAAACGAGAAGTGAATCACACGCTGATTGAGTTAATCTTTAAATCACTACTGTGCGATATAACTCAATCTATGAGAAATAATGATAAATTATCTTGTTATTTTAATTATACATGAATTATTCCTATTTTTCTCTGCTTTTACGTTAGATATATTATAATGTAATGTAAAAAATTGTTGGATAATTTAACAGTGGTAAAGATTGTTATATACAGGTTTCTCCTCAATAAATGAACTATTTCCATAAATATTAGATTTCAGCAAAATTCCAATGCTATTTTCAATATAATTGATTAAAAAACATTGAAAAAGAATTAGAATTGTTGTTGTTTGTTAGAAGAATTACATCGTTGATTCCAATGAAAATGCATCATTCTACATTATCCAATGCACAAACACGCCACCCTAGAAAGGAACGAGAGTGCAGTTCAAAACTGCAAGTTGGAGGAATGGAAATTGAGCGTACAGCATTCCGAAGCAGCTGACACGTAGCTTGGAAGCTGGAAGGCCACGTGGACAGAACTGTTTTTCATAAACTATGCACTGTTCCTTGTTCGCCAGCTGGCTGGCACTACCGCCAGATAGGAAGTTGCTCGATTTCCCCACTGGACTGGCGCTCGCCTCATGCATCTTGTATCAGTCCATAAAACTTTCTTCGTGGTTAGAAATACATAGTAGAAGCGCGCGAGCGATGCTTCCTCCACTTGGGTTCCTCGGTTGGGTGACGCTGTGCTAGGCACGAGAAAGTCGTGTGCCGCAAAGTGCACTTGTCCCGGGGCACTCTTTCTCTCTCTCTCTCTCTCTTACTCTCTTACGATAGAGCAAAAGGAACCAACGCGAGCCTCTCATTATAGTCCGCTAGCGGATCAAAAGTCCCTTTCTCTTACTGGCTAGGACCATTCACCCTTAAAAAAATGAGGAAGATAATACGAAGAAACCTCAAGGAAAGGGAGGGACGCTGCTGAGAGACGCTTAGACAGAGCGGATGAACTGTGTTGATCGTCGTCCCAAGAAATTCTAAAGGAAGTTGCGGCTGAGGGAGCCGTAAAGATCGGCCCTGGCCCGAAGCCACTCGGTACACGTAGCCGTGCACCGTTGTGGTAGGGGAGAGAGCCTTTCCCGCTGGAAAGAGAACACCTGCAGCAGCACTCGACTCCAAGCGAGAGTCTAACAGACTGAGAGAGAGGGAGAAAGAGCCGACCCAACCCGATCCGACCCGAGTACAGGCAAGAAGCAAGTGTAACTGGGAAGAAACACGCCAAGTAAGATAGATAGAGTAAAGGCAGAGACGAACAAGGCCGGATAGTGTATGAGAAAAGGAGGGCAAGCGGAAGCGAAGGAAGGAACGACACGAGTAAAAAGGGACGGAAAGAAGAGCCGAGACAGAAAGAAGAAGATCGGAGGGGAGGATATACGAGACCGAGGGAACAACTAAGTAGTAGTAGAGAAAGAAGACAGTGGTGATCAGACCGTCGTTTTGGGTTGTGCTGGGCCAAGCTGGTGAGAAGTGTGTAGTCGTAGAGTGTAGGGTGCGTGAACGGAAGAGCGCAGGTCGAGGCCCGCGGCGAACCCTTCGGCGGGAGTGAAAGAAGTCGATCTTGAAGGGGAGCGAGAGTGAAAGAGTTACCGAAGGGGGAAAAGGCGAATGAAGCCTCGATGGAGAAAGAGTGAGAAACGTGATAGTAGAAGGTGGAACGTGGAAGAACGCGAGAGGAAGAGAGAGAACTGGAAAGGAATAGAAGTGGGGGTAAAGAGTGAGCGAGGCCGTACTGGCGACAGCCTGTCTGCCCCGACGTGCTTGGAACGAGGGAGCCCGGCACAGGCCGACCGATCACTTATTCATACACTCCGAAATGATTCTAGCCTTCTGCGCTGTTACCGGCGCGAGCCAACGTCGCCGCTGAATTAAAATGTCCTACCCTCTGCCAATGGGACGCGACCTCTCTTACTCTTTCTTCTTGGCCAGGTGAAACGCTTGGAAAAAGCCTATCCTCGGGCTTAACACTTCCACGCGGATATAGTTTCCACGTGAAAGCTACCAACTGGTCCTAACCGAACGCCCTTTTCATTTTGTAATATACAACATTGACCGATCCGAAAATAATGATAGTTAGACAATTTTGATATAAAAATAAGAAGAAATTGAAGATATAAATATAATACAAATTTGAATTGAACGTATAACATTATGTTAATGATGTAACTTGACGGACATTGACAAGTTGTATCCCGAATGTCTTCGATACTATTCCCGATGTTGGGAAAATGAGAAACTTGGCTGTTCTGGTGCGATACGACGAGGAAGAGAAAAGCGCTCTCGTGCGGAGCTGCGAGTTCTCGACTTCGCTAGACTAGTGAGTGATTAATTACTGCGCCATCGGTAATTACTGGAGGTGCTCTAGCATCGAATAATACTCCTCTTCGAGACTTCGAAAGTTCCACCGCAATGTTGCTTCATATTATGTGGAAAGCTGACATAATCGCCGTTTTTGTTCTCCAACAATAAAGTTTTAGAAAATACAGGTAATAAAAATAATAGTCACCGACGCAAATCATGGGAGTAATAAATATAATTTAACATAGTTAAATGTATTAATAAAGTCTTTGTTAAAGAAAAGAAAATGATTAAAAAAGGTCCTCAACTTTTGAGACAAACTGTATTCCAGCCGGCATTGACGTCGCGTTCGACGGATTGTAGTGAGTAGCCGCAATGCCATTGCTTGCATATTGGACTGCTGCTTTAACGAGATATCGGCACAATGTAAATGCAATATGCCCTTCCTCGGAATCGAATGATTGCCTGCCGAAATACTGGTCCAGCAAAATCAGTAGATCAAAGTGGTCCTGCTCAGACTGGATATTTCGTTGAATGGATGTGCCTTTGGCATTTGGTGGTGGGCGATGGAAGAAATAATTGGGAAAATACAGATTTTCAGACCAGGCTGTCAAAGTCGCCACCAGAACATATATTCGTCAAATCAAACCTTTGTTTTTGTTGATACAAGACTTTGAATTGGCTAATTCTACTTCGGCGAGCAGACCTTGAACAGTCCTGTTTTTAACAGACTTTAAAAAGGAAGTAGTTCTCGAAGAAATTTTTGTATTATTCTTTTTCAAAGGCGGTTCCAATTTTTTTAGAATACGTTTGTCTTAAAGAGTATTTATTTCCTGAAGTAAACTCGTGTTGAACGTAACGCTGAGTAAGCAGAGGGTCATCGAACGTCTTCACAAAGTCGATGAACGAGCAACGAAGTCGTTGAATCGCATTCGACATGCGCAAGAGCCGCGTCGAATTCTCAGTCGTCATAGAAATGACGCGGGGACTCTCTTGTTCAATCCATACTCACACGCTTTCATTGATCAGCTGGTTGTTTCGACCAGCATTTATTCGCCCGTGACGGCGATCAAAAAATACCAGTGAATAAAAGGACGAATGAAACACCATTGCTGGCATAGATGGCGCGCGCTTTTTCTTTGCCGCGAATGTAGAGAAAAGCCTATTGTGCACTCAAATCCTCTTTTGGCACGTATTTCAAAATGAACAACATAGAATTCCCATTTGTCAAATGACGACCCGTTGTACCCTGGGAAAAAGGAACATTCAACAAAGCAGGACACGCATAAAATGTCGGTTTGCTTTTATTGATTTTAGTAAATTTGTAAATTGGACATTTTATCTGTTATATTTTCAAGTCAATCAATTTTATTCCACTTTTTTGAAATTTGAGAAATTCCTAGATTATTAAATTAATGAATAAAAACATCTCTAATAGGAATTACCAAATTTTGCCGTAATGAATGTCCAAATCATTGAATGGTGACGCGTGAATGACTGACGATGATAGTGCGCGCGAGAAATATGTGTCGAATGGGATGGCGCACTTCATCTGCGTCTGCCTGGGTGCACTCAAGACGGAGGCTGCCCTCGAGAGCCAGTAAAGGGAACTAAACTGTGAGGTGTGTGGCGTTCGAGTGATACTGGTGATTACACGGACCTTTGCAAAAATGCTTATTGTGCATCGACTGAGGCATCGTTAGTGCCCAAGAGGCCATTCACGGCGTAGCCAGCTCGAGGTTCCTGCACTTTCCAGGCTTGTTTTAGCCGGAGTGAATGCATTGTTCCGCTGGCCGTACAAAGGCGTCACTCCAACACACGCGACCCACTGACTCCCACTGATCCCTCTGGATTCTCTACGCTTCCTGTTACCAAGACGATTTAAGGTCCGTTTACATTTAGAGACGTCGAACGCACCGTGTCAAACAAGAGAAGGATCATAGAAGAAGGTCTCTGCCAGTTATTTTCGTTTTATCCCTTAAGAAATTTGTGAAAAAATGAATTTTGAGCTAGGGCTCTGGAATTTATATCACTTCTTCCTTTATACAAGAAAATATTCCCCACTAAATTTCAGCCCCGGAAAATGTCGGGAAGTATGGAAAACATAGGAAAAACCATGGAAATGAATTATTCAGGATCGGTTTTCCATGTGTTTTCGGTACAATTCCGGCATTTCTGCCACAGGTTTCATGTTTTCTATCCGTTTTGAGACTCAAACAATCGAAATATCAAGCGTTCATCCAAGTCCCAGAACCTTCGAAAAATCGAAAATTTGTGAAGGGGTACATATGGAAAAATTTGCGAAAAAATGAATTTTGAGCTAGGGCTCTGGAATTTATATCACTTCTTCCTTGATGCGAGAAAACATTCCCCACTAAATTTCAGCCCCGGAAAATGTCGGGAAGTATGGAAAACATAGGAAAAACCATGGAAATGAATTATTCAGGATCGGTTTTCCATGTGTTTTCGGTACAATTCCGGCATTTCTGCCACTGGTTTCATGTTTTCTATCCGTTTTGAGTCTCAAACAATGGATTTTAGAAGTGTACGACTGCAACAAATCTACTCAATCATTTGAACGATAGAGAACTCAATGGACACTCGTTTCTCACATTTACCTTCAATAATAATATATAGCAAGATGACCGCCTTAAATACCAGCTAACTGGAAACTTCCATACATGCGACACGTGAGCGGCTTTAAAAGGCGGGAGAGCTGAAAAAGGCGAATCTGATATAATGGAAGGAGAAGGAGACTCGACGCTTACGGTTAACGAGATGCGTAGGATGAATGCTGCGCGTTACAAAGTACACGCGGAGAGTCTAATCACACTCTAAATAAGCTCGGCTGTCGGCGGTAATTACGAACAGGAGTTCTACCCGGTGCAACATGATTTCTTGGAGCGCAAAAGTAAACGCAGTAGGCAGCGCGTGTACGAATGTGTATACACCTTGGCAGCGTGTCGAGTTATCTGGCAGCATTAATGCAACCACTTTTCCTGGCAAGAGTATGAGAACTTCGCACTCGCGATCTCCAAGAATCCACGCTACTTACCGACTCGCGCGCCGTAAAGGAGAGTCGGCAACAAATACAGCAAAGATTACTGGCGAGCTTTGAGAAATTCCGACTATAAACTTGGTCCGATTCTACCAAGTTCCAGTCTTGACTGGAACACGATTAAATTAGTGTGTACCAAATCATTTGTCAGTTAACCCTTTAACTGCACTCATCGACTCGATTGTTAATTATTAAGCAATTAATTCGACGGACATGAAAAATACTCGTATATACAATTTTAATTACCAATATTTTTCAAATTAATTGTAAAGATTAAAGGTAAAGGATTAAAAACGAAATTAATTGGAAGAATTTATAATTGAAAAGAATGTACGTCGAATCATTCCCTCAATAAAGCTAGTCGTAATCTAAAAAGAAGTATTACCGAATAGCAGTGTTTTTCAATCCTCGACATTTATGGAACGGCGAGCATAGGTGCAATCAAAGCCCGAACTGGTATTATGCACTCCGTAGCCGAATATTATTCTGGATTTAGTACGCTGCGCTATGTTAGGTATTCATTAAAGAGAGCAGGCTTTCCTAGTCCGCATGGGACTAGGAAAGCTTGCTATTTGCATAGAGCAATGTTTAAGGAACTACTGCCACTCTCTACCATAGGGATTTTGCCATTTCATATGCCACAGGACATATAAATAGCATGATTTCGATATCATTACTTGAACAGTTCTACTTTATTAACTATAAAATACAAACTGTTACTCTGTTAAATTTTATTTTATATAAAATATGCAATATTGTATGATTAAAAATAAAAGTACCTCAAAAACAAGTGAAATAGTTTTGAAGTTGAAAAAAGATTCAATGTCGTTTCGAATATAATATTTTTAAATCTAATACACAATGTTTCTGTCATATATGATTTCAACAGCTATCCTCCAATACTTGCTAGCTACAAAAAAGAGCAAAAAGAGTACCGCTTTTAATCAAAGTTTGCCTTTGTTGACTTATCCGTAATAAAAGAATCCAGTTGAATAACGGGACGCGGAACGGTCAAAGCTCATCCAATCAATCGGACGAAATTAGTTCGTTGGCCAATACCAACCAATGGGAACAGTCAGGCGAAGTGAAAATGATTGTGGCGCCGACAGACATGAGCAAATTAGAGAAACACGAGTCGTGCGGTTTGCGCCCACGGTTACGAAGCGCGTTTATGATACCGATGACAAGCCACTGGTTTACCCATATGTAAAGACACACACACACACACACACACACACATACACGGACAGAGAATATTTGCCTTTGAACTGGTTCATTTAACTCTTTAATAGTATTTAACAAGCATACTGGTTCTGAGGAGAAATGAAGTATCTTTTCCATACAAAAATCCTAATTATAATAAAAAATGAAGAAATCTGATGCAACACGTGGGATATTTGTGTATATGATAAATAATTATATACTCGAATTAAAAGACAACTTTTTTTTTACAAAATAATTAACCAAACATTCTCTCTCAGAGAGTAATTTATGGCGCTGACAGACAAGGGCGAATCAGAGAAAGACGAGTCGTCGTGCGGTTCGCACTCCCAGTTGCGAAGTACGTTTATGAAACCGATGACAAGCCACCCCACCGGTTTGCCCCTATTATAGAACCCACACACGCACACAAGCAGACACAAAGCTCGCATAGAGTGAGTGAACGAGGATGCAGACAGTGCGAGATATGCAATCAGCGGCTCCGAACTCTTGCGTGCGTGGAGGACGATGCCGGAAGTGGGATTACCGGCCTCGAAAGTTGAGCTTGCAAGCCACCGATTTCGGCGGAAGTTCGTTGAAATAGTTCCCCGGTAATCAGCAGACTTTGAATAATTGAGTGGCCACCACGGCTCACATTGCGCGCTGGTCGCTCCCCATTTTTTTTTGTGTTTTTTTTTTTTATTTCATGCGTTCGTGCATAGTTTGCGGCCCAATTAAGTCAGGATTCTACGCTGCGAAATGTCAGCCAACCAATAAAGGTATTGCGGACCGAAATAATGACTCGTTATAAGCTGTTATTTCAATTTCAATTGGCGATTATTGGTAACACGAAACACAGTTTGTTATATTGTAACGTATTACATAATTGACGCCCTGTACAACGTGAATCAGTCTTTACGTAAACAGAAATATCCAAAAAACATTGTTACATAATCTAAAAAAAAACCACAGTCGAGAACCACAAATGATACAAGCAGTTAATCGAAAGCCTCTAAAACTATCTCGCTGATTTTGTGACTTTCACTTCCGTAAAATAAATACGATCTAATATTCGAATGTTCATGCTTTAATTGAACAACGTAATGATTGCCTGGAATGGCGGAATGACACTTTGTTTTACGAGGCGTCATTATATAGCAGTGAATCGCTGGCGTGGCTGTTTAAGACAATGTAGAGAATTGCGGAAATTGTAAAAAAACGAAACACTACTAGCTTCTTGTTTTTCCCTGTCTTTCGCAAGACTGGCTGAATCTTACGAAAGAGCGAAAAATCCAGTGTTTCCGTGCGAGTCTCCGCATGAAATATCAGGTGGCTTGTGCGCCAGTTACTCTTATAGAAAAGCGAAGCCCGACCTGCTCGCTTACGTACAGCAAGCAGGTGCGAAATTATTTCCACATGCTGCTGCTGCTGCTGCTGCTGCTTACGCTGACAAGGTGTACCAACTGCTTCAGCTTAAATAGCTTTAATCAAGATAGCTTTTTTACCCTTGAAAATCACTATATTTTTAGAGCTATTTTTGAATTTGAATAACTGCCGTTTAGTTAAACGACGACAATTTCGAAAAAGGCTCAGTTGCGTAGTATTTCATGTTGTTCTTCGTGAATGTTGCAAATACGTTTATTTAAGTGATTTCTCAACGATTAAAAATTCCCATATTATTCCTGCGTGTCCAATTCGATGCCAAACTGACGGAATTATTATTATGTTTATAGTGAGTCGCCAAGTGGCTTACGAAATCAAGCGTATCCATTGCAGATTTTCCCTGGTACGCTTTTATTTCATATTGTTATGAGTTCTATTCATAGGAAATATTTACCGGCCAATTATTCAAGCTGACAGGGAATTTATTCTGATTCCGCCGTCCCAGAGCGCGTCATCCGAGCGAACATGCGCGAGAAACCCGCCCCCTCTGGGTTGCGATACCACCATTATTTTCAGATAATCTCAAAGGCCCGCGTCAGCAAGGATTTGTTGACTGTGAGTTATAGTTCCCTCATGCCCTAATTAACCCTCTATTTTGCCATGCAACTTTGAAATCATCCACTTCTATATTTGCATTTTCGAATTCCCTAACATTTTTGTAACAAACAAAAGAGATGATTAACCGCAAAAAAATCGCATCAAGTCATTCTCAAGTATATCACGAACGATTACGAAATGGAAAAACGTTGAAACCACTCTACAAGATCAAGTTCAGGCAAATGGCCTCAGAGGAAATGTGCTCTAGAAATTTCAGGACATAACCTACACATGTAGTCAGCCGTCCACCTGCCAGGTACGAGGACAAGTATCCGTCGTCCAGTTCCACGTCGATATTATTTCGAGTCTGGCGATTTCCACTCCCCGCTAGCAGCATGCAGGAACGCACGGCTCAAGGAAGAGTGTATGTCGATCTCTCTCTCTCTCTCTCTGTTTCTCTGAGAGAAGGAGGGAAAAAGAGAGAGAGAAGCAGAGCTAGTTATACGGGAGCTGAGGCACGCATACGCCGGGAGACACGGAAGGACAGAAAGAGAGAGACAGAGAGAAGGAGTGGGGAGGGGCGAGCAGTGGTTGAAACACAGCAAGAGGAAGGGAAGCTTTATAGAAGTAGAGAGGGGCGAGCGAGAGAGAGAGAGACAGAGAGACAGAGACAGAGAGAGAGGTTGAACGCTCGTAGCGTTTACGGTTTGCTGCTCTCGTCTCGTTCCTCTTCGCTGGCTAACCGTTATACAACATCCGCTCTGCCATAATGCCCTCCCGCTAGACTCTCCCGTCTCTCCCATTGTTCATCGTTATACAATCATTCCGCGGGCTCCACGAAATTCAATAAGTCTTCCCCTTTACCTGACAAATACCACTCGATATTACCGACCAATCAGCTACGGGAAAGCAGAACCAACTGAGAGACATTGCGAATATCTGTGTAATAGGTAATACGTAATAAAGCATTCTAGTCGGTTAACACGAATATCATACTCTGACTTCTATGATAGTATTAACTAGCATCCTCTCTCGAATTGTTTTGCTTCCGAGAGTTGAATCGAATGGAATGTTTTGTGAGAAACTGATCTGTTAATTGTAAGGTATAAGAGTTGTCATAAGATGCCGTTTTCAGATGTTAAAAGAGAATACTTAACATATATGTATAGTAAGTCTTATAAATATTGGAACACCTGCATGTATCATGGGTACATCCGGTATGCTGAATGAATCAATGATAAGTGAAGACATTTGTTACCATTATGTCGCTACGATGTCTCTGACTAATTTTAATCAAGTTTTTCTTTGTAAAAATCAACTTGATGTCTGTTTAAATAAATAAATTCCTTCGAGACTGATAGTAGATTATGTATTGACAGCAGTCGATGCAAAGCAGTTGAACTCTGATAAAAACTTTATAAGTTGTTGTATAAAAGATTGAAAATCGCTAAAAAGAATTCACTTAGATTCTTATATCAATCATTTCTGACTGAAGGACTCGTCGTCCTGTGGAACTTTGTAGCTTAGCCGGCTGTACTTTCAAAGATGAATCATAAGAACACTTTGACAAAACTTTTTCTAGAACTTTATTTTACGAACTCGTTCTTGTAACATATTTTCTACTGACTGACGATTGAACTTAAACGAATCTATTTACAGTGAAATAAAAGCTAGTGTTTTCATTAAATTAAATGTTATTAGATTAACACGCTATTATTAAATTAACAAGTGAAACCGAATAGAATAGCTGAGTATTTCTAAAATAATTCTCTAATGCTCTAAAATGGAAATATAGAGTAAATAAGTAAAAAAAAAAATGTTGTTGAGGTTAGAGCAAGCACTTTCGGAAATTACTGTACTGGACTGCCATCATATCCTGGCGCCTATGCTTCCTACCCACACTGTCGAATCTATCGATCGCATTGAGGGGACCGCGCACACCTGCAGCTACGTATTCCATGCGCACCTGTACGTCCATGTACTTATACATGTGCCCATGTTATATACGGTGATCAAAAAAGACATGCTCGCCATACTGTAAAAATACAGTTTTCACTTCGCCTGGGTTATACTTTTAAGCACTTTTCTATTCGGGTCAGAGAACTTTCAACAATGTTTTATTGAAATAATCGGAAAATATGAAAGTTATTTTATAACTAGTTATTTGACTGGGTATATTCAATATTAAAGTGTACGCAAAGACAAAGACAAAGACAGTAGACTTCAAAGAAACAGTAATACGTGTAGAAAACGTACTTCAGAAATTAATTGCAGCAGACAAATGTGGAAACTACACCAACCGTGAGAAATTTACTCTTTCAGTCCCGACACTTTTTTAAACTCCCAAAGAATTACCAGTGGACCAAAATAAAAGTATATGAGCGTGTGTGCACCGTACTGCATATCGCGTGAGGATCCTATTTAAAGTTAATGAAAACCCTGGGATAGAAGCAGAAATATGTGTTCGGATAGAGTTTTTCAACAGGTAAACTCCATTTAGTACATGTATAAGAGTTTTGCCGGGACTGAAAGGGTTAATTGGCATTAGAAACGGTGCCAGGCACCAGACTCAAACTCTACAGGATGATCCACCTGCTTCTGAATAGTATCGTCGTACCCCACTTTTTATTACACACAGCCTGTATTTTTAAAATAAATTTTCCTAAGAAAGAAAACAGTCTTCTCAAAGGAACTTAATTTTTGATTAAAAAGCATACTTTCTTGTTCAAGAAAACGTATTTCTACTTAGAAAGAAGAATTCTTTTCAATAAGAAAATCTTTTCCAAAAATATCGAGTAAATTCAACCTGTTGGAAATCAAATATTTTTCAAATTCCTTTTCTTAAGCTATAATGAAAGGATGCTCTATATTATATAGCGCTCGCCCTCTATATGTTGAATTCAACTCCTGCTTCGACTTTACTCCCTACGAATTTTCATCGATGCAGCGTTTTGACCCGGTTACGTGCCGCCCAACATAATGCAACACGCTCCTCTACCGCCACCCCCTTCGAGCAGCCCTTTTATTTCGCCCGCCTCCAATTTCCCGATTTCCTCCACTCCCTCCATTAGGATTCCGAGCTCGCTCGCTTTTCCGGTGAAAACTTTTCCCAATCACTGGCTCCGATATTACCAGCGCCGTTTAGCGCACCCTTTTGACGAAGAAAAGAGATGCCGGTACTATGGAGGTATGGTTTGAATACAAGGTACTATGAATATGTTGAAGACTGCAGTTTGAAACTGGTTAGTAATTGTGAATAAATTACTGGCCAAAATCCTTTAAGAATCAGCTATGAACTTTGTTATAAGAGAATAGTTCAAAATGGTACTTTAATATTGGGTCGAAGCAAAAGTATCATACCATGGAGAAAATATGTTGAAAAGTTGCTCAACATATCTCGTACATGTTGGTACTCAAAAAAAAAAACAATCGACAATTTTTTTCTGTCATAAAATTGTTTAACGGAACTCATCATATAGTTATTATCGTACACAATGTGGACAATAATTAGTTGAAAATATGATAAACGTATATCGTATATGCATCGTGCCAGCACCTACGATCGAAGCTCAGTAATTACAGTTGAATTAGTTCACCGCTGACACAATTATGCGGGATAACGCTCCAAATATTACATCGTTTGCCTGACCCAATTACCCGAAATCGGCAACCCTTCGTCAATACATTAAATCACCAGCCGAAAGAGAATAATGAAATTAGTGTAACTCGCGCATACATAAATAGAAAATATTTGGACATTTTTTTCTCTTCTCATAACTGAGCTAAATTATCCTATAAATTATGTGTAAATGTTCACAACAATAAACCCATTATAGCAACTATGAAGCCGTCTTTGTTCCATCGGGAATTCCAAGTATTCCTTTATGGCCACATTAAAAGCAAAACGGGTACGCTCGAGACTCCGGGAATTTATAAATAAAAAATTTCTCTCGTTCACCTGTACAACGATCGCTGTCGGTATTTCTAGGGAAGCAGCCTCCGTTCTTTGGCACGGTTCTAGTTCGGTGGCTGCCACCGCTAAATTCCACTATTCACCGTTAAAATCGTCCGTCACGGGATTGCGCCGGTTTATGGATCGCTCCGGGAACAACAGGCATAGAAGCCAGGGAAAAGGCCTCTCCAGAAAATCCAATAGTTTCTCGAGTATTATCGATGAATATTGTTACACCCTCATCTTCGATCGAAATACTTTTCTTCTCATTTTCATGCGTATATTTAATAATTTTATTCCATTACTTTTCTTAATTTAGTACAATTTCTGTAATAATTCCTGTAATAAAAATTGAAAGTCACCATATTTGTAGAACTGGTGTGTAATCAAGAGCGGAAATTTTCGATTGGGAGGGAAAGAGCGTAATGAAGTGGTTGCCGGCTGACTAATAAATCAGTGCTGAATGTTGGTCTGTTTTGTGTGCGCCGTCAGCGTAGATTTACGAGTGGTCCTCTCCGGCTCGCGCGTAATCGAATATTATAGGGTGATAAATCCTAATTCATGGCTAGAGCGCTCCCATTACGCCAACAAGTGCCGCTGTAATCTGAATTTTCCCCCCACCGGCAACAATGCACCTTTCTTAATGACACATTACACATCCAGCGGTATAATTACAGTTTGAAATTAGAAGACCCTGCATCTAAGATATGTTTGCAAGAAAAGCGAATATCGAAGATTATACAATGAAAATCTCTACTCTAATTAACACAATAACTGACGAACAATTAATCCAATTGGTGCCAAATTTGAACTAAAGGACGATCTTTCTATATGATAAATTGAAAGTACTATTTTACATTTATACACTGTGTATATGATAAATAAAATGCAGAGAAAATTTGGGAGACATTACCAGATCTTATTGAATCGAGTACATAAAGATTGAACTAAAACTAATTGCTAGCAGGTGCATCGAAAGCCATTAGGAATTCGGCTGTTTTCACTGGCGACATGAAATCCGCCGGTTTCCCGATTGGAGCGCGATCCGCTTTCCATTTAACGTCGAATTACGCGGCTTCCGGGCGTGCTCGGCCGTATTTTATGCAGAGCGAACCCCGGCTGAGTGCACCGATACAGCGCGCGACTAATTTGCGGTCATTATTGATTCAACGCTCAGAAGCTCGGCGACCCCAAAAATATGCTAGTGTCCTATTGATCCGCCACTTCAGACAGCGCGACGGTCGGTTTCACGGCTCTCCGGCCGACATTACAGTCGGCTCGCATTACAGGCAAAAAAAGGCCGGCGTTTCGGCTTTCGTCTGACAATACACCAAGAAATATCGAGAAGAAAGCCGAGACTGGTGCTAGAAGTGCTAGGAAGCCGATCGAATCGCTACATTTCCTTCGATCTTCTTTCTATCGACTACAATTCACCGCACCTTTCCAACTAACTCTGACAAGGAGATCCTTAAACCTGTCAGGTTCAAACCTGAACTCATGTTTTTCCTATAAGTTGTAAAAACAAGTTTTTAAAAAGTCATCCAACTGCCAGGTTTTATCTATTCAATGACACTTTTCTCTTTACTCCTACAATTTCGTATTTTTTTTTATAGAAAATCCTTTCATGGCGTAAAATAAAAGGACCATAAAGTTCCTTGGTGAATGACGGTGGGCCAAAAAACTGGCTAATATCGTCCTGGCCATTGGCCTATCTAGCTATTGATCGCACTGCCCTCTCTGACGAATGAAGACGAGGTTCCGGATCGTTAGTATTGTAAACGAGTGAGGTAGCCGTGGCAGTTTGAGCTTTCGTCCTTCCTATCGTCCTGCAGAAGGCGAGGTAAAATTGTGCGATCCTTTGGACAGTCGTATGCCACTCTCGCCGACAGAGGCTCTCCTCTCTCTCTCTCTCTTTCTCTCTCTTTCTCTGTTGGCAGGTCGAGGAGAGAAGCGGTGCCGTTGCCTTGCGGGCCTCGCCAGCAAATCGATTTAACATGCTTCCTTATGCGCTGAAACGTTTCGAGCGGGCAAATCCAATCACAGGAAGGAAGAACGAGAGAGCGCGCGCGGTCAAGTAAAGAGGATTATTCTTCTACGTGCGACGACTTCGCTCTTTCGTGTTCACTCGTCGAACACGAACCTCTGAATCTCCGATAGCAGACAGTTCTCTTTGCCTGTGCTATCTTACGTTTTTTTTCTCCCTTCCTTTTCTTTCCCTCTTTCGTCGACTAGAAAGTAGAGCGAGAAGGATGTCAAATGACTGGAAAAGTACATAGGTAGACGTAGCATGAATTATAGAAAGGGTTCTCCACACTTTGCTAATCCTGAATGTATAGATGTATAATTGATGTAAAAGATCTTCGTATAGTAATGAAGTTTCATTAAAACTTTCCTTACTAGATCCGATCGATGTTGAACCATGATTTAATTTTATTTTTTTTTTCATCGACACACAAATCATGATCGAACTTCCTCTCCCGGAAAATCACTCATTTGTCCGATCGATCATTCGATCTGGTTATACGCACTCACTCACGGCACACTCGCTTTGACTTCACTGAGAGAGCCACGCAGAGGTTATGTGCACGCAATGCGGCTGGAACGAGCGCGCAAAATCTCTTTCCGGCAGGGCGGAAAGCATGCACTCACGAAGATTATCAGTGCTTTAATGACGTTCCTCCTGAAATTACAACGCCACCGCTACCGGATACGCACTCTCGACCCACGTTGAATTTAGAAAGTAGAGTACACAACTCGATACGTGGCAACCCTTACATTTTTGCGCGGTGGGACACGATTGTTCAAAAGGCATAAAATATAAATCAGATATATTTTAGTAAATAAGTATATCTATTTGCAAAAAGAAATCATGATTCACCTTTATTATATTAATTAAAGTAGAAGAAGTGCATTTAAACTTGAACTTTTGTACAATTAACAGTTTACCAATTTATCATTTTATTAAACCCTACTGAATCATATTAAACAAGTATTGGCAAACAGAAATCGATCTTCAACATCTACATCATTCCCTTGGCATATCCAGTGGAGATTATTAGTGCTTTAATGACGCTCCTGCTGAAATTACAGCAGCGCCGCCACCGGATACGCATTCTCGACCCACGTTGAATTTAGAAAGTAGAGTCCACACGGGGAGCTCGAACCGAAGCTGGCCACAGCCCTTACATTTCGCGGCGCTCGAGGAAACGAGAAACTTCTAATGTACAAAGCGGCGGAACGGGCGGGAAAAAAAATCCACGCCCTAATTGAAACTCTAATTGATGTACTTTAGTGGCGATCTCGACGCTCGACGTTCCCTTCCGCTTCTGCCTCCTCTTCCTTCACCGTTTTTCCCCATCGCGGCGGAGAACTATAACCACGAGTAACCGCTCTGAAAGTTTCATTAGCCGCTTTGACTAGAGATTTTTGTTCTCCTCGTCCCGGCTCGACCGTTTCATAGAATACCTGGCGCCAAAGAAGACAAAAAAAACCCGCTCCAATTTCATGGCGTCACTTCGCCGAAGCGACCGTCTTGAAATTGCAATCACCGGCATAAGCGGTGTTGTTTAGTGCGTACTTGCTGATTTATTCGATCTCGCCTGGGACTTTTTATGTTGGAAATAAATGTTGGTGTTAATTAAAATACCTTTTTTTTTTTTAAATATCTTGCAAATGTATTGGAGATTTGCTTTTCTAAGCAGAGAAAATATTAGTGGTAGTGTGCGAGCATCAATATTGGGATCACAATAAAGTAGCTTGTTCCTCCGGTTCATTAGTTCCTGACCTAATCTGATAGCGCGGCCCGCTGACTTAATTGCTTCCGGCACGAGTGAAGCGTCTCCTCCGGCAGCAGTGCAAAGAAAGAAATCTACTCCAATTAAAAAAAGTTAATTTAATTGTTGCGTGCCGAGGACGCGCACTTATCAAGTTGATCTTCCTGCGCTGCTGAAATAAAATGGACTTCCTAGCGTCGAGTGAACTGCAGCTTTGAGAAACTGCTTGGGTTGTAGCTCGTAATTGTGAAGCAAATAATTGTCAGGGGTTTTTGATTTTGGATATTATTAAATTTACTTTATCAAAATTTGGTTTACGGCATAATAATTTTTCTTTATAATAAAGAATAGCGATGTTATCGTTTGTCGAAAAAAAATGCTGTATATGTATATAGACTACAATGCAGTAAAATTGTTTTTTTACAATTAAATCAATGGCAATGGCAGGTTTCCTTCAATAAACGTAATTGTGTTATAAAATACACAATTTTTCAATATTAAAATTTCCACACAAAACAACACACGACAAATACAACCCAGCAATATTGTTTTTTACGACTCAAACAATAGCACTGCCGACTTCATTGACAGGCGGTTGTCCCTGTGGCAATGTACGAGCGAGCAAGCGTGCAGTATTCAACGAAAAGGTATAATAAAAGCGGATTACGTAATAGCAGCGATTACAAACCTGCCACGAGAACCTCTTGCGAAAACAAGCGCACCCTAGGAAAAATGTCCTAGCGCGTCCCCACTGACAACAGACTTTGCACGAAATTTTATTACAAGCATAGACCACGTCATCTCGGATATGTATGACGCGCATCGAAAATATACTGCGACCGTGCCCTGCATACTCCTGACAAACACAATGTCAGCTTTATTCGGTGAAAGCAACCAAGTATATTTTCATTTTCTTCATCCACATAATACTCTTTTTCTAGATGAAAATGAAGGGAAATGAATACGTATGTATTCGTAAAGAGAAATCAAACTAGAAATAAATATATCTTCGCAAAATGAAGGAAAAGTCGAAATTTTAATTTTAACATTTCTCTTCACATAAAATGTCAAACTATAACGTTACTTCCGATTGACGTGTATTTCGTGGATATTCGTTAGCGCAGAAGTAGCTTTCGGCCAATTCTACTGCACTAACATTTAGCTCGAGGGTTCCTAAACCCAATTGGAAGCTGTTGGGCGCAAACATAGCACATACCAGAGCCAACAGCCGGCAACAGCGGTAGGTTCAGAGTGAAGAACGAGGACGCAGATGCAGGTACACATAGAGATCCACACACACACACACACACACACACACACACACACACACACACACACACACACACACACACACACATACATACAAACATGTATACACACTGGAATCGTCGGTCGGCTTTCCTCTTTTAGCACGCGTCTGCACACATCAATGAAAGTTAACGCATAATATGATTCCGCAGCGAACCCGCCGCTAAGAGGATAATGCCGTTATATCCCTGGTGCGCCCGATAGAGCTGCGTTGCCCAGTGAATTCGAAAAAATATCTTTGTCGATTTTTTCACGCGCCGTTGCAACTTTCACGGCAAGCCGCACTCTCTCACTCGCAAACATAGCGCCGCGCACAGCCTTTTCCTACCCGTAGAAAAGCATACTCCGGGCGCACACACTTGCGCATAGATCCCTCTGATTATACACATAGTGTGCGCGCACCTTTCCACCTTTCCACCAGCTTGTGCCAGACGAGCCATGGGAGTTTAGATGGATAATCTCATGGAATAAGATCGAATCGACCCGCACACAAGCATCGACTACTTTCCGCACAACGTTGCTCCCTTGGCCTGGGTGTGCCGTGCATGTCCTACTTAGAACGCCTTTACAGCCTTTCCTAGTAGAATGAGCGTCTTACTTCGCGCAATCGAGCTCTAACTACTTTCGGAGATTTCAATGATTCTTTGATCGTTCTATTTCTAGTAGTGATTGGTACATTTTTATGCTTTCTCCTAATGTTATTCTGGTAATGTTTCGAGGTAAATGATACAAGTAATATAAGTCGATAAAATCATTTGTGGTAATAGGAACATTTTAATCGCTGTGCAGTAGATAACAATACTGTGTTATATTGTCTTTATGCTCTCTCTCTTAAAATATATGAAGCTTAGCTTAAAGAAATACTGTATAAGTAATATAACTGAGTTTCCGATCGATATTTCTCCATTAGCTTATATTATTTTTTACAAAAGCCTAGATAAAGGTTTTTAATAGAATGCGTGTGTTACTTTTAGAAATCGAGTGCCGCTGATTTCCAACTACATTGAGAGAAATCAAGAACGTTTTATTATATTTCTGTATCAGTTGTTTTTAGAAAATTGTAAAACCGCCAAATGCAAAAGTATCAATGCAATACATCGACTATTAAATTAATCGAAATATCAAGTGAAGCCCGAAATACTTGTTGCGACAGAAAGAAACCTTTTTACTCCCGTCGGGATTCTAATCTAGTACAGCTTTTTCGTCAACGAGTGAGCAAGCATGCGGTCCAATGCTTTTTGTCACCGCGTCAACTCTCGGCCACGAAGGAGCGATTGTTTTAGTTGGCAAGCGCGTCAGGATTCTTTTAGACGTTAATGCCAACAAAACGCGTCCGCAAGAGCGTCGAAAGTGTTTCTAATGACTGCACAATTGATCTCGGGCGCGCACAATGCTCAGCGGCGAGTAAAGCTCGGAGGAGCGCGGATACTCCGGCTCACAATTGGGCGGAAGTCCTCCGCGCTAAAGCCCTGTTTACATTGCTATATAGCTGCCGGGTTAGTAACCTGTACGAATAGTACGCAAGAGAACTGCTAATCTAATGTGAAGCGCGTCAGCCACTACTTGTGCTAATACTTGCACCAGCTATGTATTAATTCCCGAAATGGTTTAAGTAGACAAAGCAATACATATGTGAACAAAGCAAGCCATTACGTAAATTGCTTGGATTGTAAGTAGTGCGCGTAACATGCAACGGTTTAAGATAAGTATTCGCACGTAGTTTATTTGGAATACATTTTCTCTCGGAAGAAAAATTCTATTGCAATGCTTTTTACTTTGGAATTTAAAATATTACAGTTTAAATGCCTCTTGTTTTAGATAGTCTAGATAATTATAATAATATATTGTAATAAATATAATATAAAAGTATTCTAATTTCAATTACAGTATTCGAGTGGCTATTGCATTGCATTGTGGAGACACAGGCAGACACTCGCAGTATGACTTAAAGTGTCTGGGACGACGCTTCCTCTTGTTTCGAGCATAATGATATGGCCTCGAGCGGCCTTTCTCGCCAAGGAAAATAGAACTGTCCAATTAAAGGCGGCGTGCGCCACTGTTCAGCAGAGCGAAGTCAACCGGAGTATAAGGCCCCGTTTACATTGGTGTACCAGCTATCTTAGTAAGTTGTAGCAGTAACTTACGAGGCAGCTACTAACGCAATGCGAACCACATACGATAGTATACTTGTTTCTATACTTATACTAGTGGTGGGGAGAGGAAAGCGGTTGGTTATCCAGGCTATTCACTTGCCACTGTCCTTCTACTGTTAAGATAGTTGTATCAGTATTGTAACATCTAAAAATCAACCATTGGCCGAAGGAACTGTTGACTTTGATTTGCATACTGCTCTTGAGAAATTTGTGAAAAAATGAATTTTGAAGTAGGGCTCTGGAATTTATATCACTTCTTCCTTGATGCAAGAAAACATTCTCCACCAAATTTCAGCCCCGGAAAATGTCGGGAAGTATGGAAAAGATGGGGGAAAACCATGGAAATGAATTATTCAGGATCGGTTTTCCATGTGTTTTCGGTACAATTCCGGCATTTCTGCCACTGGTTTTATGTTTTCTATCCGTTTTGAGACTCAAACAATCGAAATATCAAGCATTCGCCAAAGTCCGAGAACTTTCGAAAAATCGAAAATTTGTGAAGGGGTACATATGGAAAAATTTGCGAAAAAATGAATTTTGAGCTAGGGCTCTGGAATTTATATCACTTCTTCCTTGATGCAAGAAAACATTCTCCACCAAATTTCAGCCCCGGAAAATGTCGGGAAGTATGGAAAAGATGGGGGAAACCATGGAAATGAATTATTCAGGATCGGTTTTCCATGTGTTTTCGGTACAATTCCGGCATTTCTGCCACTGGTTTTATGTTTTCTATCCGTTTTGAGACTCAAACAATCGAAATATCAAGCGTTCGTCAAAGTCCGAGAACCTTCGAAAAATCGAAAATTTGTGAAGGGGTACATATGGAAAAATTTGCGAAAAAATGAATTTTGAGCTAGGGCTCTGGAATTTATATCACTTCTTCCTTGATGCAAGAAAACATTCTCCACCAAATTCCAGCCCCTGAAAAGCTCAGGAAGATTGAAAAACGTGTAAGAAACCGTCCAAATTAGACAATACCTATTATTCCAGAGGGCCTTTCCGCCTGTTTTCGATATAATTCCGGCATTTCTGCGAGTGGTTTCATGTTTTCTATCCATTTTGATACTCAAACAATCGATTTATCAAACATTCGTCAAACTCCGTGAACTTGAAAAACATCGATATAAAGAAGAGTTTGGAAATGATCCTATATAATTTAAAAGGGCAAATGAATCAGCCTGCACAGGACCAGCCATAAATCATGTATTAAAGAATATTCGTCGAGTGAATCATACTTTATAAACGGGCCCTAAATCGTCATTTGTGAAAGGGGCTTAATGTGGAATCTATGAATTAGCGGGTATCCTGGGAGTTTCCGATGGCCAAGAGCGTATACCTTCCACCTGCAGTGCGCACTCCTCTTACCGCTCAGAGGATCGCACCGTCGTCGTCATATGCAAATGTTGACGTTCACTGGATATTAAGCCGTGTAAGTAGTCCTGCTCTGGTTGCTGGAGGCACCAGGTGCCCAGGACCTTTGAACTCGCAGCCCAGTCAGCCCATTTTCGCTTCTCTTTCGTCGGGATTTTTCCAGATTCAGCTTGCCAGAAATGCCCTTTGCCCAGCGACGCGCGCCAGTTCGCCCGGATTTCGAGGACCGAGCGCTTGCCCGTTCGGAGTTAACAAGCCGGAAGTTCACTCGCTAACGTATTATAAAATAGGAATATTCTGCCTTTATAACCCGATGTTGTACTGTTCGAAATAAAAGGAAGTACGATCGAGTAATGTTCCAATTGTAATGTTAACTCTGATTTGGTTTTCGATTCAACTATACTATAATTAAGCTCTTTCAGGCAAAAATGAGATGAATATACGAAATTTATATTATTAATTTTACGATTATTACTCATAGATTATTATACGAATATTTGCGCAACAACAGAACAATGGATTCCAATTTGATGTTAATTGGGTTACTCTTTCGTTAAGTTTAGATTTTTTTTATTCACTTTCCAATAATATCATGTACGATAGTATTACAATTTTTTATATAATTTAATTTAAAACATAGATTATCTGAAGTTACACATGAGTGAATATTACGAAACCCCTAAAACTAGCCAGAATTAGTACATCTACTCTCAAAACAACTGGCACTCCATTTATTTCGCTTTACTTTCCCTCCAATTTCATCAGAGCAGCAACTTTTATACCTACCAGAATTCACAACAGTGAGAAAGAACTAGCTCTTTGTTCGACTGGATTGCGCTAACTATTGCATTCGTAATAGCGGAAGGCTCGGCTGTTGTTTTTTTTTGTTCTCTCTCTCTCTCTCTCTCTCGGGAAACTGCGTTGAAATCAGGCATTGGATATTTTTCTGCGCGCAGAGCATAAAGCATAGCGAGAGGGACTCCTCCATTTACGGATTTGCGCAGAGCGCCGCGGCGGCGCTCATGGGAAATATAAAAGCGTTTCCTCGTTACGGCGGTGGTCTCATCGCGTAACAAATACGTTGTTATCCACGTTGCCGAGAGAATTAAATTTTCCACTGGTACTTGCTGTGCCGGCGGCCCCGGAGATAGCCGTACAGGAAACAGAGTGCAAACAGAGAAAGAGAGATGAAGAGAGAACGAAAGAGAGAAAGAGAGACTACTCTCCCTGGCCAGAGAACATATAGTTTTATTATCGCAAAATCAACAGTTAAATTTTAATTACAAGCTCCGCTGACGGAACGCAGTAATTTTATTATCCGCTGTGCTTGCCGTTTACTTTGAAGCGCAAATAACGCTGGCCAACTGAATGCAGGACATTTCTAACATTTTCGGAGAGTCGGAAACACTCGTGTATGTAATCAAATAGAGTTTAGCCGCTGGAAAGCACAACTCGAACGCATAGAGCATTGTGATGAATGAATAGTAATGAAAATATTCTAACTCTAGTGTATTACGTGTTCTGTCACTTCATTTTCCTGTGATTTACAAAACAATAGTCTTTATTCTTTAGTTTAATTTATTCAAAAAGTCAAGAATAATGCAGAATTGCTAGTAAAGATAATTTTTGGGGAATTTCTACAAGTATGATTAAAGTGTTAGCTACAAAAGGAAGATTATAAATTTATTTTGTAGAATATTGTTCTCTGTTTCGGATGACATTGTCGGAGTGAGAGACAATTCTTGCGATAAACGGAATTAAGAGCGGGCAGGAAAGCTTACGGGGCATTTGACCGATGCCAGCAGCCAATGCGGAAGAACATACATACGCTCGTGGTTTAGCTAGAAAAACAAATAGGAGCTAACGGTGGCCAAGTTTCCTCGTCAAGCAACTGTTCCCGATCGATCGATCACTCTTCCCGATCGAGATGACAGACTGTCCAGCCGGTACGTCGAGGAAATCAACAATTCCACTGCTACAAAATTGTTCTTTTATCCAAGAATTCTATCATTTCTCATGTAAAATGATCGAAGAAATGAATTTCTTCTGTCTTAATGAATAGTATTATAAACACATTAAGCATTTAACTGCGATGATGACGCTAAAGTTTCAAATGTTATAACAACTATAACATGATACGATAAAAAGTATACTATCAAATGCGCAGATATTCAGTGGAAGTAATGGCTAATTAAAAAGTCAATTAAATAAATCGCCCATAGCGGCAGAATTGATTTTTTTTTGCACGAGCGACAAAAAAGTTGGCTCGGCACGTTAAATGATAATTAAATAATTACATCACGCGCAAGTCAAATTATAAATGATTAAACAAATCGAAGACAGTGCTGGAATCGATTTTTTAAACACGTCTGGCAAAAAAACGTGTCGAATCAAAGTAGTTACAACATAATTCTGTTGGAACACTTTTGAAGGGAAAATGTATCATTATTCAATGCGTATTACAATGCACTCAGACTACAATGCCAGTCGGTATTATGAATGAATGGTTTGATTACACTAGGTGGGAGTACTTCAAAGTCCAAAGTGATTTTCTCGAGTTGCGGAATAGCAGTGGAGATTTGTGGCGAGCAGTTTTGCGAGTAACGTAGAATACGAAGAATGGAAGATAGAACAGAGCAAAAGCTAGGCGAACACTTGGAATTTTTCCTAGCTCCGATAAAATAATGGGTGGTGCAAAAATTCCGACTTTTTCGTCGCAAGCGTCATCGCTCGTTAAAACCTATTGCTTCCGTATGGAACAAGAGACTTTAATAGAATAGAAAAAGAAGTGGACGCCTTCCAATAAGAAACTATCACTTCTATTTCACCAACCAAAAAATCGAACGATTGATCTTATTCATGTATTAAATAAAACAAATTGTATCATTCATTTAAAGTATGCAAATTCTATACTTTAGTAAGTTTAAAATATGAGACACTTTAAAAGCCATGATACTTTTAACAAACGGTTGAATTCCGCGTCATCCTAACAAGTATAATCGTATATTTCCCTTAAACTTAAACTTAAAGTATAATTCAAAAGGTTGACAATACATTTACACAACAGTGTCACTCTTTCAAGAACAACTGTCGCACACCATTACAATCTAACCCCCCCGTTAAAACGTGACACAGCGCGTACAGTGCACACCAAGCGGAGCATATCGTACACGGTGCGAGTGTCGAGCTAGGAGGACTCGTGTTAAGAAAAATCAATAACAAGCGTGGTCTGGCATGGCATGGCGTGGCATGGCGTGGCATAGCGCGTCGTTCTCAGGTGGCCGGCTGCTATGAAGGAAAGGAAAGGAAGTCGATGTTAGCCGGCTGCTGCTGCTGCTGCTGCTACTAGCATAACCTAGCATAGCTAGTCAAAAGCGAGCGGATGCCAGATACAAATACAGTGAGGCACGAGTTGGTAAGCAGGTTCGCGCCTTAGCCAGTCGTCACAGGTTCGCCTCTTTCATACGGTTCGAGCCTTACATCTAGCAGCGAGAGATAGCCGTCGCTCCGATCGAGCGGAGTCACCTGCGGTGGCACTGTCGTGCGGCGCGCACGATCGAATTTCCGCCTTCCTCCATACTCATACTACTTGGAGACCCACACAGACACACACACACACACACACACACACACGTGTACCGCGGTACCAACGTAGAGACTTTACCGCGGCGTGTGCCTATGTATATGTGTGTTTCATGATTGGTACGAGGCGCCTGCGCCACGCCGCGCCGCGCCGCTGACGTCCACGCTCCGCGAAGGGTGAAAGGGCCAAACGCGGGCGGGCAGAGGGGGGTAGTTGGCGCTAGGGTAAAGGGTTCAAGAGGGGGGGGGGGGAGGGGGGGTAAAGACAGGGGCAATATGGCGAGATCGTAAAGAGAGGATGGCGCGTATGCGTGTAAGTTGAAGAGACGGAAGGAAGGAAGGATGTGCTTGCTGGGTGGCGAGGGCGACGAGGAGAAGGGGGAAGAGCAAGAGAAAAGGGAGTTCGAGAGGGCAGAGGCCCCGTCGAGGCGTGACTCACGCACGAGTGCTAAAAAGGAGAGCGCGCGCGCGCGCGCGCGCGTGTGTTTCAGGGGGGCTGAATGAGTAAGCATTAGTGGGAGTAATAAAGGAATCGGTGGTGTTTTCCTACCTCGTCCTCGCCGGTGGCCACCGTGTTCACCGAGTCCATACTCTGGGAGAGTGGCGCGTCCATGATGCAGGCGAGTTTGCTGGACGGTCCGGGGTTTCCGGGGGCTGCGGTTCGAGCGGGTGGCGGCGATGAATCCACCGTATCCCGTCTCGGGCGTTTTAAAGCGGGCGGCGTTATGGTTGTACCGGCGAAGACGACGGGCGCCTCCAGGACGTATCGCTGGAAGTAACTTTTCTCCTGGAGAGATTTCGGCCTTTCCGCCACCGCCTCCTCCACCACCACCACCTCCACCACCACCTCCTCCTCCTCCTCCTCCACCTCCTCCGCTGGCTCCTTCTTCCGCCTCCTCCACCGCCGCCGGCTTTCCTCTTTCCTCCCTCGTGCTTCTTCTTCTTCTTCTTCTTCTTCTTCCCCTCTCTCTTCTTCGGCCCGTTTCCTTCCTTCCTTCGTTATCTCCTCTTCTTCCTTACTTGAGCGCTACCCTCTCTCTTTCTCTTTATCTATCTTTCTCTCTCTCTCTCCCTCCCTCTCTTTCTTTCTCTTTCCTTCCGCGTCTTCTCTCTCTCTCTCTCTCCCTCTCTCTGTTTGTCTGCCCTCCGTTCGCTCTCTCCGTTCCTCCCGGCTCGCCGGTTTACGTTACTACCACTTTACTTCTTCTTCCGCTTCCTGCTTTGCTTCTCTCCTCCGCCGGCCTCCGCTTCCACCGGCTCCTGCGCCAGGCGTTGAGCGGCCCCGCGACGGCACACACACCGCTGCTGCTGCTACTGCTGCTACTGCTGCTGTTGCTCCTCTTCTCGCACTCCTCTCCTGGCACCTGTCACACACGCTGGCCGCAAAAGTGCGTGAGAAGAGCGGCGGAGACGTGGTGTCGTGGTAGTAGTCGTCGCTGCTGGCGGCGCAGGGTAAAAAAAGTGTCGTACTGCGAGCGAGAAAGCCGCGCGCGGGTGAAAGCGACCAACCTCGAGACAGGGAAAGAGAGCAAAAAAGAGAGCGAGAGAGGGAGAGAGAGAGAGAGAGAGAGAGAGGCCGAGGGCGAGCTTTACGTAGCTCCTCGGCAGTATGCGAGGGTGTGTGTATGTAGCCTGCAGGTGTTCCCACGCGTCTATTTTAGAGCAATCGATACACCGTGCCCGTGGAGGAGGGTCGAATCCAGTGAACGTGCTCTACACGGTGGTGTGGCTAGCGCGGTCGTCGCTCGGCGCTCCTTCATCTACCGGCGAGCACCAGCAGCCCATCCAACTCTACCAGGTGAGACGACCCTTTTTCTGCGACCCCCACCTTTCTTCTTTCTTTCTAGCTTTCTTTCCTTTTTTTTTCCTCCTCCTCCTTCTCCTCCTCCTCCCCCACCACCCTTCTCTCTGTTTCCTCTGCTGGTTGATCCGCGGCTGATGACGCGCGACCGATCACCGATTCCTCATCGACGATAGCCAGCCGAAAAGCACGGCTTTACAGGCGATGCCAATAATGACAGGAACACTTGGTCGTCGACGACGACGACGACGACGACGGCAGCAGCAGGGTTAGTCGACGATACTGAGGGCGCAACCTGCGCGCGAACAGGTAGCCAAAGAAGAATTGCGGGCGGATCGGATGTAAGACTCGTACTTCTCCGAGACAGAGCCAGGTGATGGTAGCGGTGGTAGTTTCACCCCGGTGGTAGAACCGGGTGAGATTAAAGGCGCGAGTCTATCGACGCGCACGGTGGACTCCGTGCCGATTGACAGGTGGTATATCCTTTTCTTAATAGAATCCAGCGGGCAGTACAAGAGAGAGAGAGAGAGAGGGAGAGAAAGAGAAAGAGAAAGAGAAAGAGAGAATGAATGGAGCCTTGTTAGACGCGTGCGTGGTCGTTTAATATCGGCGAGGTGGACGAGTGTGTTTCGTTACTCTGTTACAGCTGAGCCGCACGGCGTGAACGGCGAGAACGTGGGCCGCGATTGGAATGAACAACACACACCGCTCGGCGCAAGGATATATAATGTAATAATATTACGTAAGCACTGCGACACGTTTGGTACGCAGGTTGCCGATAGACTGACGGGCCACCAAGGAGCACGAGCGCCGTTACAGGGGGACAGAGAGAGAGAGAAAGAGAGGAAGAGAGGGGGAGGTGTGTATGTGCGAGAAGCAGCCTAGACGCAGGGAAGTAGGGAGAGCGGCGATGATAGGTAGGGGTGCGCGTACGTCGCGGCGCTCTGCGCCGTCCGCCGTTTGCCTCCGCCGCCGCCGCCGCCACCGCCACCGCCGCCGTTGCTTCGTATACCTGCGTCGACGACGAAAGGTTGCTGTCGGTGCTGGCGGCGATGGGACTCGTTCCTACGAATACAGAAGGGAAGTAGATTGGGAAAAGAGAATTGGGGTGCGGCGCGGCAGGGTATCCCCTGTCGCCCGGTGGGCTTTCGGCCGGATGAGTGGGTGTCGGCTTTGGAAGCAGGCATAAGTTAGGAGACGAGGGGGTCAAGGGGCAAGGCTCTCTCTTACTTGGAGGGGAATCACCCTCTTCTTTTATCCGCGCTTCCCTCTTTTTCAACACCACCACCCCTCACCCCTTTCGTTCTTTCTCTCTGTCGCGCTTTCGCTTCATCTTTCTCTGTCTTGGGTGGGACTGCACTTCTTTAACCCCTTTTTATGCGCGCAAACATTCCGCCTTGGAAACTCGTGGTTATCTTTTCCTATTTCGCGTGTCATTGGACTAAGAATAGTTGTCAGTAGTTTTTAGTATAAAGGTAGAAGAGTTTGTCCATTGTTTTCAGTTATATGTAATTAATAGAGGTTGTTGAGAATTAAGATTTGTGTCTTATTTTAATTAGTTTCTAATTAGTTACTAATCACTTTTGCTTGGAAATGTAAAGGGAAGTCAGTTTCTATGAAAGTCTGGAATGCGTTTTCTATTATTTCCATTGTGACAAAAGGAGGAATGAATTATGGGAATTAAGGTGATAATAGTATCGCACACATGAGGACTATGATACATGTATTCAGAGAAGGAGAATGAAACTTTGAATGAATAGCTGGTGAATACCAGAGTACTCGAGTCGAAGGGCACCGAAGCCTCCAACTCTTACAGGGCAGCTTAGTTTGGCTTACGCAGACATCTGGACTATTTTGTGGCGCAGGTGGCGTCGGTCGAACCCTTATGAGAACAGAAAAGGCACGAGCGATCCAGCCTACTTCGTTCCACACGAAAAACTCTACCATACGCTTTCCCCGTGACTAACAGGTGGACGTAGCAGCGTGCAGCTTTCCTCTGGATTAGCAGGTGGAGAATGCCGTAGCCTGATCGCAAATGATTCCAGGCTAGATCTTGAGAAACCGCTGCTTCACCGAAAGCAAGCAGGTGTACGATCCCATGACCAAGCGATTTTCAGACTGACGCCGCTGGACTACCGTCATCTTTATCTCCTTGCGAATGATCTTACAGCTCTTTAAAAACTCGGCATTCCAAAGTGGTGTTGCTGCCAAGGCTGTTTCTGAAAGCTTTTATGTCCGAAGGAAATGATATTTGTGAAAACTGGGAAAGGCTTTTCACGCTTTAAGGCGCGTTCGACGGAGAATAACGAAACGGCCCACCTGTTTAACTCATTAACTCGTAAAAGGGCAAAGTCGTGTCAAAACGTTGGTTTCGTGTCGTGACAAGTTAAGGGGAAGCCATAGTAGCCACGAAACTCTGTGCATTACTAAATTCTGAAAATCCTTGGAAAGCGGAATATTCGTGGGTGTATTAATACTGAAAAGGGGGTAAAAGCTTTCCCGTTTGTGGTAGCATTCAATAGTGCGCAAGAGCGTAGTGTCGTGCGCGAGTCGCATGTGTTCTGGTTACTAAAGTCTAGCAAAGAGAATGTTTTATTGATGAGTAATTGCTTGAATCGATTCGGAGTCCCACTGCAACGGACAACAGAGCTGGAGTACTCACGCATATGGCTTCTTTCAGTTCCATTTAAATAAAATTCTATATCAATATGATAATATTCTACCAATTGCGATTGTTTGTTTCAATATTTATACCGAGTTCTAAGAATTAATTCTATATTTCAAAAGAGTATATGGTTCAGTTGATACTAATACTCATTTTTGCAATAAGAATGCTTGCAACAATTTATTATTCTTTAAATTAAATGATGTTAACGTGCATATGGAATATCATCTACGTTTCTAGTATTTATATCATACTTTTCTATAAACGCGTCAAAATATCAATTTGTCAGCGGACAAATTTGAATGCTTTGTTCAATAATACAGGTTCTTGTAACGAAAGCAGTAAAGAGCTTGTAAAATACTAGCTGGCAGATCCGGCTTCACCTGTGTGACATTTCGTGTGCACGTTAACAATAATTTAATTTAATGAGTAAAAGGTTATAGCACTCCATATGTGATTTGAGATTTCATTTCTCATTCCTTTCGAAAGTTCCAATTACCTTTGGAACACCCTGTATGACTGATAAATATTAATAATATTAATAAACATATGGATAATAATCACGTAGAAGTTTATATAATTATAGATCTTTAAGACTCCCAACATTCATTACGATGATCCAAAGACACAGCAATCGTAATAAAAGTGGCAGAGACATCAGTTGTCTGATGTCAAACGTTGCTCTTTACATTAATAAAAATAATTAATAGACTTACGTATACATTTCATCATTCTTCATCTGCCAATAAAAGATAAACTACCAACAAACAATATTCACTACACTTTTGAAGGTTAACGCGTTACGAACGGAACCGCCTACTTGACGTTTAGTTTGGCGGCTATTTGCTGACATTCGTCCGCAAAAGGTTAGTGTTCCTAATGAGTTTTCAAATATTTCCGTCGGGAGAAACGTCACATCCGCCATGACCTGTCAGGCATTGGCGGGAAAAGGCGCACAGTGTTACCAGTATGGCATGCCAGTGAAACATGTCAGCAAAGCCACGACAAAGTTCTGTGATACACGTGTCAGTTATGTAGACTTCACTCAAGCACTACGTACCGGAAAAGTATTTCTTCTATTAATATTAGTAGTGCACAACTTTAGTGATCCAATATCTGTCAACATACGCATAAATTAGATGACAGAGGTTATTTCCACTTTACCGCCAAAACAATAACGCTGGTCGTTTTAGGTATTATTTTATTTCGTACTTTAACAATACTTGTTTAAGTGTTTCCCATTAAAGAAACGAAGATTTGCAGACGCAAGAATGGATGGAAACGACAGCGACGGGGACGCAGATCTTTTGAACGATCTTCTAGCAAACGCGGACGAAGAACCTGAAGCGAAAGAAGAAACTGAACAAGTGAAATCTTTGAAAGAACTGGGTTTCAATTTCCTGGACAGTAGTTCGAACAATGCAAAGGAAAATAAACCAACTAACAGAGAATCCAAGAGTGTAGTGCACGATGAGAATCTTGATTCTTCGGACGACGAAGACAGGCGAAATTTCGAGGAACAGAAATACTCCGAATATGGACGAGATATTAAAAGTTTATTAAATAATAGTACTGTTAAAAAAGAAGAGTCTAAACCACTCTTTAAAAATACAAGTAGTAAAGGATTTGATTTTAATGCTAGTCCTAAATCTAATTCTAAAAATGCAGCTGTTCCGGTATCAAAGGATGTATACAGTGATCCATTTTTTGGCCTGAGAATCATTAGTCCTCTGATATCCTCCGCTGAACTAAAAGGACGTATGACTGGGAAAGCAACGGTAACAATATCAAAAGTAAAGTACCATATTAGTTCTGGCAAAAGCGACAACGATTGGGTGATTGCTGGAATCGTTGTGAGCAAATCACCACCAAAAACTTCTCAAAAGGGAAGTGCATATAGTATTTGGAAGTTAACTGATTTATCAGAGGACATGAACACTGTTTGTCTGTTTATGTTCAGCAGTGCCTACAAATGTCTGTGGAAGACTACGGTTGGCACTGTCATTGGAATTCTTAATCCTAATGTAATGGAATCTAGAGAGAGTTCGGATCAAGCGACTTTATCAATTGATAACGCACAAAGAGTTATGATACTTGGGAAATCAAAAGATATGGGTAAATGTAAATCTACAAAGAAAAATGGAGACCCTTGTACATCTATTGTTAATCTCAGCCGTTGCGAGTACTGTGTATATCATGTGAAGCAAGAATACAACAAGTGTTCGAGAAGAGCAGAGCTTCAATCGAGTAGCAGCACGTTTGGCTTTTCGATAGATATGCTAAAAAAGAAAGCACAGAAACCGCAACCATCTATGAATAATATGCCAGCATTTACACCTGTCTTTGCAGTGAAGAATGAAAAAATGGCAGCTAAGGATGCCCAACGTCTGGCATTGCTTTCTGGGAGCAAAGTATTAACAGAGAAGATAAAATTCGGCACTCCCGACGACGTAAAGAAGAACAAAGCATTTAGCGTAGAATTGACCGGTCAACAGATGAAGAAAGACATAGAACGATTGAATAAATTGAGGGGTGGAAAAGCAACGGGAGATTCTCCTCAATTATCAAATTTCGCTACTTCTGTTCCTACGTTATCGAATCCCATGTGTCAAGATTCTATTCAAAATAAGACCACGAATTCGAACTCCCCTTTGTCTTTCACACCGCGCTTAGGTGCTGGTTGCGTCGGAGGTACGATAGACTTCTCGCAGCCTATAAGTAAGAAGTGTATTGACAAGGCGAAATTTAATGCACTCAAGTGGGTTCGCGAGAACGGCAAAATCAAGCGACAAAATCCTAACAAAGTACGCGCGGATAAAGAACAGATAATAGAAACCGGCAAGAAACGCGCGAGGGACGAAGAGTCTAGTGAAGAACAAGATGCAAAGAAATGTAACGGCATATCCGAGAAATTCAAGGAGATGATGGAAGTAAAATCCGCGCATACTGATCTCATCGAGAAATCCGATAAGGCCGAAGAGGATAAATACTTTAATAAATTAGAAATGAAAGAGAAAATGGAAGAGAAAATGTTGACTACCTACAAAGTCCCGTGCAAGGCTGTGCGATGCCTTATTTGCAAATATACAGCATTCTCCGCATCTGATACTTGCAAAGAGCAGAGGCATCCCTTGCGAGTGGCTGATGGTACAAAAAGGTTCTTCAAGTGCGGCGAATGCGGTAGTAGGACTGTTAGCTTGGATAGGATACCCTCGCATAGTTGTATAAAATGCAGTAGTTCGAATTGGACGAGAGCTGCGATGATGGACGAAAGAAAGACTAAAGTTGCCGTTGCCACACTATCGGTGCGTGGCGGTGAGGAAAAATTCATTGGGTCAACAATACAAGATGCCAATCTGAATCTACTGGTACCCGATAATGATTAATGTTAAATTTTTGTTATACATACGAGAACTAAATAGTGCTAATGCTGAAATTCTGATATGAAGAATGGTGGCAACTGGTTTTCAAATCTTACACACACTAATACTGTATATCTTAGAACTGTAACAAGTCCTATGACCATATGTTTATTGCCATTGTTATGAGCTAATCAATTTATTAAACATAAAAGTATGGAAAAACTCCTATGGTTATTACTACTTTATCATTTAATACTATTACAGAGCTGGCATTATTTAAAAAACAGCCTAAGTAAGCAATCTCGATTGTTTTCTAATCTATACATTCAATGGAAAATAAGTTAATTTTTTTTTTGAGGTAGAACAACGCTATAAATATGCATACAAGTCGTACGAAATCTAATCGTGTGACACGATATGCTACTATTGTTTAACTTTAGGCTTGACTTTAATCTTGGATTCTTATTGTTTTAATACATTGTACAATTTTCCCGAGGAAGTGTAAGTTTCCACCAATTTAAGTAAACTTTTGCCTGCTTGTATTTAACAGTCGAAACGCACATATAAATGTGCATCTCTAAATCCGAGTTATATAACGGTAGAAGACAGGAAAAAGTCATTGGAGCTGAGAAATATCCCTCACTATTAATCATCACGGAGTACACCATATTGCAGCTTATATTTCTAGTATTTAGAATGATTTCAGAGGCTTGAGTGAAAATTGAATTTGTCATTCAAATTTTCCATTCAATTACGCTTGTAATTCCGCAAGGATATTTTTGTTACCAAGACAATTTCCAAGCTCCAACAGCGATAATTTTGCTTGAGAAACATATATTGTATTTTCCACTCCTTATTATCTGTTTCATATTCTAATTTAGCCAGATTCTTATAATTTGTTTATACTATGACGCGGCGTAGTACTCTTCGTATATAAATTTTCAATGTTACGTGAAAAAGGGAAGATTCGAAATAATGGCTAATTCATGCAAAGCATCCTGTTTGCTTTCGAGTATGACGATTACGGAAAAGAATGATCAAAAACAGAGCTTATGTTTCTATGTTTTACAGCTACGAGTATTATAATGATTCGGAAGTAACGATAATGGCGATTCAAATTGTTATAGATTTAGAAATAATATTAGTTACATTTTGAAAGTAAGAATACAAAGTTGATTGCATGTGTCGAAACAGTGTTTTTACTAAGAATAAGTAAGAGTTAACTTTGCGAGATGACGGAGGAAACCGGTTGACCGGTTTCTTCTTCGGGACATTGATAAGTGCCCAGAAGAGTATTGTCAGTATCCTTTGCACAATATGGAATGTTATTTTCTGTACATTATTTCAATCTCCCACTTCGTCACTTGACAGAGTATCATTTCCACAAAAGGCGTGTACCGTGCTAAAACTGACACAATCTGTCGAATTTCCGTGTGTAACCAACACCATATCATACTCTCTACCGTTTAAAATTTCATGCATCCATCTTTAGGACATAGCACAAATTTAGTGTTACGCGTGTATGTAGTCATACGTACAAAACATGAGGTATTAAATTCTTACTCCGGCAACCTTCATTTAAGCGAGAACCCTACAATGATTACATCTTTGTATTGCCTTGCCAGATACGAAGTAGATTTCGCGTGAAAACTGTTTTCCTGGTGAAATGTGGGCGAACAAGATTACCGAGAATGAAATGTTCATTAGCAGATTATACAACTATGCTGATGGAGGAGATCATAGGCAAGCCATTTATCTAAGTACTTGGTGGTATTCGTCTCTCCAACTTTTAAAGGTATGACATATCTCCGTCCGGTTTTTCATTCGCTTCTTCGCCGAATTCCCTGACCTTTCCAATCTTCGGTAAGCTCTTACCTTAAAACAAAGACTACACGGCTTTTCCTACTCTCTCGCTCTGCTGAACGATATTCATCGGGTCCTTATAGAACTAGCTTGCATACTTAAAACGACCTTCCGCTAGGCAGAAGAAGTAATCGCACCAATATAGCAATAAATAACTATCTAAGACTCCTATCGAGAAAAGTGTTTATATATAAAAAGTTTAAAGAAACATTAAGCCGACATTTAACATTTCAGTGTCTTGAAGACAATACACAGATACAATACTTTAAACCACCATGTTCAGGAATTCGTTGTGCACGTACCATAAGCCGAATCTTTGCTGAACGTCCCACTTTGATGAAGCTTTCTTTTACCATGCTGTGCTTCCGCATTGTTTATGATATAGTAGTTGTGTGAGTAACCTAATTATACTATTAACAATACAGCATCTTCTTCGCAAAATCTCACAACACTCGCGAAAAAACCTTTCATCACTATACAGCGAAAATTTAGTAGTTGATACTTCACCAAAATTGCACGTTTCATACTTTTCACATTTATACATACATGTTATTGTTTATTACAAAGGCATCGGACAAGCAAGTCAAATGAACAATGTCAAAACTAACAGTTCGAAAACCGCCACAGTAACTGCCACGAAAAAAAATGTTGCGGAAAGCTGCTTTTTCCTGTAATGGAGTGCACCGCCGTAACGATCGGGAGTGGTGTTTGCCGATACACTTGCAAAGCGTCTCTTATGTACAATTATGGTGTACAAAATAGAGTCAATAGCCCAGCAACGAAGATTATGGAGAGCTCTTATGCTTATGTGTGTATCACTCGATGAGACGGAAAAGGTTATCTTCTTCTCTGGATAGAGCGCGACGCGACCTTAACTTATGTCTAAGGCAACTGTGCCGTTAAAAATTTAAGTCTATGTACAGAACTCTTTATTATTCATATGAATTTAGTATATCGGTATTGAATGTATGATACGCAAATTCATGTTTATGATAATCAGTTTATTACAACTCTTCCATGATTGTGTGTCTGAACAAATTTAACGCTACAGCCGTTCTCGTGCCATTAGAGTACTTCTTTGCGGGTTGGATCCGTGATAAGATGACGAGCATTAATTTAATACAAAACTACAACGCCTCATTTCATGTACTGTACACCTGCAGTCAGTTCTGTAGCGATTCTAAAATCCTTTGAAGTAAATCCATGTGAATAATCAAAGAATGGAATTGGGATACAAGGTAATGTCGTGTGTGATAGGCAGGCAGCAAGTTGGCTTAGTTAACTGTCACAGTCTTTAGCTTGGCTTGTTTCTCATAGACATGGATCATTGGCGCGCCGCCATTGTGCTTCTCACATTCCTCTGTATCAATTGCGAATTCCTCAAATTGTTTCAAGTTAATAGAAGTTCTTTTTTCCCATTTATGGTGATGCCGCGTTTTGCATTCTGTTTTGTAGCTTTATAGGTACGCGTTCTTCTATGTGCCTGCTTTCAGATATGGCGCATCGTAGAACATATATATTCGTTTCTTTCTCTCTGAGGCTACAAGAACCAAGTGTCTGTTGCACGGATTTAATAGTCGTCCAAATCAAAACTATCAATTTCGATGTCCTCGAGCTGCATACTTTGAAAGTCCACTTTGTACCGCAAAATACCTGCAAAATAGATAGCGAGAACACCCTTTAGTACATACAACCAGGGAATCGACTTGCGATAACTGCTTCAAAAAAAAAAGTAAAAGTCTTCTTTAACAACATGACAGCAACAATAAGTTTTTAACAAATCAAGAAAAAGAATTAAGGAAATATCTTGACCTGCATCTCGCACTTTACATAACATACAAAGTTGCTTGCGTGGTTTAAATGATCATCAACTTAGACATGCAGTTTGTAAGTGCATTTTACGCAGGACTTTTGCAATATGCTTTGAAAATGTGAACAGACTGCACAAGTGTAGTTGGAAAAACGTGGTACGCTTTAAAAGAGTGGCGAGATTGGAAAATCAGAGTATCAGAATTACTAAAACGTTCCTGAACCCGGTATATAATAAGTGTTCGCAAGACGTATAATAGTGTTGTAAATAATCGAATGTTATACATACTGTAATCGCAACTCTACAAGTCATGTACGTCGCTAAAATAATACATTTCCGTGATTCGGACGAGCATATAGAAAGTTCTAATTAAGCTGAGCTGCTCTACAATAATGTTATCAAAGGCTAGCACATCTCTAGCGTAGCACGTGTAATTGCATTATAAAAATACAGGTTTTTTGAAGGCATTAGTCTGGATAAATGAAAGTAGAGATTACATGACAGAATTACTGTTTCACTAGTGACCAAAATACGCCTAGTTAATTCGAGTACTTAACACGATTTGCTATACATTGTATAACATTCAAAGGCAAAGAAATCGAAGAAAATAAACAAGCATAGAAGTTTGTCAAGATAGCTTAACAAATAATTGATAGCGCTGCATTCTCTTGTCGCGCTAGTCAATAGAAAGCAATTACTATACCTTTCCCAATATGCGAGCTAATAAAAACAAGAGATCAATTAGTACAGATACCCTTTTGTAGAGATTTACTTAGCAAAGCTTATAATATCCACTGTAATTATTATTCTTCCTGCTCATTCAGCACCAAAGAGACAATATTCATTGTTACATTATACACGCACGAGTAAAACCATGTGCAATAATTAAAGAAAACTTTCATCACACATGTGGTTTCTTTTGGACTATTTTTTTAGTATTTTCCTTGATGCTGAAATTTAACGAATCTATCGCATTCCATGCATTACAGCAGTTGCTATGTCAAGTTGGTGTGCTGCTGAAATGTAAGCGCACGGGAAGCTCGGGTTTACACAGTATATCTAAAGTTCGTGTCACAGGAAGACTCGTTATGTTGAAAATGACTATGCTAAAAATGTTGTGCTCATTTTCAGTGTCAAACGGAGTAATACACTCTACGTAAAAGAATGACAAGAAGAAGTTGTGTATCAACTTCCATGTTTACGTTTCGAAATTTAGGGTATTTTCCCGAAATTCGAAAGTACCAGGACAATGCTGCGAAAGAAATGTATATTACATGATAGTGTGAAAAGAGAAAAATGCAGCTAATGATCCTAAACATACGAGGAAAAGTCCCAGAGTAATGTGTAGTAAATGATAAAAGAGGTAACCAGTCATTGCATAGAACTAAATCGCTAAAAAGCCGAACATGCGAAAAAGAAACTGTTACATAGAACTACTGCTTAAGAAAAAAAGAGGAAGTAGTGGCTTTTACATTATTTCGAAAATCAGATATATATACGTACAGTCACTAATAGATTCTAGTTTTAGTTTCGCTCAAAAGTTATAAATGTGCCAGCTGATGTACAGTTACAATTACGAGAAACTAATACGGGGATAATAATGAATAGAGTGCAGCGACAATCTAATTCCGAATGTCACGATATATTAGTACATATCTTCTTCGTGTAAGTTAATCGAACGAAATTTGAAAAAGGCACTGGGTGTTAAGTTTTTGTATTCCGCCGATTCGTCATATACATAATCGCGTTTGAAATGTTGAAAAATCTGCGGAGAGCCAAACGTGTGTCTAACAAATGCAGAAGTGAAAGAGTTTGCATTGGGTGTAACAAGTGTTGTAATATCGTGTAATGTAGCATGTAACAAAAGGGCGAGATGTGTTAAGAACGTAAACGAACGTAACTGTTTGTTCGAAACCAGGCAGTACTGCTTTTTTTTTTGTCGGACGACGAACAACTTCTCTTGAGAGACAAATCTACGATCGTTGTATGAGTACTAGAAATGTACATGTAAATCTAATAGTAATGAACAGATCTAACGATATAGAGAACATAAAGAATAAGTATTGAAAGTATTGAGACTCACCCTGTTCAAATACAATTTTATCCGTGTATCTCATATATATACAAGATTTTCTTTACTTTTGTTACCACCAAGAAAAACAGAAGACAGCAAAGATTTCAGGCTTTTTATTTGTGAAAAGTAAACAGTATACCTTCAGATCGTGAACTAAAAATATCTATTTCCACATTCAAACGTATTGGAAGAGACATACATATACTACAGATCTGCACAAAAGTATCGAACTAGACTATTTAGTGAGAAACCCAATGGTAGAAACTGCGAATTCGTTGGACAAATTTATCGAGCTATCGTTAGCAGTTGTATTGCAAAATTCTGCTATTAGATAACAGTGTACATTATCGAATATGTTGCTACAAGTCGAGGGAATCTATATCAAACTGTCGGGATGGTAACTTCGGAAACGACAAACCGCAACCTGTGAATGGCAGTATTCCTTCTTCCGATAGATTTATATTATATGCGTCGTATCATAAAAGCAGATCTCTCAAACAGTAAAACTCTTATTCATTAGTTCAATGAAAGCTCAACAAGCGCACTGGGACAACTTTCATTTAATGAAAAATGTCGTTGAACAGCGTCTCATAGCGGATCGTAAGTTCCATAATATTGGATTAAAAATCGTAACTCTCCATCACTCCACGCGGTAGTGAATGACTGATACGAGTTATTAATATTTGTTACGTGTATTAGTAAGAGAGCGTGTAATGCGTACTTTTGATAAATTTGTCCAGTTCTGCAAATAATATGTTCTATGATACACGAAGTGTAAACGAATGCACTCAAGACAGAGAAAGAACTACCTGGTCAACTTTGAGTATTTCACAGATGAAATTAGTAATCATCGAGGTCAACATCATCAAGAGGCTCATCAGCCTGCAGTGACTGGAAATCAACTTTGTAGCGGAGGATTCCTATGCATCAAGATATACTCCACAGTTAATATTAAATAAGTATCATTTTTCCATTATCGCCTAAACTCTATGTGGAAATCTCGTCTGTTCGAATTGAACTTTATCCTCTACGACAGTTTCGCTCTTTCACACGAATTTCGTGACACGTATTGACAGTCTCAAATAGCAGTCTACCTTTTTCTTTTAATGGGTGGTAGGCTACCGGTAATTTGAAACAACGACAACTTTCGACACCATAATTATATGCTCCCATGCAAACATATGTGATTTCCACATATGCTGCTAATCACCCCCATAAAAGGAAGTGGGGGCACCCCCAGTACCGACGAAAGTGTAATTGTAAAACCATATCTTCCTTTCTATATGACCGAGGCAAAAAATCCTTGATTCTCAACTGTGATTAAAATCGAATTGAAACGATTTAGTCACGACTCGCCGATCGAGCAAGTAAACATCGACTGTCTCTCTATCCTGATACGAAATCACGCTTAGTCATACGCTGTTAGGGTTAGCAAGAGTGTAGAGAAAATGAAGAATTACTCACCTCCGATACCGCCAAAACCTCTCACGAATTGGGAACCTTCTTGCGATTTGTCTGTAATGATTTCCAAGGTCGCACCAAAGCTCTTATAGTTGTTCGCGAGCCATTCTAGCAGTGGCTGACATTCTACGAGCTCCAATTCTACTCCGCTCTAAACAGAAAGTTTATTCATTCGTATTATTGACTGGGCTCCATTCAATTAGCCAAAATGAAAATGTAAATTCATGTGAATTATCTGTCTTTACCTCCTTGTCCGTAAAATGAGTTTTATCCTTCTCCTGTTCCGGAGTTAGATGCAACACTTTCTCCTCGGCGTTCGTATGGTTCTTTAAAACATAGCGCTGAATATCTAAGTTCTCCCAACAAATGAGGGTTTCTACGCTGCCTAACTCTAAAGCTCTTAATGTGTCTTCTACTCCAAAGCAATATTTCCCCGTGTCCTGGGAAATTTCGTCGAAGTAGCGACCTGCAAACAAAGCATATTATACACTCAACATATCTATAGTTATTATCTTTCCTTGCTACATATGAATAGTTGGCATGTACCCACCAATAAGTTTCTTTTCTTGAATAAATTTCACATTTTGTAATGACTCGGCCGCGAGTTCAATGGCCTGGTTAAATCCATTTTCACCACCGTAGGATACATCCACTAGCTTAATGACCTTCGCTTGTAGTCTCTGTCGAAAGAATATCTGATATTAAAAATCTACGACAAACAGGCAAATCGAAACGAAATCTTTTATATTTAAAATATTTCGTATTTTGTAGAGGACGTTCTCGCCATTGATAAAAACGATTTCGTACACTCATTCATGATAATAACGAGGTACGTACGGGGTCAAACATATCAGACTGACTAAGCTCCGTTTTGAAGTCAGCACTACCCGCGAGAATCAAGCCAGCTATGTTAGGCTTGTCATTAGTAATGTACAATTGAGTTGCCACTTCCGCAACTTTCCGAACATAATTGTGCCGCTTTTCCATACGCAAACGTGCGAAACGCAACGCAGATTGTCCTCCTCTACCTAGAAATAAATATCGGAATGTTTACAATGTATAAAAGTAGTACTCATGATTTCTGAACAGTTTGTACTTTTTTCATTATTCTATTACGCACCGTGCTTCTTTGGAAGGTCTACAGTAAACTTATGTAGAACTTCGCGCGTGTTCCCTTGTAGAGTGCCGAACAATGCACCATTACCATCCATGACTATGAAACCAAACTTGTTATCATCCGCCAGCAATGCTGTTAGCGCTTCAGTGTGAAACTGTAATATAGAAATTGCAGAGCAATAATGTTAGTTTAAGATACAAGGACTGTAAAGTTCTTCTCAACATCATAAAAGTAAAAATGTACCTTGTTATCACAAAGATAAAGAGAAGTATTGATAGGCTTAAACGGTTCAAAATCGATGTTCACTTTCTTTTCCTTTCCTTCTTCCGTAACAATGGTACCACAATATATTACCAGGCCATTTGGAGGCACTAAAATAAATCATAACATCCTTTCATTAATCAAAACATAACAAATCCCATCTTTCATAAATATAACTGTTTCAAATACTTTATGACAATATACTACGATGATAAACATTACAATTACCTTTAGTATATAACTTTAGCCTATGCTGTACTGATGTGATTGCACCCAAGACAGATAATCTATTTACACGAGACTTAATATTGGATGCCGTCCCAAATTCATCCGCTAACATTTTGCTTACTCTCGATATTTGGTCTTTCGGAGGTATGATTAATGAAATCATGCTAGTACCATTCCTGCAAAGAAGACAAAAATAATTATTAAGAACACAGGATAATAAACACATGTATCCTTGACTATGTTGATGCTAGGTCTTATATAAGCCTGATTGCTAGACTGCCAGGATCGGAGGTCCTGAGAGGTAGTGTCAAGATAGAAGGCTCGACCAAAGTGAAGAGTAGAGATAGTCTGAGACGTAAGCCATCGATAGCTTCCAGCAGAGTGAGTTCGATTGAATTAACACAAGGGAACTAGTTTCGAAGCGCGTACAAGCCGACTAGAGGATGACTTTGGCTCTGTTCCTTGGAACATATGTGACGAGTATAAGTCGAACAGCTGATAGTGGGAGGCGCGGCAATGTTGGAGCCGACCCACTTACCCCCTGGCCATTTCGAGGCTCTTTATGAGTTTCTTGATCTTCCAGATCTCGACATTGCGATCGGCGGAGGTTTCCTCGTTGGACATCGCTGCGTGTGGAGTCGCGTGGTCGCGGCTTACGGTGCTCCCTGTCGAGTTCAATGTCGCGCTATCACCAACGGGAGACGGAGCCTATGGGATCGGGCTACGTCCTCGGGGGGAGCCGGCTGGGTAAGTTTTCCCCTGAAAGCAACTATCGTTTACCGTCTGATCCGCTCCGATCCAGTTCGCACCGGATCACGTCAGGGAGGAGAGAACGTGCTCTCGCGACATTAACTCTTCCTCTGGCGCGCTCGCTCGCCGGAGAGCCTGCCACGACTCACTCTCCACTCACTTTTTCGACTGGTTGCCTGCTCGTTCGCGCGGAGAGAGCGCTTCCTTTCTTTAACGGCGATGCGCCTGACACAGCGGGTACCACGCGAGAGTGAACCTCGGAATGCACACGTCGGCCATGCGATGGCACAGCGAAACGTCAGTACTTCGGTGGACGTACTGCACGGTACAAAATGGGAAGCAAAAAGACTGGAGGTCTCGCTTGCCTGCAGCGCCTTGAGGCCGTTTCAAACCTCCTTCAGGCCGCTTCTCGCACACGCATGCTAGATTCGTGCTCGCATTGGCTCTCGCGTACTTCTAGCCTTATGCGCGCTACATACGCCCCCGTCATTCTCATTATCAAATATAGATAGATATAAGAAAACAGATATAGCAGATCGATCCTCAACTATATATATAATACTTTCTGTAGCCTTATTAATTAACTATACTGTAATAATTGTAAGAGTTTCCCTCCCAGTAGCAGGAAAGTCCGCAGAAAGTTTTATAACTTCAGCAGAACGATGAACAATTTGTGTATCTGATGATAGATGAAATCTCCACGTGATAAACATTTAGATAACGTTATGTATATGTACATATGTTTTAGCTAAATAGATAGTCACAACAGGTTTCTTTCTACCTTTCATGAAAATTCACTTGAAGGTTCACTGCAATCATTTGCGCCATGTGGATATGCGAACCGCGGAATGCGTGGGAGGAACTTTTATGCTGTGTTTTCATTGCTACCGAAACATATATATTCAATTATAGATTCTTTTATATCTGTATTACTTCTATTGCGCAACAATAAAGTTCAATCAAGCTATTTCAATATAAACCCCTTGCTTTTATCGTCGTCAGACAATTCGGTGTAAATATATCCTAAAGTAATTGCCACGAGGGCGAAACATTAAAGGAAGTCTTCAACTGATGACTTAATTTAAGAATTAGATTGCCATTGATAAATGTATATTTATTTGAATTTCACAGCATTTATGATATTTATAGCGATGTGTCAATCAACAATAAACCTCGTCCGTTATAATAAATATTTATTTAGATAAATTGAATCCTTAGATTATCTGCATCGAGTCATCTCGATAAGTCCAAGTTGAACAGTTTTATCGAAGTATTACTTTGGTATTACTATTTGACAGGTTTCTTTAGTATTATGCATTACGTAACACCAATAACAACTCAACACCCTATGAAACGCTGTCATTCGATTATACTTGACCACTAATGCCATTCTATATGTTAGATGAAATGCAGAAATCAAACTTTATCGAACTTGACGCAAAGTTTCGTGCACAGTGGATGCGCGAACAGCCGATATGCGCAACAAATGATGAAATCCGCTGAGTTTAGCAAACGAATGTCAGTTTAGATTAGAAGAGACGATCCTCCGTGGGTCTTGCTATTTCTCTTGCAATTTACTTCAACTTCTGAACTAATAATAACAAATCGAAATCTTCTGATTCTAACAATGCGACTGCAAGCTTACAAGAGACTAGTTTATTATGTTAAATCAACTGGAACATGTATCGTCGTCATCGGGTATGTTAAAGATCATTCTAATAATACTATATTTGAGCTATGATACAATGTTGCAATAGTAATAAATTAAATCATTATCATTTAGAACATGCTGGTTCTTCTATCAGCTGAGGCAAGCGTCACAAACTCTTCGATCAGTGATTCCAACAAATCTTCTGGATTTGGAGCGAATGCGCGCACAGTATATTTACATAGATGATCCTAGATTTAAAGGTAATATGTTTCAATAGGATTGTGCAATCCTATTTTATTTCACGAGTCTTATTTTTACAAAGGAAACCTTGAATGAAAACATTTGTAGGAAACTTTCCTTTTGTTTTAATTGTTTTCTGATTGCAGATGTATTTACGTTCCGAGAGAATAATGATCCTAATGCTTCTGCAACCGGACAAAAGAAGCCAATTACTTATATTATAATGAAATGGTGGAAGTCATTGAATCGCAATTTTGCATACAAATATCTTCACATGGCACAACATGGTGATAAAACAGAACGACTGAAAGCTATTTATGCGCTTAATTCAATGAACTATTTAAAAGGTATTACTAGTTGGAATATAAACTAAGAATTTGAACTGAGTCCTTTTGATTTGCATATAACAATCAACATAAACAAGTACATATTATTATACTTATCTATTGATTGAATATTATTTTAGATTGGCATTACAGAAGTATCGCACAAATGCTAGATGCAAGGACTGCAATCTCCCTGGCTAGAATGCCTGATGTTGATTTAAGATTCTTCTTAAAACCACCTTATTATCATGACAATCATAGTTTATATGTAGGTAGAATTTCTATAGTTACACTTTACATTTTAATTTATGGTACTAATTCTAAGTGATTTTTCAGGATGTAATAGAAAAAGTCCATTCTCTGTTATTATCACTGAGCAAACTCTGTGATAATACGCATACTTGCCTCACTCAGTTTCTTAATAAGAAGTTTGCTGATGCGCATCATGTGAGTGTTAGTTGTATGCCACAAAGTGCAAAGCAGCTTTGTGTTGATAAAATATTTTACATCGAGAATTGTAATGAGAGGTATAATTTAATAGGGAGGGTTGACTTTTGATCATGATTTGGCAACTATAGGACTGACGTCTGCACCTACGGTAATATGGGATCAAGATTTGGCATTGGCCTGTATCCAAGCATTGTGTCATCATTCTTCGTACGAGCAGTACAGTAAAGGTGTCTTTTTTCAATCAACGTAATACTCCGATCTACAAGAAAAAATCGATTGGTATTATTAAATATCTTTTTCTTGTCAGATATCATTGAATCCGGTGGTCTTAAAGTTTTAATGATGATAAAAAAGATGTTCAGTGAGAGAATCGATGTGTGCACCTTGCTTGCCAAAATAATGTCCAATATATCCTTGCACTCCGAGTACTTAAAGGATATATTCCAATCAGGTACAGTTTCTATACAAACATTCATTGATAAATATACTTCGTCGTTTTGTGTAATTCGAAATTTATTTACATTGGATTTGTATTCTTTCTTAATAATATTTAATCTAGACATTTGTTGCGGGTAGATTTAAGAAACTATAGCAGCGCCGTTCAGCGGCTGCTTTCGAAAACACAGAGGTTCCCCCATTTATATGTAATATAAATGTTATGATCAGGATGGATTGGAACATTAGTAGAATGGTCCCACAGCCCTGATATACACTTATCAGCCCCAGCAGGCCGAGCACTAGCGAATCTGGACATGGATGAAAATGATAATGTTAAATATCCAAGACGTATTTATCTTCTGCATCCTTTGCATAAAACTCGATCATCGCCGAAACTGGATGTTGTCTTTTTACACGGACTCCTTGGTGGTATTTTCGTTACTTGGCGGCAACGAGATTGTGATAAACCAGCCCTCGACGTTGTAGGTTTGTTAGTATTCTGAAAACTTATTCTTTTAATTTGCTTGCACGTGTGTTGTCCGCTTGGTTCAAGGCTTTAAGTAATTTCCCTTTGGAAGTTGAAATTAATTTCTTGTGTAACTGTGTTGCTTTATTTATGTAACTAACTATTTAGTCACGCTGTATTGTAAAGAAGAGTATAGATAGCCTTTAGTAACCTGAATAACATCATTATAGATCCTTGTATAATGACAAGTGAAATGGATACATTCCTGTCCGTAATCGATGAACATCCCCAACAGTTTGTTAAAGACCTCGCACGTGATTTGCAAATGCGAGAATGGAAGAGGTTGGGGAAAGACTTTCAAATCGTATTGGACGATTGCCCCGAAAATGCTAATTGTCAAGCTTGTGGACCGTATTTTTGTAGCGGGTAGCGTTTCACAGCTTGTACAAAGGCTGCTTTTTAGTATAAGTGATTTAATAATGTACTTGTGTGACATCGTTGATTTTTTACTAAATTCGCAGAGATGATGAGAGTGTTAAAAAATCTGAATACGACAGAGTACATAAGACTCAATGCTGGCCGAAGGACTGGTTATCGGAAGATGTACCATCGCTGAGGATCATTGGCGTGAATTATGACACGAATTTATCAATGTGGACACCTTTGTGCCCAATAGATAGTTTAAAGTACGTAAAGCAAATAAGCTTAATATTATTCTACCAAGTCTTATTTTGATTCGCGTCACTGTTACTTTATAGAAGTACTATGAAAGATAGAAGCGACGAATACATCGTCAAACTACATACAGCCGGTCTTGGAAAGCGACCGATTGTGTGGGTGTGCCATTCAATGGGAGGACTTTTAGTTAAGAGAATGCTAGTCGATGGTTCGTCGATGACTTAACAGATTTGAATTATTACGAATTTAAAGACTGTCGTTCGTCTTATTGAAACATATTACTTACAGAATGGAAGTCGGGTGATAAACGCGATATATGCAAAAATACGCGCGGGGTAATTTTTTACAGCACTCCGCACCGCGGTTCCCAAGTGGCAGTTCTTAAGCAGATGACACAAATGTTAGTTTGGCCTTCAGTGGAAGTTCAAGAGCTTCGAGAACGTATGTTAAACATATTATCGTATATTTAGATTTGTCGAAGTATTTCACATTTCCACATTCTTCATTTTATGGGTCATACTTTTTTAGAATCTCCAACTCTCTTACAACTGCATAAAGAATTTCTCGAATTGTTGAAAGTGTATCCCATAGAAATTGTCAGCTTTAGCGAAACAAAATCTACACTCGTAACAGCCCTCAAATTCCCATTTCAGTTTGTTACACCACTCTCAGCAGGTAAACATATTAAAGATATTAATGTAGGTAAATGCAAAACAAGACAGGATGTTTAAATATAAAATCACTTATAATGTTTAGATGACATTGATTAAAGCGTTTCCAGAAATTAAGCACATTGAACAATAAACTTATGCAACAGCAATTTATATCAAATTATATATCGGTCGGTATCAAGACATTACCCCGCCTCGTTTCGCATTCTCCCATATGTTTAAAATGTTTTGACAAGTACATATCGAAATACTATTCTTTAGATCCTGGTGTGGGCGAATTCTTCGAAATTCCACAGGATCATTTGCAAATCTGCAAACCTGCCAATAGGTATGTTCGTGTTTTCTGCATGTGTTGTGCGTGGGTTTTATATGATCGTTATATTTTATATTTTCACTTCTTTCTCAGGCAATCTTTCTTATACCAAAAACTCTTATCTGTGTTAAAACGGCACGTAGTAAACGAAAAGAAGACGCCGGAGCTTTCATCGATTATGGATCTCTTCCCCATTTGGACGAAATTTTCATAATTCGGTAATCCTTTCCATTAATATATTTTTTATATGGCTACGAATACACGTACGATTATTTATAAAAAGTGTTATCCAAGTTTAGCACACGTTCCTTTTTTTTATAAATGAAAGCAAATTTCCAATAAAGAATTATTATTCTTGTACTATGTCAATGATTACAACCAAGCATGAGTAACGTCACAGTCATCACATTGTGTCACTGAATATTTATTTCGTTGACTAGAATAAACAAAAAGATCTGCGAAATATACCTAAACGCAATATTATTATCCTGCACAATAACAGTATTAAGTAAATTACATACAAAATTAATCTCTGTGCTAAAGATAACCATACAGAGTACTGTACATGAGGATCCGTCGGATCCAGGATATAAAATCTTAATCTAACGAAAATCGAGTACATTTTATGTTATGATTTGTCCTAGCGTTGATGCATACATTACAATGATAAAACGGTACTTCGAGTATACTTAGCTAAGGCACTGAATAAATTAAATAATGCTAGACTGTAGAGAAATTTGCCATTTATTGCCGTCAAGTTTAGAAGTTCGTGTCGTAATCGGGATGGTGACGGCTCGACAGGTTCGTGGTGCTGTCATAGCCACCGTATTTGCTACTACCGTGTGACGCGTTGTAGTAATAGCCGTTCCATTCGGATCGCCAGCTGTCGTACAAGTTGTATTTTTTGTTATCCTGAAAAGGTTTTTCAACCAATACCTGAAGACGAATAAATGAATAGATAAGATTATCAGTTATTTTATCGGTATTATACAAGGTATCATATAAAATGGGACGATTTGGGAAAATTTTAACGGTACCGGGTACATACTTTGTTGGAGGTCGATTCGAACGATTTGTCATTCCACGATACATCGGGATCGGTCCAGATTGTGTGAACTGGTTGTTTCGAGTAGTCGCTCGACCTATGACTCGATAAGTTCTTCACGATTTCTTCGTCGTAAATCGCCGAAACTGATGGCTTCAGTTTTGATCCGTTTTGCCGGTTCACCAACTAAATATTGCAATAGTATTAGTAGGTATTACGGAATTATAACTAACTGTTTTATAAAGGTTAAACTCACGACTGAGACTCCAAATATAATAATGAAGAGCAGTCCGCCTACACCAATTACAATTACGGCAATGGCCCATTGGGGCACAAGTCTATCATCCTTCTCGATATACTGCGGTGTTGCTGCTTTCGGAATCACTGAAAAATAAATAATCAATCAGCATGCAGCAATTGTTGAATAAGTTGCAAGATTGACTTCACTTACCGACAAAGTCAGTATATTTGGGGTCAATAGTGAACTTTCCCAATTTTATGGAACCCTTGATATCAGTCTCATTCCGATTAACATTGTAGGTTTTTAAAGAGTCGTGGAAAATGACTTTCAACTCTTGAGTATTGACATTCTGTTGTAAGTTCGCGAGCTCCACGAAATAATCAACAAGAACGCTACCTTGGCTGTTGTAGGAACATTGTATCACTTTCAGGAATAAACATTTATTTCATAATAATCATGTATAAGGTTTTCTTCCTTACCTAAAGGAATCGATCCGAATTTTCTTGTACCAGTGCGCGAGTACCGCAGACTTGGAGAAGATGAAATTCATCTGCAAAAGAATAAATAACGTCCACTTCTATAAGTATTTTTCACATTAAAAAGTCAAATACCTTTAACAGTTTTTAAAAATAATTTCTACAAACCTCTTTCTCAACTTCATTGGCAAGTTGTTGCCATTCATAAGTGTTCCTATCAAGTAGTTCTGGTATCCAGGTGGCGTTGCCAATTATTCGTATTGTACCAGCCACTTCGCAGTCATCCTCGCAAATGCCAGGGGTAGTTGGTCTGGGAGTAGTTGTCGTTGTTGATGTAGTTGACGTGCTCGAGATAACACTCGTTACAGGAATCAGGGACGCATTGGCTGGTGCAACTGTTGCAGTACGTGCGGCTTCCAACAACTTCTCTATGGAAATCGGTGTCGTCGATGGGGTTGGCCAGCCGGTAAATTCAGTCGTTGCTCTACGATAAAGAATAAAGTATAAACAAATTATCGGCTAAGCAAAATGCACCGGTTTACACCGAATAAACCTTGGCATGACATTCTTAACTGACTTCGAAAAAAGCAGTTATCGTAGTTGAATCAAAAAACAGTTTTCTATAGATTTCGTTTGAGTATGAAAACGGATAGAAAACATGAAACCAGTGGCAGAAATGCTGGAATTGTATCGAAAACAGGCGGAAAAGTCCTCTGGAATAATAGGTATTGTCTAATTTGGACGGTTTCTTACACGTTTTTCAATCTTCCTGACCTTTCCAGAGGCTGGAATTTCGTGGAGAATGTTTTCTTGCATCAAGGAAGAAGTGATATAAATTCCAGAGCCCTAGCTCAAAATTCATTTTTTCGCAAATTTTTCCATATGTACCCCTTCACAAATTTTCGATTTTTCGAAGGTTCTGGGACTTGGACGAACGCTTGATTTTTCGATTGTTTGAGTATCAAAACGGATAGAAAACATAAAACCAGTGGCAGAAATGCCGGAATTGTACCGAAAACACATGGAAAACCGATCTTGAATAATTAAGTTTCGTGGTTTCTCTCATGTTTTTCATACTTCCCGACATTTCCCGGGGCTGAAATTTGGTGGGGAATGTTTTCTTGCATCAAGGAAGAAGTGACATAAATTCCAAAGCCCCAGCTCAAAATTCATTTTTTCGCAAATTTTTCCATATGTACCCCTTCACAAATTTTCGATTTTTCGAAGGTTCTGGGACTTGGACGAACGCTTGATTTTTCGATTGTTTGAGTCTCAAAACGGATAGAAAACATAAAACCAGTGGCAGAAATCCCAGAATTGTACCGAAAACACATGGGAAACCGATCCTGAATAATTCATTTTCGTGGTTTTTCCCATGTTTTCCATACTTCCCGACATTTTCCGGGGCTGAAATTTGGTGGGGAATGTTTTCTTGCATCAAGGAAGAAGTGATACAAATTCCAGAGCCCCAGCTCAAAATTCATTTTTTCGTAAATTTTTGCATATGTACCCCTTCACAAATTTTCGATTTTTCGAAAGTTCTCGGATTGTTTAATATTAACGATTGTTATTAGATAAACACTGATTGTTTTTGGTCCTACCATAACTTTTAAATGAATGATTCTTTTCATTGTCATATTTCTCACAAATAATGTATGTAGGAAGTTTATTACCTTGTAGGCCATCCCTTTTGAATCTTCAGGGTGACCGCGCCTGGTGCATCCCCACGCGGAGGCTGCGGTGTCGTGATCTTATGCACATTTTTCCGGCCGCCAGGCCTACTAGGAAAGACCAGTTTTATTCCACCCGGTTTTTTAGTGGTCGTACTCGAAGTCTCCGGAGTTTCGATCCGCATTGTACTACTTTGCACAGTAGCTTCTGTAGCTTTCGTTTCGGAACTAACATTTTTCTCCTTCTCGTCATAATCATTTGGCAGCAAAGAAGAAATATCGAATTTTGACTTAGCGAATAAATCGTGAAGGGATTTTTCAGCAGGTTTTTCTGTTATCACAACCGCACTCTTTGTTGTTGTGCTCTGCTCGCTCTTTGACGCTTGCGGTGTCGTCGGGTTGTCCTTCTTCTTGTTGTAATCGACTGGCAATAATGATGCAATATCTACCTTGGACTTGGCAAGAATGTCACTTAACAGAGAACTCTCGGTCACACTTGTGTCCTCCTTTTTCAACTTGAAACCGGGTGGTAAGAAGGCGCTTATATCTTGAACAACCGCAGTAGGCTTCGGCTTTCTGGGTAGTGCCGGGGTAGGTAAAGTACCTTTTGTTTCCGGTGCCTCGGAAGTTGTCGTGCTCTTTGACGAAGGCCACCTAACAATACATGTAGACTAAATACCAATAACAATACTACTCAAATATTCAGCAACAATGAATAAGAATTAAAAAATTTTCTATTATTCAAAGTCTCCAATGAAAATACACTTTTATAATGAGAATAACATACCTGAAACCAGTCTTCAATCCTGACGAAGAAGTAGTGCTATATCTTCCAACAAAATCCTTCGGAAGAAGTCCTTCCAAGCTATCGAAAGTGGTTTCTGCCCGAGGTTTGGTCGAAGCACTCGACTGATCAAGTCTCTTATCATTATATCGCCTTGGTACGAATTTGCTAATAACCGGTGTCTTAGCCGTAGTAGTGAATCTTCGTCGATTGGTTCGATCATTAATAACATCCAATTGCAATGTGTTTCCAGCTCTTCTAAAACCGCCAACGAGGAACCCGCTGGATAGTTCCGACTGAACTCGATCGAGTTTATCAATGATGCTTTCTGTGGATTCTGGTGGCTGCGAAGTCTTTTTCTCCAAGGAACCACTATCAATTGGTTCAACACGATCTATCACAGGGAAAGGTAGGAATCTTGCTCCAGATATGCTTCGGCTCGTTTGAACTGACGCTAATATTCGCGAGGAATCCTCGGTCGTCATTCTGGAAGGTGGTTGTTCGGTGGTTTCAGGGTGTTCGGTAGAAGAAGACGAAGGCGGAGGAATCATTTGTTCCGTTGTTGCTGGTTCCGGGGTAGTTGGGACGGAAATTGTGCCATTCACAACGCTTTTTGTTGTTACTACTGATACGATAGCTTCTCCAATTAAAATAGAAGAGTCTGCTTCATCGGAATTCAATTTCCCTGGTGGACCAAGAATCCTGAAGGTTTTCGAGCTACCTTCCATCGAAGAAGCTTCTTCTAAGTGAGTATTCGAAACAAAGTCATCGATTTCTTTTTGATCTTCGACATCCAATAGACTCTCTGAATCTTTCGATTCAGAAATAGTAGTTTCTTCCACGTGATCTTGGATCGCATCTTCATCCTGATGCGCTTTATTGCTCGCTCGTTCTTCCTCCTCTTCCTCCTCGGTATCGGGGTAATCTACTGTATCGGCTTCCTCTATAAGAATACAACAGTGTTAGTAAGCGGTTCCGAGAATCGCTGGTGTAAAACACGGGAAAGGGAAACTGTAGTCGAGTCAGCGATACTCGTCGTCACCCTTTTCACAGTCACGCTGTATTCCATAACAAGCATTATGAAACTGTACATTGCATAATACAGCACGGACAAAAAGCTGTCTAACAGTTAACTTAATTATACTTGAAAGAGTGATTTTCGAAGTTTATTGGGTGGGGCATTTGAAAGAAAGCGAGGGACAGGATATGCTTCATCGCCGAGAATAATCGATTACATAAGGATCGCCTTAGGTCTAGGATAGATTGTTCCGCGCTTGGCCTTTCCCCGAATTATCCTGTAAAGTGCTGACGCGTCTTACCTATGGCCTCGTATCTCGAACGATTGCCGTTCTCGTAATCGTCGTAATAATAATAATAGGTGTCGTATTGCTTGGTCGAGGGTTCTTCAAGGTAATCCTCATCCTGGGAAGAGTCCTCTTCCTCTTTATTCACCGATTCAACTTTATCCGTTCCACTTTCCTCATTGGTCTTATCTTTGCTGATCTCCGAGAGTTTTGCATCTTCCGCCTCGTACTCGTCCTCGTAAACCTCGCCGCCATCCTCGGCCGAATCGACCGCTTTCCTCATCTCATCTTGCTCTCGCACGATCTTGTTCTCGTGCAGAGAGTGCGAATCGGTTGGATCGTTTCCCGGAGACGAAGAGTTCTGCTCGCGCTGCTCGTACACCGAATTCGTTGGTATCAGATGGGAAAGTTCGTCCCATTCTTCAGGTGTACCTTTAATCGAGAAATGAAAGAGGAATTGTACATTGGATCGATTAATTACGATCACTTAACATTACAACTACTTTGTACAAATCCTTGGGAAACAATCATAAAAGTTTGTTAGAAACTAAAATGTACTTAATCATCTAATGCTATTGTGGATCCCATTATCTTAGCTCCTGTTTTGGAATGAACCTTTATTTGCTTTATAAATAAACTGAGTGCCAGTGAAAGTTAGCTATAAGTGCGGAGAAATTGTAGATCGACTCATTTAATCTGAAACATTTATTGGAGTAGGTAAAAATGAAAGGTGGATGTTGCAACGACGTACGTGTATGTACAGATAGGTTTCACGTTCTTATTTGGTCCGAAATTTCCGTTATGTAAACGGTAACCAATCGTGAGAGAACAGCATGGATGACCAATCAGGGAAAGTAGTATTTAGACTCTTGGCAACCACAATTAATAAGGAGAGTTGAATCGAATTTTAATATTGTCAAATTTTAAGATAGTTATGCATTGCATATTGTCAACTTTGAATTATCTGCCGTTGGTATGCAAAGTGCATCGCAACTCCTCGGAAAGCAGGCGTAAATGACATGGCTCGCTAAGCAAACGGAGCCGGTAATTAATACGCTGTGGAAACTGGGAGAATGACCGTAACGAACGAAAGTCCGCCGAGCGTCGTGCGTGATGCGCGCGGCATCACTTTTCCTAACCCCCAATTATAAAGAATTGTTCCAGTTCTTCTTCTGAGAACTCCAGCGCCCTCAGCGTGAAACTTTCCTGTTTCCTTTTCACTATACTTTCCCTTTGTTTTGTTAGACACGCCACATCAATTGTTTTCGACAGTGCCTTTCGTGTTTACTAACTGTCTTAATCCGATTTACCCCGGTGCCATTTCGTGTGCGTGTTAACAATGACTAAATTTAAAGAATAATAGATTGCTTTATTTTTGGAAGCACAATGTGTACTACAACGAATACTACGGAATAAACAAGACTCGTTTTCTTCGTAATTAAGGTAGAGTAATATGTGTTACTTGAATGCGCTAATCGCTCCAGGTTTCTTAATTCGCTTCCTGCCGCCTAGTTGTACCTGTCGTTCCTACCCGACCTGTCGTCATTAAGACTGGTTCAATTGCCTTTCACTACAGTTCCCTGCGATATCTGGGAAAACATTCTCCAGCTAGTGGCTGGATTCACCGGTTTACTGACGCAATTTGCGATAAATCAGACCGGAAGTTACGCAAAATTAATAGAAAAAGTTACGGACATCCGTGCATGTATAATATGACTGCATCTAAATATTGTTCCACGTGCGTATTCCGCCTAGCAACCTTAAGGTTAAAGAATTCGTAGATCAATCACGAACTACCATCAACTATTATAAATCTAGACTTACAATAGCGACTATTTCTGTCGTGCGATTATTAGATAACTCGGTGAAAGGAAACTCGCAGTCTTTCATAATGCAAGTGCATATTCTTGCGATCTTTACGATTAAATATACAACTGAGAATATGACAGAAATGTTGCAAGTCGCATTTAAGGTGCGTTGAAAACGTAACCAAAAATGTGATTAAAAATTGCAAGTACGCACACTTCTAAAAAACAGCTGTTTACATTTATCCGACAGAACCTAGTTTGACAGGAAGTAAATAACCGGTCGAAATCTAACGTGCAAGCGCCGCCGGGGAAAAGAAGGAGAAGTCGCGCGTGATAGGCTTGGGTAACCGACTTGCAAATAGCAGATCGCGGCCGTTCTCCTTTCGATCGTCCTTCGTCCCGATCACTACGACCACTCATGGCATACGTTCGCATGAATTCTTAACCCGACTTTGCTCGCTGTATACAGGCTTATTCATTTGCTTTTCAATCACCACTGTCAGATATATGCTACTATAACTATAGGATAAAATTATATAGTAATGTTTATTAAATAATGTGTGTGTACTTGGAATTCGTTCCAACATCTGCTACGCGGGACTACCGCACGATGGCAGCTCGGCGCTCACCAGTGCCAAAGGAATAAAAGGACCTAGTGTTCCACCGAGCGTGAAATATTTCCCATGCTTCTAATGAAAGTGCTACGCGAGAGCAGGAACGTTTATCGTGATCTACTCTGGCGGCGCTTCACGAAAAAAGGATTATAGCATCGTTAGAAAGTGCCGAGACTGCGCGTTTGCTGGCTTTATTGGCACATATCCGAGCAAATTGGTGGTCTCTCCGTTCGTATTTACTTTGCAGTGATATCACACAAATTGACCCGGTTTCCTTTGTTGTGCTCCCCTCTTTTTTAGTATTGCATATGCCAGTGGACAATTTGGCACGAGGACACTCGGTGCATATCCAAAAGTCATTTATAGGAAATGATTATCTGTCCCATGGTCTCTGATCAAGACTTTTGTCTAGGTTTTTACACTTTGAATTGTTACAAGTAGAACTACCATATCCCACATTCGTGCGGTGACCGGGTAAAGGTACGTACATATAAATGACTGGAGTGGCCTCGCGCGATTTCAGATCGATTAAAGCTAGGCAACTGCTCTCGTTAGGCGAGATTGCAAGTCGCGCGGGAGTAGGGAAATGTAGTCGGGGTTGCGGCAATATTTTGAAATAACACGTTCCGTAATTATTGTACCGTGACACTCCTTCTCTAGGCGGGAATGCCTTTGAAAGAGAGGCCGACAAACGGCTCACACAGTCGAGTATCTAAAAGCGACGTGCCATTTATACTTACAACTCATGAATGTCAGAGTTGCTCGGATTGCTATGGTTTCGACTTTCCACCCAAAGTGTTAGAAATATAATGAATATTCCCCTTTTTCAAGACTGTGCACAATGACGAAGGAGAATTAGAAGAATTCTAATATTAACCTATAATGTAAGGTAATGCTCTCCCTTAAAATACTGCGAAAATGATGTTCTGCTGCCATATTGTATTTTCACTCGCCAGTTTTCTAGTTCGTAATGAGGGTCGCCAGTGAAAACGGGATCCAAATAGGTCTCGGCTGGTCATTAAACATTCGAGCACGTCGAAGTTACACTTTCTATCTTCATACGCGCAAGGACATAGGTGTGATGGATCGCGAAGTGAGTGATTTCACGCGATCATCAAGCAATCTTAGCATCATTGCCTCTGGCATTTGGATAATGCCAGTAATGCCTTCGACGTGGAATAACGCGATCACTCTAACCTAGCTTGCCCCAATGATGAAACTATTCATTCGGGAATCGACTCCTGCTGATTTATGTAATCCTAAAGTGACTTTCTCTGTCTTTAAGACTTCGTTGTAAACGCGCCACGCTGCCGAAGAAAGCAGTCAGATTGTAAGCGATTTTTTTCGGACTTGATCGATCGATTTACTCGCTTATAAAAATGTGCTTGTAAATTTTCATAATTCATATTATTATACAACGCACTTTTGAGTCTCGACATTTTTATTCAGACCGCAGGGAAAGATGACTGTATTGAAAATAAAATAGAGAGAATTAATAAATAGGATCATAAATTAAAATATTGTCGAAACAATTAATAAATATCGACAAACATTAAACAAGTCATTTTGTCCTCGTTGCTAGTTTCAGTGTTAAAAAAAGGTGGCGTGTTCATTTATGGGTAACGCGGGAAGTGTGTACGCAGGAAAGGAAGTAGTTTGACGAATTGGCGTTCTTCTTCGTCACGGACTTTCTCCAAACTAGTAGTTGCTTTCAAGGTTAATGACTCGACTAACTCCTCGTCAAAGTGCATCAACCTGCTTTTCTAAGACCGTGAAATCTCCCATCGAGGATGCGCCACCAAGTTTTCGTGGTGGTGTAATCATGCGATGACGCGGGGAGGCTTTTGAGAAGGTGCTGCTTCATCGAAGAGATCATTTGGCCTTTCCCGGCGGCATCGCTGGCCTCGTAATCCGTCCGGTTGTGGGATTCCGGACAGCTCATCCCGTGTTACGAGTTAGAGCTACTCTCGTAACTGGAATCTTTCAGAAGGATGTCTGTCACCTTGCTTAGACTTGCTCGATCAAATGCCGTCAGTTTTTTTTCAAGGAATCTTACTCACGAGTTAGGGGTCACCTGCTTTTACTCACGTATCACTCAATGACCGAAAAGCCAGATTGTATCTACTAAGTGGCGCTTAAGAACTATCTTAAATTTTCATACACTGGAAATTCATTATGGCAACTAAAATTTTACAAGTGCTTTGAATACGAATATTAATGCAACTTCATTAATGAGGAAGAAATCAGGAAGTTAAACATTTACAATAATCGTTGTGTTTCTCAACATTATTGCTCATGATATGATACATTAGGATGCTATGTGACTCCCTGATGTTTCATGATTTCGTCCTTCCTGGTCAGCGCACTCCTCGGAATGCACAGCGTGTCTCGATAGAAATGCGAGAAAAAAGGATTACTCGATTCGGAGGGATCACATTCCCCAGATGACTCGAGAACTATTTTTGGGCAACGGGTTTCAATAACCGTTCGGTCGTTTCACTCTTCGTCTCTTAAAATTGCCGTGCGGAATTCGATATTTCTATTCCTAGGAATAGCTTTGTTGATCAATTATTTATTACTGTTATTAACTCCTTTTTCTAGACTTAATTTTCTTAAAGAAAATTTGGATTATTTATTCATGAAAGACTGCACCTGAGAATATTATTTATTCTCAGTGGAGTTGTATTCTTTATAACCAATATACATTGCATGGAGAATGCGATATCAGATCGAACGGGTGTCTGTCCGTTTAGGGAATCGCAAGGATCATCTATCATTACGTACAACAATGGCACAACCAAATTGCGTTATCGCTGAGACACTGCAACTATCGCTTGTTCTTGCAGGCACCATTGTCCTGCACTCCAGCTATTCAACTGCAATTCAGTAGGTCGCGAATTGAAAGGAGTCTCGGTGTTTGCAGACGATTGTTACGATGTGGTTAATATTCCTTAAGATTCAGATGTCCGAAAATCAGTAAAAGATTTCGGTAAGTAGTCTTATGGATCAATTTTAAAAAAAAAATAGGATCTTTGTATGTATATTATATGTATTGTGTGTTACTAATGATCATCCAGTTGATGGAACAATAAATAAATAAATGAATCAAAATACTAAGTTGAAATATTTTCATTATTCTCGTATTATTTTGGAATGCGAGATTCAAGATTTCTCTATCAACACTTTACCAGTCCGTTTCACAATTTCACGGTATTCAAAGCCCGTGAATGGCCTTATAAATATTAATACAATGAAAATTAATTCATTAAGACTCGTCTCAATGGCGTGTTTATGATTTGGTAGAATATTCATTGAGATCTTAGTTAATATTTATTATATTTATTAATATTTGTTAATATTTATCACATTTCGTGTGTATGCTAACAGGTGTTTAATTTAATTTCCTGTCCGATCCTGTTCGAATCCTTTTCCGGGACCTTGACTAAATAATGTTTAGACGGTGAAGTAAAGCTCGTTCATCACGACACCCACCTAACATCAGTCTCATTGTTAAGAGAGCGCGCGCGCGCGCGCCAGTAGTTACTACCGATCGCGTGCCAGCCCTAAAGCTCTTGGCCTCGGGATCCATAGATCATTCTTTAATGATGTGCCCGACCGGATCCAAATAAGGGACGAAAGCGATCTAAAGAATTGGATCCGCGCGAGTGAGTACCTTCAGCCTCGTAAATCTCTCTCTCTCTTTCTCTTTCTCTCTCAGCCGAGCGATCTGCAAACCCACCAGTGCACACACTCATACTCCTACCAACTCTCCTACCCATGAAACTACCCATGAAAGGCCTGCGCGCATTGTTTATTCCTGGCGCGCTCTGACGGACGGCATGCCAGATCGCGCCTCTTTTCATTCCCAAGTCCTCTGCCCCCTTTATTTATTGCTGTGCAAGTTACTTTCGAGCAGGCATAAATTATACCCACTTACGCCTTTCATAAGCAATCATTGCCGTTCGGGCAAAAGTCTCCTAGGATCGTTCCTGTCCGTCGTTTCGACCCTTCGGCTTAAGGATCCGGTGCACGTGCATATGTTAGACTTCGCTTGGAATTTATTTATGTTCTAGGTTACCAGCAAGTTATGGCACTCTTGGTATTACATGTTGGTAAGTGTATTTTAATAATGGTTCGCTTTGCAGATGGTTGGCCTTTTCAGATTTTTTTCCTTGATATATGATCAAACTGTTTACGACTTTCTAGGTATGTTTTTTCAAAACATACGCTTTAAAAAGTTTTGAAAGACATTTCTATGATTGCTAGAAAGGTATTTTAAGATCAAATTTCGAGTTTCAATTGTCTCGAACCGTCCAAAGAAATCCGAATCTTTATAAGAATTACCGGAATTAAAGTGTTACTTAAGTGCTACTTTCTGATACTTATTCCATCGATTATTAATCCAAGATATTCCAGAATCGAAAAGTACCTTGTTCGCATGGGAGCGCAGCGAAGCAGGAGGCAAGAATCAGGCAGGTCAGAAGAGCGTGCGTTCTCCGACCTCGAGAATGAATCGCACGTCCAAGCCACATTCTCTCCATCCTTGGCTTCCTATGCCAATTGCCGTCGCTTTCCTTATCACGTATTTTGTTGTTCTTATGGTAGTCTTGGCGAGATCAATTTTGCACAGAACACACTTCACGCCCGCCAGGCCTTAATGAGGCTGGGCTCAAGAGGATATTCGCATGGTAAATCCGGCACCGTTGATGGTGCAGGGCGTCGCTCGAATTGCCCGCCGATGATTATCGCGAGGCTCGGTCGTAGCACATCATCAATGACACCAAGGAAAGACACGTTCGCGAGCGCGGCGCGCTTCTGACTGGCTGCCGAGTCCCGCTGCTACCTGGATTCTGATTCTGCACCCACCTGGTTTACCTTCCATCCTCTCTTCGGGGAGCCCCACTATCTCCGCGCGCAACGCCACGCCGCACCGCTACACCTCCGGCTTTCATAGAATCTCAGGTTCCCTTCGTGGGACCCCATCGTTCCCTGCGGCACTACGTAATCGACAGTAATTTCAATCTAGTTTCGCCGCGCCAAAAGTGTACACATTAGTGTATTTTATATAATTATAGTCTAAAACAATAGTCACCCCTTGTATCGAAAGGGTTAATAAAGTATAAAGCGTAAGAATTATAGATGACACATAGAATTATTTTGGTACTCGCAAATGCAACTTATCCAGAAGAAATCTACTGGAAGTTAGGAGTGATGAAAAAAACTATATTTGTAAGAATCAAAGATTATAAAAGAAGAAACCCTGTTGCGAGGTGCGAATCTTTTGGCAGTTTCAAAAACTGGTGGTGGTAAACTTGTTGCCAGGATCGAGGCAAACAAAGAGACTACCCTACCTTCGAAAGGGTTTTTCCGCCATAACCTCAGAACGAAGCTAACCTTCAACCAGTACGGTCTCTCGAGTAGCCTTTTGTGTATCGCAGTTGCATTCCTGTTGTCTTATTTCTGAATAAACCAGTTTATTTGAAATAACTAAACTACCAAGATTAGTCCCTGGAATCCAGTGCTGCGAGTCGCGTAGGAGCACGTTAACTCACGCTAGAATACCTTTTCTATTGGCTACTCGGATAGCTAACGCATGTTGGTTGGTACTCAATGGAAAAAGATCGGGTATCGAGCGAGGACCACGTGCGACTGGGAACGAAAAGTAAAAGTGAACGACGCTTCTCTCCAAAAAAACGAGTGAAAGTCGGCCTCAACCGTGCAAGGTCTTCCAGCTGTCTTCGCACGGACCTTAATAATAGATCAGAGCGCACTTCATTTGCTATCTAACTCGGGCGGGGTTGTGCGTGCTGCTGAAATCTGTTTTAACCCTTTGACGACGACGAAGTCTAAGAACGAAATACGAATTGCTAATTTCAGCCGACGAGATTTCAGCTAGAAATAGATATGGCAATACACTTCTGTAGTACAGGACTTCTAAAACGCCTGAAGGTTTCCACAGTAAAGAGAAGGTTAATTACATTTTCATGTAAAGTACGTTTGCAGCTTTGACGTTAGCATTAAAGTGCTACAGTTCGAACTTGTAACAAAAGCATTGAGCGAATTCACAACTTAAAGATACTCTTTAATACGAAGCTCGTAACTGGCGTTGGCTCAATGCTCTTCTTACGAGTTTGATGTATAGTATTTCAATGCTATAGCGTCGCAGCTCTGAAACAGATAGTTTAGTAGAAGAATGGTACGTGTCGCCTGGACAACGCTCAAAGCTAGCATTGCATGAATTCGCACCTTTCGGTGAGTTGGCTGCTTGGAGCGACGTGCGCGCAGGATCCAGACACTGTTCTAGACTTGTGTCACTGGCCGAAGCTAGAAAGCAAAATCCGACTTTCACTTGGTGGCGAGGCGCGCGAGCGCGAACCTCGTGAGGCGAGCCTGGCACGCCGAGGCCATCGGGATATATCCTTTCCTCTTTTTTCACCGGCGCACACCTCTCACTTGGTCCTGTGATGTCTTTCCGTCGAGAGGGAGCCGGACGCCGTTTCTGTTTACGCGAAGGCAAAGCGCTCATTAGCCTGCGTTTCGTCGATCACCTTCGCCATTGGTGGAGAAGTGAAAACCAGCAGCTTTTGACAAGTTTTTTCACTTCCCGCTTTTAACAATATTTTTCTACAATTTTTACATTCAATGATTTTCAAGTTTTTAACTTTTAATTTTTTTTCACGATTTTTTACTTTTAATTTGTGCTTAGTTTTTGTATCATGTTTTTGAACAGTAATTTGCCATTATGACGTGCTAGTTTGATTTCAATATGTTTTGTCTATGTTGTGTATGTGTTTATGTAGTTAAAAACGTGCGATCTTTAAGTAAATTAAGAGAGTATTTTCAAGGTAAACCTCCTGTCTTTATTGCGCGCTACTAGTAACTTTACGAATATCCGGTTTCTTGCAGATCCTTTCGTATCGGGAAACAACCGTAGCAGGACTGATCCTTTGTTCCCTAATTTTGAAAGTATCAGTCCGTTGTACACTGTTAAAGAAACTACAGCTGCGCGCCACTGGGCCTCCCCCTCTTCATTTTTCGTTGTTTCACGCAGGTGCATTGAACTCTTTCACCCGACACTCCATTTCCTTGATCCTCCGGCTAACTTGAAATTTCTATAATTTCGAAAACAGAAGACACATATCTTAATTTTACATCTCCCCCCGAATTGCCCTCCAATCTGTTTGCGAAATCTTTCGAGATCCTCGTAAAATTTGTACAGGTTTCGATCGATGGAAATTAAATGTATCATAACAGCTCTGTTTGGCCAGGTTCGATTAGTTTTTCGAGACACGAAAGAATGTTTTTCAATTCCATTGGAACGCCTTCGCAGACGTCTGATTGGCAGCGATCAACACGCCAACTGACAATTACAGGATTTCGTGGATATTTTCCTTGACATTAACATTGTATCATTCTTTCAATTTCTGAATCAGAGGATATTTTCAAGATATCCCTTTGGACAATAATAAAAAATGACGCGATCTAGCTGAGTATCTGTGCAACGGTGCGCCATTTGTTATTTCTGGATAGGATTTCAAAGAATGCGGTTCAAGAGTGTCATAATACGGCGGAGCAGCGCGCGGGCGCGCGCGTCCTTCGCGGAGACCTTCGTAAGTATTTTTTCGTAGTCGATTTTACCCCGGGGACACGCACGTTCGTTAACCCTTGCCGGTTCCAGGATGACCTTTGTGGTAGCTGCGGTACCATCGAATCCAAACTGACTCACATCCGGCTCGATCAGCCACTGAGAATGAACTTGAAAGGAAAAAGACGAGCAAGGTCGAATCAGCTCTAGAGAAAGCAATACCGTGATGCAATTGACGTGACGATCATCCTCTAATGGCACTTGAGTGGCTAGTACAAGGGCATACACTTCCACTATTAGGAACAACTGATCGCTTTCTATCTTACCACTTTCGAGAGTATACACATTATAAACATGCATACATTATTATTAAAGAATAGTTGCAACAAAGATTCCTGTAATAATGTATTATTTTTTAAATTAAATTAATGTTATTTAAAATATATTGATAGAATAATTAATGTTTTCATTATAATACAATATAAATAGTATAATTCTCGTGGATATTAATATTAAACGTAAGAAAATCTGGCAATGTACTATCATGATTTCGAATATATTATTGCATTCTTTGAGCTCAGCGGCGATTAATAGTATTTCTTTCTCATGGGCGCTCGCACGCCTGGATTAAGAGGCACGCCAGTTCTCACGGCGATTCTCGCTCGATTTCAGCTTACGTAATAATCTCAAAGTGAGCGCATGGCCTGTAGGGCTGTCACTATACGGTTAACTCGCCAATTTATATTCTTACCGAGTTAGCAGGAAGTGCATTGCACCGGTACCGATCGTAACGGTAACGAGGGGGATTTGTATACGATATAGTATATACAGAAGCTCATCTCTTATCCGAATCACGTTATCCAAATTTTCTACCATTCGAAAATTCCGTTATATCATTCGTATGATTTTTCTTGAAATATGTTGATTAGTATCAAGGAACAGCATACACATAATATATATAATATCGATTAAAATAGAAATTATACTCTTTTATATATTATTTCTATAGCTTCGAATAATGCGATTCGAGTGACTCACCTGGCTTGGAAAACCACTTGTCAGGTATACGGGGGTGAATATAGGTTAATTATAAATTATGTGGCGATATTATGCACGAATGTGGGCGGTATGTTATTAGACTTAGATTATGAAGTCATAGAAATTCTTGGAGTGCGTGTGAAGTCACAGTCTAAGGATACCTCCTCCCATGTATTGGGTTTTTGTTAGAATGTTCGAAATATTTTCGAAATTCCGAATCAATTTTCGACTATAAGCCGGTACTTGCCGCAGTACCTGCTTATAACCTGCGATAAAGTTAAAAACGCAGTCGAGACTCCTCGGCTCAGCAAAACGTACTTTATTTTTATATACTTCTTCATATTTATTATATTATTTTTATATTAACTCATACCTATTTTCTCTGTGTCAGGTACTATTGCTAGTGGGCTAATGGGGAGACCATACTGCAGTAGGGGAATGGCCTGCTACTGCATTCGCTGCCAACTGTTCCCAACCTAACACATGTTACATAAAAGTAAGGGCCGTTTTCAATTTTTCAGTATGCCAGCGTGCGATTTAATTCAAGATTCAAACAAAACTTTTAAAAATGTGCTGTATATAATTCGTTATATTCAACATTTTGATATATTTCTCCAGTGGGGATATAATTAATAAGATTAGTGTATTAGAGATAAAGTAATTTATTATTTTGTTTAGCAAATATGTGAGGAATCGGTGGAAACATTAAAACACTCACTCCCAGTTCAGATTATATTTTATTTTCATAACATGTCAATATACTTGCATTTAATCTGACACTTGGAGGATGTTCGAAAGGTGATTACGAAGTATGGGGAATACAAAAGCTAACAGTGGAAACCTAATCTTTTAAAATATTGGGAATAATAATTGTATGTTATATATTCTTTTTTAATGCACTATGATTAACCATTCATTCAGTATTTTAATACACAACATTAAATTGCAATTTTATAAATTCACATGGTTCTACTTAGACGGGTATTTGGGGCTAGTTACTCCCGCTATTCCTAGGGGAGAGTTTTCATACATGATATTCACAGTGCTATTACATATGTAACAAACTCTGACGGAATATGTATAAAATCGTGACTTCACATGCAGGTGAGATGTTATTCGCAATAATGATTACGTCCCTTTTTCATGTACTCCAACAAATAGTAATATTTTTATACTATAGTATCTTTACAGTGACACACACGCATTCCTAGCTGTGTAGAAGTGGCGTTAGTTCTCTTCAATCCTATAATAACAGGTAATCCCTTATCTTGCGTGTAAAGTACTTCAATTCATCTACAACTATAAATTTAATAACTGACTCGTTATTTGGACATTGCATATGTACGACATTTTGATGCTGATCTCTTCTTAGCTGAAAGACGAATGAAATATTTTAGAGAAACTTTAATTTATAATCCTATAGATTAATTATGGGTTGTAAGAATTACTTTGTAGTTGGTCTCCTAGAGGGCTCAGATGCTGTGGGCGGTGGAGGCGGACCTCTGCGCGCCAGTTCCTCTAAGTAGCCCATTAACAACCGCGTACGTTCGGCGGCTGCAGCTTCGAGAACAAGGAATCTTCGGTCTTTTCTTAAAATTTCTTCGATTTCTGGTAAATGCGCACTGTTATCTTGCACCTTTTTATACGTTTTGTCCGTAATAAGTTTCGTCTCCTAAGCATAAAAGAAACAGTTTTATAGTTGAAAGTATTAATGAAAGATGTACGTATATGTAATGCAAATTTCCTGTTTTTTTCAATTTTACCTGTAAAAGTTCTCTAAAGTCAGCCTTTGCAGCAACCAATTTGTCCTTAATATATTCTTTGAATTCTTTCTCGCATTTCTGGAATAGAACAATATTCTAGGATTATTTGTTATCCCTGCTAATATAACGAAAAGTTTCCAAAGGAATGTGAATGTGAGCTATACGTCATTAGAGAATATTTGTAAGAATATTTAAGATAACTGATAAGAAGCTCACCCGATCACTAGATGAGAACTTGATATATCTCGGGTCGTCCTTCAATAACTTCTTAATGTCTCTCCAAGAGGCCGTCAATTCAGTTGATGCTCCTACTTCATCAAGCAATTCTCGAAATTTGTCTCGTTTCTTGCGTCCAAGCTGCTCAATGTGCTCGTTAAATAATCTTTCTTTTTCTTCCCGATCTAAACTTTCTGCTAATTCCCACCTATGATCCTTCCTTAATTGTCGTTTCGCTTCTCGCCACGCAAGATCGCCGTTTCTTACCTATTTGTGGAAAAGAAAACACAATCGTACTTGATTACTGTGATTTCATCAAATGTTAGTAATACCGGTAAAATAAAAAGAACTATAAGTTCACTTGCCTTGGATTGACACTGTGATATAATATTTTTCATATAATATTTAATATAATCAATAGTGAAGAAGTTGCAGTTCTTTTTATTTTCACAGTCTTACTTCAGCAACACTTTTGAACTTCGGTGAATGTAGATTAAATACTGACCAAATCAGCAAGCAGAGCACTAAAATGCTGCACTGCTTCAGTATGACGATGATGTTGCCTTTCCTTGTCTCGATCCCGCAGATGTGTAGCAAGTGTTCTTTGCACTTCTCGCTCTCGTTCCCGAAGGCTAACTTCAGCTCTTCTTTCCCGTTCTCGCTTTTGCTTCTCACGATCTTCTTCTGAGTCGGAATGATCCTCCGGTTCATCCTGCGTCAAGAAAGTACTTATATTATAAGAAGAATCTGACGAGTATGAGAGTGGGTGTAGGCGCGTAATCGGTACTTACGTCGTTCTCTCTTTTTGTGCACTTTTCATCGCTCTCCTCGATCTCGCCGCTTTCCTTTTCGGATACCGAGTCCTTCTTCTCTTTGCCATTTTCTTCGACTGGCGCCTCGCTTTTGCGTTGTTTCTTTTCTTTCGCGACGTCCTTTTCGGTTCGGTCCCTAGAGGATTTGTCCTTGTACTTATCAGAATCCTTTTTGTCCCTATCTTTCTTCTCAGTCTTGTGGTGGTCTTTATCCCTATGCCGGTGGTCTTTGTCTTTGTCCTTCTCTTTCTTTCTCTCCTCTTTTAGCATACGTACATAATCCCTAAACCAATCTTCTCTCGTGCTCGCCGACTCTACCACTCTGTAGCGCCAGTCGGACTCCAACTTTTTCTTACAATCGCTCCAGTGCGAATGCCTGTCGATGTCTTTGTGCTCGCGTAGCATCGCTATGAATTCCTTTTTAACCTGAAACGCATTCATTATAACAGCTTTCATCGCTGAAGAACAATTACTGCTTGCTTACGCGCTAGTTTACAATTGTATCTTAATATTGAATCTCTCTTGGCTCATTTCTTTTATTATCATGCACGCTTAATAATCTTTCCAACAAATGATTACACGTTCAGCCACATTACAATCACTTTTTATAGAGTTTAGGCAATGATTTGCAATGTGGATCAAACTATTTCAACTTGCAAACCTTTTTATTGGTTTTCAAACTATATTTCGTTAGGGGTAGTAGAAATAGTCATTCGTGTTCGTTCGTGTCGGGAGGTATCACAACGTTAAGGGCTCTACTTGTTGGAATTTTTTAACGAAATAAGCTGGTCTTTTGGCTGAAAAAAATTATACTCATTATTGCTGTAAAAGTGATTAGTATGTACCGGATCATCATTAAACACTAAATCAGAAATCTCTTATGTTATGATTATGCTCTCATACAATTGATAATGCACAAAGAAAAAAATATACTGTTTAGTGATGAGACGGTACGTGAAATTAATGAATTTTTAACCGCTGCCCTTGCTGAAAAGGAAAAATCTGTTAGTATATTATCACCCGACAGCGATGATACCAAAAACTTTTAGCCGTTCAAATTACGAAACGAGGTATCTGCTTTCCCATTTTGAATACGCTCCCACACTTCAGTATAAAACGATACTAAATTTTGTTCCATTCTTATCGATCCAAGTCCATATTGCACTACAAATACCGACCGCAAATACCGATCACAAAATGTGCATGTGATAGGGCTGCTAAACAAAATGAGAAGAGAGGCCGAAAATGGGCCCTGACTTTTCCCTTTTGCAAAATCTTGCGTGTACGTTACCTTCGAACGCTTTATCGATATACGAATAATCGTAAACTCTTTTGAAGCTAGCAAGTGGTACTAATTTGTCAATTCCACATATCGAGGGTTCCTCGTTGCTCTCTAGCTTAATAAAATCGATATGTCTTTGATACATCTCCCATTGCGTAATTTGTGAACGACCTAAAATTGTAACGTGACAGTAAAACTTTGAGATCGCAAGTTTGACGCAAACCTCATTCTTTCATAAAGAAATGATAGCTAGTTCAGTTCCTGGCACAATATTGATTTTCTAGTTACTTAGAGTTATGTATAGATGTTATCCGGATCCTAATCCTGCATGTTCTAAAATACTCAGAGACTTGTGCCATAATTGTTGGAATAACTCTCATATAATTACGCTTGCATCGTCCATTTGTAGTGTTCCAACTACAAAAGCAGCCAAGGTTCTCAACTCTAAGCCCGATTTCTTGGTAGAAGCACACTCATTCCAATGCTCTAAGTTATTCTATGCCTCTCGCATTAATCATCTATTTGATCGTTTCCCATTTTCTGTCCCTTTTTCAACAATTTCTGACAATTTCAATCGTTCTCCTAAATATATGTGCACAAATGAATGTCTACACCTTAATCAAAACTTTTGATTTCGTAACTACTAAATTACATTTCGTTCTTCGAATTTCATGTACAATGGATTGACATAAGAACAATCTCCAATCGAAACAGAAGTATCACAAGGCATTTAACGTGGCGATTCAATATCTCTTGATATTTAATTTCCTAAATTTAGCTACATTGACATTTTCAATAATACTCTTCAAAAATTTAACTGTCCGCACTCCTGCGAATTCATGCGGATTGTTGATACAAAGATGCACGATTTCGCATTGTTCTTATATTGATACATTGCCAGTAGAGCTATTGGTAGCATAAGAGTAAGCAAGGATAACTTTGTTCCTCAAGAAACGGAATGAGATTTCTAGCATGTCCCAAATTAGTATGGGGCTCTATCGCCCCACAACAATAAAATCACTGATGCAATTGCTTTGAAATTGGTTTTGACTCTGGGGAAAAGTTAATCTTTTGAAGTAACGAGGATTACGAGTAATATACAAATACCGAGTTCGTTCATTCTCATGACTCTGCTTTGGAGTAAAGAATGCGGCGCGCGAGGGTGTGCCAACTGTGCCACGCAGTGTAGGTGGGGATGGTAGATGACATCATCCATGCCACCAACCAGCTTCAGAACCAAGCCACTCCACATACGGAACCTGTCCTGCCTGCCTCCTGACTGAAGTGGAGAGTTCAGAACACATAAGTACATAAGGAACCGTCACATACTAAGATTTTATTCTCTACATCTCCCATCTTACAGCTACAAAACTTGTCTCTATCGAGCAAATCTACAGGAGTAGAGATTTTACAGAGAAACTTCTCCTCGTATGTGTTCTTCAGCCGTTAATTTAGGTATTCATATTGCAAAATTCTTACAAGTGGAACAAAATAATAACATACCTATGGAGCCTGAAAGAATGATCAATTATCGCTGAAAGTACAAGAATTTATTAAAGATAACCTAGAGCAACCTTTCCTAGTTTAGAATAAATAATTTATAGTTATTTGTTAGTCGTTCGTTTCATAACTATATGTAACTTCATCCGATTCAGTAGTTTCATTAAACGGTAATGATAATGACTTTTATCGTGGAACGACGGGTAAATATATATATTTGTATATATATTTAGGATGTTTCATGAGCGTGGATAGAGGAGAAATGTGATGGGTGCGTAATATGAGTTTTTTTCGTAAAAATTTGTACTGAACACGGAGAATCGAGGTGTACAATGTCTAAGTAGGTGTTCTACGTGCTGTCAATTACAATTGTCGCGTTACACCTCAATACTCCCAAGTTCCATTATTTTTCACTTATAATACTGAATACTATGCATTTACAAAATCTCAATCCCGTAAATATGGTAGTAATCCTGGAAAGAAATCTGAAAACTGCAAAATCAATATCTTTAAATGAAATAAACATACCTGTTCACGCTTCGCTGTTTTTTCCTCTTTTTCCCGCTTTCGTACTTCCAGTAGATATTCGTTGAAAAGGCTCTCCCGTTCGCGCATCTTTTCTACATTCTTAAACCGTTCATCGCGTCCATGCTTTTGCGCAAAATCGCTAAATGATGACCTGCGTGACAAAGGAACATAGTGTTTCAGACACAACAACGATTGTTTCATGTATACTATATGGATGAGCCTTGCACGTGTTACTGCAACAATTTAATGTAACAATTGCTGATACTAACTTTCCATGAAGGCTGGCTTCTTCTAGAAGCTTCTGGAACTGCTCCTTGCGTTCCTTCATCTTGTTCCGTTTCTCTCGTCTCTCTTCTTCAGCACGCTCCTTGACATATTTTTCAAAAACCTGTTTCCTCTCCTTTGAAGTCAACAATAAGTACCGGGGGTCGAATACGATTTTATGAAGCTCCTTTTCCCAAGTACTAAACGCGGATACCTATGATAATGCCAAAAATCATATTTACAATGTGTATGGGACCCTTTACTGTACGAATACTTTTCTCCCTAAGGATAATAAAATACTTACTTCTTTCTCAGCAAGCATGTCTCTGAATGATTTGATCCGTGTTTCTAAAGGTACGATGGCGCGTTCCCTCGCCGCACGAACCTCTGCTTCTATCGCTGCTTCCTTTCCTATATCAATTGTTTTTTTACCGTCCTTTTCTTCATCATCCTTCGCCGCTGAACCTTTGAGCGTGTCTTTATCCAGAAAATTATAATATCATAAGTATTCTTGTTATAGTTGTATTCCTTAAATCTATTGTACCATACCTTTAGAATCCTCCTGTTTTAACTTCTTAGCTGGTGTAGGCTGATCATCGTCACTGCTTTCACTACTTTCCTCTGCCGGGCGAGGCGTCTTCGTCGCGGGAACTGCGTCTGGAGGATTAGATACCATTTTATCAACATCCTGGCGTCCTATGAGGTCATCTGGTCTCTCCCACACAGAAATTCTCGATGAAGGGTTGTAGAAGAAGACACGGCCATCTCCTGTCCAGACGACACACCTAACACAAAATACCAATTTCGATGTAAATGACTATTATTATTCGTTAAACATTGACTAACTAACCATGGCGTTCCTGGGACAGGTGTGCTTGAGACAGGTCTAGATTTATCTTGGGGTTTAGCAGCTTCTTTCGGCGCTGTTTCTTCTTTTTTCGGCTTATTACTATCAGCATCTTTTGTACTATCTTTGGTTTCATGGCTTCCGTCCGCTGATTTCTCTTGTTTCGTAGGTTCTGTTGCCGTTGCATTACTGCTGGCGGTAGGTGCTGTTACAGAAGCGGTCGCAGGAGGCACTGTATTTTCCTCAGCTTTCTGTCTTAGTGCCAATTTTGCACCTATAACAGAATGAAAGCCATTATTTACTAATCGTCTTCGACAAGGACTTTAGCGAACTGAAACGTGTGTATCGGATAACATACTTTCGAGATCCTTTAATGGTTGAGGCTTCTCCCAAACAGATTCCCCAGCTTTACTATTATAATAGTATAATCTGCCATCGGGAGCGCGGTGTTCTGTCCAAACCAAAGCGGCCGCAACCAAATCGGAATCCAATTGCGCCAAAATTGCAGGATCCTCCGTTGGAGCCTGTGGTGTCATTACACCGTGTGGCATTTGAGGCATACCTATAACAATACAGAATTATAGATATTGCTGATACTGAAAAGTTTAATAAAACTTTGGAGTGTATACGCACCCCAATTCGCTTGTGGCGGCCCATATCCACCAAACGGTTGAAATCCAGGCGGTGGCATTCCAAATGGTGCTGCGCCGAATTGGGTCGCGATAGGACCACCAAATTGATTCGGTATTCGATGTTGCATGGGTATCATATTCGGAGGTGGTTGCATCATGTTTGTATTCACAGATGGTGTGTTCATATTCGGTGCATTGCTGACTGCAACGGGTGCAGCACCTAGCAAACCATTTAATACTTTTGCATACGAGTCATATGATTTGTTACATTATATTCAGTTGCTAATTTACTTGTTGAAGAATATTACCATTTGCTTGATTTCCATCTGGGGCTTGAACACTGACATCTGGACTTTCTCCAAGTGTAGGGGGAGGACCAGTACCTGGTGGCGCTGTGCTCATCTGATTCATGGATTCCCCGGAGTTATTTGGTTGTTGTTCACCACCTTGGGAAAGTCGATTCTCAGACATTTGTGCCGGTGTTGTCGTTGTTGATGTGGGAGTAGCAGTCGCTGCTGTTTGTTTTGAAGCCCCGTGCACTAACTGTTCGAGCTATTATAGAAATGAATTAGTTGTGTCACTGTTATTCTCTGATTGTATTTCACTTGTACAGGGTGTTTCATAAATGGTAGTGGTTATTTTAATGTCATTTATGAAACATCCTATGCATTGCCAGCATCTCTCACACACCTGGTCTTGCACCATGACCTTAACATTTGGTCCCTCTGGTTTTGTCCATGTCGTTTCCCTTGAACGTATGTTATAGAAGTACGATTTGCCATCTGGAGTTTTCGTCTCAACCCAAACCTCACCATTGAGATCTAAACCTGGAATGTTTGCTGGCTGCTGTGCCTGTTGCTGTGAAGATTGCTGTTGACCTGGAATCTACATCACAGTTCCAACCTGATTAGATATTCCAGACATAGTAATCCTAAACAATCAGATCTCGCTAAACCCTTTTAAAGAAGAGCTTACGCTATTCATATTCGGAGGTCCCATTCCAGGAGGTGGACCATAAGGTCCTGGTCCGGTTCCGATCGGACCGTTCATCATATGTGGCGGTGGCTAATAGCACAGAAAATGTAATACAAACCTAACTGGTTGAGTTTTGCCACAATAGAGAACATCTAAATAGTAGAAAGTATCCGGTTTACCATTCCTGGAGGTCCCATGAGGTTCGGTGGTCCCATCAGGTTAGGTGGCCCCATAGGTCCCCAACTCGGATCAAACGGTGGTGGTCCACGAAAGCGGGGTCCGGCTGGTCCTGGCGGACAATTAGGCCTGGGTGGTCCCTCGAAGGGAAAGCCATTGTTCGCTCCTCTAAACATTGGTCCACGTGGTCCGAATCCTCTTCCTCTAAACCTTGGAGGCCCACCTCTCATGGGGAAATCAAACCCACCTCTGCCACGACCCCTTAAATTATTGTTATATATTGTGACCATTTACTTCTCTCACTTCTATACGTCTCAATCATTTACCCAAGTATACGCAGCTTTCTTCTTACTATAACAATCTAATTCCTCCTCGAGTGCCAAGAACGTCAACAAAGTTCTCTCGATTCGAAAGTTCGGTTACACGCACTTACGAGAGTGCCTCGGTAACAGTTTCAGAGGAAAAAACGTAGCATTACCTTCAAAGAAATGAATGCTGTGGCGTGGAGAATTTGATGCGCATCACATCGTGATTAAGAAACACGGAGTTAAGCAGTACTCGAAGTAACTAAAATTGAGCGGTAGCAATCGCTCAGGCAGTCATGGGCAAATCATTTGGTCGTAGAGAAGCGCTTGTAAGGACAATAGTCGCGTTTCCATAGTGTTTATTTGGGTGTCGGGCGGTGTTAGGAGCCGAAAGTTTGATCGTTTCGGCCAGGTGCGGTGACAGTGCCAGGTGAGGAAGGAGTGCGGGAGAGGAATGTCTAACCTTGTGATGCGGTGTAGCCGCGATCAGGCCAGGGAGCTTTCTGGGGGAGATAAACAGGGAGCAAGAGAAACTGTAACGCACCTAAAGCCTCCTCGGCCGCGAGGCACGAAATGCCTATAATCTTCCCCCTCATAACTGTAATCCTCCGACTCTTCCATGCCCTCGTCATTGTGCTCTTGGTCATTATTTGGAACGGCCTCCGCGCTCACAGGGGTTTGCTCGGTGTTCGCCTCCATTTTTATCTTAATCCAACTATTCCCTCCTATTTCCTACACTTCCATTTAATAGTTTTCTTAGCTTGCACGAAAACGCCGCATACAACTCACTATCTCATTCGATGCAAGCCGTAAACATATTATTGCCAACGGAGAGCCAAAATTCTCCTAGGAACCAGCGTCCACTGCAGTAAGCCAACATGGTGGTCAACCTCTGCTGCGCCGGTGGTTCTCAAATACTCTAGTCTTATCGAATTTGGTAAAAAACGAACTTTTTTGTGTATAGGTATATTTTTTGTTAAGTTAAACATATATAGCTTTCATAAAGCTTTCATAAAGTTAAAACAATGTTAATTTTTAATCCGAACATACCATTTAACTATATAACTTTCCACTTCATTAAAAGGTATAATTTTTACCACGTCAAAAGATGCAGTAACCTCAAACTTTTCGTTAACATTTAGCAATTTTTTGTGATATGATGAAATGTACGTTTAAAAAAAGTATATGTATTGTGTATTTTATGTTTTCAGTATTATATGGAATGAAACTGTGTGCGGGCAACGGTGAGAGTAATTCATTAAAACACATGCACACACGCGATAGTGAACCGGTTTGGTATGCGACGATTGTCATGTGTTAAATGTGAGTAGAAGTCATTTCTCTGTAACAGTATGAAAAATATCTGAAAGCAAACTGTGGTATAGTGTTAAAAACAAAGGAAAAAACGCAAATGTTATGGTACTTTTAATATTTTATCTATTAGTTGTCAGTTGGCATTACCGCGCAGTTCACTGCGGGCTGCTGCGATAGCCTTTATGTAGTGTTTTCTTCAAAAAGAAACTTTCATTACTGTTCTGAATACACCGAATTAAATTGTGGATTTTGAAGAGAATGAGGCGTAGATGACGATAGTTAATTATGTTAAAAATCGCATTGGCTGTATTGTTTGAATGGACGTTCAAGCAACTCCAAATTACGTCCAGCAAAATGTACATAGAATTCTGTGTTACCATCACCTCGTCCAAATTAACTGTATTACCGACAGGGAATAAGTAAGGAATTGAATTTACTAGCAATTAAAGTTTACCGACAATTGGTATAAGAATAATACCGATATTCAATTTTCTTGTAAATGAAATCTTTTTGCGTCAATTAAAGCGACGAATCAAACCAGGATTGGTAAATGAGAAATGAAAACGACGCGCTATGAATATTTTTTTTATTCGTTTTCTGTAATGGCACTTCGATAAATCTGTGTTGCTATTACAATGCAGGATGCAGTCGAAGGACAAAAAATTATTACACTAAACAAATGGTAACTGAATGAAAAAAAATATGAATTTCAGTGCGCTAAAGTTTCTCCGCAATTTAGGCTTTCATAGATCGTTCGAATGCAGTGAATGCAAAATTACTATATCATACTTTTAAGTATACTGAAACCTAACTTGCTGCATATTTATACTGTAAAGCATACTTTTGACTCTCTGGTAATCAAATTTACATAATTATATATCATACGCTCTAGCCGCCCAACTAGCTTCTATCATTTCACAGCTTTCTATTTCCCGTCTAATCGGGGAATTCATGAATCAATTTATTGCTGTATCGTCAATGATACGGAGCATCATTTCTTGCGTGAATGACGTGCGCAGTTTTCGTTTTATTTTGTCAAAATTAGTGTGAAAAAGTTGATAAGTCTACGGTGGAAATTAAGTCGACTGGCTTGATTGAAATTCTCTCCCTCCCCCCTTTCTCTCTAGAATCGCACCTTTACTTACAGATTAGATTTACAAAATTTATCCGTGACGCATCAGTGCTCGTGCCTTGCCAGTTCAGGTGGAAAATAGCTATTGTTTTTAAGTACACGTATTTACACATGTATATGTTACGATTATGTATTGTCGCAGCACAGCACTGGTGCGTCACGTTTACAGGACTCATCAGAGTCATTGCAGTTCATACGCATACAGGGTGTAACAGATAGAATGGGTCCAGCTTTTTACCATTGATTTATCGGTAATACTGACATTGCATAATTGTTTTGGTAGCCATGTAATGTCCGTGAAAAAATGAATTTTGAGTTAGGGCTCTGGAATTTATATCACTTCTTCCTTGATGCAAAAAAACATTCCCCACCAAATTTCAGCCCCGGAAAATGTCGGAAAGACTTGAAAACATGGGAAAAACCTCGAAAATGAATTATTCAGGATCGGTTTCCCATGTGTTTTCGGTACAATTCCGGCATTTCTGCCACTAGTTTCATGTTTTCTATCCGTTTTCATACTCAAACAATCGAAATATCAAGCGTTCGTCCAAGTCCCAGAACCTTCGAAAAATCGAAAATTTGTGAAGGGGTACATATGCAAAAATTTGTGAAAAAATGAATTTTGAGCTAGGGCTTTGGAATTTATATCACTTCTTCCTTGATGCAAAAAAACATTCCCCACCAAATTTCAGCCCCGGAAAATGTCGGAAAGACTTGAAAACATGGGAAAAACCACGAAAATGAATTATTCAGGATCGGTTTCCCATGTGTTTTCGGTACAATTCCGGCATTTCTGCCACTAGTTTCATGTTTTCTATTCGTTTTGATACTCAAACAATCGAAATATCAAGCGTTCATCCAAGTCCCAGAACCTTCGAAAAATCGAAAATTTGTGAAGGGGTACATATGCAAAAATTTGCGAAAAAATGAATTTTGAGCTAGGGCTTTGGAATTTATATCACTTCTTCCTTGATGCAAGAAAACATTCTTTACCAAATTTCAGACCCGGAAAATGTCGGGAAGATTGGAAAACATGGGAAAAACCACGAAAATGAATTATTCAGGATCGGTTTCCCATGTGTTTTCGGTACAATTCCGGCACTTTGGCCACTGGTTTCATGTTTTCTATCCGTTTTCATACTCAAACAATCGAAATATCAAGCGTTCGTCCAAGTTCCAGAACCTTCGAAAAATCGAAAATTTGTGAAGGGGTACATATGGAAAAATTTGCGAAAAAATGAATTTTGAGCTAGGGCTCTGGAATTTATATCACTTCTTCCTTGATGCAAGAAAACATTCTCTACCAAATTTCAGCCCCTGAAAAGATCGGGAAGATTGCAAAACGTGGAAGAAACCGTCAGAATCAGATGAAATTAATTATTCAGCCTTTGCGCTTGACATTACACGGCTACCAAAACAATCGCGCAATGTCCGTATTACCGATAATTCGATGATATAAAACTAATTCCATGCTATCTGTTACACCCTGTACGCAGTTTCTTCAAAACGTCTTTTCTTTCCAAATATTCAAACCTCACAAATATGAGAGTTATTAGCAAGTGGAAAACGGCATATTGTTCAGGAAAGATGAAACTGTCAAGAAAAAAACATTGGAATAATGTAACAATTGTTTAACTACTAATACTTACAACATCAATTGTCACATTGCTCAAATATTTCTTTCCTTAAGAATCATTTAAATAATAATACTTGTAATACAAATGAAGGTACATTATACCATTTCTTTCGCAAAGTTTGATCCTTTCTAAACAGTATATTGTTTACTGTTTATCAATATTACTTGAATTTCGAATCTACCATTTTTCAAAGAAATTGTTCGTTTGGTGATACTATTTCGACTACAACTGCGATGATTTCGTCTCGATCATCAAGGTATATGTAAATGGACGTTAAAGTATCTTTCACAAATACTTTACTTCCGATTCTTTAAAATACTTTAAATCAGAGAACTCGCGAAAACAATAACGGAAAGGCGTGCAATAGCAATGGGGAGAATGTACAATCCAACGTATACAATTTTCTCCCATACGAAAGGTTCATGTAAAAGCTGAGAACTCTTGTTCCATCTCATGCAACATATTGTAAAGTCGTGTTTTGAGAGCTTCGGGGACGGCGGCTCGTGGCAAATGTGACACATCATTTGTTGGATTGGCACACTGTCGTAAAAGTACTGCCAATGTGCTGGTCGTATGTTGTGACATGAGCAACCCCGGAATAATAATTGTCCCTGAGAGTGTCCATCCGAGGAATATCTTCTCACAGATAATCTGAAATATTCCATATCTTCATTGTATATGTTCATCGATATTCCATACAATAGAAATAAATCAATGCACTTGGAAAATAAATAATTCAAATAATTCTGAAGCAGGAAAAGTGGTAGAATTTTGGAAAAATTTCTCATTAGAAGAAAGGAATCATTGTGGAAACAATTTGCAGAAAGTGCAAAAGATTTAATATTCGATCATTCATGCAAAACTTATGCTAGGACAAACGAAAATGTATTTTGCAATAAAAATCGTTTCAAAGTAGTAAAGATTTCAGCCCGTTTGGTCAATTAGTAACAAATCAGTTACAAGTTATTATTAAAAGTAGACTTACTTGCAGGTTGTTATTAAAAACCGGCAACTCGCAGCGTTTGTTCTCCGAGCAGAGTGATCTGCAGTCAAAATAATCACAGTCCTCATGTTTCTCGCAACTTTTCCCATCACCAGTTATGCGTCCAATGATAGTGCGCGGAAAAACTGCGTCAAGATCGAGAAACTTGAGTTTCTGACCGCCAATCGGTAATCCAAAGTGATTAATCTTCACATCGCAAAGGTGTATTGGCTCAGGGAAATTAGTTTCCAATTCCTCCAGCAGATCCAATATCATCACCGCCAATTTTAGCCGTTTGGCCCACTCTGGTTTTGTGTCAGAAAGCGCCAAAACTGTCGTCGGCGTTTCGATTGGGCGAACATATTCAACAGCGTAAAAAGTGCCGCAAGTGCCAATTAATTGTGGAAAGACATCTCGATCCTCATAGAGAATCGTTATTAGGTACTCGTTTTCTTGAAGCAGTGGCCAAAGATTTTCCATTTCCAGTCTACGTCGCACACCGTCTGTTTCAATGCGATGTGTCCTTAAACGAGCGAGTCTCTCCAATTGGAGCTGTGACAGCGTCACATTTAGCTTATTAATAACAAGATCTTTAATCATGATGGTAAAGTCCTCCTCGGATGGAAAGTGTTTCAAACCAGAAGCATCTGCCCAGAAAAGAGACTCGTATTGTTCTGCTTGCGGCTTCGTCCTGTTGAATTACAATATTTTACAGTGGCAAGAATAGAAATAGATGTAAGTAATTCGGAAGAGTAAACTTCTTTATTGTTTATGAATTTTAGAATCGTTTTTAAATAATTTTATATAGTTTTATGCTATGTATTCTTTGAATACTAATAATACTAGTTTGGAAATAAATAATTAGAAGATTTCAAGGGAATATTATTTGATGGAGCTTTATTAGAAATATTGTAGATTGCTATTATAATGCAAAGATACTTTTAGTAAGTTCTGTCTACAAGAAAGAAGCTTTCGGGATAAGATACTATCTATTATGAATGTGAAAGTCAACCTGGAAGCTTTAAATACGAGCCGAGTGGCTTCCCAGTGTGCCGAGAAGACCGCTTCTTTGCCCGCGTGCAAAGACTCACATGCGAGCGAGTGAATACCTCGCTCAGCGCATAGTGGGTCACAAAGAATCCCTATTGCGCTCCCATCTCGGTGCGTGCTGCACTGGAATTAGAAGAATGATCAAAGACCACGCGAATATAGGTTATGTAATATTCGTGTGAAAGAACATTAAGATTATTGTGGCGTAGAATTGTTTTTTCAAGAAATTTAAAGAATTTCTACTGCATATGTTTAGAAATAATTCTCAATTTAAAGATAATTCCCTGTTTCAAAATTAAGATAATCGCCATCTTAATTAACACTTTTTATATGGTAAACAAATGGAGAGAGTAATGTTTATAGAATCATAAACGAATTCTAAATGTACAATTTTATTTTTAACTTGTAATTTTACTGTAAAAAGGTACAGTTACAATAACGGTGAGGGTGTTCGATGGCATAAAAGTCAGGCTGGAAGTGAAAACCGATAAAAGGTCTTGGCGCAGTTAGCCAGGAGACTCGCGTCTGCCAAGAGATTTGTAGTCGCTGGAACGTCGTCGGAAGGAGAGCAATAAAAGTGAATTATTCTCCAAGCGTGTGGGCGGCATGCAGTACGCGTGTTCCTGCAGGCCACACAAGCTACTATTATTCGAGTGCGCATGTACAGGCTGATACACTTTCGTTTAAATCATCATTGTTGAGACTGCATCTATGTATACAAGATAATTATAAATTATTCTTGCAATTTTAATTATACAGGATTACATTTTGCAAAGCTTTTTTACATTGTTTATATTATATAATATTATATTATGTTTCTATAATGAATATATTATAATATGAATATAATATAAAATGAGTTCCGCAATGATGATTCGAAAATTATTTACTTTTCGAGTCAGCCTTCCAATTTCAAGATTGTTTCTACGTACAATTATGCAAGAGAATGATTTGAATGCTACTTTATGAGTAGCACTTACATTAAATAAGTAGTAATACTCGACATGGAATCCAAGGATTCAAACAGTTGACAGTGCATCTGTTAATCATTATGTTGTGAGTTTCGTAATTCGAGGACGCAGCAAATATAGGCTTATAATTAGTAAAATCATTTCCAATTCTTCAATTACCTCAAGTTTTATTTATTTAATAGTATTAACACTCGATCTAGCATTCTTAACATTGCATCAGTTTGCCTTCACCACTCTCATTAAAAATTGAAAAATGAGAGTACATTCAAATATCAAAACGCAAAAGTAAATTCAATATAACTTTCATTCAAATTTCGAATTAGGAACACTTCAATTGAAACAAAAAACAGCTTCCAAAATAAAATTATCTCCCCAAACAAATCTCCAGTAAATTAAAAGCTATCGAATTACGAAAAAAAGCTCCATGAAAAATGGGTGCTCTACAAAATAGAAGTAGCGCGCTGAGGTAAACAGAATTTGGAGCAAGGACGAAAGCGAGGAGAGTTTGAGGAGAAGTGTCCTCCGCGCATCCCTCCCCACTCTAAACGCCCTTATCATCCGAACCAGGTGATCCTTGGCTCTTTCGAGTCTGTCAACGTTAGTGCTGACATCCTCATGGCAAAGGTAAACACACCTTACCAAGAGAATTACGTATCAATAGTTACCAGAAAACAAAGTAAAATCTTCATCAACAATAATATCCCTGAAAGTATTCCTTTAGCGCGTGCGTGTGCCGTCTGTTACGAAGCATTCAGCATCCCGTAGGAGTTGTTTGGTGCGGTGTCCCATTTCTAATCATTACCAAATGGTAAGCGAGCGAGCGAGCGAGAGCGAGCGAGAGCGAATTTGTCCTTAGTAGTGAGTGCAAGCGACGAAGGGAGTAGGCGATTGTGTCGAGGTCTAGGAGGTCGTCTCGATGTCTCGTGCAAGGGACTCACCACGCTGGACACGTGCCGCCAGGCTTCGAGATTCGTGCACATAACGCCCCAGTGGATCAGCAGATAGACAACCAGGAAGATGCCAGACATGAGGAAGACTGCTAGTTTGTAGTGGTACATGAAACCAGGCAGCCGTCGGACATTCATGATCGTCGAACCACCAACGAACAAAGGTGAGTACGAATTTGATGGTAACTCTTTCTTTCTCTTGGTAAATTAGCCAATAATCCTTTCGAGGCTGTCTCTGCCTCCCGATCTTTAAAGTCTAACGTGGCTCTCGACGCCGGCGTCCACGGCGGCGCATGATTACCACGTTCTCTTTTGGCTTGCCTGATATTTTATTTCTTCCACCCAACTCCCTCTGACTCGAACCTTCACGCAGATCGACCTTTTCTTTCCGATTATTCTTCTTAGTATTATATCTCTGCTATCCTCGGACTCAGCTAGGTCCTACCGTTGTGCCAATGCGGCACAGTCTGCGGTATAGACCATCGAGTGCCGGCGGGCGTCGCGACGCCGTCGCCGTCAACCTCGCCGCGCGCGCCGAATATTCTCCTTCTCGCTTTACTTCCTCTACCTCTTTCGATTATGCGCACTTTGCGCAGGAGCGTCCATATTATTTAGAACTTTACACACTCTCTCTCTCTCTCTCTCTCTCTCTCTCTGATGAAAGTTAGAGAAAATATCTTTGTGGATTATGATTCTTGTTGTTGTCTGAGTGGATTTTGATTTTGGATTGAAATATTAATGTACATTTTTTATTGGTATTATTCGTGAAATGTTTGTATGATGAAATACTGCACTTGTTGCGGTTTAATCGACTGATTTCAAATGGAGCAGAGTGTCTTTAGTGACTCGCGAATTGCCAGGCAAGCTGGTGCTGCCCCGCAGCGTACATCACGTTGCGCTGCATCCGATGATAAAATGAGCTTTTTTGAATTAAACTTTAAGCTAAGTTTTCATTGTGAATTTAATATGCTTTCTTATCATTGGCGGGGAAATTTATGTGTTCATCTATAATTATAATTGTAAGTGCTACTAATTAATTCCTCTATAATTGTACGAATCCACAAAAACTTCAAAATGAAGTTTACCAAAATTGTAGCACTTTCAAAAGCCAATGAAATATCGAATTCCTTACTGGCAAGAATTTGTCAAGCTCCACTCTTCAAGTTGAAGGTATTCGATTTGGTTTATGTAAACAGAACTGTCAGACGCGTTCACGCGATTGAGATTTTTTTTTTTTTTCCCCCTCCTGGCAGTTCCGCAACTGGTTTCGAACGACACCGGTCAATCGTCATTCTCGAATGCCAAAGTTAGCTCCGATTACGATCGGGGAATGCTACACCATGTAAAACATGTGACTAAAACATTTGGATCATTCGTCATCATATGTACCATGGCGAGGATATAATTAGGAACATTCTGTCTTCAATCTTCTACTGTTAAACCCAAAACAAAAGTCCAATCAAACAATACCTTTTTTTTCAATCATTTATGTTCTACTTCTAATTCGCTACTATTAATTATTATAACAGGTGTATTATAATCTTTTATAATACCAATTTACAATTACCAACCACCATTATTACAAGATTATCTTATTAAATAAACTCACCCTTGAGCGTATTCCCGCCAATCTCTTAACTGAATTGAAAAAGTGGATCGTTGTGCGCACCCGCAGTATGAAATTCTGCTCGAAGAAAGGGAAGACTGACTAACGTACGCGAAACGACGATTGAATCTTCCGAAAATCATCTATTCAGACGGCTCAAAGCATATGAGAGTGAGCTACGTCAAAGGAATCTAGCATCGAGCGTGAGATAATAGCGCATTACATAGAGCAAGGAGTTTTTCTAGAGGGGCGACGAGAGCAGAATGCAATTTAGGGAAAAGAGAGCAAGAAAGAGAGGAGGTCGATCAAGTATAAGAAGGAAAGATAGATGAATCGGGCGAGATGAGCGTGGCGACGCACCTGCACATTGATGCGCGCAGCTGCGACCTTCGACGCCCTTGTGCGACGCTCGCGCGCTCAGAGGCGCGGACTTGGTCATTTTTCCACGGGACGTACGTCCACGCGGAGCTGCTCTCTTGCACGGCTGTGATCTACACGCGCTGTGTGACCTCGCGCAACACGCGCCGCACGCCAAAGGCGCGTGCTCTCTCTTTAACTCTCACTCTCACTCTCACTCTCTCCTTCTCTTTCTCTCCTCTTTCTCAGAGTGAGATTTCACGCGAACCGACAGGGAAAAGAGAGCAGCGAAGAATCGTGTCGGGAATCGGTGTTTGCGGCTAAGTTGAACGTAGACGCCGGCGTCGGTGGCGTCGGCGATAGAATTGTGTCAGACCGCGTGTGTGCTTCCACGGTGTGCGCGGGTTTGTCAGTTTCCTGCAGCCCTTTTACAAAAAGGGCGAAGAGAGAGAGAGATAGAGAGAAAAAAAGAAAGAAGGGGGGAGTGAGAGAGGGTGAGAGAGGAATAGAAAGAGAGAGAGAGAGAGAGAGCGAGCGAGTGGGAGAGAAAAGTGAAAGGGAAAAGGGACAGACAAAGATCGCGCTTGGTGAAATCGGGTGAGTGACACCCTTCTCTCGCAACCCCCGCTGTGGCTGCCCAAACAACCAACACCATCCAACAATCCCCACTTCGACGACTTTTTAAAGGGACATGCTGTTGACCCTAGACTGGGCCTACCTCTTCAAGTATTTCATTTTCAAATGTTTCCTATCGATGCTGGTGGGTAACTGATACCGTTGCCGATTTCCTATGTGTGCCTCTGTCCTGTTCATTCGTCGCGTCTGTTTTTTTTTTAACCCTTAGCACTGCGATTGTGATTTTAAGATATTTTGAAAAGGTAGAAGTTGTCAGTCGCATATATATTTTTTGATAGTAATTAATTTAAATGAGGGTTTCCTGATGATTATGTTGAAAATAGCATTGGAATTTTAATGGAGTATTATGGAATCTTGTTTGATGAAGGAGTTCTAAGGGTTAAGATTTTAAATTTATTGTATGTACGTTGTACGTTGTTATTGGTGATAGTTATTCGATATTTTTGGAATATGTTTTGAATTCTCTTTTTTGAATTGAATATAAAGTAATAGATTTGTCCGGCGTTCATTATTGGGGCGCCACCAGTAACTACAATTATCAAAATAATCGAGTTATTTATTCATATCATTTATTTCGCGTGACAGACAATCGATGACGTTTCTACAAATTTCTTTGACGAACGTTTAGGTGACCCGATTGTCCCATTAGTCATTAAAGAGCATAGTATTTCGTAGCTGTGATTGCAAGCAGTGACAAAAATAGCAGTGAGTGTGTCCTGTCCATCTCCATTAAGTGATTGTGAGTATGAATGGATAAATTGGAGGGAGACAAATTTATTGCGTGTTTGCTTCGTGCCAGCACGCCACAATCGGTTTCCGATAGAATGTGAGAATGACATTTTATTCCGTTTCCTCCAATCTGCCAAATGTATTAGCAATTTGATTGAATTTATTGAATGGAATTAATTAAAATGGTCAATTTTACATAATTCAATTAATAGAATAGTGAAAAGTTATCTCTGATTTATTTAAATTAGTCTGTAAATATAGTAGCAATTAATGGAAATGTGGAAAATTATTTCATACTAATTTATCCAATCTCGACAGACAATCTATTAGTAATTAAGAGAATTAATTACAATAATTCAGTAGATGTAAATTAAAATGCATGATTCTAAAGAAATCAATTAATTACTAATAGATATGATGTTTGCAATGAACGACAACCAATGGCGGCGCATTGGCACGAAGCGACGACGCAATAAGATTGTCTCCCTTCAATTTCTCCATTCATATGCGCAATTATATAATTCATTTAATTTATTGCATTTATTGAATGGGTTTAATTGAAGTTATGCGAGCTTTTTTATTATCACCCTCGGTATTCTATATACGTATGTAGTTACATGGATCGAGCATTATGTAGAATGAGTAAATAATGAATCATCTTATGAGATATGAGAAAGTAACCCTACTTCATGCCACCAGATAAATAGCACCAATCATCGCTTTATATTACACCTGCAGTTTGAAATATATACTTCGCCAATGAAGAAATAAAATTCCATCTAACAAAAGTTAATTTTAATACACAAAGTATTTTGGACTCTTTGAAATTAATTATTGATATCCGATTTATTATTTATGTGTTACACAATGTCTTCGGAATAAAAATAGAGATAAAGGAGACGGCGTGAAGATTCACTATCTGTTGAAGTAAAGGTTCAGCGACCTGATAAGAGTCATCACGAGCAATGAAGTCTCAGCATCATCTGTGTTCCGATGATTTTCATATTCATTGGTGAAAGCGAATGTAATTCTAGATATTTCCGACAGCGACAAATATTGTTTAATCTTATTGGTGGCATCTTCAGATTCGCCAATTTTCGGTCTCATGTTCCTCGTGGATGCAATCATTAATAAACGGAGGAACGCGATTGGTCGAGACTCCGTCAGGCTTTTGCCGATAAGTTGTCTAATCGCGCAGACTACTTGCACTCAGCCTCGCTCGTCCTTTCGTCGCAAAAACTGCCACGCTGATGATGATTGCTTACTTTAATACAATTTTTTCTCTCATTTATCCGAGCGTCGAATCGAAAGGTAGCGACAATTCAAAAAGTGACAAGTCAGGTTTGCATCCATTTTGAAGAATTTGGGGAAATTGGAAATAAATAATTTAATCATGAGTAGTTGTTTAATAATAAATAAATAAATCGTGTATTCAATTCATTTAGTCAATCATACATTCTCTTTAAAGGGATTTTATCATTTTTCAATATAAATAAATAGACTTCAATTATTAAATGGGTCTATTATGAAATGTCAAAACTAAAATTATTTATTACCAAACTCTTTTCGACAATGTTCTCGCACAGGGAATGCGTCAAGTGCAAGATTGTTCTTGGTTGTTAATTAGTATCGGCGATTCACTGAAGGGTACTAATAAGCTCGTGCGGTACTCCAATCGTATTGCAAGTCTCGGGGCCATGAATTCCAGAGGAGTAATCTCTCGACGGACATAGGAATCCAACACCATACAATTCTTGCTGACATAAAGGGCAACGTTTGTCTGTGCGCCTCTGAGTGCAATAAACCCGAAGACAGCTAAATCAATCTTAAGGTAGTTGTGGTAAAATCATATCTAAAACTTGGCGCAACTTCATGAAAAATCTGTAGCAATATCAATATTTATAAATTTTACATTATTATACACAGCAGTTTTTTTTAACTTATTCATAATTAAAACATTTAATAATAATTGAATATCGTTATACAATTTGTAGACTCTTCATAATCAAATATAATATACGCAACAACAACGTTAAATAAATAATTACAGAACGAACAGTCTCGAAAGGCACATTGTGTGTCTGAGCATAAGCGGAAGTAGACCGACTGATGTCTTCTGGAGATGGTGCGAATCTCCCTCGCACTTCCATTCTTATCGGAGTGCAATTAAACTGCACTCGTTGTTCCTTACTGGTATCGTTCCATGTTCTGACCACGTGTCGCCAGTCCTCTCGCATTTACAGGGTGTCGCATTTCCCATGGACTCAACTCTTTATTAATTTTAGGTAATTATTTTATATACATTCAGAAAACAATGTAGAATATTTCTGCAAAAAATTAGCTGCCATAATGAATAAACATTATACTTAATTTATAAGATTAAATTCCAAGTTCCTATTACAAATTCTAATACAAACGCAACACCCTGTATGTATGCGTGTGTGTGTCAGGCGCTCGAATCATTTAAATAAGTAGCGATAGTATTGTTAAAGCGGTGCTCGCCCTATCCGTCCTCGGTCGTCGGGATTTTCCCAAGTTTCGAGGCCGCAAATTACTATCTCGTAATTACTATCGCAACTCAGCGGTACATATCACTTTTCGTGAATTTCTTAACTCTTCTCGACTGATACATATGTGCTTCTTGTTGCGCGCGCATTGTACGCGTATATCTTTGCACAAGTAATTTCTACAAGTGTGCAGGGTCGCGTTAGTTCGCAGCCAGGAGGGATTTATTGGCATTGGTGATTCTTGTGTATCACTTTGGTAATTGTAAATGACCGCTGGTCTTGATAAACAAATCATCGGTGGCAGTCATTCGGAGACGAAGTTAATGTCTGAAAATAACTTCTCCGGCCTGTCAGTCTCCACTCGCTCGCTGCGTGATCGATCTACATTGTTACTCAACCGTGTACATTTATTTGTACGTCCAATTATAACTGAGATTTCAGCGCGCCGTGTTTTTAGAGGGTGAAATAAGTCGTTGACGAGTGACAATCCAATTGAAACCTGTGAATTGTTTTATTGCTGCGAGTAATATTGTAATCGCTGGACTATTGTATGTAATAATGTAATATTTTATCGATCACATCAGAATTCGATAGAAAAATAGAAATAGTTGTATTTTATAGCGCAATTTCAATCATTTAATTGTGTTTTCATTACAATCGAGTGCATTCAACGCGCTGCCTTTAAGAGGGTGAATTAAATCACCGGACTTTGAGTGACAATCCAATTGAAGGGTATGAATTGTTTTATTGCCGTTTGAGAGTGGCTTTGTATATATAAAGCTATTGTATGTAATAAACCGGTTATGATAAGTTTGTTATTGGCTGCGCCCGGTCATTTTTCTGATCAATTGTCTGCACTGTAGAAGAAAAAGCGCGTAAAAACATGGCTGACGATAATAATGACATTAAGAACAAATCTTTATAATTGACTTTTCTGTAATTTACAGTTGGACAATCATCTTAAATTTCAATATTCTCATCTTTCCGGCATTTAGGCAGACGATTACATATTTTATTATGGGGTGGTTTGCTATTAGCAGGCAAATTGACTCTTGCTTCACACTCGAGAAAGTAGAACCTGCGACCAGGTGTGTAAGGTCGCTTATGGAATCCCTGTTGGCTTGGAGGCTTCGTTCGCACGGAAAGAAACGCAAGCATAGGCTTTGATCTTTGCGGCGAACTCTCCAGCTAGGCACTACTTTGACCTCTGACTCTTGCTGCGTGAGTTCATCCTCGTGTTCCGGGGCGTGCGAGGATGAAGTGCGAACGACCACAGCCTCTCCATCGAGTGTCGTGTTGTTTCAGTTTCTCGTTCCTAGTTCTCGCCTTCGTCAATAAATCAGTATTACTTCTTTGGATATTTATAGACTTGAATTATTTCTAATCCAATTACATTGTTCTATTTGGATTATTAATCGTTTAACAATAAATTGATTTAATTCTTAAAACATAACTTTAAATGAATTAACAAAAGCGTAGAAACTAATTCACTAGTAGAATCATTGAGAGGAATTTTCGAGTGAACCTTTTCTACTTAGAGATTGACATTCATGGACCCTCGGAGCTTTACTACTTTTACGGGGTATTTGGCTGGTTTAGCCCTCCGATGAGATTGCGTCAGCAGGATGGGTCACCTTGAGCAAGGGCTGCGTTCGATACGCTTGGGGATAAGGCGTGTGGACTCCGCCTACGCGCCGTAGGACGCCGCGCATAGCTGTAACCGGACCTTTTTTCTCCACGTGGATCTGAAAGGTCATCGTCAAGGGGTTCTTCCCCTCGGTCGTGATTCGCTTCTCTCTTTCTCTCTCTTTCTTGTGCTTGCGCAGGAAATTTTATTACCCCAGAAAAAGCTTTGGATTCAGGTCTAACCGTACTCCCATTTTTTGTCTTCTCTGGTTCGCTGCTGGGGGAGGCTGAACAGCGACTTACTTATTCCACTGCGAGTTCACTTTTTGTCGTACAATGACGGACCTGTAAAAAATACGAACAGAGTCTTCTACTTTAATGAAGATATGAAATAAGATGATTATTTTAAAAATAAGACATAATATCCATATTATTAAGCAACATTTATAGATTTATAACAATTAATGACTCCTATTAACATTGCCTCTGTGTTGTACAAGTCAGCAATTCCTCTGTCGGCCTATTTTCGTTGTAAAAATGACGTAGTCTGTAAATAAGTGCATGCGTGCGCGCCCACCAACGCCTGGAGCGCTCCGAATTCCAGTTCCAATGGCATCGCTTAATTCCTGTTATGCATAACGATACAGAGTTCGCGAGCCGTAAATCTCATTGCTCATTACTATGGAGTACTATGCATGAAGTATATCTGCTAAAAAGGGTCGAGGAGCTCGTAATCATCTGATTGGAATCTTTGAGTGTCGCCGGGACGGTAGCACTCGATCCGCATTCATGTTATTGTCCCTGTATTATATAATAGACTCAAATGTGTTTTGTCGTTTAAATCCGAGGGTGATGGGCGATCAGATGAATTGGTACACTGTCATTAGGCTGCGAGGAAGATTGTCTAGTTTTCTTAATAAATCTGTACGATAAAATAGTCTGGTTTAAGATTTGTTCAGATTTATTAATAATTTCTGAAATATTTTCATTTATCAAGTATTGTATCATATTATATTACAGAAATATAATAATTTCCATTTTGGAATTTATTTCTTGCTTCGTAAATTTCACATTTATTTTTAGATGACATTTTAGACTAAAAAGTGAGGTTAGACAGTGGTAATTCTCAGACAAGTGTATCACCCTGTATATTTGGAATAAGACTAAGGGTTGTAAATGCATGCGCTGACATATGTATCTGCAGGTAGGCGAGATGTGTACCTCCCGCGTTCTGTAATTGACGTTACTTATGAGTATTACTTTACTGGCTGTAATAAATAACGAAAATTGACTCATCGACGCGCGGCTCTCGCCAATGGCCACCAACAACGACAACAACAACAGCAGCAGCAACAGAGATACAACACCGAGAGAAAGATCTTCGAGATGCTGGATTTAATTGGCGGGAACGAGTCCCGCGATTAATTATTCGTCCGACAGGAGGCTAACGATCGGAGAGCGAGCGACCGAATAACTCGAGGCAAATGAGCAGCCGTAAAATCGTCAATCGGATTCTCACGAATTAATAGGATCGCGCAAAAAAGTTAATGCCACTTTGACGTCCACCCGTTCAAATTCGAGATCTCTGCTTATGTTATTACAATGATTTATTGTACTGGGTGTGGCGTTGATATTCATAATTTAATATAGACATTTTATAGAAAATAAGGTTATCATTTGATAGGTTAGGTTCTAGTTGTACGAGTTGACACAGGGGCGCTGAAGATGTTCTTTAATTATTAGAAAAAAAATTCCAAGATTAATAGTTCAAAGAGGGAAAGAAAGTGGAATTGCTGCTTTAAGGCTGTTGGGACAGCATCACTGACATCTCCGTTTAAGTTTTGCATCCGTCGAGGTTGTCTCTGGCGTGCGTGTCTGCGTGTTTCTCGTCTGGCGTGTTAGTTAGTCGTGAGTTGGTATTGGTAAGCAGGCCTGCGGGACCACAGACGCCGATTCAAGCCTGCTCGCCCCGGCCAATGACTTCTGGCTACGGCTACGGTCTCGCTGCTCTGTAGCCGCGTTCGCATGCCGAATGAACGCGGCTCCACTCCAAAGGGCGCCGTCCACGCTGGCATTTCTGTCGACACATATCCCCAAGTTTTAGTATCTCCATGCAAATCTTAACGTATCCTTGACAGCCTCGATAACAATTAATCGGTAGAACTTTCGTATCGTGAAGAACATATATTTCAATGATTATTAACAATAAATAATTTAAATGCAGTGGATAAAAGTGCGTGCATACTCGAATACATTTTCTTTAAAAAAAGTGTCCTTGCCAAAATATAAAGTTTTTTGGAGAAGGCAGTTTCCTTTAGAACAACTAGTATTTAATATAATCAAAATTTAAAACAAAGAACAATATTTGGTCGATTTATTCAATGGAATTCACAATCGCGTTTCCAGGCGACGCACTCTTGCACGTGTTATCGACGTACGAGTCTGGACATTCGAGTCGTCGCGACGTGCCCCTCACGTGGATCGTCGCTTTTTGCTCGAGCGTCGGGCATCGTTCCGCTCGCAGGACCCAAACAGCCTCCGAGCGCTTCGGCAGACACCGCAAATTCCAGGAGAAAACACAGCGCTGAGTTACTGCTTGTCAAACAGAGTCTGCGTGACGGTCTTCGGGATTGCTCGTTGGTGGCCTCGCGCGTGCATCGGAGATTAAAAGAGTGTTTTTTTTTATAGATTTTGTTTAAATTTTGATAAAACAATCTTTATAAGGTTTTGCAATTGCTGGGCAAATTTTATTGGACTTGACTACGTCGTTTTTGAGATAATGAATTTTTAAGTTGACACTTTTTCAAGATATTGCATATTACTGTTTAATTTTTTGGTATTATTCATAATAGTGATTTGTCTACATTAGCTTCAACAAACTTAGCTTTTGAAAATCAGCGGGAGGATCTATTTCTCGAGCATCTTAATTAGAAAGGAGCTTTAAGTGGAATAAAGTAGGGTTAAAGTCGCGTGGCGCTCGTAAGTAGAAAAAAAGTGGGCCAAAGCCAAAGCAGGACAAGCACGTTCCGATGTATTATTGAGAGTGCAATGGCCAATGGATCAGTCATATTATTTCTTCGCTTGGCCGACGTAGTCTGAGCTAATATCCGGTCGAGAAGGAACTCGCTCTCTTCCATTGGCCACAGCGATACCGCAATAAGAGCCATGGTGTTTCGCAATTATATCATTCCGCTCGCGGGGACACCCGGTATAGGAAGGGTGTGGTCCCTCGGGATCGGGACCGACTCAGAAAACTCCAGCGTCCCTCTCTTTAGATGTATTATCGTGCGTAACGCCGCCTCGTATTTTAGCTGCCGCGGTCCCGTGGCGCCCCCATACAGCGTCCATCAAAAGTAGTGGACGCAAATTATTTTTTTATCTAACATAACCTAACGTATCTTGTATAAAGTTAGTCAAAACTTCAATGAAAAAGATAGATATTGTTAGAAACTTATTGTATTTTGAATCAAATTATTATTAATGTGTATATAAATTATAACTCAGGTGAAATCGAATGGGGTAGCTAATTAAGTCTAACCGGTATAAGACCCATGATTTTCTAGGGCGAGTTTAATAGCTTCCTTAACAGCTTAATAGCCAGCAGTTTCGTTCTCTTTTAGTAACCAACTTCGAAAAGTAGGAGGATCTCAATTCGTCGCGTATATTTCGTTTTTTTTCAATACCAGAAAAGATTCATTTACGACTTTTGGTTGAAGCTTTATTTCCCCCCCGGAAAGAAACTCGTCTTGCAACTGAGTCCGTGTTTCCGGCGCAACCCGTTCTTCGTTCTCGTAGCTTCGTCCTTAATCTTGATGTTCTTTACCAGCGGTCAAAAAAGTCACTTGCAATCCTCGATATTTCAATACTTCCATTCATTCGTGTTACTCGGCCAATTTACTGCTATCGATCGTTCGACCTTCTTTCGCCTTCGTTTCCGGGTGCAAAGTTTTAGTTATTTTTATGTAATATTATAATATACATTCACAATATACAAATATTAATTCAGAAATAAACAGTGGGTATTTAAATGCTCGGCCAAAATCAACTATTTACAAATAACTTAAGGTTCTTTAGAAATATTCATCAAGGTTTTTTCATTCTAACAATAATATCAACTTAAAATTAACAGACTTGTTGCTCTTTCTTGCCAACATCTATTATAATAATTTTAGTAATTCTGATAGATCAATGAAATTAATTTACGTCAAAGAAAGATATTATTTATATTTTTTTATAATATTTAAGTTAATATACAATTTTTGTACGCCCTTAAGGATGAAGGTTGGGCGAAACTGGCAATGTGTTGGCAACGACGTTGCTCGTAGACAGTTACCTTGACAGTGGCTCGTGCTGTCATCAACGTTTCGACGGCTGAATGATTTTTCGGCATGGTTGCTCGTGTTCCCTGGCCTTCGCGTGACGTTTATTAATAGGCCCACGCATCGCACGCATGTAAGTGCTTCATTCGAGCTGTCATGCACGCTCATTGTCATCCGCTTCCTTGGGACTTGGAAGCTTTCGCTGGGCCTTCTTTATGGACCCAACTTAATTAAGCTCTGCCCACGTTGGGAAATTGCAAAACTTTGCGAGTCATTTTTTTCCAGACTACTTAAACGATTATAATGACATTCTTGAAGTTAAAGAGAAATCGTAAAAGTTTTTGCAAATCCTTTAAAATTTAAATGTTATCAAATTGACTTTACATGAAAGTTATTAAAGTTCATAGGAACCAAATATTTTTGTCAGGTCTAATCGATTGACATTAAAGTATTCGAATAAGTTGCCAGCAACAGAAGCGTGAGCGGCGTGATTATGATTTAGTATGTTGAGAAATTTATGGTGTTTGCTCCTTTTCTCTTCGGCCCGTGCTGGCCGGGTTTTGTTCGCATAACAGCCGCGACGAATGGAGTCAATCAAAGTCGCATAGGGGGACAGCAGCAGAAAATTAGCTTTAATGAATACTAATGATTCCATGCGCTCGGCTCCTCAAGTAACAATAAAGAAATTTGCACGGCTCTCAGTGCAAACGTACTTTTGAAACTTATGTTATACCTTTTTCCAGTGCTTTTTTTACATTTCTTATACTTTTCTTAATTAATGGCTCTCTGCATCCTGTTAATCAAGTAAAAACCAAGAAATTTGTACATCTCTTATTAAAAATGTACTTTTTCGAACTTTTTCCATTTTTCTTAACTAATAATTTCATGTATCCGCTTGGTCAACTAACAGTAAAGAAATTGAAACGCCTCACATTGCAAGACGTACTTTCAGACTGGAATAGCTCTTCTTTGAAGTTCTTTTTATCACTTGTTACATTTTTCTTGCATCATAGACGGAGATCTGTATGAGGTTTAAAGCGGGATGGAGAAATATGGGAATCTGCCAGGAGGCTGGTCGGCCCCAATGTCGCATTCATTGGCTTATTTTTAACAGAGGCTAGAATCCGTACTTCCCTCTCTTGATCTGTTCCTCTGACTGCGTGAAAAACGAGGTCAGTTAGAGAAGCTATGTTGTCGTAGGTTGTGTACAGTTAACGCATCGGCCGTGGGCGTCCGCCGCACCATGTCGTTCTGTATCGCTTGATGGATTGGCGGTCACCAGTACCGATTAATATCACCCACGATTCAACACATTTCGGTAAATTTTCATCCTGTCAACAAAGTCACGCACATTTATTTTTAAAAGCTTTCCATTACATTCTGATCCAAGAGAAAATGTATCATACCTCAGCAATTTTTGAAAATATCGATTTTACAACAAATAAGACAATCTCTAACATTTAATTTTCTTACACTTTTATGACACATTCGTGATAGATAAATCTGACTATATTTAAAACTATATAACAGGGTAAATATTAATAAAATTCACTTTATTCATCGTTCATAGTCTTTATTGGAAAATTCTATGTTAGAATTTCAAGAATAAGAGCAAATCTTGCCGTCTAATATTTAATTTTCCTACAGCTTTTCTTAATAAACACCCCATTTGTTTATTTACACTTTTATGACATATTCGCGATATATAAATCTGACTATATTTAAAACTATATAACAGGGTAAATATTACTAAAATTCACTTTATTCATCTTTCATTGTGTTCATTGGAAAATTCTATGTTAGAATTTCGTGAATAAGAGCAAATCTTGCCGTCTAATATTTAATTTTCCTACAGCTTTTCTTAATGAACACCCCAATTGTTTATTTATACTTTTATGACATATTCGCGATATATAAATCTGACTATATTTAAAACTATATAACAGGGTAAATATTACTAAAATTCACTTTATTCATCGTTCATTGTCTTTATTGGAAAATTCTATGTTAGAATTTCAAGAATAAGAGCAAATCTTGCCGTCTAATATTTAATTTTCCTACAGCTTTTCTTAATGAACACCCCAATTGTTTATTTACACTTTTATGACATATTCGCGATATATAAATCTGACTATATTTAAAACTATATAACAGGGTAAATATTACTAAAATTCACTTTATTCATCGTTCATTGTCTTTATTGGAAAATTCTATGTTAGAATTTCAAGAATAAGAGCAAATCTTGCCGTCTAATATTTAATTTTCCTACAGCTTTTCTTAATGAACACCCCAATTGTTTATTTACACTTTTATGACATATTCGCGATATATAAATCTGACTATATTTAAAACTATATAACAGGGTAAATATTACTAAAATTCACTTTATTCATCCTTCATTGTCTTTATTAGAAAATTCTATGTTAGAATTTCAAGAATAAGAGCAAATCTTGCCGTCTAATATTTAATTTTCCTACAGCTTTTCTTAATGAACACCCCAATTGTTTATTTACACTTTTATGACATATTCGCGATATATAAATCTGACTATATTTAAAACTATATAACAGGGTAAATATTACTAAAATTCACTTTATTCATCCTTCATTGTCTTTATTAGAAAATTCTATGTTAGAATTTCAAGAATAAGAGCAAATCTTGCCGTCTAATATTTAATTTTCCTACAGCTTTTCTTAATGAACACCCCAATTGTTTATTTACACTTTTATGACATATTCGCGATATATAAATCTGACTATATTTAAAACTATATAACAGGGTAAATATTACTAAAATTCACTTTATTCATCCTTCATTGTCTTTATTAGAAAATTCTATGTTAGAATTTCAAGAATAAGAGCAAATCTTGCCGGAGGATGTTACACACGCATCCTGCATTCCAGTTTAGCCAACACCTCGGACCCCCTTAATTATCCAATTTGAGTAGTAACATGCGAGGATCGTAAACATTTCACAAGCCTGTACGTTCCGGCAATAAATAACGGGTGTCTTTTTAAATTGTCGGGCATTATCGTGAATTCGATATAGCCCGGTGGATCACGAGAGCTACTCGCACTCAATTGGATTACAGTTAGCCGCTCTCGGGGGTTCTCGTCCTACGAACTGCTCGACTCATGACTTGCTGCAATAATTTAATAATATCGCAAACTCTTGCCGCCCCTCATTCCGCGCGTGGGCTCATCTCTTTCTGCAGAGAAGCTTTTGCTTTTGCAAGGTGGCTTTCTTACTCTCTCTCTCTCTCTCTCTCTCTTTCTCTCCGACGAGGAGAACGGCTCCAGATGCACTTTCTTATCTTGTTTCGTTACTCTGCTCTCGCTTGCTCTCACGCATCGCCAGTACCGAAATAGTTATTACCCGCGGCTGCTGTTGAGATATGAATTTCTCGGTGCGCAGCTACTCGAAAATCACATCATTTCAACCTGCGTTTCTTAATCGATTTGTTTATGCTTAGAAAAAATTCCTCTTTTCTTTAATTCATGATTCTTTGTATTATTATTTCATTTATTTGGATATTTCTTCTTGATTAGAAAGAATAATTTCATAAATGTATTATGAGAGAATCGTAATAAATTATATTCGTTTTAATAAATTGTCGAATTGCGTTCTCTTTTCGCAATTGTAGGTCAGAGTTCCGATTTACATATCCGAGGCACGCAGGTGATAATTGAGAATATTCTTGGCGATGGTTCAATGTTGCCGGCAAAGAAGCACGAGGCTACGCATTTAGTTCCAAGTTAGACTTTTGTACTAGTAGAAAATCGATGTGTTTCATTCAATATCTACACTGCAAAATTGCAAGGAAATAAGGAAAAACTTTGTTTTGAAATTGTGAAAGAATTATTTTTCTATCATAGTTGCGATTTTCCAAAAATTTTGAACTTTTTAACTTATCAATTTTAGAATACATAATACAAGTGAAGGTTTCTATGATCGATTTATTTATTTCACATTGTGATAGATTCTAAATAGGTTAGATTACGTTGCATAGCACAAACCGAAACTACACACACATAGCTGCGTATGCCATCAGTTTAATTTTTGCCCCAACACGCGCGTTTTCGAATCCCGTCACAGATGGTTTGTGACGATTTATCCAATTGGAGGAACGCAGCAATTTGTCGAGGTACATTTCGCACGAATTCCAGTCGTCACACTGGATTTCGTAAAGTGGAGAGAGGTCTCCAACATTCTACTGTGCTCCTTGAAAGCCTTGGCATCTGTCTATACATATGTCTACTCTATCACAAGTAAATTCCAATTAAATTTAACCAGTGTAACAACAATACAATGTTGCTGACATTTATTACATCCAAAAATAATATATTTAAAACAGAAATTTAATTTTATCACTCATGAAAAAATGTCTGATTTACAGTACATTCAATGTCTTAGAATGAGTGAGAACAAATTTCGTTAAAGTGACTTTTTTAAATGCTAATAAAATGTCTAAAAATATCTAAAAATTAGATTGATGAATTTCGTGATTATTAGTATCTGAATTATTTCGACGTGGTTTACAAATACGATAGGATTTATTGATTCTGGCAATATGTAGCAAGTTATCAGCGGTCTTACGAGCGGTTGCTATGCGATATGGAAGGGGTCCGCAGAGTTACCTACTAGCTCGACCAGTCAGAACTCAGTGTCTGCAAGCCGGCCGGCCGCGCCGGCTCCTTTTCTACCTTTGCTCTCTTGTGTGCGCCTTCCTTTCGCGAGAAAGTTGTGCATCTGCAACTTTAGTCCGGACTACTTGAAGCTCGCTGCAGTTCTCCTCGTACGCTAGTCCACCTGGAAAGTCATCGTGCGTCCAGACTCCCACGAGACGCGAAGGTCAGGGGCCAAGGAACCAACGAACTCTCAAGGAACACGACATACCATACAGAAAAAAAAACTGTCTTACTTCAATTTTAAAGGCTTCTGCACTGCCAGTTAGACAGTGTCATTGATAAGTTATAACTTCTTGGAAAACAGCCAAGAATTCGAGGATTATTCTTCCCAACAGCGACGAGTGAGTGCGCGAGAGAGTGCACGTTAAGACTGTCTTCTTAAATCTTGTTCGAGTTAAATCGAATGCTGATTGATTGATCGATCGAACCTTTTGAAGAACGTTGACTTCTTACGAGACAGATGAAGCAAAGCTGGAAGTTTCGGTGTCCAAGAATGTCATCTGATCGAAGTGTCAAAATGTTTTCTTGAATGTCTTCGATTTGAAGAATTGATTTATTATTGAAAAAGATCTTCTATGAGAGTCGAAGAAGGAAACACTTGAAAGGGGTTTAAGCCAGTGGCTTTGTCAAGATGTGAGAACGCAAGTGCGCTGGAACTCCCCGGGGAGGAAATTGTGGTTATCGTAAGCAGAGGTTTTTCTTCAGTCTTAACAGAAATCCAGGGAAAACAAGATGATTTTAATCCAAAGCGAAGAGACTTCGGCGACTTTCGAGCCGAAGACACCGGCAGAACAGATGAACGGGCATTCTATGGTGAATAGAAGCTACATTCTCTTCTGTAACTCCGATTTTTACTATACCAATATTGAATTACCAAAAAAATTTCTAATTCTAGCAATGAATTTCTTTCCAACATTAGAATATTCACAGTAATAAAATTTCCATTCATATTTCAATATAACAAATACTATTTAACATTTGTATATAACATTCATATTACTTAAAATATAAGTCAATCATAAATATACAAAATTCCATTTATATTACTAAAAATTCGAATATAATCGCGTGGCAACTCCGAATATATCATTCGACAATGTTTTATCGACGAAAGAGTGTGTACCCCTCGCAAAACGTTTATCTTGGCAGCACATTGTCAAGGTTCTTTAGCGCCTATCGGGAATTATCTGAACGCTTCATAGCAGCTTATAATCACGGTCTTACCGGGGGAGAGTGGAGCTTTAGAATTATGGCGCGGCAATTTTCTCCCTGGGCCGAGATTACACACGCTCTCCATCCTTTTACAATGGGAGTGGACTCTCGCGCGTGAGTGCTCTCTCCGTTATTGCCGCTCTCCTTGTGTTCCGCACATTTGCACTGATGCCCCGAGCGCCTTTCCTCTATCTTGCTATATCGAAAGAGAGAAAGAGAAAGAACGAGAGAAAGAAAGAAAGAAAGAAAGAAGGAGTGCGATAAGTGCACTTCTGTTTTCCCGAGAAGAAATACAGATCTAATAATAACGAGGCAATGCACGCTGCCAAGAAGTCGAGTAAAGATCGCCGATGTACTTGCTTTGCTAATTGTGGTATCAACCGGTTTCGTATCTTCGTGCATTCCCATTGTTGTGGACCCTCGTTAAACTTTCGATGAAAGGCGCAACCCGGTATGCCAACGTGCCTTTACTTCCCTTGCCTTCCTTTAAGGCTTCATCGATTTTCACTGGCCCAGATTCACAGCATTCAAGTTCAAGTATCCAATGTTTCCATTCCGTGCATACTTGTCATTTTTTTTTGACGAATTGAAAGAAATTATTGCAGTTTGAAAGAAAGTTTTTTAATTGCGTGTGTTTGATTTAATACGAAGGATGTTTATTTTAGTTATGCGATTAAATATTTCTTATATAATCTTCATTGTTTAATCAGAGAAATATATTTGTGTAATGAGAAAATAATTGATGATACAATAGGAAGCTTTATTGTTTGTCTAAGCAAAGGTAAACGCGCAACAATGACAATTGAATGATGGGAGTGCGATTACCACGAGGTAATATAAAAGCGAGCGGTGAGTAAGAAAAGCAAGGTGGTATTAAATTGCAAACGGGTCGAGAAAAATGCTTGGCCGCTTCGATTTACAAGAGCTCCTCGCGTGTTAGCCACTTATTGCTCGCGTTTCCCCTGCCATGCTGAGTTTCCAATCAAGTCGAACTCGTTCGAGAGTGTTTCGAGGGTAAAAGCGATGAGGGGCGACGGCGGTACTCGGCTTATTTCCCCTTGGGATACGTGAGATGAATGAATTAACGTTTGCTTGCCAAGAACGAAGACGGCCAATGTAGTCGCTGGCCTCCTCGAAACGCCTTGACACCGAAAATCCCACCCAATTCTTCCAGTTTCCACTGGCAATCCAATTTCCAATGATTCCGCGCAATTATCCTTCACTCGAATTATCATAAATGTACAATTTAATAACTTTCATTTATTAAAAAGACAAATGAAGCAATAAAACCCTTCGAGATATTTTTTAATACATAAAAGTCGTATAAGAAAGATATCACAAGATTGATTTACCGATAATTCCACCAATTAATGAATCTCACAGGTGTGTCGTATCAATTGAAGAATTACAATGCGTTTACACTCGTATGCGCTTTTCATAGCAATTTGTCGACGATTTCATACCTTTCGACATGCCAGTCGAGATTCGAGAAGACTCGGAGCACCGATAAGAGGTTCAATAGACTTGAAGCGGTGGGCGCGTGATGCCAGATCGTTCCTCGCTCGAAGAACAAATCGATTACACGATAAGTTGCCGCCGGCACGATGAATCGAGGAGGAGGACGTCGAGGAAGATAGCCAGTGGAGGTTCAATGTGGCAGCGAAATATATATATATATATATATATATATATATATATATATATATTTATATATATGTATGTGAACACAAAGAAGAGAATTTTCTTCTGTGCCTCGAGCGATACGAGACAAGACGACTTAATAGAATTTTCCATCTGCCAGTTTGAGATCTCTGTACTCTTGACCGATCGGCAATGAATGAACGGGCATCCCTCAAAGAGAAAGAGAGAGAGAGAGAGAAAGAGAGAGAGCACTCCCGGCACTTTGTGTGTGAGCGCGCGCGCGCTCAAGATAGCCAGGCAGATTTATTGCCAAGCACATGTAACTTCTCTCGATAATTACTGGCCAGTTCCCTTTGCAGGCTGTTGCAAGCATCACAGAGCACATAGGAGGAGAACATCGCACAAGAGGAACGTTACCGCCGAGGAAGTTGTAATTAGTGACAATTTACCGGGAATAAATCAAAAAGGATCGTACCATTTGCTTGTGCCATATCTCTTTATTTGCTTGGATTTCCAGCTACTACTACGAGAAGAGAATTGCCATTTGGCTTCCGAATGCAAATTTTTGTCGGCATGTCATTATTATGCGACTCTCGTACTTTTATTCCTGACCGCGACGTTGTAAACTGCAGGGGAATACGATGGATGTAACGTGGCCCGCCGCGAAAAAAAGGCCTGGCGAATGCAAATTGTAGCCTTCGCCTTTCCCAGAATTTCGAGTCAAGACGAATTCACGCCCACCCTATTTGCCACTCTCTCTCTCTCTCTCTCTCTCTCTCTCTTTTTTTTATACATTTCTCTTTCTTTTCGGAACAATGACCTTTGAATGTGGTAATTGAAAGTACAGTCGAATTCATGGTGAATGTAAAATACAGATGTAATAATTAAAATTGTATAAAGTTTATCATGTTTTCAATATGTGTTGAATATATTAAAATGTTTATTCATTCTTTTATACTCAAGTGACATTCGAAAGCAACATGTATTCAAGAACCAAATATTTACAATCTACATTAAATAACGTAGTATTAATTAATCGCTGTCGCCGGTTTTCGCAGTTCTTACAAACATCATCGCAAAAATACTTATCAGAATCCAAGTTGCGATAGTGAATCTGCATATCGGGAATGCGATATTTCGGAGAGCAAGCTCGTGATCACTCGTCTGTCAGCAAACACGGCGAATCGCAAACAGTGTTTTGCACGACTGACTGTCGCACGATAAATGTTCTGCCGCGATAGATAGTGCATAATCATGAATTCGCCAGTTAGGATCCATCGTGGCAGCTGAGTCAAAGTTATCGCAAAGTTTATTTTTGCTGCTTCTTAATAGTAACAACACGTTAACTCTTTAATGACTGCCACGCGTGCTTAAACGACCGGTTTCAAAATTCCATTCAACCAATCACCTTTTTTTCGTTCTTGTTCCAAAAAAAATTTAAATAATTCTTGTAATTAAAATCTATAATTTCACTGTAAAGTCACATCTTTTTGAATGGTAGATTCACTTTATGATTGTATAAATAAGTCGGTAAACAAGAATACTAGCAAGAGTCAGTTGTTGATATTCTGTTATGTGATGTTATGCATTAGCAATGTTTATTCATTCGGAATCTCTCCTAGTACATTCTAACTGTTTGCAAACAATCTTCTTTTGTCATTTAATCATCACTAATGAATAGTGTAAATTCGTAATATTACTAATTTACACCCCTAATAATATTGATATCTAAAATTATTCGATCACATTTTCCAAAGCACTGGCGTCTATTTATATTCTCCGCAGTGTTTGTATTTATGAGATGAAACATGCGAAAAAAAAGGTTGAAGACTAAAGGATTTTTGTATGTTTACACTTCACAGTTTTCAGCAAGTTTCGAAGCGGGTAAATTAATTAGCCAGTGTAAAGGTTAATATAATATTAGAGCCGTAAGTAGGTAAACAAGAGTTCTTGCTAGTATCACTCCTTATTTATCGATAATATGCTTACTTGACCTTCCTTACACTCTTTAACTGCGTGACTGTAATCGTCTCTTATCATTCACCCGTAACCGCAATGAAGAGTCTAAATTCCTCATGACATTTCTAGCACCTCAAACTTATAAAAATATGCTAGGTTTACATTAATTATTAAACATTCGTTTTATCACAAAAACAAAATATACAAACACAATCGATTCAAATTTCTAATAAAATTATACTTTCAAAACGTATATCATAAAAACTACCTTTAAAATATAATATTAAATTCTGCAACATAGTTGCATTGCTATGATTGTACGAGAAAAAAAAATGTAATAACACTGGAAAATGATATTATCAGAAAATCTCCTCTTGTATATAAAGTTCGTTGCTGCATTCCGGACAATTATTGACTCGCCCTCGTAATAATAGAGCCGGGTGGAACAGCGCGATGGATTCTCTGAAAATCCTTGGTATGCGCAGCAACAGCAACCGGTTTCTCTTGCAGCCCTGCTGCTGCATTATAGAAAATCCGACAGTGCTAGCATCGAGTCACGACGAATAGGGCGATGCAATCTGCGCGGAGTCGTATGGCATCCGGATTTATCCATGGTTCCCTGATGCCGTGAGAAAGGCGCAGGATCGCCATCCTTCCTACGTCTTGCTAACTAACGTTAAGAAGTGTGTCGTCGATTCATTGCGCTAGCTCTTCTTCCCTTTAATCTAGTTTCTATGTCCTAGAAATTATCCAAAAGTCAAACATGAGAAATGATTTCTCTCGTTATTTCTCATTTCATCTTTTTACGAGGTTTCTATGATTAAAGTATGCATTGCTATAAATAAGATTATTATAAATTAATCAACGTTAAATTCTGCGGGTAGAAATGATAAAAAAGTGAAATATATATGTTTTCTTATTTAAGATTTTACTATGTTTGCATAGAGTGATTCATTTTCAATGATTACTGTCGAATGGCAGAAGATTTCACCAAAAGAGCCTTAACTGTATCAAGTCTTATGATTGGCCTGAAATTTCCATCGTACATTTCTAGCAGACTGGCCGTCACAATGTGAACTTAAGGAAGGCGATTCATCACAGAGTTAACGTGCCACTAGGAGCTTGATAGACCCGAAGATGAGCTATCTTTTGAATAAATTATCCTAGCAAGACCGCAATGTGTTCTGCTTCTCTGAGCACTAGCCAATCTTGGCTATCCTGGTCGAGGACTTACCAACCACTCGTTCCAGAACTTCCTGCATACTTGTTGCTTCATCTTCCAGCGGGCTGCTCTAGTTAGCCTTCCTCCTCTTCCTACATACACTGACTAACATTAACCCTGCTGCACTTTTCGATTCAACTATACAGTTAAAGCCTTCCGGCAGAAAATCATCGAAATATGCGGTAAAATTTGAAATAGTAAAATTAAAAATAACTGCAAATATCTCCAACAATCATAATTCTACTTTTGTACAATTATATTGGAAGATTTCGTTTAAATTAATTCATTTTATGTTTACTTAATAATCATCTCTTTCTATACTGCGATATTTACAAGGATCCTTGTGCGTCCGATGATCTTATCAGCGAGAAACGAGGAAGTATTAGTCGCCTGATTTCTTACCAAGAATAATCAGTCGGTCTATCATCGTTCTGTAATCCGTATAGCAGAGCATTGTGTACATCAATCGGATACTAATTTTAATTCTCCGATAGGAAGAGAGCGTTGCCTTTTTCCAATCTTGTTGCTTGTCTATCAGAAGCGAAAGTGCATCTGTCGAGTCATTAGGCAGAATCAATTCTTCTTCGCTTCTTCGTCTTCTTTAGTTTCCCTTGGCAATCAGAGCATTTGCAAAGACAGCACGCCGGGTTATCAGAAAGAAGCTATTCACAACAGAACTCGAATGGCGCCCTTCGATCGGTTACGTCTGTTGTTGATAATATCTGTTTTGCAGTAATTAATGCGCTAATTGCAATGTTTCGCATGAACCCGGTGAGGTCGATCAAACCGACAGAGATACAATTGGTTTACAAGCAGCTTGTCGCTTCCTCCGGTGGCCCCTCGATCATTAAAAAAAATAGCTTAAAATAGAGTTAAGCGCCATCATTACCAAGCTTCCAATTGTCTGAATATTGAGAGGCGTGCGGATCGGGCAACCCTGTTGAAATATTGCTTTAAAATAGCTAACCTCCATCATTTCATCCCTTCGATTTTTCCTCATAAACAACGGACATTTTTTTTTATACATTTATCAAACCATGTTTCACTATTACATTTTTTATCTTTGCATATCTTTTTTATTTGAAATTATGTACACTAAATGGTAGCGTGTGTTACGAATCTGTACTATTTAAATGCAGGTGTATTTAATCCCTGCTTACAGCTGCTCGTTTACTGCCTGCTCGGCAAGTGGTTACGAGCAAAAGCTTTGAACGGATGGCGCGGCGCGTCGCGGCGGCGGCGGCGGCAGCTTCCTTTCTCGAAGTTCTACGAATTTCCATCGCCAGTAAAATTGTCTACTTCATTTGATTCTATTAATGAGAAGCGTCATTATCGGCGCAATGTTAATTTCATGGAATGCAGTTTCAAGAAAAATCTAGCCGCGTATAGCTAAGAATCCTTCGGCACATCGAGCGCGTAGTACCCAATCGAGAATAACCATTTACGAGTGTAGCCTGTAATTGGCTTGAAAGTGTTTATCGTAAACAGCTCGGACACCGGCGCGGCTTGCACACCTGGTTAACGCGCTTCGGACAGGTCTTCGTGTCGTTTAAATGGGAATAAATGCTTTGGTATTCTTACCAGTTACCCTTTTTCTTTTTTTTACTCTCAACATTTGTCGAATATAACTTGTATTATTAAACGAGCCATTCTTCTATGTTGTAAAGTTTATCGTAGGAAGAAATAATCTACTAATAATAAAAATAGTTACTTTTATCTTTATCAAGAATAAAAGAATAACAGGTGAATAATTACTCTAATTTTAAAACCAGTCAATTAAACGTGGTATGTTTAGTTGTTAACTTCATATGCGAGTCATAGATGCTATTTTCAACCAATGGCAGCGCCCCGCACAGGAGCGCATTCCCTTAATTGAGGAGCGATTTACATAATGATAAGAGTAGAGCCGGTGATAGTGGCAATCGTGCGTAACTAGGTCAGTTACACTGTTTAGCAGTCATCGCTCAGTGACGACTGCCGTTTGGCGAACAAGACAGTATTAACGGCGAACGTCTGCCGGTCCCCGTCGCTTTAACGAGAAGCGTGTGCCAGCCAGCACGTACATCCACAGGGTGATGCATTTCTTTTGGGATCGACGATAATATTACCCAGTGTATACAAAAGACGTGTTATCACGTGTTCCATACTTTTAAATCAATTTTGATTGACGAGCAATAATATTTACAAAGTGAAATCACACGAGGAATGTAATAATGTAAGTTCAATTGTGTATAAAGTTATCTAGAAATAATTAGATGAAAATATATTAGAATTATTATGAATCGTATTATGAAAGTCAAAATGACTTATTTAACATTTCTTTATATTTATTCATAAATCTCTTTTTATGCTTTTTGAAAACATTAACACAAGTAATAAGTAAGAATAAATCTGACTAAGCGATTTTATTTCGTAAATTTGAATGAGGATGCAAATACTTGTTGCTTCCGAAGCAAACGCATCACCCTGTACGCTGGACTCTTGCGCAATCTACGTTGCTCTAGCGTGCATCCACCGGTGACGCGTTGGCAAGCGTGCTATTTTTAATGGAGGAGTTTTATATCGAAGAGTGTTCGCGCTCGGCCGAGGACAGAATGCCAAAAGCTTTTAGCAACGGCAGTCGCGTGACTCCGTCCGAGAACGCCTTCGTCTAGTGGAACTCGTGCTCTTGCACACGTACGCCGCTCTAGACGACTTTTCCTACCAATTACAGTTACTATAGAAAGTATTTTCATAGTAAAACTCAAATAATACAATAATATTTTAAAACAACTGTGGAAAAACATCTCACATATTATTTATCATATTTTCAACACATATGTGTAATATTTTCTCCACGAATGAAGAACCAGGTGTAAAGTAAAGATGCGCGTCTGTATAAATTATAAATGGTATCACGCAATAACGCACACTGGTTGGCTTCCAGCGGCCGAGTGATTCCGTTGCGCGTGTCAAGCCGCAAACAATTTTTGCAACGAGATCTGTTAGATAATCGGTGTGCCGAGATGCAAGCGTTACACTGTTAAAATATCAGGTGACACCCGCGCGAATATGATCTCCTAAGTCTTAAGCGAATCTGAAAAAGAGAGAGAGAATTTGTCCTGTGACGAATATCATTAGAAAAAAATCAGTAATATTTCACAATTTTATATTATAAAACAGATATTATTAAAAAGTGCACCTTGTATATGTTTATTGTTTACGTATCGGAACGAAAATTACTAGGAAAAAATCAGTAATATTTCATAATTTTATATTATAATACAGATATTATTAAAAAGTGCACTTTGTATATGTTTATTGTTTACGTATCGGACATTCCTTCCGCGGAGCGGTTCAAGTAATCATTGCAAAGGTACTCTTATTTATAAGGGTCGAGTTCAAAGGGTTGCCTCAGCGCCGCGTGTCATCGCCAGTATGAACCTAATAAATCCGAAGGGAATAATTACGGTATACTGGTAACGTCGTATCCCGAAAGGCCTTAATGACTGGCGCATTACGTGATAGTGATGGTTCATACTGTACAGGGTGAGTCACTCGCCTTCGGATCATCTCTATCGTGTATTATGTTCCTGTATAGGATAATTATAGATTATCAAGTCATTTTAATTACATACGAATGTACTCCAACTCTTTCTTACATCTTTAATAATATATATGGTATTATTTCTATAATATAAAAGTTCAATTCTTCGAGATATTAGGAAAGGCTAAACAACCCCTAAAACCCACCTATTCTTAATTCAGGCTTTTGTATTTATTAAGGGTTGTTGACTCAATTAATCTGCTTATAAGCATTAAAAATAATATTATTATAATATAAAGAATGTAGAGAAGAATTGGTAAAATATTCATGTGTAATATAAATTAGAAAATAATTATATATAATTAACTAGAAGTAAAGACAATGTATTGGATAAAATGAGGGTGTACGAATAGCTGTACTCGACAGTGGCGATGTGAAGGGAAGTGCATCGCATCACCCTGTAGAGAGAGTGCACCGAGGATGACTCCAATCTTCATCCCGTCGGTAATAAGACGCGGACGAGGCTTGACTCTTATTATTAACCCGATGGGTGACCGGTTGCTCACCTCGGCGTCCACCTTTCAGCCTTGGCAATTAATCCTATCCTTCAGGGAGGTCGTGGAAGCTTGGTGCTTTCGAGGCTTCGGGCACCGGTTTCACGTGGGTGTGTGTGCCTCTCCTCACACCAACTTGGTGTACTCTTTTCAGCCTGTAAATTATATCTCAGCGAATTGAATGTGGCGCCGTCCGTGAGAGGGATTTCTCCAATTAATACATTAGCTTGTTATCTCGCGCGGGATAAATCGACTTTGAGCTTGATTTATTGGCATCGGGATTCCTTTAAAGGTACCTTCGCTTGATAATAAATTTCCTGCGCCGCGTAAATCTTTCCCTTGATTCTGGCGCGCGCGCGCGAGAGAGTTCCACCGCCGCAGCAGACGACGCTCGTTTGCACAGATAGGGAAGAGATAAATCCAAGATGTACAGAATCCAGGGAAAGAAATTGCCGTACCAGATAGCGGCTGCGACACTCAGCCTTTTCGGTGCAGATCACTATCGCTACAGTCAGTCCGGACATCGTCTCTATCGGCGCTACTTTGCTCGCCCCGCTTGCTTGTAAATTCTGATATCATCGCTCGCGCACGTGTACCGAAATAGAATCCTATCACGGATAGAGTCGATGTTAGAGTCACTTTTCTTCCATTTTTATTTGTCAAATGCATAAATAAAAAGTATAAAACATAAAAAAGAAATGTTAAGTTTTACGATTTAAGCGTTGGAATTAATGTTAAAAGTTCCGAAATAGAATCCTACCACGGATAGAGTGGATGTTAGAGTCACTTTTCTTCCATTTTTATTTGTCAAATGCATAAATAAAAAGTATAAAACATAAAAAAGAAATGTTAAGTTTTACGATTTAAGCGTTGGAATTAATGTTAAAAGTTCCGAAATAGAATCCTACCACGGATAGAGTGGATGTTAGAGTCACTTTTCTTCCATTTTTATTTGTTAAATGCATAAATAAAAAGTATAAAACATAAAAAAGAAATATTAAGTTTTACGATTTACGCGTTGGAATTAATGTTAAAAGTTCCGAAATAGAATTCTACCACGGATAGAGTGGATGTTAGAGTCATTTTTCTTCCATTTTTATTTGTCAAATGCATAAATAAAAAGTATAAAACATAAAAAAGAAATGTTAAGTTTTACGATTTAAGCGTTGGAATGAATGTTAAAACTTAATAAAGACATTATTTAATGTCGTGTTTTATTTATTAATTTTTATACACTTGTATTATACACTGATGTTATGCATCGAACTGTTTCTAACTATGACTACTTCCCAGTACGAAGTGCCGTTTCGTTTTAATAAAGCAATCATCGTGTACATAGATTTGTCGACGTATCGGGTTCGCAGCATCGAGTATCGTACACTATTGCCACGTAGGTCATCGTTGAAATCTTCATAGAGTAAAAGAGCAAGTGGTAGTATATTCAAGTGGGCATAACAGCAGTAACAAATATCACAGTTAATCACTTGGTTTTTCGTTCCACTTTAGTGTGAGTGTGTGTCGTCTCCAAGCTTTTATTATCTGTGTCGAGAGCCGATTCGCCATTAATCCCGCGATATCTGACGTGATTCGCTGGCGGTGCTTAGGGTTATCCGGCTAAAGAGGCCTCTGGCCCCTACGAATCCTCTCATCGTCCTTTTCCCAGGTTGCCGCGATTCCATCTTATCCTCGTAAGCCACCTCGACTAAATAGAGGGGACTATTAATCCTCTCGTTACAAAGCTCCTGTCTCTCTCGCTTGCCAAGACTCTCTTAGACGCGCTGCTTTTTTAATCTTCTCTCGCAGGTGCCCGGACAACCGATACCCGTTCATTATCGAGCCGATAATAATAACCTTGAGAGTTCTCCTACTATCCGACTACGAATGCGTTTCTTCTTTCTTGAGCGTAGATGAGATTCTCCTCATTTAAAACTATTGTTTCCTCCTAATTCTTTTTTAATTATTAAAAAATCCGATACAGGATTTATTCAAAATTAATTATTTCAGGAATTGTTAGCGCCAATTTTGGATATTTCAATTTTGTATAAAATGCAGGCCATTTAAAGTTTTTCCTTGATATTTTCGACAAAAATTTCTTTTCTTTTCAACCCCTAATAATAATAATATAGAATAGAAATGTTTTCTATCAAATATCTAGTATTTTATGATATCGATGGGAGTCAAGGTTCCGTCAATTCGTAAATAAGTCGAGAATTCTCGTTCCGAGACTCGTAGCCATTCGTTCTACCGTCCGAGTGATTACATCGGGGGTCACGTTGATAAGGAATATCATTGTCTTGCGCATTGAATGTCAGCGGAACAATGGAAGATTACTGTTAGCCGGCCGATGCTATCGAAGGGCGGCGGTGGCGGTGGCAACTTCTCTGAATAATAAAGCGCTCCCCGCAACTTGATTAATCCACTTTCAAGTTGAGCGAAATCTACGACCTCCCCGATAAGATTCTATTATTCACCAGATTTAACGAGCTCGGCTGAAAGCTACGATCGCAGTATTTTTGGAGCCGCCAATGTTGCCACCACCACACTTTTTCACACCGGTGTGAATGAACTGTGATTGGTAATACTTAGAACCAGCCAGGCATAATAAAACCTTCGTTTCAAATTTTTTTTTATTATATATGTATTGATTGTAAATATCACAGATCTAAGTGTTAATTAAAATTTATATACCAACTGCTTGTTCAATAGTGATAATTTGAAATAAATCATTCTGTAATTATACTGAAAAGCCATTACAATAGACAGTTCGATCTCGTGATCGAAATTACTGTACTCTCAGCAGGGTGAAACACATGTCATAATCGCACGTGCGTGTTCAGTGGCATTTGCCAATTCACCAGGTCAGTTTTGCATTGGCACACTATAGTGAAAATGCCGGGCCATTTTTATCATGTCAATAGAGGTGCATCAGAGACTGGCAGGTAGCCCGATTGGCAGAACTAGATAGGCTTTGTTACAGGGTGTTTCAAATATTCTTTAAAAGCTGTACAGGGTGATTCACTTGCCTTTGAATCGCCAATGATGGATATACGCCGTTGAAAATAGTATGATTATACGGTGTTGAGTAATTTTAATATAAAGGAGTATTTACCGAGTCTTTTCCACACATTGACATTTATTTATAATATCAAATTGTACCAATAATGCAAATAATTGGAACTCGAGTGTGATGGGGATGATTAAAAGGCAAGTGACTCACCCTGTACAGTTAACTTAGATCGAGTGATGATTTAAAATTAATCGCACTGTACATTTTAGGAAGATGGATGTTTAACGTGATGTACAATGCATATAATACAATCTAACAAGAAATTCGACAGTGCTAATTCAAAAGCGAGTGAATGCACCTTCCACAATTCTCGATCAACTAAAAATAAATCTCGCATTTCTTATCGCTTGGTGCGAATGGGCATTTCCAATTGTCAATCGGTAGTTAAATGGAATTACTTGCCGGTGCAGTGTTGAAACGTCATGCTTAACTGACTGTCGTCGGGATTATGATTCTACGCTAAATATAAACTCTAGCTTTATTTATTCTTGGCAAGGAGCACCGACTTTCGTCGAGGCCGAATTGCAGTCTTCTCGCACACCTCACCGCTCATGAATTATCAAGTATTTCCTTTTTCCTTGCTGCTGCCACTTTCGAACAACAGTGGCTAGCTTAACATTCCTGGCGAACAACCAATTTTTCCACAGCTTTATTTAGGCTGGCATTTCCGCTTATGCGTCTCGTCAAATTTTCAAATCAATTTTTTACACACTTCTGCCATGTCGATTTTCTTGAAACTTTGTATACAATTTTAGATGATTCTTCAGGATTTTTATATTGTTAAAGATTTCTAAATAATTAGAATGATTTTTTCTTCTGTCTTGATTAAAGGGATTTGTTATATGACATTGTTATTATTATTCACTACACTGGTTATGGTGTTAGGCGAATGTGATCGGCGTATTTCGTGCGTATTGCAGCCAACAAATTCCAGTATTGCCTTCAGCGACTCGAGTGCGTAGGCGTATTCGGTTTCTGGCATGTTGCGACCAGTATTACCAGCCGATAACTGTTTCACCATTCACTTTACGATTATAGTATCGCACTACCGAGCCCGAATTTTCTGCTGATCAATCGGATACCAGTTACTTTCAATTCTCAGAAATTCAAAAGTCATTTTTTTTACTTTCATTCATACGTGATATTCAAATCGAAGTTTTTTTTATGGCATAATATATTCATCTGGTATGTTATTATAAATTTTGATTTTAAACCTTTTTTTAAAACAATCACAATGCAAAATTATGTTGTACCTTACAAGAAATAAACAGGGAATTTTATCTCGAGTTTCAACGAAAGTGCCACGTGGCTCTAATTTCATAGCCGTTCATATTTCCGTTCCAAAATGAGATGCGCTTGATTTTCGTCACTTTGCGGTCACCTGGACCAACTCCAATCGGCACAGATATTTAGCGACTGAGAGTGGCGAACTCGGCGCGACCGATATGACCGAGAAAACTCGTGATAAATCAGTCTACCAGGCCGACTGAAGTACCAATTCGATTCAAGTGGTACTTGATGTGTTATTAGCCCGGTGACCTTGATGATGGACAATGCTAATTAGGCCCGGATTCCATCAGCGCCATCTAAAGCAATACAATTTTATTTGCCCTCTTCAGATTATTGCAGTTCCGAAAGAATTCGAGACTCGACTTATCAAAGTAATTAATCTCTCAAGTGTGCTGTGTGATTAAATGTGTAAGATTATTTTAGTGATCCTCGAAATATCTACTAATTCAAAGGACAATATTTCTCTGTATTTTTAAATACTTTCGATAAATTTGGAAATAATTAAATCAATGTTAATACAACACTTAAATACAATCAAATGTTTCAAAGTACTTGTATCTATTTATATAATTCTGGCCACTGTACACGTATGCACCGCTAATAGAGATGTTTTTATTCATGTGAAAAAGCGAAGCTGTCACGAAGAATAACGCATGACGACCCAGTTAGTGACGGGCAATGTGATTAACTTCCAATCAGCGTCGCAGGATCGTGACAGAGTTCGCATTCCTGTGGTCGCCTCGGAATATTCATAGAGAGATCGGCAGTCATTACTTGTTGCTCGTATCTGTTACTCACCAGGAGAAACCTAGTCTTACATTCCGGGGAGTCAATCTTGGCAGATTTACTTAATTCATACAAGTATTTACACGTGAAAAAAAATCGTGCAAAATCTAATTATGAATTTTAGTGTTTTTATTTAATTGTAACTCAGTCATATAATGATTGATCGATCAAACCCAGAATTATTAATATATTTTATAAATATTAAAAAGTAATTCTCAATTCTTTTGTATTATATTTATATTAAGCAGTAGTCATAACAATAACAGTTCGGAGTAATTACCACTGTGAATGATTACACGGCAAAGTGGTATCAAGTGAGGCTGCTGCCGCGGCAGTGACTATCGATAAAGAGATCCGATAATAGAGTGCTTGAGTAACCAGATTTATTTCGAGAGCTCCTGCTCGAAGCAGCTGATGCCGCCGCGGCGGCGGTGGCGGCGGCGACGCTCTCGAAATAGTCGAGAGTAAAACAATACGATTTTCTTGGTAATTTATGTGAATGTGTTCATGGCAGAGGGGAAGCCGAGTCTTCCTGACCGTGGGAGAAGCTTCGACCTCGTGTGTATGTGTACTTGGTTAAACAGGTTTCTGGATCGTCGAACCAGACGTTTCCAGTGTCGCACGAAAGCCATTGCAACCGCCCTGGTGTACACCGTGCGACTATAAACGCCCGAAAAAAATTCGTTCACCGTCACGCGCGACGCTGCTGTCCCTTAGCCGCTTGTAAATTTCAAGTGCAAACGTTTACTTCGAGTGCATCGACGTTTAAAGGTCGGTTCCAATGACTCAACTATTATTATATGCCAGATTTTTTAATAGTTGAATTATTGGATATATTTGGATATAGTTAATTATTGATTTAATATACAATGTTTATTATAGACATAAATATAAATAAATATTAAATAAGTCTTGGATATGTTTTCAACGTTAAATTCTCTTCTTACCATTTACGTGTTGATTTGACTATCGGCGCGATGCTATCGATCCATTTTTCTCATTGGCTCCTTGGAATGACACTACCGATTTCATTTCATCGCGCTGCCGGAAAGTCGAACCGAGGAAGAAAGTGTGGGACGGTGTCGCATTGCCTGCATTTAAGAAGCTCGCCGGTGAAAGATTGCGGAGAGATTGCTCGGTCGTGCCAAAAGAGAGAGAGAGAGAGAGAGAGGACGGATTAATTATTCGTTAATCCAGTCTGACCGCGCCGATATATTCCACTTCGATAAAGTTACTGGAGCCGAACGCGAGCCGTCTGTATCTCCTTTCGTTCCTCCTCGGCTCGTAATGCTTCATAGACCGCCGCAGTCTCAATCTCATGTGCGATCCCAAGCGGAAAGCTTCGTCGTCCACTGACTTACAGCCTTCCTCAGCACGAAACCAACACGATTTCCCATTATGATTGATGAGAATGCAAACTCATTTTATATATATTGGATCTAATTTATATTAGATAATATATTATACTTAATATATTAATAAATAATATATTGTATTTAATGTATTAATTATTTATATATCATTTTTAATGTTTAATGTTTAATGTTTGTGTGAAATTAAAATGACTAGATAATTATAAATATCATTCTATACTCGTTAGTAGAGAATCAAATGCAATTGAATCACCCTGTATGCATGCTCCGGCAGGATCGAGACCTACGCAAAATTTTTCAACGCTCGATCGCTTATACAGAGGAACTCAACGATTACGTGTACATGGCGTGCATGCTTCGAATCCCAACGGATCAGACCGGAATGTGTCTGCCGAGTACTGCCGGCAGTCTGTAAATCAGTGTTGATTGGAACAAGGTAATTTACAAATTGCACGGCTGGCAAAGGAAGACATAGAAATTGAAAAACCTTGAGAACAAGATTTCCATTGCAAGGATATCTGCTATTATCTCTTAAATATTCGAATTTTGTTTTGTGTTACGTCGCATAAAGACTTTTTTAATTTGAAAATTGTTTAAAAGGATATTGGGAATTGCTTCGTCCCTTCAAAAATTCGCGAAAAAATGAATTTTGAGTTAGGGCTCTGGAATTTATATCACTTCTTCCTTGATGCAAGAAAACATTCCCTACCAAATTTCAGACCCGGAAAATGTCGGGAAGTATGAAAAACATGGGGAAAACCACGAAAACAAATTATTCAGGATCAGTTTCCCATGAGTTTTCGATACAATTCCGGCATTTCTGCCACTAGTTTCATGTTTTCTATCCGTTTTGAGACTCAAACAATCGAAATATCAAGCGTTCGTCCAAGTCCCAGAACCTTCGAAAAATCGAAAATTTGTGAAGGGGTACATATGCAAAAATTTGCGAAAAAATGAATTTTGAGCTAGGGCTCTGGAATTTATATCACTTCTTCCTTGATGCAAGAAAACATTCCCCACCAAATTTCAGACCCGTAAAATTTCGGGAAGTATGGAAAACATGAGAAAAATCGTAGAAAAACCATGAAAATAAATTATTCAGAATCGGAATTAAACTGAATCTCAAAATTTCGGCTTTTACCATAGCTCTATAACAAAAGTTGAGTATTGCTAATCAAATGTACGAGGAAGGAGCTGCGTCGAGATTAGAAATCTCAAATTCAAGCGTCCCGACTATCCATTCCCTCACACGCCTCAGCCTCATACACAAACCCACGCACACATAGTTAATTGTCTATCAGCGGTCTACGCGCCGGCGATAGATAATCGTTACGTTACGTAAGATGAGAGCCGACAGGAAAGGCTGTTGGCCTGTACGGCGACGGTGAGCCGGCCAGGCATGCAGAGAAGCTTCTCCAGATGCTCGACTACTAACCTTGCTTACGCCTCGTCGACGCCGATCAATTCTTAAGTTGGGATTTGATGCAACGCCAACTTTACACGCTGTACATTCGACATGTAAAATTATTCTGTTAACCGATTATATATACCTGGACCGTTAAAATTGAGTACTAACTTCAATATTTAAAAAAACTATATAACGCACATTTCTTTAACTTGTAAAATATACGTATGAACAACGTTGCGCCAACGTTGATGAACGCTAGCTTTGAACTTTGTATGAAAAGGTACCTTTTAGCTGCAAGTTGACACAATGCCAACTTTCAGCGTTCTCAGTTCGACACATTAAATTCTTATAATAAACTTACACTTTCATAGCTTCGACGCTAGCATTGAAATGGTAAAGTTTAAACCGATAAGAACAGTGTTAGTTCAATACTGATGAATGCTTGGAACTTCGTATGAAAAGCTACCATACAATGAAAACCTAACCTCCCAGCGGTCTTAACCTCCTTTATTATCAACGCGCCAATTCTATAGGTCGATCCCGAAATCGCATTTTTAATCACACTGGCCAATTCTCGAGATTTATTGGCAGCAGCAGCTGCTGTTTATTCCGAGTGGCATCGTCACGTAGGTGGCTTAAGGTCGTGTATTTCCGTTTGATACGTGCAGGAGATTTGCCAGGGGAAAGGGGGGCGGGGAGGGGGGGAGGGGGGAGGGGGCTGCTCCCCGGGAGGATGCGGTCGTAGGGTCGACGCGGGGCAAGATCGAACGAGATAAATCGATCTTCATCACGCTCCATTTCTTCGCCAATTGCCGGCGACGCTTCTCCGGCGACTGAGCTCGGCGCCAAAAATAATTGCGTGAGCGCGAGTGTGCAAGACGCGCGCACAAGACGAAACGAAACGGGGGCGGTGTTCTTTCGTCCTCTTGTGTCCGCGCGCGTGTCCGGAGCGCCAACAGCTCTCCCCGAACGACGAGGAGGAGGCTTGTCCGGTAACTTTGAGCCCCTTTGAGCCCTCGTTTCTTGCATCTGCGTATGGAGCAGCGTAATTGCGTGCGCGTCTATGAATAAGGTGAGAGACACCCTTCGCTCCAAATATACGCGTCGTCCGAGAGAGGTTACACGCAAATGTGCGACCGCCGACCCAAAACAATGGATATTTCGGACGACAGTCGCCCGCCGGGTGGATGAACCCTTCCGTCGTCTTCGGAAATGACCTCACCTTGAACCCTCTCATCGCACTGCTGCACGCTGTCATTAACGGACGCTGATTCTTCATTGGTCCCTCTCTTCACTAAAGCCGCCTGCACACCGAGTGCAACAATATCTTCAAGAAATTGTTGAATTGTTTTGTGCCTGTGGTGATATTTCGTAATTCCAACGCAATTTTGTGATGCCCTGTTTTATATTCGTGCCACATGACATTTGTGCTGCGATGAATTTGCAAGATGTTGCAACATATTTCTGGTTGGACCAGTTGTGCACCAAGTGCATTTTGTTTCACAGCACTTATTAGTTCATGTTTGATTGCATCGTGTTCTACACCTGTCATTTGCCATGTAATGAAAAGTGCAACGCCTACTGCCTTTGGATATACTTAGTTCAACATACAACAACCAGAACGTCGTAGAATGTTGCACTCAGTGTGGGGTTGGCTTAATCGAGAGGTCCGAACACGGCACAACCAAATGCAACTGCGTCGTAGTGTTGCAAGTCAGAATGTCGTGGTTGAGAGGCAGTAACGCTTGATGCCCGCCTCAGTTTCACGAATTAATTATTCTCAGTTTAGTTCTGCCAGATTGTATGTTATAGTGAAGTCAGCAACAGTCGTTGCTGGAAGGCGTACGTATTTTCGGGATATGCTTGTGTGGCAAGGGTTGGCGGTCCACGTGAGAGTGGGACACGTGTGCCGCTACATAAATGTCGAGTGGTGCTCGAGACAGCCTGCGCGCATTCTCTTTTCTCTATCTACGTAGCAACTTTGTGGCGCCCAGCCAATCTTGTGACCCACGTTACATTTCTCCTCGGTGTCATTAACGTGCACGTATTTATCCCGGCTTCTTGTTTACCATTAACGGATGTCGCACCTCGTATCGATTGGACTCGCACGCCCTCGGAAGACTCGCCCCAAATAAACCTCTCGATTTATTCAGTGCAAATCGTAGCAAAACAAATAAATATATCTATGATTCTATACATATACATATACTACTGCGAGTAGATTTTGTTGCAACTTTATTTATCACGCGACATCAATTGCGAGCTGATCAATATGTACATATGTTTACTAACATATACAGATTTAATTATACGCACTCTGATGTAAAAAGAAATTACAAATTATGATAAACAAACAAATTTATAGTTGGAGGTTGAAGATTGGTCGTTGCTTATCGTGGTAATTTTTTGTTGTTGCAGTCAGGAGCAGAAAGCCGAGAGGCGGTAGAGCCTGGTAGCAGCACGACCTCACCGTCGGACGGGAAGCTGGCCGACGGAACATCCGGCTCATCCGTCCTCGAGATGGGGAGCACGGACTCAGCGGGTAACACCCATAACAGCGGTCCATCTTGCGGCCTGGTGAGCTCCCTCTTCCCCAGCAGCTGTCGAGGTCGAGCCGAAGCCTTCGCACGCAGCCTACATCGCCGACTAACATCCCTCGGCGGAGATGAAACCTCTCAAAACGGAGAGACACAATCCTCGCAACCTAAGGAGACTACCTGGCTGCACCCATCTTCCGGTACAAAGACTATCGCGATGAACAACAACAGCACGAATTATGTTCATCGTCAGCAGCCACGGCCAAGTCCCGAAAACGACTTGTACTACAGTTTCGACCTCGACATCGAGGATGACGGGCCCAGTTCACCCCAGGAAGAAGCCACGCCGGCAGAAGTTGCGGACCTACTCGTCAATCCTCGAGGCATTAAGACCAATCATCACGATTCTTGTGATTGTACAGCAAATGGTCCTAGAATAGTAACTACCACGAAAGATTCCGAGCCCGATTGCGTGTTTGTATCCCCGATCGCTGGGACATCACCCGAGAGTGATCGGTCTGAGATGTACTTTGATCCTGTGTCCTCAGAGACGGAGCAAATAAAAAACGAAATTTATTTCGATCCAATAGTCACGTCCGATAGCGAGACTACCTCGAATCTCTCAAACGGTTGTGCCACCACGAAGAAAGCCAACCTTCCCTGTTGCAGAAGGCTCGATAACAATTTGGATGTTTCAGAGGACACGTCTGAGTCTAGTTTATCACTGAAGGGAAATCATTATTTTGAAAAACAGGCCCGTCCTACCGATGTGGTTTTCAGTTCGGAGGATTCATCGAATGGCAGGAGTTCTCAGGAGACAACCTCACCGAGTCACGAATCACTCTGGAGTACCTTCGACGAGAGTACAGTCTCCTTGCAGGATGATAGTCCGTCCAAGATCAATTCGACTTTACCCTCGTTACAGAACAGACTTCCTAAGTCCTATTCCGACTCGGTGATCCCTGTGAACGGTAGTGGTCCAGCCACATCCTATGGACCGGCCAGAAAGGCTGAAGAAACAGAGGACAGTGTCGATGAGGTTGATTTTGTCACGGGACCGACGAAGAACCGCAAACTCAATTTGATTGTCAGGAATGCAACAACTGTCACCAAGGATGACTCTACGGATTGTTCGGAGGATTGCACAGAGGATCTTCCTTTGGACGAAGGAGCAAACAATTCAACGAAACCGAATGGAACTAGTTTACAATTAGAAGATCTTCCAAACGAAGTGGATGATCACTCCACTTACAGTAGTACTATCAACATACCAGGTGCTCTCACCTTGGAATGTCCATCGGGTACCAGAGTGGTCGATGACACATTAAAGAACGAGGTCCAGTTGCAAATAGAAAATGGGGGTGTTGTGAATGGTAGCGATGAAGACAAAATGAGTCTCTTATTGAAGAAGCTTTCGACGAGTCCGTCAGTGAAGGAAGATGCGCACAATCCGGTTCAAGAATTAAACGAAGGTGGCGAGGAAGAAGAAGAAGAGGTGCGACCGCAGAAGATCAGAAGATGTTCGTCTCTGAAAACCGGCAAGACACCACCGGGTACACCTGGCAGGAAAAAGATAGTCAGATTCGCCGACGTACTAGGTCTCGATCTCGCAGACGTTAGAACATTCCTGGACGAGATCCCGAAGGTACCCAATTCTGCCTATAGCGACCTGATATACGATGACATCTTCCAAAAGGACGCCAGTCCAGTCAATACCCTACAGAATAATTGGAGCAATCGATACGCGGACTCCAGGAGGAGTTCCGATACTTCGATACCCCGGAAACTCGACAAGACCCTTGTTCCATTGTTCCAACAACCAGCTGGCTTGCCGAATTTCCTAGACCTGGTGCGCGAGCGTCGAGTGTGCCTGGAGAATGTCCTCGTGGAAGATCCTCTCACTTTATCTATCCAGGGTACAGTACGCGTCCTAAACCTGGACTTTCACAAATCGGTACACATCAGGTATACCCTGAACTCCTGGCGAAACTTCAGCGACCTGCAGGCAACTTACGTACCAAATTCCTGCGATGGTTTCAGTGACAAATTCACATTTCTTCTATATTGTCACACGTTGGCGGTTGGCCAGCGCCTGGAATTTGCGGTTAGGTTCCAGTGCAAGGGTGTCCAGTACTGGGACAATAACGCCGGTACGAATTACTGCTTCCAGTGTTTACCAACGGCTTCCAGCGTCGGCTACTTACCGATCACGGCGCAGGAGAACACGGCCCAACAACGGGAGTGGTCGCCGATGTTCTACTGACATATTAGTAATCATCACCACATGTATGTGTCTTGGAAGGACCGTGATTTTAGAACCGGCTGTTGTGACGAACTCGACAGATCAGGTGTCGATTAACGAGGCTAATGACGCAACGCAGAGAGAAAGAGAGTCTGGAGATACGTCGCACGTTCCTAAGAGTACCTAACATACCATCCGTTCCGGATTCGTTGAAAAGGTCGCAATGGAATATTGGAATCGATTTGGTGTCAATTATCATTTCCTGCCGCTCCCTAGATGGTACGTTCACAAATTTTCGGAGATGAAGCACATTTCAACTGACCAGAGACTTATCTGTTCATCGGTCTTCATTCGAGAACCGCCGTTTTCTCTTGCAAGTGACGGTCAATAGAATTTGAGATATGTTACTTTCTGGGTGGTGCAGAGAAGATAAATAGAGCGCCTGTTTCAAGATGCGCTTCGTAGGGTTAACTTCGGTACGGAGTGAGTGAAAATGTCGACGCTACGACTATAATTTATGCGTTCCTAAGAAGTACCTAATTTACTGGTTTTACGCCATGAATGCCTAACGGATTTGACGAATCAAACGGAGATTCTTATTACATATATTTGCCACGGAGATTGTTGTTATGTAATCAAACACTCGTTGCAAGGATCGCAGACTGGTACTGTCGAAAGAAGCATCTCAAAGTTCTTTTTTTTTTACACGAATCATATCTTCTACATACGGCACACAAATATTTCTAGACCGAAGTGTTTTCTAAAATGCACCCTAACAATTTTCCGATTAGTAATTTTACTTATCTTCCCAATACATATCGGGTGATTGAAATTCGTCTCCGCCAAGGAGTTCATTTACTTCAACAAACTTGACAAATCTTTTTATCGTAGCGGAAAGTATGCTGCGAATGCGAGTGTTAATTCACGCAAGGACCATGCAGACTTTGATACGTTTCTTTGCGAGTGAAAATCGAGCCGTGCCAATCCGTTCCAGTGCCATTAGATGGATCATGAGATTACACGAGCATGCGAAGGATGCCTCTAAAAGTAAATCTATATTATTGTATTCATATACCGTAAACAATCTATCGTTACGATTTAAGAGAAATACGATTGTTCGCACGACAGTGAAACATCAGGTTGCCCACGTGCACAGGCATTGTCTCGACATCAGAAATACGGCGAGGCTACCTTTTCGCTGGCTCGCCAATGAGTCGACTTATCACAAGAATTGTCATTGTACAAACCCCAAATCCCCATAAAGTCCGACAGTGGTTAACTCTAAGTTTCATCCACGGTAAGAGCATAACTCTCTCGCTTATCTTAATGAATCCGATAGTCAAGGAAAGATACATACCCCCACCTTGAAGTACAAACACCTAACCCTAAACACTCACGAAAGCCAAGTTGACATGTGGGCGCCACTCATGTCACTGGTGAGGCGCGGGGAAAGCGCTATAACGAACTGCACGCACCCTATGGTAGATGGCAGTGGTATCAGCGCAGAAAATCAGTTTGATCGCAGGCATGCTCTTACCATGGATGAAATTTAGAACCTGCCTGTGCCCATCTATCACATGTTAGCCAAAGGTAGGCCTAGCTTTACCTTAGGGCTTTCGGGCAGCCGATCCTTTAATCGGGCGAGACTGATAGACCTTGTAGCGTAGACGCTAGAGCAGTGTGACACTGCGTTAATCGTAAGATCGTAAACGACCAACTGTTGTCTCTACGAGATTGCAACGAGAGAACTCCACTCGGTGATCGATATATAGCCGAATGCTCAGGTACTGGCACACTATTCTCCTCGAAATTACGACACTGGAAGAATTGTGAAACCATTAATGGATTTGTTGAATGTGAAACTAGTGTGTTTATGATGTTCGCGGAATTCGCAATGTGTAATTGGAGCCGAAACGGACGGGCTTGCACTAGCGTAGGATAGATCTATTTTTGCCAGATTAATGATGTTTAAATAGAGTTTCGCGTAGGCGCGCGGTAGGAGTGAAATAGTGACGTTGTTGGTGGCAAATGAAAGATGTATATGTCTATGCTTGCGCCTATAAATTCGGCATCATCGTTCCCGAAACCGATAGCAATAGATTTGTCGCGCCACCAGTGTTGACAAGACGGATCACCATTGGTCCCCACAAAAATCTTGTCTTCTACACAGGAAAAATCGCACGTCATAGAGGCCTTCACAAAATATCAACGTCCATTTGATCATAGTGAACTGTTAAACTGTGTTTACATTAATCATGTGAGCTGGTTGACTTGCTTGAGACTCGAACGTTTAAAGTTTAAGTCCAAACAATATATGAATGTTAAAGCTGGATAATGCTGGTCCATGCTAGAAATCAAGTCAAGTGAGGTTATCAGCTCGCGTGATCAATATAAACACATAATTACTGCAATAGTTCGTCGATCATAGTATATATAAACGGGTTTGCCCGTACAATTGCCTAAACCAGCGACGATGAACGAAAGCAATTTTTATAAAGCGTGAAGTATGGCTGTCCTAAGAATGCAACGGTATGGTCTCGAATTCGGCAGGGAGAGAAAGGGAGAATGAGAAAGAGAGAGAGAGAGAGAGAGAGAGAGAGAGAGAGAGAGAGAGAGAGAGAGAGAGAGAGAGAGAGTATCGTATATTTTTTCAAGTGCAGGGTGCTCGAGAAAAAGTGTCCCCGTAGTGGTTTCACTGTTGCTTGGCTGTTAATTAATTTCCCCTTCCCCCCCTCTTTGCTTCCGTGAAGTAAGTAAGACCGAGTGTATCTCGAGAGGACGTTTCATTGACTGAGAATTGTGATGTGATTGGTATAATTTGTTAATATTTGAAATTGTTGTTACTCAAATTGAATTTATTTAAAGTTTTATCGCGAGCAACGTTATCGATAGATTTTATTCGAGCAGAATTCGGACTCGCCTGGAAGAAGGCGACAATTCTTTTTATTAAGGTTCCCTCAATCTTTCCCTAATCTCGTGTGGCTCCCGAGGGTGTACGGTTCTTTTGGTTTTGCTCGATAAGAATTAGGATATCAGTTTACTACGCTCCCAAAAGAACCTTGCGTTCTCGTTTAGCGCGTGAAAGTTGAGCTCGATGTTACAGTTCCGGAATGTAGAAATGCTCGCCGAAGGAAATGGCATTGACAATTTTTGCCAACTGCTTGAATTCTGGGGTATGAGACTGTTTTTTTTGGGGGGGGGGGGGAGCTACTGCTGGAGGAGCTTTTTACATTTCGGACCAAGTCAGATAGGAATAGTAAGGTTTAGTGGTAGTATATTTTTTTAAGTAACGTATCTTATAAGCCACATGTATGTTGCATCTCTAGTCCGTAGAGCCGCGCGCTTTTATGTAACTACTGATCACCTCGGTACTTTCGAGACACGGTGAATGGCAGCGTCGGACGTCGACGACGATACATCGGGTGATAAAGCAATTCAATGTCTTTTTTTTTTAGGAAGATCGTCAGTCGTTTGGCATCGATCTTTAAGCTATATTTACATTAATTATGCGAACCGATCAATTCGCTCGGGTTTATTTGACATTTATGTCTGAATTTACATGCATGTCAATTAATTTCAAGTGAGTCAACCGGTTCCCACGATTAATGTAAATTCAGCTTTAATCAAATTGTGAAGCGCACTAAGGATGATGGTGCTCGGTAGCGATAGGTCCGACTAAGAATGCACACCCTTCTTTTTCTTTAATAAAACACTAGAGTTTCGAAGGCTGCAGATTGATGATTGCAAGTAAGACTGCATCAAACGTTAGTAGCGTAATGCTAATCGTGTTATTTCTCTTCGTGTACACAATTAAGGCAATTTTGTATTAGTATTGTAAGCGATGGATCCTTGCAGTTGTGGGTCCTCGGATGCTTTGCTGCTAGGGACCGAGGACTTGGACGACAAATGACTAACTAGAACGACTCCTGCTTTCCTTTCGCAATGCTTTACACTGTTGCGCGATAGACCGGATACATTATTTTTTATACGATGATTCTTTTTCATGGGAAAACCTTGGCGGGACTCGAACATGCCTCGCTTGATTCAGGCTTTTTTTCGCCCTGATCGTCAAAGTTACTCTTTATTCTCGTGCACTTGCTGTCGATAGATACACGCAATAGTTTTGGGAGAAACATCCCGAATGACCCAAGTGATTTGAGGTTAGGGCGTTAGTTGGGTTATTAAATATACTGTTTCAATTTTTTGGTCCTACTGCACGAATTCATTTTAAAAATACTCTCAGACTTGATAGCCTTTCAGGGCATTTTTGCCCGTGTTCTTCGTGTTTGGCTAAGGTAAATGATACTTGGTATTAGCTGCGGTTATCCTAATCTAGAGAGATATTCATTTCTATCGGTCATAATCGTTTTTAAAGCTTTAATTAGGTACGAAACTCTACGACTTTTTAGCGCGAATTATTTCTGCCCATCGGTTCCTCGAGAGTTTTATGGTTCTTTATTTTTTATCGGGTTGACAGTGCGCACAGCATTGTTGTTGTTTTTTTTTGCTGCGTCCGACTAGCCTCGCAATGTTATATCTGGTCATTATTTACACCCTTGAAAAATGCCGATCCTTTTTTCTTTGGCGAGACCGTTAAATCTCAATATTGGTTTTTGAGCATTACTGTAGTTAGGTAAGGCCCACTTTTAATCGCATGAACCTGTGCGCGAAAGGGTCGAGACTGAGCGAGAGAGAAAGATAAACGGTGTGAGTGTCGGAAGTTAAAATGTTCGAAATTTTTGTCCGTGGTGCGAATGTTGTTAGAGAAATCAAAGTATCTTTACGTACCATATAGATGTATGTTATGTATCTGTAACTCATATTCTATGTATTATTAAGACAATAAATGGAAGACCGACTGACAGACCTTTCACTATAATCATTTACGTGTACTGAAACTAAAAGGATAGCAATAATTCGTAAAGAATACTTTCAAAAGTGAAACTTTTTGATTTATACAGGTAAAACTGAATCTAGTCTGGATATACCGTGGGAAATTGCGTGACAGTAAGACCAGGTGAGTATTAAAATGGCAGCAGTTTATTATAAAAAGAAAAAAAACGATCATAGCTATAGTAGAAACACGACATAATCACGGTAAAGCAAATACCCTACGGTTACCCTGTGTCTGTTCTCTTCGTGAGTATGTGTAAAGCTGTGACCTCACGCGGCGACGAACAAAGAACTTTTTGTTGGTGTTTGATGTTTCTCAAGAAGTAGCCGATTCCCACGAAAAATAAAAGGTTGCTGTATGCTACTTGTGTGTCAATGGCAATGTGCCTTTACACGCATCAGTGAACATGATATGCTTGTTTCGTATTATGTCTCATCGATTATGTGTATGTATATATGTACTTAAAAACGAAAGAAAGATGTTTGTCATGTGCACTGATATGTGTGAAACAATTATAATAGCAAAACATTCAGCAACAATGATCAACAAAAGGTTCTTTGATGTTCCTCCAGAGAGGACACAGCTTAACCCTTTCGCTATGAAGGACCAATTAGTGGTCGTACGCTGAACTGTCTGTGTTTACAAATGGTCATTATAGTGGCCATTTGTTAACGTTTAATATTACATGATTAATTCCTTTTTCTCGAACATGTCCTGTTATTTCGCTTGTTCATATTACTTTTTGTCTGCTGCGATATTAGATTCAACAACAACAAGAACACTCAGTTGCAAAATTGCAGGCTGACAAGTTAACAATCTCGAACAGCGGCAGAAAGGGTTAATCATCGTAAAAGTAGTCGCTTTTTCTAACGCACGGTTCCTCAATTACCACAGACCGGAATTGAATCGTCGGAATTCGATTCACTAAAACACCTTGCGTTTGAAAACACAAAGTATTCGTGGTCAAATGGATACGCGCTTCCTAAGAATTCTTACGAATAAATATGTATGCTCTTAATGCTTCGCTTCGTGAAGCGCATAGCTACGTTCGAAGGGAAACTGTCAGATCACAAAAGTCTACGCTCTTGTTTGAGTCTCTTTAGAGTCTAAATATCAAATCTCCTTCGCACTAGTTCACAGTCCAACACTTTTCAGCTTCGATTAATGAAGTCCACAGTACTGCACAAGTTTCACTCGCAGTTTCTTTCACTGAAATAACTCTCCTTCTTTCCATTGAGTCCGCAGCTCTAATTTGCCAGTATTCTTCTTCTATACATTCAAGAGATTCAGAGATTATTGCTATCTCCGGAAGAAGCTGTTCCCTTCGACAGCTTCAAAGCTCGCAATTGCTTGTACAAGCGTTGCTTGCAGAATTGATAGAATTCCACTTCGCGGGTAAAGTTGCTTCGAACCATATCCTTTATTTCCTCACTGACAGGAGGCTTGAAGAAATTCCGATTAATCCTCGTGAAGGAATTCACCTCGTCTGAAAAGAATTTCTATTATGCAACAGTTTCTTTTCTTATTTCTAATACCAAATGATAGTGTAAGTACCATAATAGACATCGGTGGCTCCTTGGAAAAATTTGGGTATGTAATTTTCCAGGACAGTCAGAGTTGTGTTTACATCTTCCAGAACGCCGACGACTGAATAGTGCTTTTCTACAGCGAGTTTCGCACGTTCCAATGCGCCCACCGTGTTAAATGGCCTGTGAAACAGAAAAGTATATGAGTATTTAAAATACAGATAAACCATGGATCGAATATTACTCGGTTCTAAATTTATAATTGGCTCGAAGATCATAGGAGGGTTAAAATCACTTTCAATTGTTTTAGTAGCAATGTAATCTCGCACTACGGAGTGAATCACGACAGATATCGGCGGCTTATGAATTAATTCAGAAAATTAAAAATTTTTAAAGTGGTACACCTTAAAAAATTTGCGAAAAAATGAATTTTGAGCTAGGGCTCTGGAATTTATGTCACTTCTTCCTTGATGCAAGAAAACATTCTCTACCAAGTTACAGCCCCGGAAAATGTCGGGAAGTATCGAAAACATGGGAAAAACCACGAAAATGAATTATTCAGGATCGGTTTTCCATGTGTTTTCGATACAATTCCGGCATTTCTGCCACTAGTTTCATGTTTTCTATCCGTTTTGAGACTCAAACAATCGAAATATCAAGCGTTCGTCCAAGTCCCAGAACCTTCGAAAAATCGAAAATTTGTGAAGGGGTACATATGGAAAAATTTGCGAAAAAATGAATTTTGAGCTGGGGCTCTGGAATTTATATAACTTCTTCCTTGACGCCAGAAAACATTCCCCACCAAATTTCCGACCCGGAAAATGTCGGGAAGTATGAAAAACATGGGGAAAACCACGAAAACAAATTATTCAGGATCAGTTTCCCATGTGTTTTCGATACAATTCCGGCATTTCTGCCACTAGTTTCATGTTTTCTATCCGTTTTGAGACTCAAACAATCGAAATATCAAGCGTTCGTCCAAGTCCCAGAACCTTCGAAAAATCGAAAATTTGTGAAGGGGTACATATGCAAAAATTTGCGAAAAAATGAATTTTGAGCTAGGGCTCTGGAATTTATATCACTTCTTCCTTGATGCAAGAAAACATTTCCCACCAAATTTCAGCCCCGGAAAATGTCGGGAAGTATGGAAAACATGGGAAAAACCACGAAAACGAATTATTCAAGATCGGTTTTCCATGTGTTTTCTGTACAATTCCGGCATTTCTGCCACTGGTTTCATGTTTTCTTTCCGTTTTGATACTCAAACAATCGAAATATCAAGCGTTCGTCCAAGTCCCAGAACCTTCGAAAAATCGAAAATTTGTGAAGGGGTACATATGGAAAAATTTGCGAAAAAATGAATTTTGAGCTGGGGCTCTGGAATTTATATAACTTCTTCCTTGACGCAAGAAAACATTTCCCACCAAATTTCAGCCCCGGAAAAGATCGGGAAGATTGCAAAACGTGGAAGAAACCGTCAGAATCAGATGAAATTAATTATTCAGCCTTTGCGATTTACATTACACGGCTACCAAAGCAATCCGGCAATGTCCGTATTACCGATAATTCGATGGTAAAAAACTGATTCCAAGCTATCTGTTACACCCTATACAAAACGGGACAAACTCGTTGCCGATGCGACAACAGATAGGGTAAAATCTCTTAATTGCAGTTGCCGCTGTATCCGCAAAAGATCAGGTAAAATCATATGTTGCTACGTGAGAGTTTCTAAAGCAGTCTTTATAGCGCTCCTTTTTTTCAACAACAGGTATTATACAAAATAAAATAACATCTTTCGATGTTTCTCTAATCTTTTACTTAAATTATCCAACTAAATATAGCAATTTTATATATTCTGTGTAAATATAGAATTAAATGGAAGATCGTAAGAGAGTTAAAACCGCTTTCCAACCATACACGACAAGTTCCAACAAAAGAGTTGTACGATACTGGACAAACTCGTTGCGGATGGGACAACAGATAGGATAAAATATCTTACGTGCACTTCTCGCTATGTCCGCAGAAGAAGAGTGTCTGCCTACGATGATCGCCGATCCCTTCATGAATTTCACCCTCGAGGTATCTGCATTCTCGATCCGCCTTAAGTACGCACGTCTCAAAGTCCTTCTTCAGCCAGTTTGGATCGGGCAGTGGTAAGTCTGGGAATATTTGCTTCCTCTCCACGTAATACCACGGCGCTCGGACGTAGTAGTACCAGGAGATTACCCTCTCCACAGGATCGCGCACGATATTAATGTAAATCGGCTCCGGCAAGTTGAACCTGCCGTGAAAAAACGAGGAGTAATGTGGCGAAAGCATCTAGGATTATCGAGTATTTCCGTAATCTTGAAATCGTCTCTTAAGGAAATAATTTCCCATCGATTTCATAAATTGTATTGAAACAGCTATTTTTTAGATGTATGTTAATGCGATTTTTAAACACTCAATTAATAATTCATCTTTCTAGTATAATATCTATTTCTCATCTACAAAATTTAATCTTGAAAGCTATTTTTTACCCTCAACGCAGTTTTTTTTATATGCTATGTCGTTCATGAGAATATATTTATAATGCGTATCGAACTTACTCGGTGAAGTTTGTGAAGCAGACGTGTTTCACGTATACGGATGGCTCGGCGTAGCTGCTTACCATTCTAGCGAGTTGCAGCTGTAAAGGACATCATCAGGTTGAGATATGAGAGTACACGAGACGAATCACTTGCCTTTGAATCAATGATATTGATTTGCTAACCAATATAGAACCTCCCGGATGTACAGTGTGGAAATATTCATGTTTCCAGCGGACGAATCAGCGAGGACTACTATCATGAAATTTTTATTTTACACTTCGTTTTGATATTTACAGCGAGTTAAAAAAGTAGTGGAAATATTTTGCATAGAAGATTGCTTACTTTCAGGCACTTATTCCACTAATTTTTTTATTTTATAACTAACAAACGGAAGCATGAAATAAAAATGTCATTAACATTTCTACCCTGCAAGACATATGAATATTTCCATCGTACATTTGCCAACTAATAAAGTAGAACTAATTCAAAGGGAAGAGATTCATCCTTGCAAGTAGGAATTACAGATTTCTCGGTGGAAATATATTAAAGGGAAAGATAGCGTACTTGTTCGATGGGTGCGAGCCTAATAGTTTCGACTCTCTGAACGCGGTCCCTGTTGAAGGAAAAGCCGTTCCTCATGGAAAGCCGCCTTAAAAGTTCCATGAATGTTTGCGAACCAACTTTTGGCACGCGGTTGAAAAACAGCACTTCTCGTGCCGCTCGCCTCGTGTTGTTCAGTGCATCGATGTCCAACACCTCCGGCTCCTCGTACTGTAATCGTACCCACTTATCAGTAAACATCATCCACTCGCACGACAAGCCGCCGCACCGTGCGCTTCTTCGTCGACGATGCTTAGACTCGACGCATACTTGTGATTTTTTGTTAATGCGAAATCTTCGTGAGAGGAAACATTGCCATTTGTTAGTTGTACGTGAAAATCCTCCCACAAGTAAAGAATTCGTTTGATTTTTGTGACTAAAGTATTCTAAATCTGTGTTTAACCATTTTTTTTTTGTTATTTCTGTGATTAAAATAATTGATTTCCTACTCGAATATAGTAATTTAATTGGGAGTTGATTTGAACAAGTTTTATCAATTTTATTTCTTGTATTTATAAATCTGAGAAACATTCAATTGCCGGAATGACTGTTGTATAATTACGTGCCGAATTAATTTGCCCGGATGTCTTACCGTGGAAATCGTAGATGTACTGTGAATGTCCTGTTACAAGACCACCGTAATCACCAAGTGACTCCACAGAATCTAACTCGTGATTCCGACCTTAACCGTTGATTTTCAGTTCCGCGTACATTGTAACGCACAATTTTTGCCTTGCCATGGAAGCGAGCATTATCCCAGATGGCAATTGGTACTCATTCTCGTTAGATAATCGTAGTTGCTATTAGCAAGTCATCGTTCGTCATAAGGTAAGCGTGCGAAAGCTTAAAGAATTACGTACAATGAGCCGATAATTAAAAATAGCTTTTTTGTAATTAAGAAATATGAAATTTATAGAATATATCTTGAAAATTTGAAAGCATCTTCTAAAGTATTACCAAAATTACAATTAATTACAGTTATATAGTTTTTCTCGCAATACGACCACATTTTTTAGGCAATTTGAAAGGAAATTGGATTTACGCGCCAATTAGTTTCATTACTTTGTTCAGTCAACCTGTCAGTGCTAATCCAGTACAGTTAACCAGCTGGTTTTTCTGTATTTCGCACGGGTTTATCGGTAGCAAGGAAAGCCATCTATTTTACATTACCGCCAATCTTGTAACCAACTCATCACCGGTAACTATGTAGAACTTAGTAATAAAATGTGTTACTCGACTGCATAGTGTTGCGTTTAGTACTCGGGCGTTACGCTTGAGTTATCAAATATGTTAGCATAAAGTAAGAGGAGCACGTAGACCTCCTTTTCTAACCTCATCCGCTTCGTCGCTCGAGCGAAAAGGCGGGACGCGAGAAGAAAAAAACTGTAGGACGACCTTATCGCAAATTTGATCTTAAGTTATTCCAGTCTGCGAAGTCCTTTTTCGTGTGGGAATATCGCGGACTTCAGATCGTTTTACCGTTGGTTGGATGTGCGGATTGCATATGAAACGGGTGGATCTTGAATGAGGTCACCTCCATTGAGGATGACAAGTCTGACCACCTGTTCAAGTGGCTGGTTTCACTCTTTTCCCACCAACGAGGATGACAGCGTTCGTCTAGTTTTCCCTTGTTTATCATTTCCTCACTGGAGGATGAAATCAGCGTAATTTTAAGTAGAACTGTCCTGGCCCGTGTCAGTCAGCCACGCAATTGTCCGAGTCTGATTCTACTGTTATGCAATAGAAGATATCTTGGATTGTAGATGAATGCAATTCTTGTTTTATAACTTGAAACTTGTAGAAATTCAAATATGTTGTGTTGATATTATTAAATCTGTATTATTGTTAATACTCAAAAATATCTATGCGCTTCTTTCCTTATATTTAACTTTTTGCGGTCCTCTTGATTATGCTTAATTATACCAGTTCAGGTCTAATAGAAACCAATGTAGCTGCTTTAGTTTGGTAGTTAGTCAGCTAAGTTGTAGGGCTTGTATTTATCAACGTCCAATCATCAGAATGATCAGGACCTTGGTTTTGGCACGTATGGTTCTTATTCATTATGATAGATGGAGACAGGAGTAAGGACGAAGAGACCTAACAACCATAAGCATCGAGGACCAAAACGTTCAAGCTATTCTGCTTGCGAAAGTAACATTGCAAGAACATCCCAATAAAGAACAAGTACAAAAAAATAGAAAACCTTTAGCCAAATCAAAGATGCGCTTGTTACGCCATCTGGCTGAGGCATTGCAAAAGATTTGCATCTTGAAATTAGATCGCTTACATATTACTGTGAAGGCACGCGCCTGTTCGTGACTCCTTCATCTCTTCTCTCTGGACCGAACTATCGTAATCTCTCTGGTATCGCAATATCCGCTAGATTATCTTATGCATATTTATTGCAATTTCCATCTCACTGTGGCGCAAGATCTTTTTTGTGCCGGGCGAGCTTCCATTGCCGACGAGTTACAACCGACATTATGATCTTTTCATCGGCCCGACCGCGATTTATCTCGAGATATATTACTTCACAGTTACACGACGTATTTTTTCACCAGACGAGTAATGTGACAGCAAAGATATGTTATGATGATTAAGAAACAAGCATTGTATTAAGAATTTTATATGTTTACGTGATCCTTCTCAGTGCATCATAATTTTTAGAATGAATTAACTCGAATTACTAGAATTAATAATGATTGAAATATTGGAAGGGTAAATTCTGCATTCATTAACGTAATTGGATTTCTCTTAATTTGCAACACTGCTGTTAACAAGTTCTGCATGAGTTAACCATTTAATAAGATATGCATCAACGTTTTTGGGACAACTACCACGAAAGTAGTTCAGCAAAATCGACGAATACTCAAGATTCCTAACGGTATCGAATTTAATAGGATGACCTGATTGATTGAGATACTTATGCACAAGGGAACAGGATCATACCCTGCAATCATATAAACAAGGTCAAGTATGATACGAACTCAGTGGTTGTCCTTAAAGGGCAACGATAGCTAATGAAACTCATTTCGTTTCTATAATTTATGATAGTAGTCACTTTTCTCACAATTATTATATAATAATTTATATAATAAAAGTAGTGGGATTTACGCAACCTTAAACTATAATTTCGATATTTTCCGTTTAATGACGTGTACAGGGTGAGTCACTTGCCTTTTAATCATCCCCTTCACACTCGAGTTCCAATTATTTCTATTATTGGTACAATTTGATATTATAAATAAATGTCAGTGCATTGAGAAGACACAGTAAATACTCCTGTATATTAAAATGACTCAACACCATATAATTATATCATTTCCAACAGCCTATATCCATCATTGGAGATTCAAAGGCTAGTGAATCACCCTGTACAACAAATAAATTGCTTTTTTATAGTACTTTATAATCCTTGCTTGGACGTAACAACGTTTCCAAGAAGTTCGAGACCATTTCTGGTGGTCTGGACTGTTAGCACTGACGAATAAACTTCCTGAAGTGGTTCAGCTATCTGTCTACCGGACTGATCGGTCAACGTACTCCTCTTCAACGATCCCTCGCTCCCTATACGATCGTCGCGCACATCGGCGTCGATCCTATCTCATCTCGTCATTCTCTCGACTTTCGAATCACGTCCATTGCTTTCCGCGAAACCCACCTAAATAGAGCTGGCCGCGTTTCGACTAGCAATAGAATCTCGCGCTGACTGCTTCCAAGGAATCCCAAGCTCGATATCGGACTCTTTAATGGAGTCACTGACGTGCATCAGTCGTGGGAGTCAATCGAACCTTTCCTTAATCTATCTGCACTGTTATTTCGCTGTTATTTAATTTTTCATGACTCGAAAGATATGTGAGAGAGAAAAGGAATGATTAATTTTGATATATAAAGTACCGATTTATTTAGAGATTGAAAACATTTTATTATGATACAATTAATTGCTGTTTATTGTTAAAGATTTGCTTAAATAAAGATGAGATAAACTACGCGTTGCGGCGAGAAAATGAACTGAAACTATTTGCAAATATATAATGCATGACTTTCAAGTTACATGGCGTTGGGGAGCTGGAACACAGTTATCCCACGGACTCCTCTAATGTTTCTAAGCTTCTTGCTTGAAATGTTGAGCGAGGAAAACAGTCGGTGTTTAATTAGGCGATTGGCCGATTAGGTGGCACTCAATTGGGTACACGCGCTTAATTAAATTGTAGACGATTCCAGTAGTCGATCCCCCTCGCTCACCGTTGTAGTACAAGACTACTACTAACTGTGAGAATGTTTTAAGCACTGATTACTTCAAATCATTACATTGTGTAATTAATTCTCCCTTTAGTGATCATTTTAGAGCAAAACGAATATTCTTTTATCTATCACGAACTTCAATCATTTTTCCGAAGTTCATATTTATGAATATTGCTCTTCTTCATCATCGTAGCATATTTCATAATTTATGTTCTTCATTGGAAAATTTGTAATTTATACACTTGATTGGAGTGTAATCGAAATATTAAAAGGTAGAGATTAATATTGGGTGACGGTGAAATGCTGATAGTGCGGACAAGGAGTAATTACGCCTTCACAAATTCCTCCCAATTATGGATGATTATCGCAATACATATCGATTGACAGTTCGAACCCTCGGGTGTTGCGCATCCTTTAAAACCAGACGGGGGGGCAATTAGGAGCGTAATTGTTGTGAAAAAATAGCATAATTGATTGCCCGTTGCGAAATTAACATACACTCTTGTATGCAAAGAGAACACGGCGTTCTCGTTTTGCTGTCGTTCTCTACATTTATTATAATACATAAAAACATGTAACATTATTTTACACGTAATGAATAATCTCCGAAACAACTGAACCGATTTTAATGAAACTTTCACTACAATATTCTTTGTAAATATAAGAATCAACGATATAAAAATATATATTAGTAAACATCAACAGTATTCCTTTACACTTTCAAGTTACTTTAGTGCTAACAATCTCGTTTGCACAATGATGATATCATTGAGAAAGTTGAATAAAACTGACATGCGACGGTGCAACAACCTATTACACTTCAAATTAGATCATTGTTAGCGTGCACACGAAATTGCAGGCGGGCAAAGTCCAGACAACTAGTGCATTATAATAAGGCCGGCTAATTAAAGCGAGTACATCGTCGGCATTGCCAGAGCCTATTTTACTCGCGTTAGTACACTGCACGCGCGCGCCACTTCTTCGCCCGCCATTCACTCGCCAACAATTCTGGTCTACTTAACAAAAACGAGACAATGGAGCCGCCGGAGAGTGATGCACGGGAACAAGCCAAGGTATCATTTTTGCCGAGACGGAAACCAGCGAGCTTCTTCCCTCGACTCCTCCGGACGATTTAGTTCTTCCAGCGGAGGATGAACGTGCGCGTTCCTGCCGATGTGCGGAACATGCCCGGCACAACGAGCTGCTAAGGTTTAACGGTACACGAAAGAACGATCCTTCGGGCGTGAATTAATCCCTGGATCGAATTGCTAAGAGTTCTGACTCATGTATCTCGGGGATATAAAAAATTGTTTCGTTATGATAATTATAATAAGATAAAATATTGATTAACATCTGTGCTTATGTTTGTCTGCAAGATGAGTAATATCTATGGTTACTAGTAAGTATTAATAAATATTGCGTTTATTATATAGTTGAAAAATAGAATTGCTTTTTTATTTAAATTTCATTATATATTGTTTATCACACGAATTTTATTATTTCATCGGAATTGCCTTTTAGTATTTGGCAAATCGAGTGAGTCTAAGTCTGCAGCGAGTGGCGTACACCACAGCAAGCTTACACGCTCGTCGGTCGTTAATGACCTCCCGGTCAATTAAGCGGCGGAGGAATGTGAACGTGCCGGGCGTATTTAATAAATTAATTCCCTGCACTACCACGAATTCGATAACGATCTCACGAAATCCATTTTCCCGATGTTTTGCCGCGATTAGAGCGCCATCAACGCCTCCGTCCGGAGACAATAACGATGGTGCTGCCGTTTCATGAACGGAGATAGGAAGAAGCGACGCATCGGGTGAATCGCATTAATGTACTCCTGGGAAAAAGACATGGTTATGCCCGATAAAAGAATTCCTCCAGACACTCGACTACTTCCGCTTTCTACTATCAGGAATTACGGGATACTTAAGAAGCAATGAACGAAGAGTCCACTACGAATGAATTCACGAAGAAACTGTTATGTGTATTGTTGGAAAAGGTGTGAACAAGTGAATTTGGAAGATGGCAACGATACGAGGTGGATGCAGACAAAGCTAAGTGATGAAGTATATTTCCGGTTAATGAAATATAGTTCAGTTGATCCATCTGAAGAAGAAGTGTAACATTAGAAGTAATGAATGAACAGTTTTAAAGCAATTTTAAGTGTTCTACATGATTAAAAAAATTACATTTTGTATACAACGATGAATTTCTACAAAAAGCGATACTGACAGAACAAATACAGTAAAAATCAGTGAAAAATGATATTGAAAAAGCTAATGTTATCAGCTGACCGCAGGAAAACTTGGCAACACCGCCCTTAATGGGGGAAAAAGGCAGGCTAAATAAGTTAAATGGCAATGATTAATCATGCCTTTTAATTAGTGCTTCGACTGGACGGAAGCTATGCCGGCCGTGCCGCCGGCACGCCTTGTCAATGTTTCTATGGCGTACATCTTCCGCGTGGAGTAACGACCGCATTGCAAGAACTATGCCGGATTTACTCATCTGCAAAGGTTAATTATGATGTAAGCACTCGAAACGCGAAAATGATATTTTTCAGTTGTATATAAAGGATAAATCATTTGTCTTTAAATGACGATTGATAAATATATGCTAGTATGTAATAGATAATTCTAAATTCTAAATTTGGAATTCCAAATTTATTTTATGACATCGTATAAATTATATCTAATATTTTATTTAATATATAATATTTATAAAACGTCTCATAAAAAGTGACTGTGTGAACTAGTTGTGTATTTTAATGAAATATTTAAAATAATGAGTTCTCGATAATTAAATGTCTTAATCCTTAATAACTGAATAATTCAAATGAATATTCACCTTTATTAGAATGGTTCGACGACCATTCGGGTAGTGGACAATCCCGGTCGGACTGGGGTCAGTTTGCGCTCCTTCTGAAAGACAAAAAAAAGAGCGTACAATGTAGTTTCCCTCGTTCAACGAAATAAATAAGCGGCGGAGACAAGGATTTCCGGGTGGCATCGTGTGAAAATCTTTAAGGCCGCGCTTTCCAGGAGATGCCTTCGCTGATGCATGGAGCATTCCTGCTAACTTCCTAGACTTCCTACATTCCAGTAATAAAATTAAAATATTTGTAAAAAAACGACCACAAAATTTCATAATTTTATTAATTTTCGTATTTGTAAATGTCTTTTAAAAGTTCTAAAAGCCCCAGTTTATGAAAACGTGTTAGTGTGGAGCATGACAGTGATCTCATGAATGACACGAGTAAATCCTTCAAGATTTCTCCGCGACGCCGACGCCGACGACGAGGAAAGTAACGCTCGTCCCCGTTCGAGTGTACGTGTTAATCTGAATACAACGCGCGCCGTTCTTCGTACCATAACTGCGTGAAAATGACATTGAAACAGTGACAGTGGTGCTTTTCCTTTCGTTGGTACAATGACTTATCTGTGAATTTTCAAGTGACTTTGAAAAGGTGTAAGTTCTCAATTTATTGCATGTAATGCAGTAATGAAACATCGATTTTTATGCAATAACAATGGTTGGTGTTAAACAAATTCGACAATTATTTATAGTGGGTTTAAAGAAGCTGGTTATAAATGACTTAAAATTAAAAAATAAAATATTCCAAGGGTGTATTATTTAAATCAGTTTTCCTTTGTGTTTAAAAGTAAAAGATGCTGGATCGACCAGACCACCCAAGAGCGATAAATTAATCGGCTCCGTCGCCACCAAGAATTCGATTAATCGGCGCGATCTTCAACAAACCATCTAGCACGATCGATCGCGCAGGGCACGATCTGATTTCTAAGTGGTCTGGGTCTCGCACTCCAACAACTCGAGTCGTCTCGAGTCTCGAGTGTTGCAGCTGTGGAAGGAGAAGCGAGACTCAAGGGGACGATCGGAAGGATTTAGTATTATGCTGATCGCACACCGAACGGTTCCGGTTATTGCATTAGAAATAAATTAGAAATCATCCAGAAAACATTCTGTAATATTTATTATCATCCTGGCGCACACCGAACGGTTTATTAAATCATAAACAAATTGCAAATTATCTAGAATATATTCTAAATTTATCTTTTCATATATTATATTTGTTGCAATATAAAATTTCAGTTAATTTAATATTTACCAGAACAACATATACAAAACAATCAATTTGCTTTGAAATCAATGTTACTTCAGTGAATACACACCTTTAGAGTGTGGATCTGGGCTTAGAACTAAGCTAGGATCGAAAGAAAAGCGTATAGGCGGTGATCGCCTGCAGCTTGCGGTACTTTTTCTCGGCTGATTTTCTGCAGCGAGCCAAGGCGGCAGTTCCGCACAACTTTCTAGATGACCAGTGGTCGCCTTAGGGCCACCTTGATTCCGGTTTACGCTCGGATCATTGATCCTGTCCGAGGACCCCGGGACCGACCTCTTAATCACGGCCGATCGTTAATTTGAGCTTCGACGTCTCATTAGCTGACGTGCGCATCATCCGCCGATCCGTTTTCCTCTCGTTCTTGCGGCACCCTCGTTTATGCTTCATTCCCACACACTCGTCATCTACAGGGTGTTTTAGTTGCCTTTAACACTAGTTTGTTTTTAAAATTTGAGTCAACCATGTACTTGTTTCTCTGTTCTTATTGATACTAAAAATTAACATATGTATTATTACGTAAATGTTCTTTTGTGCATTAATTAATTTACATTCGCAACCCCCATAACATCCGAAAAACTATAATTTAGTAGAAAATTTCGTCTAGGTGTACATTTTTTCATATACTTTCTTTAGGTCTGATTTAAATTATCGATAACAATGGTAAATCAGTAAATAAAAATCAACTGTTAGTTACATTATTATAATATTTAATTCCAAGAGAAATGCATCACCCTGTACACGGTGATTCGCTTACTTTCAAAGGAGCACTTTCGAACCTCACTTTGTACCACACACTTTCTTACTGTATTTTATATATGTGTAGAGGAGAAAAAACCACATTGAGATCGTTTAAGTCCTTTTCGAATTTATCGCGAACATCCATGCAAATAGACAGTCAAACTGTTTGCCCTTTTATATTAAAACTAACAACCCTAGCTGGGTTCGCCCAGAAAAGGGTGGAATTTTATGAGCCTGGAATTACTCAAAGGAAGCTTTTAATAAATAAGAGTTATTTATATTTTATACAATATTTTTTAAGGAATTTACCTCGGAAAATGATTGAAAATAAATTATTCCAAGCTTACTTTATTCCTGAGAGCCTCAATAATCATTATCCAGTGATTAGTTCGCACGGACTTCAAATGAATCTTTCATTGCTCATGTACATTCATCCTAAGAAAACACCTGGCTCGATTACCGAGGATAATTGCTCTGACAAATTAGCGCTAATTCCACTAATCACAGCGTTGAAACTGAATTGAATGCAAACTACGAAAGAGCTGGACGATTCGAACGGTAGAGTTAACGCAGCTGATGTTATCGAACTAGTAATTCAATTTAGAAAACTATCAGATAAGGGCATGAAGTTATTATGTGCCCCAGGGAGTTCAGGTACCGCACCAGGTCCATAGTGTTCCACATCGACGCTCGCCTTCTCTCTACAGATCCGTAGCGACCTTTTCATTCTTGTCATAGTATTATTACAGCCAAGAATTTCATTACATGAACCGTTGGATTCGCCCCCCGGGTGCTATAGTTTCCTGGCGGAATACGTTCGAGGTATTTCAATTACAGTGATGTAACCTAGCAACTTCGGTGTTAAATGTCCACTAGAGCAGCAAAGGAGCATTCGTAAGAAATAAATTTCATTCAATGATTTTAAGTACCTGAATCTACTTATATTTAAATTTAAATAATTAAATAATTTATTTTAATTTAAATTTAAATAAATATTCGTAAAATTAGAGTTTGTTTGTATCTTTTGGCGCGTTTCCTGGATACTTGACAAAGTGGGGCTCAAAAAACCTGTCATAGTTTATTGACTCTTGACTGTCAAAGGCTAAATGACTACTGAAGGGGTTTTAGAATCATGATCAAAGTAGATTATAGGTTATAAAATAGTACATTATTGATTACGTATACAGGATGCTTGTACTGAAATTACAAATTTTCAAAGAAATGACACGTTAGGATACACGTAGGTAGAAGATATTTCCATCAATGATAGGTACAACCTATCATTCTTGAAATTAAGTTATTGTTACTGACAGCAATTAAAACATACACAGTGCCCAATAAAAAGCGGTACATAAAACTATACACACAAATGCATTTGAAATGTTACCCGTTGAATGGAATTCCAAGGGATATAACTGTGATCCAATTACGAAGTTTCCGGCTTACTCAGCTATTAATGCGAAATGAGAGTGCGCCAGGAAAAATCTGATGCAATTATAAAAGAGTGTAACCACTGACGCGACCGGTGCACTTGTGCACTTGTGCATTCCCGGAAGATGAATTTTTCTTGTACAGATGATTCCAGAGTTTCGCGTAACTTCGCTTTGATGACAACGAGGAATTTCTTTAACTTACAGCTAAGCTTTCATTGGTGTGTGTCGCAAAAACATTTCATACGAATGATCGACTGAATCTAACATCATAATCTTCAAGGGTTCTTTTTTTCACCAATTTCAGTTGATGCAATTGTTCCCAGTTGTGTGTATTAAGAGCATCGTGCCCGTTTCCGTTTCAGGTCGAGCGGATCCTCCTTGTTGCCATGGTTCGGTGAGTTCGTAAAATAGCACTTAAATCGGCGGCACGGGTTACTAGAAATACCGTCACGGCTCACACGTGGAATTTCGCCGAGATGCTCGTCGAGCATGAAGAGAGACATCGATTATTTTATAAATCCTCGGGCATCCACAAGTACTGTTGGATTCCACGGAATGAATATTCAGTGACAAAATAAACTCTAACTTTATAGTCCTAACTGGATGAAACATTAATGTTTTAAATATCTATAAATAGTATATGTTTTTATCTTTTAATGAATGCAAATTATAGTTATTAATCACCGTTATATGATATTATCCCTGACACAATAGTCAATATGGAAGTGATTAAAGTCTATTTCCTGTTCCTCTTATGGCCTTTCACCGGAAGTCTTTCTCCCTCCTTTGATAGTGTTGTACTATTCCGTTCCATATTATCAGACGACCCATTTATTATATGCATTAGCCTCTACGCATTAGTGGTATTTCATAAAAAAAAAGAGTCCTACTCGGCTTCATCCTGGCGGCATTTCGCGTGCACGATACCAATAACGGAAGTTAAAGAATAATAGGTTGCAGTAACTATTTTCGTTGCAAAAATCTTCTAATAATCCATAAACATCACTTAAAATCTGGTATCATCCAGTGTATCTGCATTTTTTTTACAAATAGTGCAACAAAAGTTGCCCTTTAAATTAGTAGGACATAACCTCTAATTTTAATCAAAATCTACATATTATATGGTAACGTATCGCATGCGAATGAGAGGGGAACGGTTTCGGAAGGAGGTAATCGCAAATCAGAAGGACAGCCAGTGTATACAAACGGTTAATTTCGCTTGTCCGTAAAACAGGCTGTCGTGAGGATCGCTCGATCCCTCTAGATCAAACCAGTTCGTGACTGGTCCAGAGTCACCCGCATGCTCGGTTCGCTCGGTGCGACCTTCCGCCATGCAATAACCCGCTATCATAACAGATCGGTTATCGGTAAACCGCATGGAACCCGTACGATTCCCTTTTCTCTTCGCTCCTGTATATACTCTCCTCTCGACGAATCCAACCAAGCGGATAGTACTGCGCAGCGTATGTCAATCGGACCACATGATCCCAGCGTGGCAGCAGCACCGACCGGTGGAATATACAACCATTGCAAGAGACAACCTGTCAAGTATTCCTACCACTATGATTACGAGCCTTCTACTTACCATTCGACGATTAATATTTTTTTCTCTCTCTTTCCTGTTACGGTACTAGAATATCGGCAATGAAAATAATATACAGTTACCATGAATGAAATAGAGTCTTAATATTACTATCAATATAACAATATATCTAAAATTTATGAACAAATAAATTAAATTAACTATTTTTAAGTAGTTGAATCTATGTATTTTTAATGCATAGATTTAAGTTGTTTATTTAATTTACAGTAACTATTTCTGTGAGTAAAGGAAGAGAGGATTTCCGCAATGCTCGATCTAGTGGCGTAGTCCGATCAATGCAAAAGTACGCCGGTCATCGTGACGGGAAGTTTCGTGACTGATCCAGATAATGCGGTTCCAGCAGGATTCACGACCCTTACATCCGCTCCCTTACACGCCCATCCGTTATCTGCCAGGGGTACCTTTGTTCGAAGCAACCGTGGGTCAAGATGCGGCCCCGATCGAACTTCGGCCTCATTTAGATTTCGAATCTCCCTTTGTACTTCGCTTTTGGAAGCAATCCAATGCACCCGCTCTGCCTATCAAACTATTGCAACTGTTATTCCAACAGACACGCCTTGTACATTGGAACGTACTGTTATGGTAATAATGGCAACGTTGCAACTATTGTTTCATTCGAATGAAATGAATTTTTTGTCTACCAGTATAACAATTTTCCTTTTTATTCTTTTCCCTCATCTATCAAAATCATCGTATAAATGACTCTAAAAATCACAATCAACTAATGCAATTGTTGTTTCATCAGATGCCTCTTGTTCGCTCCAATTGCATTCTGGCACGATTCTTCACCTACGTGGAAAAATGCACGCTCCAAATCGAGCACGGTGATTATTCATCATCGTGATCGGAATATGCTATCGGCCAGCCAGTATGATTGAGTAAGCACCCTCTAATGAAGCTCACTGAAGCGCGCAACGAAAAAAACAACTGTTAGACAACAAGCTTCCCGTTTGTCTTGCATCTTTCCTGTACATCGCAACCGATAATGATTCCTTCAGATCGAACACGAGTTTATCAATTGATTTCGTGTATCTTCTCGTCTTCAATCATCCGTGGCATCGGCATATTCCGCACTCGTATATACTCAAGCACGAAAGGGCAAGAAACTGCACTAGTCATGCAGGGAAATTAGTACTTGTGAGTCTCCCAGTATGGAAATTAGATCGTCTCGATTGCACTATGCAATCAGAAGTGAAGATTTTTTTTGGAAACAAGTCCAACTCTTATTCTTTATTTACATTTTGACAAACTTGACTTTCTCAAGTTTTAACTTCGTTGGAAAGTAGCAATCTACACTTTCGAAGTATCTTTTGTTACAAGATGTTCAGCACAAAGTAAAGGCATTGTTGGACAATGGAGAAGAAAGATGAAAAAGGATGATGTCGCCCGACTGGATTGAGTTTATTTATGGGAGACAAGAGGACCAGTTCGAATGGCTTACACCGGACCGGATGGACGACCTTTTACTTCTGTTTCGGTCTCAGAGTTGCTCGGTGAGACCTGGTAACCCAGAACTTGAGAAAGCGAGGCGTTCGCAAGCAAGGCTCTCGGGGTTGCTGTTACATCTTGAGAGTCGATCTGACGCTGTAATTGCACGTGACGCGACGCCACGCCACGGCAAGGCTGAGAACTTTCAACTTTTACCGAGACTGGATTGAACCGGATGCCGGGCAAAGGTCTGCCTTTCATTGGCCTTTTTTTTTTTACTATTATATTATATTCCACTCTCATATATTAAATACAAATAAAGTAGACTTGTTTTTTATGAAGAATTATTAGATTGCTTCTTAATTTCTAGTAACTTCACTTTTCCAAGGATTGCGTGTATAATGTGCCCTATTTCATTGTTTCCAAGCGTATCGATCTCACTGACTAATTGTTCGTGACGTCCGGAAAGCACTGGGAACTTTCATTTTTCTTTGCCGATCGGAGCAACTGACCGGCCATGGTGCTCCGGAAGGACTTGGTAGTTGTCGGTCACCGAGCCGATTTCCGCCTTTCCCACCGGTGCGATCTGCACGAAAGCCATCGGCGAACACGCGAAATTACCGCTCGCTGTGTACTCGCCACGAGAATCACTTCGAATCCACCTGATTCTCTACCCATCGAAAGAAAGTCATTCTGATAGGAGAACCGGCTGCATAGATGCATTCGTAGCCTTCGTGAAAGTACCATCTCACAGCGCGCACGATTTTTTTTATTCGTGTTTGTAACATAGAAATGCTGATTTCGAATCAAGTAGAAGTTAATTAAAATGATAATTTTATATTTAACGGTTTCTTTATTTTAATTATGAGCAGATTTTATTAGAAACATATAGCATATGTTGATGAATTGATCTCTTGAAAAGTGCATCTTTATTTGAAGCATGCATAATATGTTGAGAAAAAATCAATTTTTCAAATTATAATTAACTCTGATAGATCAGCACTTTTGAAATAGAGCGCACAATCTACTCGGTGGAAAGGATGAAGCACCGAAAGCAGATTGGCGGGAAAAGTACGAGGAAGACAAGTACAGGCTGAACAACTTTCGCAATGCACAAGCACTGTGTATGTAGGTCGTAATCGAGAGCACTTCTATGGTTCACGTGTATCGAAGAACGGCACACCAGACAGTTCTTTCACTCGAGACTTCCATTTTATATTATAGTCTATCATATACTATCTCCTCTAATTTATAGTAGTCTGCTATATAGGAAAAAAAATCATAAAAATTCACTAAATGTAAAATGTGCCAATGAATATTTTAATCCAATATATATTTTAATCAGCAGCAAATCCTCGGTTTTGGAAAAGTGATTACAGGAAATTGCGTAGCGCAAGAAATCATAAAAATTCACTAAATGTAAAGTGTGCCAATCAATATTTTAATCAGCAGAAAATCCTCAGTTTTCGAAAAGTGATCGCAGAAAATCGTATAACGCAAGAAATCCGAGGGTGCATCGACTATTCCTAGTGTATACTACTCTGCTATATACTAAAAAAAAATCATAAGAATTCACTAAATATAAAGTGTGCTAATCAATATTTTAATCAGCAGCAAATCCTCAGTTTTCGGAAAGTGATCACAAAAAATCGTGTAGTGCAAGAAATCCGAGGGTGCATCGACTATTCCTAGTGTAACGAGCGTAATATGCATGCGTACACACGACGCCGCCATGCTGATGATAGCAGAAATATAATAGACCTGCTGAAGTAGCATATTTGGCCGTGTTCGTCGGTGTTTTCACGTTAATTGCGCCGAACTCATTATACCCGACTGCCAGCATAATAAAGCTGCCGAGCTAGACGCTTCTCCAATCTGGCCGGATTTCCATGCTGTTGTCTGCCTATGGAAATGGAGGATGCTACGCCGGCGCCACGACGGGGGAAAAACTGTTATAGTAATACACTGGCGAAACTAGAGCACTCATAGTAGACTTAATACATATTCTCCCAACTACTATTTTATGTAGATTCTGACGATTGAATTTAAGAATAATAAATTATTTCATCATCATTTGAGACTTTTAGTAAATTTTTGCATTGATATTATAGTTTCTGCAAAAGTTACTTAATTAATATTGAAAAAGTAGGACTTTTTTAGTTATCATAACGAATATCTACGTTTATTTATTCAATTATTATGCCATCACTTTGGTAAATAATAATTATTACTTTCACCTTGCTGGTAATTGAATGAATCTATGAAATTTCCCTCTTTCTATTTCATGCTTATCATAAAATAAATAAGAAGTTGGCGAACTTTCCTCTTAATTGTCGCGTATTACAAAGTCATTGTCATCCGAACTTCTACAGCGGCCTTCTGCCGTCTCATCGTGAGAGTCCAATTCCGCTGGTCGTTTCCCCAAAGCGTTTACAGAATTCCACGGTAATGGCCGCATCTCCGTAAAAGGTACCATGGGGCTTTATTTGCCGAAACTCCTGGGAAGAACGTTTAAAGTCGCTTTTACGATGAGGACGCTCGCAACTGAACGCACCGAAATACGACTTCTTTCTTGGAACTTATGATTTCTCTACTTATTTCGATTTTGCCACGTAACAAACTTTTCAAGCAATTTCTTCCTGTTATTATGTCACACAGGGTGTAATGTTTTATCAAAAAACATACTATATGAATTACAGTAAATACATATAAATAATAATACATTTATTTTACAGTTTTAAATTTATTTTCAAATATTATTATCTAAATGCAAAGTTGTCTTTAAGTGCATCAGGTTTTCTAATTCTAATAGTACAAAAATAATGCAAAAGGAGTCGTTTTACGGAGGCGGACAGTTCCGAAAACAAATGTTCCAAGCGGTATCGGTGCTCTGCGTGCGCCGCACGCCACTTGGATGTTCCACTCCGATTCCATGTTAAATAATGGTAAACGAGTGCGCACTGCCGGCAGGCTACAATTAATTCCGGATGATTATTCGACAGTGTTCATTAAGGACGAGCGAACAGCCTTTGGCGTAGAAATCAACGCCTACTTGGAATTGCATTACGAACTAGTAGTTGAATTCCATTCGAAATGTAACTGCACACATTCCTATGACGATTTTATTATGATTCATGTTAGGTTTGATGCACACTTGCAATTTTCGTCGAATAATGGATTTTAATGAAAAGAAATATACATTAAAATGATAATAATGTTATTACATTTTAAACTACGAAACTCTGACTCAATGCTTTCATTATTTAATCCTATTTTCCATTCTTTGACTGTTATTACTATTATTTAGTAATATAGCAAGAAAAAATCGCAAGTTTGTATCAATGCTCATCAAAAGCCGATAATCGTATCACTTGTCACCGCTGGCAGAACGACCGTCCACAACGAGAGTTACAACTCGTAATGATACGCTCCAGTTTCCCGTTCTTCCTCCTTCGCACCTGGTTATTTTCCCAGGCGAACCGATTATATCGGAGTTCCAATCGCTCGGCGTCGCGCGTGTTTCTCGCCTGGTGGGCGACGGGGACACCATAAATTGATGTCGCCGGGCAAGGAGCGCGCGCGCGCGCGCTCGGACGGAAGTGCTAGGATGAAAGCGATACGTATGTACTGGGTGAATCGCTTACCTGTGAATCAGTTACGATTCAATGGTAAGTGCGAATCCTGTCGAAAGTAGATTTTTTTTTTATTTTATGTGTATATTGGAAAGTAACTGTTCTGGTTGGATAATACTTCGTATACAGTTTATAATAATAAATAAACGTTGATATATTAACAATAAAGTGGAAAGTGAGAGTATTTCATAGACGTAAATTATGCACTATGTGTTAAAGATTTATGTAAAAGTGTTTATTTAGTAGGAAATATAATAATGAATGAAAGATATGTGAATCATCCTGTACATATATTGCGGAGAAGAAGACTGCTGGGATTAATGGTCGCGCGGCCTCGTTTCAGGATATCTGCGACGAAAAAAATCTAAACGGGTCCAACCGGTGGCTTCTTCACTTGTCAGCTACTCGACTTTTTTTCTAGGAAAATGATACTCTTGACGCATTTGCCTTCGAATCAACAAGTATTTTCACTCATATCGAATTGTTAATAAACGAAACAGTATAGTTCGAATTCTTATTGGCTATGATTTGTACACTGTTTGCATCAAGTGTTGGATAATCAATCAAAGCGTTACGCTGCCTGGTTTCTTCTTTGTCGGTGAACATGCGGCGGCTTCTTTGGTAAATTATCCCGATACAAAATGTTGCAAAGGATTCGAAGGCTCTCTTTGTACGTAGCGATGTACCTGTACCGTTGAAACGGTGTATCCGCCGCAAAGAGCAAGAGAAGAGCCGATCTGCTGAGTCTTCGCCTTCGAAGCAAACTCAGTTTTCGCCTTCTCAGGAACAGCATTCTATACTGAGGATATTACCTCCAAACCGGATATATTGGTATTAATCAACAATTCAAGAAAAGTACAATTTTCATCTACTTTTTATATTTCAGTATCAAAAATAGTAGATTTAATGAAAGAAAATAAAAGCTTCTTATTCATATACATTTTAATATAAAATACTATAATAAATCTTGTATTTATTATTCCGTTACGATCATATTATAGCAGTCGGAAGAAAGTGACTCAGCATAAGAATTCTGATACATCGAATGAATTGAAATTTTAACGGCAATTTTAATTCATCAAGTGATATTACAATAATATGATAGACACTCATACATTGACCCCGTTGAGTCATACAGCGGACCTTATGTATCCGGCACGAGGACGCAAGTTCAACGGGAAAAATAATGTGGGAATGTTTCAGCCCTGGCGGAATGACAGTGATATCCCGGCGAGGCTGCAACTGCCGTTTAAATCTAGACGGGTGTACTATTTCAAGGCGCACAATCCGAGCGCGCTCTACTTGCGATCTTGCAACTCGACTGCCGCGGCGGCGCACGATCTTTTCTTATTTACTGCAGATCGAATTATCCGCCGTCGCCTCAATGATTAATGATACCGCTATCTTCTCTTGCGATATTACCGATGACGCAACTAGAATTGAGCGACGTAACGCCTCGGCGACATTCAACCTGATCTTGCTCTATTTTCTTAATTATACCCTTGCGCTCGGACATCATCGATACCATGACTTTCATCCGAGTAATACTCTTAACTGGTTGCTGGTGATTTCAATTAATTAATGTTACTAGGTGATCTAGAATGCAATGGGTTGAGTAATAAGATTGTCACGTAGTCCTTTTTCTTCATTAATATTCATTTGAAAAGTATGGAAATGATATTACGTTCGTGATAATTTTAATCAATTATGTTACATCTGATAAGTTTTGTAATATTTTTAGAACTATCCTTTAAGTCTCTTCTTTTGATTCTTAGACCTTTTTTTATTTCTTCTATTTTATATTATAAAACACTTGAAAAAGATGTAAAAAGAAAATATTACCAGAGTGATATTTTATTAATATCGAATTATTTCATTAACTTAAACTAATTTTACGTCCTTCTTGTTGCGCTTCTTCTAGAGATTTAAACCACCGAAGGAACGCGCAGTAAGTAATCTAAGTATAGACTTTTCCTGAGATCAAGGAAGTCCTTTAACAACTATGTGCGCTTCCTTATTCCCGCAGGCTCCTGCAGAATCGGCCCTTGCCCTTAATTAATTCCGATACTTTGCACTCTGCTTCGCAAGAGGAGTAAAACCGAGTACTCGTCGTTCTATATATTACTGTGCTGCCGCCTGTGGGAATGCGTTTAGAATTTGCACCTTCTCTTCCGCTAGGTTAAACTCGAGCGGACAACTAAACTGGTCCTTCAACGATCTTCGCAACAGATTTCTTGAATCCTCCCAATTTAAGGGATTATATAACATAAACTTACACTTAACATACAAAACATAGGTTATAATAATGGAACCTACAAATTTTACGCGGGAAACTCACGAAATTAAAAATGGTGGCCAATACTTGTCTGTTTATATTATATTATAACGTGTTATCGTTTAGTTGTCAACATTTCCTTCCTTAGAGAAAATTATCCGCGTGAAAGCAGTTGATTCGATAAGTGAACATGTACTTTAGTATATTCGATCTACAAATCAATTATGTTAAAAGGTTAACGGCACGTGCTGAACAGTCTGCATGCCACAAAGCGATGGGGGCGCCTCCACGCGTTTACTAGTGTATAATGAAAGTAAAAAGGAACAAGTACATCAACCTACATCGATCTTACTAGTCGCATACTGCAACATCGTAGCATCGCAACATGCCTTTCGTTTCTCGAAAGTCGCTCAATTCTATCCCGAATTTATGGTGGGAATGTTTTAACACGGCGATCCTTTTCTATTGTTTCATACCATGGATAAAATCGCATCGAACAATCATTCTTGAAACGGTGTTAGATGATAGTAAATTAGAAACGTGGGAATTTCCAAAGATTTGGAAGTAATAACATAATTTTTTCATTTTTGTTTATCTCTTCTCTACATATAATAATTCTATAAACATTTTCTCTATGTTTGTTTGTTAACAACTGATGTTTGTATTATATTATTGTTTATATATAATACAAAGAATGTTGTATATAATAAATTTTGTTGTATTCAAGTCGTATTCAATTGATATTGGAATTCAAGTATCGGACGAAATCCATATCGAGCACGATCTTGTTCTGCCGGAAGTAAGAGTGTCGGCGGTGTTTGCTGGCGTGAGAAAATTTGCCTGCTCCGTTGAGGGCTAATTATTCAGGATCGGCGCGATCGCTTTCATCGCCGGCGCGGCGCGGTGCGCCGCCACTTGGAGAATGGTGTGCCGTAGATCATACTCGATCTTGCTCTTGACCATGAAAAGCTCCAACGCCATTTCTCTTTCCTTCCATGCGTGCTGCGAGGGCAGCGCCAATGGAAAGTGAGCACATATTGATGGTGCCGGAAACCAGCTCGCTTTCATGCAGGAAGAGGAGAGCCTAGAGGGAGCTATGGATGCTCGACTTTTTCTCATTCTCGATAGAATGGATCCAACCGGTATTCATTAGCATAAATCCGATTGGCGATACTCCCATTGTTGCGTTGCCCAAAGAAGCATGTACCAAAGAGAGAAAAGGAACAAGGAATCCCTTTGAAAGTCCAATTGACCATTGAATGATTTAAAGCGATTTAACGAAATCTTGTTAATCTTATTCTCATTATTTGACTTATTATTACTTCTTCCCTTTTCATATCATAAATAAATATTAAACTTGATTATCTAATAACAATTTTCTTATTATTTCTTATCCTTCCTGTTTCCGTACGATTGACCATTGAATGATTTAAAGAGATTTAGCAAAATCTTGTTAATCTTATTCTCATTATTTGACTTATTATTACTTCTTCCCTGTTCATATCATAAATAAATATTAAACTTGATTATCTAATAACAATTTTCTAATTATTTCTTACCCTTCCTGTTTCCGTACGATTGTATCACAGTACTAACAAGGAACTAACGATGATAGTCAAAGGATTAAAGAAATGTTTAAATATATAAGATTACTATTTGTTTCGTGGGATCTGTGTTCATTAGCATAAATTGGATGGCGGTACTAGCGTTGTTGCGTGTCTCAAAAGAAACGTCTTCGAAAGAGGAAGAGAGAGAGAAAGCTAGAAATCCCTTTAAAAGTCCGATTGACCATTGAATGATTTAAAGAGATTTAGCAAAATCTTGTTAATCTTATTCTCATTATTTGACTTATTATTACTTCTTCCCTTTTCATATCATAAATAAATATTAAACTTGATTATCTAATAACAATTTTCTAATTATTTCTTACCCTTCCTGTTTCCGTACGATTGTATTACAGTACTAACAAGGAACTAACGATGATAGTCAAAGGATTAAAGAAATGTTTAAATATATAAGATTACTATTTGTTTCGTGGGATCTGTGTTCATTAGCATAAATTGGATGGCGGTACTAGCGTTGTTGCGTGTCTCAAAAGAAACGTCTTCGAAAGAGGAAGAGAGAGAGAAAGCTAGAAATCCCTTTAAAAGTCCGATTGACCATTGAATGATTTAAAGAGATTTAACGAAATCTTGTTAATCTTATTCTCATTATTTTACTTATTATTACTTCTTCCCTTTTCATATCATAAATAAATATTAAACTTGATTATCTAATAACAATTTTCTAATTATTTCTTACCCTTCCTGTTTCCGTACGATTGTATTACAGTACTAACAAGGAACTAACGATGATAGTCAAAGGATTAAAGAAATGTTTAAATATATAAGATTACTATTTGTTTCGTGGGATCTGTGTTCATTAGCATAAATTGGATGGCGGTACTAGCGTTGTTGCGTGTCTCAAAAGAAACGTCTTCGAAAGAGGAAGAGGAAGAGGAAGAGAGAGAGAGAGAGAGAGAGAGAGAAAGCTAGAAATACCTTTGAAAGTCCGATTGAACCTTGAACCGTGGCGGAGGAGTAACCGCACGAAATCTTGGACGATTCAATAGAACAGTGGAGAATCTCTCCTTTCCGAGAGATTGGAATTTCCATGCGCGGGTATGGTTGGGTGGAACGAGGGTGAGAGAGTTGGCTCTAGCCCTGTTCGGGTTCGCCCTTCGCCTTCTCCGCTATCGGCGATCTTGATTTAGTCGCAGAAGCGCCCTTTCGTAGCTTTTAGAATTGCAAAGCCGTAATTGTCGGCCGTTCAGCCGTTCAGCCGCTCTGTTTCCCGCAAAGAAGTATACGCTGTGCACCATACCAGCATCCGCGGTCGTTACCCTCGCCGTGTACAGCGCATACTATGGATCATCCATCCCGATATCATGGACCAGGAAAAAAGACTCTAATCTTTCTATTAAATACTAATTCTAATATCTACTGAGTCTAATAAATATCAAATTAAATATAACTATCAAGTATCACTAGCTTAATTTCATATTCCTTATTAATTATTATAAATATAAAGTAAATTGTGAAATAAAATTATTATTAATGTACGCAGGAAATAGTCTGATGAAGTTCTCTTTTTACTATTACAAAGGGTAATAACCTGTCACTTTTCTAATTGAATTATTATTAACACCAAATGACAGCCGGGCGAATTCAGCAAGACAACTAATGACTTATGAATTCGGATTAAAACTGTTATTCCATATAATGACAGGAAGTGGTAGTAAGAGGAGTGACGGGAATGATTCGCCAATAGAAAGTCCTTTTAGCGACGCCGCTTTTCGACATACTTCTACTACCAATCACATCACGTACTTGCCGCCACATTGCGGTTAATTATTGACTGTTTCATGAAATTGATGATACTCGTGCAATTGATCTTCCAACGAAATGAAAGGTTTCCTGATTCGGAACTAGAAGGCTTGAAACTACCTTTCAATTGAGCGCGTCGATTTGCTTGACCGAGACCACGAAATTTATGGGATAAACACTGCAAACGAGTTCTCCACCTACCATGCCGCGCTACGGAGAAAGTAAAGAGCGCACTTTTCCACCATTTAAATGGTACTTCAGGATGCAATTAAAATAACAGCATTCACTGATGTTACAATAATTGCCCGCTCACCGCTGTCGATAGTTGAATAAGTTAACTAAATATACGAACCACTTTTGTTATATAATTTTAATAAAAAGTATGAAACACAATAACAGAAAAACTTAGATTCAGAAAAGAATTCTTATCGAATTTACTCTCAAATTCGAAAGGAATTCTTATTCACTTTCAAGGATTATGCAAGCGGAGTAGAAAAGGTCTGTCTGATTCTTGTATCACTGACAGTAATTCCTGATTCTCCGTTGCGGCTCGGCCAGCTGTTTTCGCGGCCCCGGCATTTGCTATCACTTCCTCGAGCTTGGAATACCGTAGATCATCCTTGATCTCAGGATCGTGACCACGAAAACGTTACAGCGCGCATTCTGTGCAAAGGTACACTGGTAGTCCTGACCGTTGTTTCGATCAAATGGAGAGCAGAAACGAAGGCATGCTTTCAGTGCGACGCCAAATATGGCAGAGCTTGAGGCGAATGTGGTGGTGGAAACGGTACGTATAAGTATTTGAAAAATATTCCCTTTCTGCAATCCTTTTAACCAAGCTACGATCAAAAGACTTTTTTAAAGAATATAATATTATATCTATAATTCATTAATATCCTCTTGAAAAATCATCAATGTTCTTTGACCTCTGCCAGTAAATCCTTCGTGTTTCAAGTATTATTAGAATCGATGGAACAAGGCGTGGTCTGTTTAGTTGGTTAGAAGTTAGAAATGTCAAAGTCGTAATTGGCGTTTGTAGTTTTGCTTTCAGTGCGACGCCAAATATGACAAAGCTTGAGGCGAAAAATGTTCCCTTTCTGGAATCCTTTTAACCAAACTACAATCAAAAGACTTTTTTTAAAAGGATTCTTATTTATTTAAGAAGCCTTTTTAAAGAATATAATATTATATCTATAATTTATTAATATCCTCTTGAAAAATCATGAATGTTCTTTGACCTCTGCCAGTAAATCCTTCGTGTTTCAAGTATTATTAGAATCGATGGAACAAGGCGTGGTCTGTTTAGTTGGTTAGAAGTTAGAAATGTCAAAGTCGTAATTGGCGTTTGTAGTCTTGCGGTACTTTGCGCCAGCATCACTTCCTCGAATAGAAGCCACAATGGATCACTCTGGATCTCGATTGCCAAGCGTTGCTCCCTTGCATACCATGCATAAGTCCGTTACACATCCTGCATATCCGCACTTACCAACCAAGCAAGCATACAGAAAACCTTGCGGTTACTTCGTTCAATCCTCTCCTTAAGAAAGTGTTTTCATTTCACTTTCGAAAGTCCGGCGCAATAATGAACGCCAGGAATAATGAAGCGTACGGAGCTCGGATGCAATGATGAAGATATCACTTGATTATAGAGCGCGCCTCTAATTGTTCTTTCGTGTGTGTAATGCCAGGTTAATCATGTACGTGAGAATATAAAAGGAGCTACTGTAACATTCCATCTCATTGGAAGTCTCCTGGCAAATATAGAGTGCAAATTGAATAATTCATTTTTATTAATGAAATAACTACTCAAGATTGATTTATATAATATATTAAATTTTATATAGTTGGTATTAATTTTATGAAGAAAATTTGACGACAAACAAGTCATTGTTGATTAACTCGAAATATTAACCTTGCAATCTGGAAAATATAGAGTGCAAATTGAATAATTCATTTTTATTAATGAAATAACTACTCAAGATTGATTTATATAATATATTAAATTTTATATAGTTGGTATTAATTTTATGAAGAAAATTTGATGACAAACAAGTAATTGTTGATTAACTCGAAATATTAACCTTGCAATCCGGTAAATATAGAGTGCAAATTGAATAATTCATTTTTATTAATGAAATAACTACTCAAGATTGATTTATATAATATATTAAATTTTATATAGTTGGTATTAGTTTTATGAAGTAAATTTAATGAAAAACAAGTAATTGTTGATTAACTCGAAATATTAACCTTGCAATCCGGTAAATATAGAATGCAAATTGAATAATTCATTTTTATTAATGAAATAACTACTCAAGATTGATTTATATAATATATTAAATTTTATATAGTTGGTATTAGTTTTATGAAGTAAATTTAATGAAAAACAAGTAATTGTTGATTAACTCGAAATATTAACCTTGCAATCCGCTCCGGAAGATTCCCTTTACGGGCAAACCTCATCTCCTCGCAAAGAAGACACAATGCATGGTCTGAGATGACGATCTTCAACGTGCAGGAGCATAGGCCGCTCATTCTACATACTCATATTACGTGTTGCAGGCTATGATAGCATCACTGAAATCCCACACAGAGACACACGCGCTGCTATCTCCGCAAGGAAGTGGAAGGCGCCTTGTTAACTCGACCTATTCTTTTTGCGGTGAGGATCCTCCTTGTCCGCCTTCTTTCCCGGTACTTTCACTGTCACAATAATACTTAACGAACTTTAAAGAAAAAAATATTCCATATAATTCCCCCAGAAAAATATATCAAAAAATATAAATGAACATATCATCTAAAACTAGTTCATTTTTGTATTATCTATTTTATTTTATATCCAAAAATTGTCTATTATATAATAAAAATACTACTTTCAATTCAGTGAAATTTATCATAAAATAAAGATGATGCAGTATTCTTGGATAGTTATAACTGTATTGCACAAGTACTTCCTGGACGACTTTCATACTTCGTGTTGATTGGAAGTACTTGATTTAGGAGTCGTTATGGAATCAAGTTATTTCTCAAGCAAAGTTTCAGCTGTTTGATTTTCTTCCATTACGACGAGAGTTTCAATCATCGGTTTGCCAGAGGCGGTTAAGAGGGAAACTTGGCCATCCTCTCACCCGGTCATTAATACAATTTCTTCCTGCGATCAAAGAAATCGAATGCTCGTCTTATCCCCAACGTGGCGCGGCCGAGAACCACTTCCTTTCACCCTCGGCTAAAGTAACACCGGTCATCCTGATCGCTCCTTTCAACCAGACTTTCATCTCTTCCTGAAACTGCACTTACTTTGCTTGTAACTGTGATAAGAACAAAGTAAACGCCGCTGTGCCACGCCGGCCGCTCGTTGCCAACGTCGCACATTTTTTTCCTTTCACTCCTCAACGTGGAGACTTCGTTCCCCCATCAAGGAATCCTGCTTTCTTTTCGCACTACCCTTTCAGCATCGACTTACTTCCGCACGATTTCACGAGCAGTATTAAAAGTACACTTTTACTTTTAACTTAAAATAACCTTTGTAATCTTCTTTGATATTGTTTTAATAATAGGTGAAAATATTTGTTGATAATGCAAAATGTATCTGCATTAGAATTTTGCGAATTAAACTATTTTTGAAACACCCTGTACTTGGTGGATTACGACAACTCTTCTCGTAGCGGACAGAAGCCAATTCTAGAGTAGCTTCTTCCTTCCTCTTAGCTCGGTGATGAAGGGAAAAGAGCGGATGCTGCGGGCCCATCTTTCTTCGTCATCGTGGGATGAAAGGCGCGGGCGTGATTAGAGACGGTGAATCGTGGAGGTGGATGGGGTGTCCGAGATGCACATATTATCTCGCCCTCGGCGGAATTAGCATGCTTGATGAACCCAGGAGTGAGCGAACTCTCCCCGCGCATTCTCTGGCACTTCTGCTCAAGGAAACTGATGGGGCGAATACATATTCCAATGTGCCAGCCATGTCTTTCTAATCTTGAAAGATCAGATAGGGGAAGTGCGGACGAAGTTGAAAGGTTAATGGGATATAAGAGAAAAATAGATATTGAAATCACGAACCAGTTTTCATGGATTCGAAGTTATTATATAATATTTAATTTCTGGTTTAAAGAGAAAATTAGATAGTACAAATTTTCATATCTTCGTTAATCGATAATTTGACATTTAAGTGAAAGGATAAATGAACTGAAAGGATTAATTTCTTCCATCTTTAACGAGATCTACATTTACTAGAAATAATACAAAATAATATCTTAAGCTCTACTTTCATATCAAATATAATTAACCTGAATTCCATGAAAACTCTTAATTGCATTACGAGCTATAATTATAGAACATCAAATCAGCCACACGCGCGTAGATATGTGTCAGCTCGTTAAATTTAATTTTCACCTTTAGCCTGCGTATCGTCCTCTTCCGAGGCGTCTGTCGCTTCAATTTTCCATCAGCAACTATTCGCAACTCGAACTTTCTCATCGGTTGAAAATCCGAATTGCTCTCTCACAGAATTGCGTTCATTTCTCACCAATTATAATCGCTCGGGCAAACTGAAATTCTCTATAATTATAGCAGCAACGTTAGAGTCCTTTCCCATAGCAGCAGTTATTGAAGACACTTTCCAAACAGGTCTGACTACGCATCGTACTGATTTTTCTCGTGAAACATCTTCCCGAAAGGAAATGTACATTCCTCAATAGTTATAGGAAGTTATCGGGGTTAGTGGCCACCTCGAAAGGAGAGTCGATCTAGAAATGCGTTTATACACAAGCTAATCCCTCATCCGGTTTTAAGCTTGTTCTCGCACCAATAATTGGCAGATCGTATGTCGTTGAGAGTCACGATTTCTAATTAATTACTTGCTATCACTAGCCTGGTGACATTTAATGAAATGTAACTCTGTGAAAGGATATATGTATTTCTACCGAGAAATAAAAGTAGTGCTTTCTATTTTCTATATTAGAAACTTCACTCACGAAATCGATTTTTAAATAGTATAATATTATTATAAAAATATATCTAAACTTTTTCTTCATGCATTGTAACAACAAAAGATAAAATGTAACTCTCTGAAAGGATATATGTATTTCTACTGAGAAATAAAAGTAGTGCTTTCTATTTTCTATATTAGGAACTTCACTCACGAAGTCGATTTTTAAATAATATAATATTATTATAAAAATATATCTAAACTTTTTCTTCATGCATCGTAACAACAAAAGATAAAATGTAACTCTCTGAAAGGATATATGTATTTCTACTGAGAAATAAAAGTAGTGCTTTCTATTTTCTATATTAGAAACTTCACTCACGAAATCGATTTTTAAATAATATAATATTATTATAAAAATATATCTAAACTTTTTCTTCATGCATCGTAACAACAAAAGATAAAATGTAACTCTGTGAAAGGATATATGTATTTCTACCGAGAAATAAAAGTAGTGCTTTCTATTTTCTATATTAGAAACTTCACTCACGAAATCGATTTTTAAATAATATAATATTATTATAAAAATATATCTAAACTTTTTCTTCATGCATCGTAACAACAAAAGATAAAATGTAACTCTGTGAAAGGATATATGTATTTCTACTAAGAAATAAAAGTAGTGCTTTCTATTTTCTATATTAGAAACTTCACTCACGAAATCTATTTTTAAATAATATAATATTATTATAAAAATATATCTAAACTTTTTCTTCATGCACTGCATCAACAAAAGATCAAATTTCGATGCCAGATTCGTTGTGGTGCTTTTTATAAGAAACCAAGGGAAATTCTGGCATCTTTTGAAAGCGCATTGGGAGAGGCGGCCTTGCCGACACACATTCGTGGTGTTACGATGCATCTTTCACTTCCCCGTCGCTCGAGCGAATGGCGGAATTGTCGCTGCATCGCATCGCATCGCATCGCATCGCATCGCATCGCATCGCAGTTGAACACTTGGCGGCGCAATGAGGTCAAGTAGCAGCAAGCAAGGCTTTGAGCACGATGCAAACTGGACTGAAACGTTTCGGGATAAGTGGCGAGAAGAGAAAAGCACCGGTGAACAAAGCCTTGGGAACTCCACTCCGCCTGTCCAAGTGTGTCGCGTGAGCTTTTTCGATATCGTTTAACAAGATTTAGCTCCTCCATTCGCGCAAAAGCCCGCAACCGAAACCATTTACAGCCAACAATTATTAGATTTGTCCTGGCCTGATTCACCATAGTCACTTTTCCCTTTGAATCACTCCTCTTCCACCTAACTTTCTGTCACGCATGTACTATGCCTGTTATATATTTCACTTTTTCCATTTATTCATTAACCTTATTAATTACACCTAATTCTTCATTATTTAAAACAAAAACCAAGAATCCAGATTTAAAATCAGTTAATTAACCAGGCGTTGGTACAATTAATGTTAATTATAAATTATCATTAATAATGCAGTTTTATTTATAATTATCATATTAATATAATATGATATAACATAAAATTATGTTTAATTTATCTAGAATTATACATATTTCACATATTTTTATTGAAAGCCTTTCAATGTATGTAACAGTTGAATTGATGAGCGTGGCAGGTTTAAATGTGCACCTCCCAGGAAAATGATCAATAACAGAATGACAGTGTCACGATCGTAAAGGAGCGCGCGCGGCTCGCTGCCGACGAAGCAGGAAACTATTTATAAACTTCTAAGACGTCGAGACTCGCCTTCACTTTCGATCTCGGAAATACCTTCGGCTGGAATCAGCTGGTAAGCGTCGAGCTACGATTATCGACCTCAAGTTCAAGTATCCGCAAGAAGCACACCGCACCGCGTTTGATAGGAAGTCAAGCTCTGATTGGATGGAGGAAGTTGCAACAGGCAGCAGCTAGTGCAATTGGTGTCAGAAAAGAGCAAGGAAATCCGCTGGAGTAATTATAACAACTGATAGGAATTTGAGAAGTTCTAGAACTTTATTTATGATGACTGAAATCTACGTTCTCATTGGAAGATCGTCATAAATTATACGACTACTTTCGAGATTTACTGACCACTCTACTAGTCTCACCTAATAGACGATAAATATATACTCAATCGTACTTCTAATGAAGCACTTAAAATCCTTCGCTTATTGCCACTTCTTTAACGACTTGCTAGAAATTGATAATCATCTGTTCAGATGAAAATTTAAGTGACTATCCTCATTGACCTTTGAGTAAAACTATAATTAGATGAAGTCCAATGAGAGTTATCTTTGAAATACATCATTAGAAAGCGTGATTTTTTAGTAATACTTTTAGTAAAAACTCCATTATAATTAATAACCTTGAATCTCCCAGTGTTTTCCTATTATTCCAACAAGTTGAATATCTCAGTTTGTTTTTACTTATTGCTCATTAATTTCAAGTTTGATCATTAATTGTTACGCTCTGTCAATGATGAAAGTAATGAGTTGTAATCACTTTAGTAAATCACAGTGAATTAGATATAAAATAAATATATCTAAAAAGATGAAATAGATTCCGTTAACCCATCAATATCGTTCGAAGTTGTTCGATACATTCCAGTCTGACATCGTCCGCGCCCCCGCGTCGTTAATGCCTTTATCGATTCCAGGCTAGCAAGGCGGTAATAAGCGGACTCCTAATTGCGGTTGGTGCAATGCGAGAGGTAGTTCAGGTAATTGCAAGATGGGTCATAACAAATCGTAGATAGAACCAACCCGGTTAAAGAGGACTCGGAAACCGAATGATACGGACACAGCGGTTCACGACTAATTAGCCTACGATTACGGGTAAACGAAGGGGGCCCCTGTGCTACCGTTACTTACGCTCTCAAACGAATCTGGAACGAGGACCGTTCGCAATGATAGCAATCTCCTGATATGCCTACAAATCCACACAAACAAGTTCATGCATTCTTCATGCATTCCCGTTTTATGTTCCCTAGAATTTTATTCTTAATATTGTAAAGAGAAAAAAAACATATTTATACAAGTCATTGCAACCAATGCATTGCTAGAAATGTTGAAAGAATATTGTATATGAGAGTAGTGATTGCTTGGAAAATGAAAATAGGGATTCTACGCTAAACATCTAGAATAAAGACGTGCGTGCAGGATCTATTGTTCTTGATGTACTTCTCGACAAAGGTGTGTGACTCGGTGCCGCGTTCACTCTCACACCTTGACCTTACTCTCAACCGGGAAGTCGTGTCTCCTCGGAGACCGAAGGTGCACACATATATACAGTGACTCGTATATTTATAAATAGTAGAACTTATTAGTATTTTTTTGTATTAGAGTGTATTAGATTATTAAGATATAAAATTTAGAAGAATAATAGAATACAGTGTTTGGATAATAATAAATTGGAAAAACGTGATTGGAATATTAAAGTTTCTACAGTAATTTAATTTACATAAGAGAAATTGTAGCTGTTTTCACAATTCTGAGAATAATAGAAGGATCTTTGTCTGTTTAGAATTTAGATTCACCTTCTTACCATGTTACTGCTTCACGTATACTAACTCCCATGATTTACTCATGGCAAACTGCGAGCTGGTAATGCGCACGTATTTGTGAGTCACTGTATGTGTAGATATATGTGAAAACGTGCGAGTGGTCGAGAGCGTGCCTACTTATTGCGTTCATCCCCAACGAATCAATTGAGCGATATTATTCCGTGCTGGTTTACTTCGATCCGGTCGTTCTCGAAAGCGAAATGGTGGTAACCGTGTCTACTATGGTAAAAAGCTCCAGTTGGGAAAATTGTTCTTGCGCGCCACGCTGCGCTGAGAGACATGTGTGCATGACGAGAAGTTTCGATGCTCTGTGAAGAAATTTCTCGAGTGTCGTGGAATGCACGGAGGATTGTACAACGTTAGCCTCGATTTATTGCAGCCCATCGAGAGAATTGCTTTCGCGTCGACACCAATTTTGATGTCGAAATGGGTGAAAAATCTTCACGTCCCTTCACAAATTTTCGATTTTTCGAAGGTTCTCGGACTTGAACGAACGCTTGATAAAACGATTGTTTGAGTCTCAAAACGGATAGAAAACATGAAACCAGTGGCAGAAATGCCGGAATTGTACCGAAAACACATGGGAAACCAATCCTGAATAATTCATTTTCAAGGTTTTTCCCATCTTTTTCATACTTCCCGACATTTTCTGGGTCTGAAATTTGGTGGGGAATGTTTTCTTGCATCAAGAAAGAATTGATATAAATTCCAGAGCCCTAGCTCAAAATTCATTTTTTCGCAAATTTTTCCATATGTACCCCTTCACAAATTTTCGATTTTTCGAAGGTCCTGGGACTTTGACGAACGCTTGATAAATCAATTGTTTATGTATCAAAACGAAAAGAAAACATGAAACCAGTGGCGGAAATGCCAGAATTGTACCCAAAATATATGGAAAACCGATCCTGAAAATTTCAGTTTTGAGGTTTTTCCCATGTTTTTCATACTTCCCGACATTTTCCGGGGCTGTAATTTGGTAGGGAATGTTTTCTTGCATCAAGAAAGAAGTGATATAAATTCCAGAGCCCTAGCTCAAAATTCATTTTTTCGCAAATTTTTCCATATGTACCCCTTCACAAATTTTCGATTTTTCGAAGGTTCTGGGACTTGGATAAACGCTTGATATTTCGATTGTTTGAGTATCAAAACGAAAAGAAAACATGAAATCAGTGGCAGAAATGCCGAAATTATACCGAAAACACATGGGAAACCAATCCTGAATAATTCATTTTCAAGGTTTTTCCCATCTTTTCCATACTTCCCGACATTTTCTGGGTCTGAAATTTGGTGGGGAATGTTTTCTTGCATCAAGGAAGAAGTGATATAAATTCCAGAGCCCTAGCTCAAAATTCATTTTTTCGCCAATTTTTGCAGGGGAATTAACAAAAGTTTAGCCCACCGGCAGTATTCAAAGCGAAGTTAACAATTCCTTCAACCAAATATCTTCGTGAACATTACTATAGCATGTCTGTTAACATTATATTCTCGAATAATTATATGATACATTTGACATACAAAATTTCGTATGTAAGAAAATAATTATCAAACTTTCACGTTTCTGCTGTTCTACATATATGACATAGTATTACGTACGGTCTTGAAAAGCAAGGCTAAGAGTGTCTCACCAATGTGGGATGCATCCACGGTTGATGAGAGACTGCACTATGTCAACGTCGGCCGATTTGAAACAATGGACTCAGATATAATCGCAGACAGACTTACCGAAGGAAAGCTGGTTCGCCGAGAGTACTCCCTCGTCCTCGCCGGGTTGCAGACGCACTTCCATCTTCCGGAGACGGGAGTGCAATTCCCGCGTGTGCAGGAAAAGGAACAGCGTGCTGGAGATCGCTATTAAAGCGATTAGTTCGATCGTCCTGCAACAAAACGCAACACGTTCAATCTTTAATGCGTCTCTGCAAGCATTACGAAATAGAATTCGAAATGTAATCATAGCTTTGATTACAAATGTATAAGTAATTACAAGAAACTATCATAGAGATTTATTGTTTATAACATGTCATAATATTTTACAATTTGTATAACATGAAATTTACAGCTTGAGTTTGCAAATACTTCTTGCTAATCATAATTCCTAAACAAAACCTGTTTTTACTGAATTATTTAAAACATACCAATAAAGTGTTTACTATTGTGAAGACGTCAAAGTTACTCGCCAGCCACGCAATTGCAACAAATGGAACGTAATGGTACGATAGACAAAAAGAACATCCACTTTGACTGAAATGTGCAACTACTAATAAAACTGTAAAACTCTTTGACCAAGAATTCAGTGTCACACAAAACGTTTTCTTCCTACATTGGTTAAGGATTACACGCTAACAATAATATTACCAAACATTATCGTTTATCTTCAATTTAAAACAAATAATACACATATAATAGCACAATGAGAAAAAAGAATATCCATGAAAAGTTCAATGTGCAATTACTAGTAAGAAACTCGCGAAAGTTTTGACAGAGAATGGACCTCTTTGCCCGAGAGATGAATCGACCAGGAACTCTTGCCATTGAATCCTCCACTCTAGAAAGACTTTTTACGATTGTGAAAGTTACGCAGCACAGTGTAACAATCTCTCAAACGTCCTTATCCATACCTTGACTTCCCAGAGTATATATCTGGCAGCGTGACGCGTTAAATGAAACTTCCAAGACTCGCAAAAAGCCTAGCTACTTTTTTTTCCACGCACTTAAAACAACTCATGTTAATTAACCCGAAGATCTCTTAATTATCCTACGTTCCATAAAATCTACGAAGCAAGGATCGCCATCATATTTTCCATGGTGGTTTGCCCGAAAGCGATGCATTGGGTTTCATGCTCGAGGGAGAGTACGCCGCACACAGAACCAGGTCGTTCGTGAAACATCTTGGCGGACAGGACGAGCAATTATTACATGGACGGCTTTGCCATGCCCTGATTACTTCGCTCGGCAACCCACATCGCAGACCGCTCGTGACATCTTTGCCACGACAGGAAAGCTTGAAGTCTGACCAGACACGTTTTTGGTAGATCGTCAATGATGCCATCCAATACGCCATACATTTCTGTCCTAGATTCCTCGATGATTCGCGAATCATTCACGTATCCTCATTTCTCTTTTGGTATTAAGAAGTTAAAAATAGAATTACTGTTGGACTTGAAATGATTTATTTTACCTTTGTTTATGATGTATATAATTATTAATAATCGTTATGATTATATTATTAATAATTATTATGATGTTTATAATTATTAATAATTAATTGTAGAATTCATTCCAATGGTATATAAAATTTGCACAAAGCATAACTAAACTGATTCATGACGTACTCTTGAATTTGCCCGCTTACACCTACCATCTTCCTCCTAGGTAATTAAGAATCTCTCACGCATCACGGTCGCCTTCAAAGGACTACGTGAGACCATTACAGCGTCGCAGAAAATTCAAGTTCATCTAATTACGGCCACGACTTACGTATACGTTATGGGATCTTTTATTATAGTCTCAACAAGAAACCATGGCCTCTTTTCGAATTTAATGAGTGCTAATCTTGCCGGAACAAAGAAGCCGCCTGAACATTTCGCTTTAACTTTGTCTCGTAAATAGACGAAGTGTTTAAATCTGCATTTTTCTAGAAAATTTCAAAACTTGTTGTACAATGCTTTTGTTATGGGATTAAAATATAGTACTTTAATACGATTTTTAAGAAAAGTGTGATTTATAATCACACTATTATATAACACACTATTATTAGAATAATGAAGATTGAACGGATGCTTCTTCGGCATTCGAAAGTTAAAAAGAATTCGGCCAGAATATAAGAAAGGCTTTGCTTCGTTCATCGACCCGCGGTAAAAGATCCTCCAAGAATGTAACTCGGCTTTTTCAACAAGGAACATCTCTCCGATGCTTTAGAAAACTAGACGGCTAATAATGCGCAATGCCCGACAAAAGGCTTGGAAACAATGAGAGCCGCTGCCTTTCACTGCAAGAAATTCAAGAACAAAAATCTCTGCACTTCAGTTGGATGACAGTAACAAAAAAAAAAGAAGAGGTAAATAAGGAAGCAAGGTGTGTTTATGAGAAACCGGGTTGTTGGCTGTTCAATAACTGGAACATTGACTGTCATGCTTGAATCTATTAAAAAAGGACATAAAAAAATGCATTCTTCACATAATTCAACACAATAGAACATTTCCTTACTAATCACTCATGTTTCATTTTACAATAAAACATAATATTATAATGGAAAACCTTGTCTTTAATCCCAATATAATAATAATATAAAAATACTAACAAACACAAATAAATAAAACAATCTAATTTCTCTATTCTGATTCAAAGCAATAAAATTATTCAAACGAATCTAATATTTCAACATTCTCTCTACCAAGCTATAAGTGATATTTTATACGAGAGCAGAAAAAACTCGTATTTCCTCTGATGATTAGTGAGTTGCGAGCGGGTGGGATTGCAGCCCTGCGGAAGAAGAGGGCAGTGGAACAGACGGGAACTCAGTGAAAGAAGTGAATTCCAACGTGATTTCCCGGAATTCCTGGTAGTTCCTGGTCGGGCGCGTCTATTCGTGGCAGGGAATTGCAGGTGGGGGGGGGAAAAATGAGCCGGCTCGGTGTTGAGATAAAGGAAAAGGAGAAACGAACGGTATCGGAACGAGCAGTCGACGAGCCAACGACGGACGGACATAGCAGTGTCAACGACATACGGAGAAAGGCACCGTAAGCTCTCGGGAACGTATTTAGGTATACCGTAACGCGTCTACTTAGAGGAAGAGCGTGTGCGTCTGTCTGTTCTTCTGATGGCAAGAATGCGTGTCTACCGATCCGATTATCTCACCTGAGCTGCAATCATTCAGCTCCGACATCATTGTACTCTGAGAATACAGATGAGAGAGGCTTCTCGATATTTCATGGTCAAATAACAACTAGCTTAATTGTAAAGCAATCAATATCAATTACAAGAATATATGGACTGTTTATTTTCAAAGTGAGTTAAGTCCAGTTTCTTTAACTCGTTATAAATAAATAGTTTTCATATTTAATAAAATACGAAGCGCTACTATTATAAATGATCAGCTTAATTGTAAGTAGAAAATTAGAATTTAGTGGTTGCAATTATATTTTAGATTTATTCAAAAATTCGAACGAGAAGTAGAAAATGTACTTTAGTGTGAATTTCTTCTCTGACATGCCTTTTCGAAGATTACATTATGTTTCGTTCACATGCATTCGTCTTAACAGTCAAATTACATTGAAGGAAAGCAGTACTAAATAACAGGCTTGTACTGACAGATAGCGTGATTGTGAAGAGGAGGGCTTTTTGCGTCGATCAAGCCACTTCTTGCACTGTGGTGTTAGATCGAAACCTATCTGTATAAGTAATGGATATTACAGTGTTTTATAGTCTATAGTTTGCTTGGATTATAATTTTACACAAGAGATACAAATTTTCTTTACAATAAGTTCAAACAAACATTGCTGTTTATGGTATTCTTTTAAATAGTATAAACTATTAAATACCTGTTTATGCTAATTCTATTAAAAGTTTAAAATTACTTTTGGAATATCCTGTATAATTAACAAATTTATTATAAACATACAGAAAGACACAAAAAGTGGTCTTTATCTTATTAAAACTAGTACTAGAAAAGGTAGAATCAAAATGACTTTCACATTCAGTAGACTCCCCTAAGTCTACATTATGTCTCGTTCACATGGATTGGTCTTAACAATCCGTGTACATCCGAGGAAAACAGCAGACTAAATAACAGGCTAGTACTGACAGATAGCGTGATTGTGAATAGGTGAGCTTTTTGTGTCGATCAAGTGACTTTTTGCACTGTGGTGTTAGATCGAAACCTTCTAACGCGCGTGTTTCACCGCGGAACGTTACGACAGGCTGGCTAACTTGCTGGCATCCTCTTATTAATCACACACCGGCTCTAGAGACGTGTCCGAGAAGAGCACGGAAGTGAACCAAGTTTTGCTCCCTCAACGTGAAAGAAGACTTACGTGACAGAACTCGTAATGAGATTACCCTAAACACTGAGAAATTTAACCCTTTCAAATTTAAGCACGCAACACACTCTTAAGAGGATTAATCGCTCATCCATTCGATTCGTAAACAACTCAGTAAAATTAGTAGTAATTAAGCTCACTTGCGGTACCATAATTCGACTCGATGATTAGTCTACGGAATTGCTAGGAGATTTCGCTCGTATCTTTCAACTTTTATCTCTCAATGAAAATAGCTTCTAATAATTAGGCAAACGTTTTAGCTTGTCTGAGATTGCGAGTGCAAGTGATGGCATATAAATATTGCAATTAAAGGTAATATCGACGAATTAACGTCCATTTCTAATTTTAAGCAAATTGAGAGACAACTTGTTACTGCTATTAAATGCTAGTCGATCATCGTATTATTTTCTAGTGTATAATTTCTAATAATCATATTTTCTCATTAATTAACCAGATTTATTCAGTTGGAAAGGAATGTTTCCTAAAAAAAAAATGTACATCGACTTCGAAAATGACATTTATACAAGTGTTTGGACAGAAAGGATGAATTTATTCAAAGAATAAGTAAGTGGCGCACATTCCGCGTCAGATCTCTCCAAGTTTAAAGGGAAGCAGGTGGAATTTACTCTTCCGTGATACGTAATTACGCGCTGCAACCTTTATCGCGTTCACCGTTAAACGCGATGTGTTTGTTAAAGCAGATGTGGGTACCTATGCTATTACTTCTTTCCGGTGCGTTGTCTGTCTCTGGGAACTGGCTCTGGTTCAATATCATTGCGGGAATAAGAAAACAATTAATTCACCGCTGCTTCTTTCTGCGATACCAGCTACGCTACAATTGTTTCTCTCGTACATCGTAACGCGGGTCAAAAATTCATTTTAACAGTTAGACTGCCTCGTCCAATTGGCAAGTATACTTGTTTAGAATGCTTGCTTAGAAAATTTTAACTTTCAACTAGATTTATATAACTAAATTAATAATCTCTGGTAAAAATAGCATGAAAAAACTATTTAAATAGAGAATATTCAAGTACGTTTTTGTGTTAAAGAATTATTTACTTGACGATATCTTCTAGTATACTGTCAATCACACAATAGAATTACCCAATCAACTTGTGAGCGAAACATAAATCATACCATTGTCATAGTACTCATGGGATTAAGATTTTACGATCGCAAAACAAGAATGAGTTCCTTTACGACCTTTACAAAGCAGCCAACTGACATGCAAGCTGTTTGGTAATGAAGATAGTCGAGGATCGACTGTAATTTAAGTATTAAGTAGATTTAAATACATAAAAAGTTAGTACATTTATAAACATTTGTATTGCACATTATTTATTCATGTATGTAAAAGACTTCTTCATCTATAAGTTATCTATTATTCAATATATTGCTCATATTATTTCAATTACAAAAAAAAAGAAAAATACGCTCTCAATTCAAGGGGAAAGAAGTATGCCAAGCACAAAGAATTCGAATGAGAGCTAATTGTAATCCATGTACGAAGTCGAAAGTTGGTGCACACACCTGAGCACTTGCATGTCGTTTTCCACATCAGCGAGAGTGGACGGTAACGACGCGCTCGTTACAAGGCGCCTTTCAAGTTGTTGCACTGCATAACAAGATTGATATTCCCGTTTGACTGTCCAACCGTACTTTATCGGGTCTTCGCACCAGGAAACAATTCTTGGAAGGTCGCCTTTGGATGCTCGATGTGCCGAGGCATCTTCACGATCAACGCACGACTGGCGAACAATTTACAGTGCCGCGCCGCACTGCGCCGCGCCGCGCCGCGCCGCGGTGATTAACCCTCGGTAGCAACTTGCTAGAGTGACCTTAACGTATCTCATACAGGGTGATGTGTTTGCATCGAAAGCAACGCGTGTTTTCACCCACGCACAATTTTATGAAATCAAATCTAAACTAGATTTATACAAGGAAATTAATAATGTACATTAAAAATAGGTAAAGTCAGAATTTATGTTATTAGAGCTTATTTATTATTAATGATATAGTTTAATAGTTCATGAAATGATCAAATATTGATTTTGTGTATTTATGAAATGATCAAGTGGATTCACAGAGTGTTTTCACCCACGCACAATTTTATAAAATCAAATCTAAACTAGATTTATACAAGGAAATTAATAATGCAAATTAAAAATAGGTAAAGTCAGAATTTATGTTATTAGAGCTTATTTATTATTAATGATATAGTTTAATAGTTCATGAAATGATTAACTATTGGTTTTGTGGTTTTGTGTATTTATGAAATGGTCAAGTGAAATCACAACGTGTTTTCACCGACGCACAATTTTATGAAATCAAATCTAAACTAGATTTATACAAGGAAATTAATAATGCAAATTAAAAATAGGTAAAGTCAGAATTTATGTTATTAGAGCTTATTTATTATTAATGATATAGTTTAATAGTTCATGAAATGATGAAATATTGGTTTTGTGGTTTTGTGTATTCTTGAAATGGTCAAATGAATTCACAGAGGGAAAGATGCGCCCGTCTGAAACTCGACTAGCGGGACGAATGATTAAACACAGCTCGTAAGGGCCCGAAAAAATAGAGAGCTCTTAGCTTGGCTGGTCATGTAGTCGAGCGGCGACATGGAAATGGAACTGGTTTTGTTGTGCAAACCGCAAAGCTCGCTGTCCTAGCAAAGCGAGTCCTCGAAGGATCCTGGAATAGGGAGAAGCAAGGAATCCTTCGAGCTCTTAACACCGAACAACGATCACAGATTTGCATAAGACATAACCAACCAATGGCTAACTCACGATTTTCTCTTCAATCATTATTCTACTGTTCAATCAGAACTGATAGATTTCGATTTGTTCTGACTACTTCGTACGATCTTCTATGACCTTTAATCTATTACGTCACATAATCTCTTTGCTTCGATACACATCCGATCTAGATGCATCTTCAACAATTTCCTCTTGGAATGCATCGGTGATGCATCTTCACTACTAAATTGGGCTTTCAAAAGTACCTTACATATTCATGAGCAGTTAATGCAGGAAGTCTTTACATAATGGATACGACGGCATTTTCTACGCGATACTGCGATTAGTTCGCCTTACGATCGTACATGCTTTTGCTGTTTAGCCAACTGCTTTGTCCGCTGAATACTTTGCCAAATAAGTCTCTCGAAGAAACTTCGAGTAACTTAAATTAAGGCTAATTTGAAAACATGATATTAAATAGTGAAATTCTTCTATATACTTATATGAACAATTAAAATTTAATAAACATAGTTCAGAATTTAAAAACTTTTATGAAATTTTACTTTCTTTAGAACAAGTCGTGGTTCGATTGCAGAAAGCTTAGCTCTGAAGTGCGAAGGTAAGTTCATTGCTTGCGAGAGTTAATGAACCCAGCTGATCCATATCGGAACTGATGGTAGACTGAGTATAGTCTAGATAGAATCTGAGCGATCACAATCGAGCCAACTGCTTCAATGATTGAGACCTTATCGGAGAATCGATTCTTTCGTCAAACCTTCGGCATCTTAACGCTCGACTCTTTTACTTCTCATGCTCGTTTTACTAGTCTCGCCAAAGTGCGCTAAATTGCCACCCGCCGCGCTGCTTAATGGAATCGGAGCCACAGCTTATCCCAAGTCCTTTCGAACTAGTATCCTTCTGCTCATTCCACCAACTGTAATACTACTCTAGCATTACACCAATTGCACTAATATTACTTTACTTATCGAATTTATCGAACTTTACCAAGGTGGTAATCATCCTTACATATTACAAACCCCTTCACATCTTATTCGTTCCGCCTTATTATTTTCTCTTTTCTACTTATATAAAAGTCGATTCATAAAATATAATACTAATTTAGTAATATGCCAATTGCACTAATATTACTTTACTTATCGAATTTATCGAACTTCACCAAGATGGTAATCATCCTTACATATTCGTTCCGCTTTATTTTCTCTTTTCTACTTATATAAAAGTCAATTCATAAAATATAATACTAATTTAGTAATATGCCAATTACACTAATATTACTTTACTTATCGAATTTATCGAACTTCACCAAGATGGTAATCATCCTTACATATTCGTTCCGCTTTATTTTCTCTTTTCTACTTATATAAAAGTCAATTCATAAAATATAATACTAATTTAGTAATATACCAATTGCACTAATATTACTTTACTTATCGAATTTATCGAACTTCACCAAGATGGTAATCATCCTTACATATTCGTTCCGCTTTATTTTCTCTTTTCTACTTATATAAAAGTCAATTCATAAAATATAATACTAATTTAGTAATATGCCAATTGCACTAATATTACTTTACTTATCGAATTTATCGAACTTCACCAAGATGGTAATTATTCTTACATATTACAAAACCCTTCACATCTTATTCGTTCCGCTTTATTTTCTCTTTTCTATTTATAAAATCACTTCATAAAATATAATACTAATTTAGTAATATACCAATTACACTAATATTACTTTACTTATCGAATTTGTCGAACTTCACCAAGATGGTAATCATCCTTACATATTCGTTCCGCCTTATTATTTTCTCTTTTCTACTTATATAAAAGTCGATTCATAAAATATAATACTAATTTAGCATTACACCAATTGCACTAATATTACTTTACTTATCGAATTTATCGAACTTTACCAAGATGGTAATCATCCTTACATATTCGTTCCGCTTTATTTTCTCTTTTCTATTTATAAAATCACTTCATAAAATATAATACTAATTTAGTAATATACCAATTACACTAATATTACTTTACTTATCGAATTTATCGAACTTTACCAAGATGGTAATCATCCTTACATACAACAAGCCCTTCACATCTTATTCGATCCACCCTATTTTCTCTTTTCTATTTATATAAAAGTCAATTCATAAAATATAATACTAATTTATTACTACACCAATTACACTAATATCACTTTAAAATAATTTCACTTCGTCTGCTGACTCACTTATTCTTACTAGTCAAACCATCATTTTCCACTAGTCGATGTCTTTTCTAGTTACCGAGCTCTAATTTCTTTAAGACAGATTGATTGGAAGAGAGAGTCTTTGATTTCCACCATGTATAGTACTAATCGTCTACTAGTATAATTGTCGTCTTTCAGCACGTTCCCGACACACTTCCCAAACAAGTGCCAGCACAATGCTGAGCGCGCGCGCGCGCGCGATCCTTTTGCGGCGGCGTAATCGAATAAATTTCTAACTAACGACCATAAATACCCGCTTAACGCTTCATCGGAGTGAGCAGCCAATAGGGACGTTGCGGCAGGCCGGAAAAAGATACGAAGCTCGTAAATCTAAGAAGAGTGGGTCCTATCGTCCCGCGTGTATTAATCTCAAAAGACAGTCATCTGTTAGTGGGAAGAAGACACTGGACTCTGTGGGACCGAAGTTGCGGTATTCCGGGGTTAAGCATTTCAGCGAACGCAAGCAGCCGCTTACCGCTTACATATATATATATATATATATATATGTGTGTGTATGTGTGTGTTCATGTATGTGTTTGTGTGCCTCGCCTGATAAATCGATTCGCGAAGATCACATCGCGAATCCTCTCACGCTTCGCGTGTTTAATTTAATGGCTACATCGAACCACCGCGTCGCGTTTTTGCCATTCCAATCAAGTAGAATGGAAGTAGAATTGGTACAGGTAGAAAAATCAAGTATCCCTGATTCCCTTCCCTGTTATATGGAGCATTCGACTAATTAATACCGAGATCAAGGATTAAGTTATAATGTTTAATTAAAGGTATGGGAAAGCGAATTATGTATCATTAAAAGAAAGTTGGAATAATCTCTTATTATTATAATAAATTATTGTTATCGTGAAAAAAATGTTTCATAGTTCAGTTTGAGATAGCTTGAAGCATGACAATTGGCTTAATAATCTGAATGAAGATTTACAAAGATTGACCTAATAATATTCCAGATGCACCCAATAAAGTATTCAATGCTAGTCCCAGCAGCTCGGTAGTACTAACTGCTGAAAAATGCTAATCCATTCGATCCCATCGGGAATTTCAGAAGCACTTAACCCTGCCCCGTGCAACCCCGTTTTCTCGATGCCAGCCGCGCATTCTACTTAGAAGTTTGCTCAGCGAAACCGTGTCCTCTATTCGAATCTCGGCTTCCTCTGCGCTCGCTCGCGCGCGAGCGCGCGCGCTTGTACGCGCTGAATTACTTATATGCGCTTTTACTTTCAACCGTCCTTCTTTCAAGTACCCGTTAGATGCTCAAACTATGGAATTAACCAGTTATATTCTTGTTTCTTGAGATAAAATCATCGATTCTTTTATAACTGTTTCTCTGAATAACTTAATATTCTCTAAAGTTAAAAGTGGTTAAGTGAGTATAAGATTGCCAGATTCGGTGTAAGGAAAATATGGTAGAAGAATCTTGTTAAATTTAAATGTTTTATTCTTATCTTTTTTCAGAATCCATTATTTTACACTGATAGCATTTAATGTTTTTAAACAAAGGATTATAAAATTATAGAAGAACACTCAGCGAATGTGACGTAATAATAATGGTTTCTAGTGAAATAACTTTCCTAATAATAAGGCAAGCCAGTCTTGATTCAAAGATAAGTGAAGCACCTGAAATTAGTAATGCGAGCGGCTAATATTGCAAGCAAAGCAGATGGCTTTTATTGGATAAAATCGCTACACTTTGCTTTCGTTAACAGCTACGGGGCATTGTGTCAGAAAGCAGTTTCTACTGGAAACGGACTCCCAGTTAAATATTAATGACTCCGTCACTTATAGTAATCAGACGGTTTGGATTGTACGGAATGATAACTTGAATTCACATTGATTTCAATAGGAAGCCGCGTTCCAATAATATTCCCAGATAGGACAAAATTCAATACTATTTTACTTTTATTAATTAAAGTAAATGTTCCACTTTTTGACATCTTAAAAATAATTTATCATAAACACGAACATATGTCATGTCAACATAATAAATAACTCTAATTATAGAGGTTCTCAATATCACGTAACCGGAAGTATTATTTCAATAAGTATTCACTCGGAAAATATTCAGTATTCATTAGTGAAAAATGAATTTCATTTTAAAGATAAAAATGAGCCAATTTCATGAAATCCAACAATCATGCCTGCCTTGTCCGCTACTGAATCAGGAAATCCCGTAACACGGAATTAATACCTGATTGCTGTAAGTGGACCACTTGAAAAGGAAAACAAAGCGCGCGTGCCACTTGGATTTCCTAGTGAAGGCACTGGTTTTGCTTTTCCCCGGTATTCGATTGACCCCGAACAACACATACGGAACTAGAATGAGGTAAATGTGCATGCAAACTCTATCTTAATATTACTATAATCATTTCTCTTTGCAACTATTTTTATTTATAACCAATATCAATTTTCTACCATTCTGAATGATATTTCCCTTTAAATAAAAATCGACGAATTTTGCAGTAATCAATCAAATAAACTGTGTTCAATACAACTATTAAATTACTACAGAAATCCAAAAGGCAGAATTTTTTGAACATAAAAACTATATAGAAAGGCAAAGAACTGGGATCCTTCATAACAGGAAGATGAAATTCCACAATACCAACACTGTCATCGCATAGGTTCAATGTCGCAGTTAATCACTTAAACACCATAAAATCAAGGATTACATGCTTACCTCTTGGGAACGGGAACTCGGCGTTGCCGCCACATATTGTCCTTCAACATGGTGGCTTCACTCTTTCGCGTAGTGTCCCGAGGATGAATAGTGAGGTTGAGACCTCCTTTCTTCAACTTCCGGACGGATCCTCAGACCCGCGAAGGTCGCATACGGTTCATACAGCGCGCTTGTGTCCTAGCGCGGCTCGTCTCAGCCGAAAACCCTCGGCTAATCCTCACATAACCCAGTAGAAACTAGCTTCAAGTATAACAACAGTTCGAAAATCCGTTCACACCTTTCGTACGAAAGACTTCATCAACAAAACCGTGAAAGTTCTCTTTAATTCAAAACTTTTTCATCAGAAATAAGTGAAAAATGTCCGCAGTAGAATTAGTCAGACAGTGGGGAGAGGTTTCATTAAAATTGGAATTGACTTATTCCTCATTATTTTCAGGGATAGTTTTTTTAATGCTTTCGTACCGAAAGACTGTCGAACGCGAAGGAAATGATTCCGACGATACTTTTCTGTCATCGATCGCGATTTAAAATGAACTGTGCGGGAGACGGTAAAGCGGCTCTGCTAGTAGAACGTGAACGTGTTCGTCGGCCGGTCCGCGCGCGACTGACAGCCCGAGCAATCCGCACACTCCCGTACGGCATAGCAGCCGGCATGAACCTAGAGTACGCTCGATATCGTCCTCGCCCCGTTACTCTCTACCTGCCCGTAATATGATTCTACTCCATATTCGCCAATCCCGAAGCTCCCTGACACCCTGCGCCCTCCTTCCCTCTGCGGACGTTGCCCATTTTGACAATAAACTTTTCTCTCTGCCAACACCTGCCCTTTCAATTCTGATCATCCAACTATTTCATTCTCTTCTCATCTTTGTGTAATTTAAATCTTTATCACGAAATACAATTCAAAAAAATACTTGCATTCAATAATATCTTTATTCGATATAGTTTTCATTTAATTTAATTTGGAATATTCATAAAGTTCGAGAGTATGTTGATTGAAATACACTTTTGTAATTTTTGATGACAGATATTACATAATTATTAATACGTGAATGTCCCCATAAAGAGTTACTATCATTAAACAGAATTTAATAACTCTTCCTTTGATTCACTATTAACGAGATATCTTCTATGTACTCGATTTCACTCGCTTTTTAGATTTACAATCACTAGTATTTAATAGGAAATCATAGAATCATCGAGTGACTTAATTACCCGGAACTTGAATCCTACTTTCGGAAAAAGTTGGCCCACGAACTTCTCCTGTTAAGATCCTTGTACCACCTAAGAAAGGGAGAGATAGTTTAGAGAGGAATCCTGCAACAAGGAAGTAGAATGTGTAGACTGTTGTACTATCACTGCGGCAGTCGAGTCTGGTGAGAGGTACTTTCGAAGAAGTAGGTAAAAGCTGATTCGAGAGGAAGCTGCTTCGTGTATAATAAGCAATTGGCAAGTGTAGCGCCCGGTGATTGTAGACTATCGATACACACGTGTTACCGCTCTATTCAAGTATCCCACGCGCTATTAATTATTATAATCGACCAACCGATTTCCCCAATGTCTCTGTGCCAATCTCTCAGCACAAATACATTTCTCATCTATGATATCTCTTTGTTATCACTTTTCAATTTAAATAAATTCAATATTGATGACATTAATTTTCAGAAATAATTATAATAAGATTGATTTATTTAAACACATCAGAATACCGAAATCTAATAATAAAAACTGAGACAAGATAGTACTGATTCAAAGATAAGTGCATCATAGCTTGTACAGGGTGAGTCACTTGCCTTTTAATCATCTTCTTTACACTCGAGTTCCAATTATTTCCATTATTGGTAGAATTTGATATTATAAAGAAATGCCAATGAGTGGAAAAGACTCGGTAAATACTCCTTTATATTAAAAGTACTCAACACCGTATAAACATCCTATTTTCAATAGGCGTATATCCATTATTGGCGATTCAAAGATAAGTGCATCATAGCTTGTACATCCATGCCGAGAGATGGCAGGAAAAAGTCGATAGCACGTGACTCTAAATAGTGCGTGATTTAAGGGCGGAACGCGCGCGCACTATGAGTTACAAGTTGCCTTCGTAGTGGACAGTGTCCGAGTTATTGCTTGATTTATCATTTCGTTTCCTAATGCGCAAAGAGAACGTTGCCGGCTTCTTAGTTGACCGCAGCGTTATATATGTGTCCGATGAGCGAAGACGCCGCCGCGACGCGCTACCGGTAAAAGAGCGAAGCTACTGAATAATTTATGATCAAAATGAACTTTCTCGCTTCGACCAGCGGGAAAACGAAAATTGAAATTCTCATTCGAAGTCTGTGCGTTCCGTTATCTTGACCAGCGGGATTAACTTTGCTGAGCGGAATTAACCAGGACATTGTAATTAGCACGTGATTATAGTTACTCGCGAGCATTGATAAGAAGTAATTAAGAAGTCTAACAAGTCAGTAGACCGTAAAATTGTACTTAGCTTCTTGGGAATATGCTAATACGCCTGGAAACCCTAGCACGGCCTTACCAGAAAGAGGGCGTTTAAGAATACTTACGTACACCGATTTGATAAATATTCCTTCCAAAAATTTCCCACGTTTTTACCAATTAAATATTTAATAAAAATGTCAGCCTTCAGGAAAAGAATACTTTAATATCAATGTTTTACATTTGTCGAATTAGCAACACACGAATCTATTTCAAAAAAATCATATTTCCTAATATTATATTATCCTTAATTTGTACTATTTGCAAGTACAATATAATACTTCACGGATAATGGAAAGCTTACGTAATCCAAATGTGCAAGATGCATGATATGGTGAAGGGCTGGTACTATGTCGACGCCAGCAAAGGGCGTTTAAGAATACTTACGTACACCGAATTGATAAATATTCCTTCCAAAAATTTCCCACGTTTTTACCAATTAAATATTTAATAAAAATGTCAGCCTTCAGGAAAAGAATACTTTAATATCAATGTTTTACATTTGTCGAATTAGCAACACACGAATCTATTTCAAAAAAATCATATTTCCTAATATTATATTATCCTTAATTTGTACTATTTGCAAGTACAATATAATACTTCACGGATAATGGAAAGCTTACGTAATCCAAATGTGCAAGATGCATGATATGGTGAAGGGCTGGTACTATGTCGACGCCAGCAAACTTAATTAACTTAACGCACCTGAAGGTCTTGGAGTCCGCTTTTTTTGTTAATAGAGCCGTGAGAGAATTACGCACCTGAACCTTAGTGGTGGTAACTTGGCAATACCTGTGATCCAAGGATTCAGTGGTTCTCAGCAAGAATGCCAGATTTCCGGAAGTACGACGACCTGTTAAGACAGTGTAGAAATCTCTTCCTACCTCAACCTTGGCTTTCTTGAAAGAACGTCATATTATTAGCTAAACTTTTTTCATCGTGTCAAGATAAGTTTACAGTTTACTTGATTCTATAACACTGGCACACCTTCCAAAGTGATATAAGTTCGGGTTCGTATGTTCGGCCCAAATAACACTAGACGAGACCTAGACGGGGCAGGTTCGGATTGGCCTTATGCGTCATGTGAAACGAATTCGAGTGAAATGCGAGACTAAAGTAGAATCCTAGTGCAAGTAACCCAAGACAAACACGAGTGCGATCTGATCCTGGGTAGATCAGGTGCTGAGATATAAAGTACGAAGTTGAGACATAGCCATGCGTGAGAATGAATTCTTCGGTCGAATATCAACTTACTCGCCAATCAAGCTTTCTACACAAACAAACTCATACTCTTACTTACTCTTTTTCATTTACTTATTAGAATAATTAAGTTCTAGTGAATAAAAGTGAGAATAATTTCATAACACATTTTTCTATTGGAAATTCTCACTTTTATAATTAATTAGAAACATAAGGGAAATGACTTGTTCATCGTAAATGTTAAAGTATCCGCAAACTATAACTTTGAGTGAGGTAGTTGGTAAGTGCATGACCAGATTATCGGCGCTCGATGTATCCGGAAGCAGAACCGAGAGTGTATTGACATGCTGCTGAAGCGCTCTTTAACATTCTTCAATACTTCAAGGAACACCGGCTTCTGGGAACACTGTATTGATTTACTTTTCCAATACAGGTTACATCGACCAACCATTTCGTCCACAGATCCCATCGGAATGAAAGTTTCAATAGCTTATACTTGTATCCTCACACTGTCAATATGTCATTGAACCAATGACACCGCTAGTCCAAGAATTTTAAAACCTTCCTCATAAATTCGACAAAATTGTTGACGCTCGAAAGTGGCACATTTACTTGCCGCAATCTTCGCCTCGAGCATGCAAAATTAATTCGGTTGCGGTATTTCCAGTTACTCCAAAAAAACTAGAGGAATAAAATTCTATTTAGAGACATCTTAACATTTATCTACTTCTGATTAAATTACGTATTATTTATTACAAAATAATACAAATAGATGATCAATTTTAATTTCTAATAAAAACTAACTTGAAACCATTTTAATAAAATCCCACATTAAGTACTTAAATGGTAATAACGCAAGAGCTACTATAATCAAGGACCTCATGCGTGCTTCGAGTTCCAATGTTACGTGAATCAGACTATAACCGATGTTATCTGATGTTCCCATGAAACAACAGATTCACCTATTCCTCGAGTAAATCATGCTCGGCGAGGTCAAGTCCTTGAACAGTACAAACGCAATTTATGAGCATCGCTAAAATGTAAAGAATCCTTCGGGCCCCTTTATAATAAGGCCTTTTTTTCACCATCGCGCACGAGCCTTGATGCATGTTCCTAAGTTACGAGCCATTATTGTTCGAAACAACAGGATACAATAGGAAGAAGAGGGGGGGGATCGACAACGAGCTGGCACGCCCCCAACTTTTATAGATCGTTAACTTGGCGCATCGGCAGCGAGTCTGTCATGAAAATCAGGATCCTGGTGAGAGTCATGAACCGTTTAACTCATAAAATTTAGAATTCATTAGAATCTCTGTTTCAAATGTCTCCGAAATGATTGTTACAGTAAAAATACTGTAGAATTCAAAGTTGAATAAGAAGGATTTTAATATTTATATTAAGAATATGAAAAAGGATGTTCCAGCTAAGATCAATCTCCATACGAGGATTTACAATTAGCTCCCTTTCGATAGGTTAATCTTAATCCATGGCTTGTGCGGCAACCTTTCAACGCGTTTCATTGTAACCACGATTAGTCGGCGAATAATACCGAAAAAAAGACAAGGTAATCGTATTGAAAGGATGCGAATCGTGCGCACCTAACACTTCAACACGAATCCATTATTTACGTGTTCGATACGCTCCTTTCTTTCGCTCGCTATCTCATACTTACAAAATAGAAATCCGAACGTATACAAAAAATACTGTATTTTTATTTAAAGCAAGTTCCTTTTTATCTAGTTTAATAATAACTTATTTAAGTGATGTATTCTTTATTATTTCAATATAATATTTCAAATATGTTTAATCAGTTATCTCATACTTACAAAATAGAAACCCGAACGTATACAAAAAATACTGTATTTTTATTTAAAGCAAGTTCCTTTTTATCTAGTTTAATAATAACTTATTTAAGTGATGTATTCTTTATTATTTCAATATAATATTTCAAATATGTTTAATCAGTTATCTCATACTTACAAAATAGAAATCCGAACGTATACAAAAAATACTGTATTTTTATTTAAAGCAAGTTCCTTTTTATCTAGTTTAATAATAACTTATTTAAGTGATGTATTCTTTATTATTTCAATATAATATTTCAAATATGTTTAATCAGTTATCTCATACTTACAAAATAGAAATCCGAACGTATACAAAAAAAACTGTATTTTTATTTAAAGCAAGTTGCTTTTTATCTAGTTTAATAATAACTTATTTAAGTGATGTATTCTTTATTATTTCAATATAATATTTCAAATATGTTTAATCAGCTTTGAATCGGATAACGTTGAGAGGGCGCAGCGAGAGCACTGACGCAATGTGGGTGCCAAAGGTGAACGCAACTAGACAAATATACTTCTGTTCGACAAGTGAGAGGGGACGAAGCCGCAACACCAGGACTGGTTCTCCAAATGGGTAGAATTAATGCGTCGACACGGCTCAAGTTGGAGAGGCCGTGAACCCCAGCGTCGACTTCTCTCGAATGCCCTCAGGAATAGGAGGCTCTTACCAGTGAAGGGTTGATTCGTTAATTTACCGGAATCTCAGGCTTAATGTGGCAGAGTTCACGAGCAATTAGCTGAACTAGGAAGCAGCCACTGCAATTCTAGTAGCAAATTCTTCATGACCACCAACGAACCTTGTCACACTTTTAAAAAGAAGAATTGATCATCCATTTCGACACTAAAATTATTTATTTAAAACTATAAAAATTAAACACTGACACCGGCAAAAAAAAACATAAATTCTCTTTGGAAAAATGAACTTTCTTCAACTTTCTTAACCTAACAAATGTTATCGAAACTGACACCATCAGTGGTTCATTCAACCAAGAGATCCTGATTTTTTATTCCATAGAGAGTACACAGGAAAGGCCGTACGGTTTCTACATTGGAGCCGGAAACTTTGTACTCCTTGGTACGTGTTTCATGGTGCTAGAGCGAGCGCGGTCTGCGTTAAAGACTGCCTGTGAATCAGAGTCACGCTCCTTTTCTTCGCCACCTCCTTTCCTTCTTAGCTAGGCTTCTTCTTCCTGATGCCCCTGACAAGCGGTACGTGACGAGATTTGACTTCTAACGATGACTGCAAAAGCCGCCTTTTAAGATCCTCGCATTCAACGCTTCCACAGAATCCTACAATCCAAACGACTTGTACACTAGTGTTTTTTTGTCTCCTTGAAAACACTACCTCCCACTTGCTGCTTCGTTTTGACTTTCGTAGCCATCGACACACCAACCAGCTAGATGGCTCTTATACATGTGAAATCCAAGGGGTATAAAGGCCTGCAAGACCTGTTTTCGTGATGGTCCCGAGTTATCCTGCCAGAGGTATCCGCGTCAGCATCAGGATAGCAAAACACAGACGGATTTCGTGCGTGAGAGACTCGAGAACCTTCTACTCCTTCGTGCCAGGACAAAGACTTTACACACCCTACACTATAAGTAAGTATATTTTTATTCTTTTATTATCAACAAGATTTTGTATTTGATAATATGTTACATATTTTGAAATTAATATTTATAAAATTCTACCTGATTTTTTTTTTTTTTGTACTTTGAATTCGTGTATGAAGTGTGATTGTGAATATAATGAGTGAATGAACGAGTGACAGGAATGAGTGCCACAGAGAAAGTGAAATGGAAAGAGTTTAATAAACATGAGAAAGCAAACATGCTAAGAATGAAGTTAAGGAGTGTGGGAAGAAATAAAAGAATCAAGTATTTTATTTAAACTTCCCCTTGCCTTATATATCATGCACCCAATGAATGCATAGCAGTCACAGTGAACGGAAAGTGTGTTCGAGAGAGTAATTGAACAATCTATGAGGTATGGCAAAGGAATGATGGCACATGTGTGAACGAGGGTGTGAAAATATATAACATTCTTGAAGTATAAAAACGTAATTGTAATCCTTTAATGAAGAATTTTAATGTCAATGTTATGTGGTTTTCGGATTAATGCGAATCTTCTCATTTCAAAGTTTTTTAAGAATAAGAATAGGTGAATCTTTCAATTAATAGTATTATAAATAAATATACAAGGAAATAATCTCTCGAATACGAAGATGTCTGAATATTAATACGAGTCATTGTATAATCATTTGTTATCTCTTCTGACCAACCAGTTCGCACAAAGCAACTGGATTACACCCTGGAATATTCCATTGCTATTCTTTAAATGTGACCTTCTCAAAATCTTTCTCAACGTGAATTTCGTCACACAGCATGAGTATGGATGTAAATCCATGTATGATGGCGAAAAGACGATGATGATCGTGTGGATTTCGTCTCCTTGAAAGGTAACAAGTCTCCCACTTGGAACCTGTCACACTTGTAAAATAGGTCCCGATTTTATAGCAGGCTTGTTTAACCACTTAAGACGAGTTATTTTTTCTTGTTTTTCTCTGAGAAGTGTGCTAGTATGTCTAATTTGACACAATTTCTTATTTATTAATATTCCATTGATTTATTTTCATCCTTGTGCAATTATTCATGATTAAATAATTCGATTATTCTCGATTATTGTAATGTAAAAGTTAAATAACGAAAATTATAGAACGCATTGTATTTGTTGTATTTTAATATACATTTCTTACTGCAGTTGCGTGTTCCAAGATTTTATTAGTCACGTACCATTGCTTTTATCTTTACATCTTAATGTAAAGTTGCTCTGCTCGGGGTAACCGGATATACTATCGCTCGACGATGTACGAAGTTGTGTCAGATAATATTTGTTCCAAAGAAATGTCGGGGTTATTGGTCTTATAAAGGTACACTGTAAATCTTGATTAACACTTCCACAATTCATTATTGTTTTTATATTACTGCTAAAGTGAATCACAGACAAAAACTAAAACTGCGATTACTTAGCAAAAAAGGTGCGCCAACTTACCCGATCTATTTCTAATAACTGTTTTAATGATACAACTTGTACGATGACAAAAATAATTCCGGAAATTGTAGTTGTTCGCCAGTAAAAATAAAACTACAATCTATATAATCAATAAGGCGTTTTATTTTTGTAAAAAATGTAATATTTCCGAAGGGTTGATCGCACTAAATTGTAGACAGATGTGCTAACGATTATGGCTGTAAGATGTTTTGTAGTAGATAGGATAGGATAAGATCAGACACGTAGAATCTCAACAGTGATTTCAAGAACTCTGCGGTAAAACCGGTTTCTATGATATGTGATGCAAGTTTCCTTGGAAATGCAAAGAACTGCCACCAGAGACCACAGTGGTAATGCCGATGCCACCGAAACTAGCCACTTAAACAAATAAGTAATAGCAGTTCACTTTTATCTTCGAAATACGTGGTTTTGTTGTTACCATTTTACCGAGTGTATCTTATTAAATGAAATTGTTGCAACCGGTGCGGTGTGGTGAATTACGTAAATTGCAGGTCTTCTATTTCTTCGTGTGGAATAAGTTCTGAAAACATTTAGGATTACTTAAGGTAGTTCTTATGCTACATATTATTAAAGAGTCGTTCATATAAGAAATTTGTATCTTCCATGCACTTTGATTGAAATTTCGACATTTTTCTGCAATATGAAGTATGCGAATTTGCAGGTAGATGTATTGTACCATTCAAAAGACAACCATTGGCCAAGGAACTGTTAACTTCGCTTTGCATATTGCCGCTGGGTTAAACTTTTATCGGTGGCAGCCTCCTTCAGAAATTTGCGAAAAAATAAATTTTGAGCTATGGCTCTGGAATTTATATCACTTCTTCCTTGATGCAAGAAAACATTTCCCACCAAATATCAGCCCCGGAAAATGTCGGGAAGTATGAAAAACATGGGAAAAACCTCGAAAATGAATTATTCAGGATTGGTTTTCCATGTGTTTTCGGTACAATTCCGGCATTTCTGCCACTGGTTTTATGTTTTCTATCCGTTTTGATACTCAAACAATCGAAATATCAAGCGTTCGTCCCAGTCCCAGAACCTTCGAAAAATCGAAAATTTGTGAAGGGGTACATATGGAAAAATTTGCGAAAAAATGAATTTTGAGCTAGGGCTTTGGAATTTATATCACTTCTTCCTTGATGCAAGAAAACATTCCCTACCAAATTACAGCCCCGGAAAATGTCGGGAAGTATGAAAAACATGGGAAAAACCTTAAAACTGAAATTTTCAGGATCGGTTTTCCATATGTTTTGGGTACAATTCTGGCATTTCCGCCACTGGTTTCATGTTTTCTTTTCGTTTTGATACATAAACAATTGATTTATCAAGCGTTCGTCAAAGTCCCAGGACCTTCGAAAAATCGAAAATTTGTGAAGGGGTACATATGCAAAAATTTGCGAAAAAATGAATTTTGAGCTAGGGCTTTGGAATTTATATCACTTCTTCCTTGATGCAAGAAAACATTCCCTACCAAATTACAGCCCCGGAAAATGTCGGGAAGTATGAAAAACATGGGAAAAACCTCAAAACTGAAATTTTCAGGATCGGTTTTCCATATGTTTTGGGTACAATTCTGGCATTTCCGCCACTGGTTTCATGTTTTCTTTTCGTTTTGATACATAAACAATTGATTTATCAAGCGTTCGTCAAAGTCCCAGGACCTTCGAAAAATCGAAAATTTGTGAAGGGGTACATATGGAAAAATTTGCGAAAAAATGAATTTTGAGCTAGGGCTCTGGAATTTATATCACTTCTTTCTTGATACAAGAAAACATTCCCCACCAAATTTCAGCCCCGGAAAATATCGAGAAGTATAGAAAACATGAAAAATACCATCGAAATTAGATGAAATCAATTATTCAAAAGACCATTTCCATGTATTTTCGATACAATTCCAGCATTTCTACCACTGGTTTCATATTTCAAACATAATTAACAAATGATTTTTGCATACATCAAAATTGTTATAGGTTCCGAAGATGTTGCGCTTATTATTCCTGCTGCCTTTGGTGGCTTGTGTGCCATTGAAGCCAGACGAAAAAACTTACATCTTAAACATCGAGGACGGTACTTTGAAGAACGTGCAATCAAAGGGCGATGCTATCACCGAGCTCGATTTATCTAGCATGAAACTTCACGGCCTGGAGAAGAACGCCCTGGACAGCATGCTCGACCTAAAATCATTGAACCTGGCTAACAACTCCCTGGAATCTCTTCCGGAGTTCGTCTTCTCCAATCTAACCATGCTCGAGTACCTCTCACTAGCAAAGAACAAAATCACCCAGACGAAGTACTTATTCGTCGGCTTAGAGAACTTGCGAGCACTTAACATCTCCCACAATCCAGTGGCCCATTTTCATAGAGGATACTTATTCGGTTTGCCGCGAACAGCGGTAATTCATACCGAAGGGAATAAATTCTGGAGTATTAGCACCGATGTATTCACCAACATCTTCTTGAAAGACGAGGAGCAGCCGAAGGGCGTTGAAAGAGTCGAAAGCGAGTCTGAAGGAAGCAAAGGGAAATCTCAAGAGGAAACAATGGAATTGGATGTGTCTATCCAGAAGAGTGAAGCCAAACCCATGCGAATAGCTGATGATGTAAAAATCAAGTTATGCATATCCGAGGGTATTGTAACTTCATTGGATCTACTACAAAAGGATGAGAAACTAGACGCTGGTTGCACCGAAGTTACTTTCATAGATCGAACCGAACGGATAGTCAGCCTTCAAGGCTTGACTATCATGGGTTTCCAAGAGGGTTGGTACAAACTTCAAAGCATACCCGTTGCCACACTCAATCTCTCTAATAACGACATCAATGAAATCACCAAGGAAACCCTCAATGATCTCCCAGAAAGTGTGTTTTACGTGAATCTTCTTGGGAACAGAATCCGACGAATTTGGAGTCAAGTGATAGAGAATCAACATCTGAAGAAGTTAAACTTAAAATCAAATATCATCCAAGTGATCGAAGATGGCGCTTTCCAAAAAACGAAGTTAACCGGCCTTTTCTTAGCAGATAATCAATTAGAAAATCTTAATTTTATTTCGACCTTACCGGAAACTTTGACGGAAATAGTGTTGGTCGAAAATCGGATCGCAGTCATTCCAGACACTGCTTTCAACAAACTATCCCAATTATTGTATCTTACCCTAGCTGATAATCAAATTACACACTTGCAAGATGATGTGTTCAAAGGTTTGAGTTCTCTGCAAACATTGGATATCACAAATAACAAAATATCAATGATCGAACCAAAAGCTTTCAATGATTTGAAACGAGTGAAAAACCTCCAATTAGATAATAATCATATACATGATTTAGAGAGAGGTACTTTCTCGCACTTAAATAGCCTGAAAACCCTTGGTTTATCTATGAATAAATTCGTCAAGATTACCAAGGATACTTTCAGCGAATTACCACAATCATTGGATTTCTTGCTTCTCGATAACAATGAGATTGAAAGTTTGGAATCATCAAGCTTCGTTGAAGTTCCACGATTCCGATTATCCCTTAGTAGTAATATATTATCTGGCATTCCAAAAGGAGCATTTAATTTGCCAACCCTTCAGGAGCTTCATTTAATTAATAATACTTTTGCAACGATGGATGGTGACAGCTTTGAAGGTTTGCCACAACTGAAACGACTTTGGCTGTCAGAAAATAAGCTTCAGGAAATCCCGAAAGGTGCTTGCAAGTACTTGGGCAGTTTGAATATCTTGGATATCTCGAGAAATCCGTTTAAACGATTAGAGAATGGAGCATTCTATGGTTTGACTCAGGCTAAAGGAAATTATGTTTATATTTATGAGAATCACTTGGAAGAAATGGAAGCTGGTGTCTTCGACGAGGCTTGAATATTTACGTAATCCTGAATTTGTTGGATACTCTCATCTTGTGATATGTTAGATTATCTTTTCGAGGTAGTTATAGTTCCGCAGGCGTTTGCTCAAGTTGAGTAGTTTGAAATATCTAGATTCATGTACGGTGTATGTACGATTCTAATCTTTAGTGTAAAATAAAGATGCTTATCTGCTTGTAACGAGTTTTATTTTATTCGTCCAATTGTTCTTGCAGAACTCGCAGAAAATCGAGATGAAATCACATTAAAATCAAGTTGGCACTTGTTTAATACATTCAATAATTTTCTGTGTTAAAATTAACCATGTACCACTGCAAATCTTTAGTGTGTAATAAAGATAATTGGTTATCCAATTGCAATGAGCTTCATTTCGCTCATTCTATTCCCATATTATTCGCTTTTCTATTAATGGAGCTATTTGCATACAAAGTGTGTGATTTCAAGTTCATCATATGTTGGAAATCTCAGAGAATTAAGCTACGGTCACGTAAACCAAAGCAACAGTCCAATCGGCGTATCCTTTCGCGGCGGTAATTTCACAAAGAACTGCAACACAAATCAAGATAACCCGTGCGTTACCTGCATGCGAAGTATGTAACTGGTGATTCCTAGGAACATCAATACCAGTCACGCTTGCATTATTGCACGTGACTGTTGGAACATTCGGTTACAGGTGGAGATCGGGTTAATAGCTCTGTTAGCGATCAGTCGGCTAACACGTCGAAAGAGAACCGTTGTCGAAGTTGACCTCGAACCACTTAAAATTTTCTGTACAAACCAACAATCCTTTTAAAAGAAACACTCATAGAATTTGAATCTTGAAATTGAGAGCTTCTGTTAGACTTAAATTTTGACTAACTTTTGACAAATTTCTCGTCTTCTTTTTGAAACTGATTAAGAATAAGTCAAAAAGAAGACTCAAAGAGCGGGGGAGTGCGGGGAGAAAAGTGGAAAGGCGCGGTAAAGAAATGGAAGTTCCAGTCAATGGAATGAAATCGCAGAGAGATTCAGCTCGCGTCTCAACGCGTCTACTGGAATGTAACTAGCATGTCATGGAGAGTTGCTGGGGAAATAGAAACTGAGACTTACTCAATATTAACAATATTTAAAATAAAAAATAAATAAAGCAAATTAAAATAATTAGGAATAAAGCGAAATATTTAAAATAAAATAAATAGGATATCCTCAATATTTATATCTAGCACAGAAAAAAGTAACACTTTGCCAGATAAAACTAGAATACGAATGGCCATTTATTTCGTGGAACGTGTCATTGGGAAAGCTACAATGGCACAAAGGCCCAAATACTTACTAGCTCTAACGGCTAGTGAGCCATTCAAAAGAGAAATGCAAATGTGAAGTACAACGATGTACGAATTTATCTTCGTGGTGAATATATCTGCAGCGACGCGCACTTTCACAAGTCCTGCTGGATAAGGAATTCTACGAGGCGTGTCTCATTTCAAAAGTCTCTCTCACCGTATGATCTTATTCAGTTCGCAAGATGAGAGTTTGTACAATACAGTATTATCCAAAGGCTAGAATAGAATGAAAACAATCGTAACTCTGCGGCTATGAAAGACACCAAGAAATATGAATTTTTAAATTATAATACTTCTATTTTTCGAAGTTATCAAAGAGGAATGAGTATTACAATTAATTAATATATCCACTTTATTGATTACAACATCACAATTAGTTAATCAGTATAGTGACTTGGATATTTCGCTGACGCTCAGTAGTTGCTATTTGCCATAAATGTCCAATCCCGTCCCATCTAACCTAGCGTAATGGACATCCAAGAAGAAAGGTGAAAAGATGATGGTCAGCGCAATTTTCATAAACTGGTTGGCCGTTCGCTTTCTCTCAGCCTGGCTGTATCTACTGACGTCCAGACGATCTGTAAAATATACCAAGCGTCCTACACTTGGCCTTTCGCACAAGGTTGCTAGGGTTAGAATCCAATTTCAACTCGTCCAGTCATTGGTTCAATCATTCAAATACCCTATCTTTCCTAAATCAATTTCAAATTACTCCGATTGACCCTTGGAAAGAACGGAATGAAAAAAAAAAAGTATTGCATTCCGTTTCATGATCGTTGATCAATATGCACTCAGCTCGCACGATTCTTACTTACAGTTCACTGGCGAAGGCTCGGACAATTTCGAGGCAATGCCAGCGGATTCTTGGACTCTCCACTTCCGCTTCAGCGAACGGTACTTCATAGGGTTATCGAACATCTGTACACATGTCCCTCAAATATGTTTTTAGTCCCCAGCACTCTATTCCTAACCGGTGCCATAAATGTCGAAGGAGAGAAGGTGTAAAAAAGCCAATGTGCTGCATCGTATGATTTCAATTAGCTAGTTGCGAATGGTGCGCTCGGTCCTTCGTAAGAAGAGATCGAAGAATGTTCGAGTGACCGAGAGTCTGCGGCGAGCGCAATGGAACTTCCTTTCCGGTCGCAATGCCACGCGTCTCGCTAAATATGTAGGCCGTCCACTGTGCAAGTTCATGGTTTTCTGCCGCAGAAAGAGAGAGAGACAGAGACAGAGACAGAGAGAGAAAAGAAAAAGGCGAAATGTGTACAGCTGCATCGAGGTCAAACCAAACCGGTTTACTCACAGGAAGAAGAGGAGTCCTGACCAGTGATGGTGTTAACTTCCGAAAATTTATTGTAAATCGGTTCGTCCTAGCAGATAAAGTAGTGGAATGATGACCTACCGCGCCCCCTGCTTTCACTGATGTACGAGTGGGTGAGATAAAACTTAACGCCTTCGCACATATACTAAAAAGATTCAAGTATCAGAATACATAATTTCCTTGATACAGGATACGAATGCATCCGGCATTGCGATTAATGAAGAAATTACTGTAATAAATTATCACATTTGTACTTTCATAAAGTATACTTGTTTAAAGTAGTACTTTTTGCACAAGAAATGTAAATAGAATTCTTATCTTCATTCTGATATGTCAGTGGTAAATTTATCATAGTGAAAAGTCAATTGGAATTGAATTTCCAGATCTTCCTGATCGCTAGTGAAGAGTCTGACTTCATCGGTATATGGATGTTTAAAGTTGATTGGCACCCTCAGTAAAAGTAGAACTTTCTGTTACTTTCTATTATTACTACAGTCATTCATTTATCTGTCGTGGATGACACTTGTCCATAAATCAACCCCGAAACAACGTTGGTGCTCAGGCACTTAAAAGTTTACCGTTCCTGCGATTCAGTATCTGCTATATTTTATTTCACATAATTCTTCTGTAGTCAGGAGTCCCCAACAAACAATTGGAAGTGTCACTTTATTATAGCATATGGAAAGTTGTCCGTTCGTGCAACATGACACAACACTTGCAAAACTCTGGCACGGTATTTTTGTACAGCCAGCAAAACCGAGTTCGACTTAAATTGCAGTGGACATCGTGTCGTACGACTCCCGGCATCATAATATACGAACAACGTTACACCCGAAAGACAATTTCAATGTACGACGAAAGAATTTCCAAATTTCAACGCATACTATTATGTTTCACGCTATAGAAATCCTGGTTTGGTACTTTGTAATACTACTTGCGAATATGACGCACGCTCTCGAAACTCTATTCTTTCGTTTTACTACGTAGAATGCTCGTTCTCGTTTCACACGTGCCAATAATGCTACTACAGCTCTTCCTGTATCAGCATGTATTTTACACGCACTTGCCCAATCATTTCCGCATTCTTCGAGCATGTAGTACGGTGTAGAATTGCCAAATATGAGAAAGAGGAATTCGAGATTGATAATATTAGACAACTGAGAGGAAGGTTGTAATAAACGAGCAGTAAAGAATTGCAGGACGCAAGCGCCCGAATTGGACCAACTGCTTTAATGCGATCGCATCTGTAACCGTAAAGTCATTGAACTTTCACAAGAAGAGAATCAGTGGGATACATTCTCGGGAGTAATTGGAACGTGTCACGCGGTCAATCCTTTTCAGACTAATTCCACGTGACTATTTCTTTCTCTTGCACTATTTATCCACAAATAAACTAATTTCAGAATATAACTATGAATTTAAATATATTCCTTAAACCAGCTGGGCCAATGCCAGTTTCCTGACAGTGCAAACAGGAAATATATACCTCCATTGTTTTTACATACACGTATATGGAGATTCACTGTCACATTCCACCAATGACAAATTATACTCATTGATAGTTGTAAATGGACATTTAGTATACTAGGTTTTCAACACAAAAGAAAATATACAGTAATACAGGATCTAACGAGTCAGTGTACTTTCTTCCACTTAATTTATCTGCCAAAATAATTCTCATATTTACAATATAATACATTGTCAAAATAAAAAAACATGTAGACATACAGGATATTGCCCGATTGACAACAATCTCAAACACGTCATCAAGAAATGTTGACGAAGCTAAGTGTACAGCATATTGGCAAGAGTCTTGTGTAGAAATGAAGCCAACTGGAATGTTTTTACAGAATGGCACGCCCCAATATTAGATACTAGCATCACATAATCATTCACTAAACATAGTGATTCCGATGGTGTGCTAAACATAATACTCATATCCTATAACATCAGGCCAAAAATGCTATTCTACTGACATCCAAACTATAGATTAAGGAAATATTCAGGGCGGTTGCGAATTATGTCTATGATGATCATCTGTTTCGTTAGTTTGCGCTATACTAAAAGAATCGTGATCTTCCTCAAATATCCCTTCGTCAATCTCATCGTCGGATATCGTCAATTCCTCGGGATATTTGTGACTATTGCTTAGTTGACTCGATGGTACGACTTGTTCCTGAAAGAGGAACAGGGTATCGGTAATATAGTGACCGTGCGCGCGCTAACTTCTAGGTTAGCCTATTGACGAAGGCAATCTAACCTCTGAGTCGGTATTTCCTTCTTGTGTCATAACGTCTCCTTCGTATTCAAACAAGTCCTCCTCTAACTCTTCCGGCGGCTGAATGGGTAACATTGAAGACCTTTCGTTCAAATTCAGGGTCACTTCAGGTTCCCCTAATATACGCATAAAAGACGTGTGAGTTATATAATAGAAGCAGAGATTGAATTTTCATAACATTTTCGACAAGATTCAGCCTACCTAGTGGATCCTCTTGCCGATTGTTTAACTCCGTGTATACAGGCGATGTGTTGTTGTCGTTATTATTATTTACGTTCTGATCCCGGCAGTGGATCAGTTCGTGATTATTCCTGTTCTGCAGTTCATCCATTCCTCGTGAACTCTCCCGCAATCCGTTCAAATCGGAGGAATAGCAAAAAGTCTACTGACGCTCAAGCTAAAACATGAACAAAGCTATCTCAGTGCATACATGTATCGGGATTTTCCTCATAGTCTTTTATTGGGAGGTTCACGTACATACAGAGCAGTAGGATTCGAGCAAGAAAGAAAAGAGGAAATTTAGAAAGCGAATTGCGAGCATTTACTTCCGAGTGTTATATCTAGATGTTGCGAAACTGCAACAATTATTTCGTGATGCCGAGAGGATCCCGGGGATCCTCCTGTTTCCATTGTAATTCATCGTCTCGAGAGCGGATGACTCCGAATCGATTGACGATAACAGCAAAACTTCTTACTCCGTTCTCCTGTGTTTTTTTTTCTAAAGACTCGATTATCTAGCAAAATGTGTTGTTAATAAAATTGATGTGTGCTTTGACGAAGTATGCTGGATCACGATATATCGTACGCATATCTACTTATTCGGGTAGATTTTGAATGAATGACGCTTACCTGAAAAAAGAATATGTTATATTATCCGCACAAATCAATCGCACTTTTATTCAAAGTCACAGTCTTTCAGGAGACTTTTTATACAACGAATATCAACGATCAATTCGTAAGACCGAAATTGAGCTAAAGCGAAAATGACATCAGCACGCTTAGTTTCTATATTATTGAACTGAGCGCATGTCCAAGACGACTGGTGCATGCTTCTATGGTCACATGCACCTCAACTATCTACACTATCGCCACAGGAGTTATGCTTTTCAAACATCGCCGCAGAGCGTTACCAGGATGTGTAACTTTTCCTTCATGATTTTACATCCACGAAGATTTTATTTTTGTAAGAATAAAAAAACAGCAGCATGTTGATCGCGAGTGTTTGCAGTCATGTTTTTCACAATGAGAGTCTCCGAAACAACTTTTTGATAACAATCAGCAAAACTATTATTATGATAAAATGTAATAGAAATGGGATCTATATTAGCACAGTCGGTAACACAGGATTGCACTATTTATTCAACTATAAATAGTTCAAGAGTGAATCACCAGTGGGCGACAAGCTCCGGTAAAAGCAGCGTAAGCGCACTTGCAGCGACCTGTTCGCGTGGTATTCAGCGACACCTGCGTGGACGCTAATGAATCTGTGAATGTCGAATTCACCATCAGCTCTTTGTTTAAATTTGGTTGTCATTTAATTAACATTGAAGCTGAATAAAAATTATTAAACACATCGTGTCCTGAACGTACGAACAAGCGACTAGTGTTGAATGAGTTAAATCGTGCACAAGTCATAGTACGAAGATGCAAGAATGATATTCATCAGACGCTCTTATGCTACAAGTGTGTTTCACCTGCGCCGTAGATCGCGATACGAGTTATATGACAGAAGAATAACAAACTCTTGATTAAAGTTTATGAGGCCGATTATTTACAAGCAAGCACACTAATCATCGGTGTTTCCATTATGTCGCCCGCGAAATATCGAGTGGAAACCTTTATTATTCCACTTTGCAATAATTATGCGAATTCTGGAACTAAAACCGATGATGCAAAGCTCACGGATTTGTTGAGCAAAGACACGGACGAGTCCTACGATGAGCAAGATGAATCGATAAACAGCTTGAATGAAACAATTGATTATGGACCAAATTCAGTGATAAAAAAGGCAGATGATCTACTTTCTGCTCTAGAAGAATCTCTGCATGATATACAAGACTTATCACTATCACGAAATATTAATATTGTAGAAAATGAAATTAAGGAAGAAGAAGAGGTTTCAAACTTTGATTTGTTTGAATCAGAATATTCAAGTATGCATAACATACATACTTTGGGTCCTATAGAAGAAACTGATGAAACGGACAGTGACTTATGTTACCATGGATGCAAGAACGGATGTTCTGCTATTGTGCCAACACCACAGGAAGTTAGTCAAGAAATTTTCAAAGAGCATTGGCTCCAAAAGTTGGAAATAATCAAGAAGAAAGAATCTGTGCTTAAAAACAGAGAATGCATATTGCAGAGCAGAGAAAGGACATTTTTTAAGAGAGAAAAAGAAATTAGAGTCCTAGATAAAAATCTTAGAGATAGATTAAAACAAGTTGAGACATATTTGAATCAAATCAAGCGTCCTGAAATGAAAGATCAACAAGAAGATACTTCAGACTTACAAGCAAATAAAATTATTACACTATCAAATATGGTTCCTGTAAAAACTTGTACCATAGAAAATGCAAGCAGTTTAGAGAATATAATCAATAGAGAAATTGAACGAACGAAGATGAGTAGCAGCAGCTCTTCTTCTTCATTAGACAATAATGGATCTGAAGAAAAAAAGATATCTAGGCATTTACGAAATTCCTTAAGGTCTAAAGGATTTCATTCTTCATCCTCTAAGTTCAGTTCTTATGCTGATAAAAAGACCAAAAAATCATATAAGCCATCATACGAAGATTTGGATACCACATTGTCTGCTGATATAGGTGATTCTTCCTTTATTCAAACATCTCAGAAATTTAATCCAGAGGCATACAGAAGACCTTATGCCTTTAGAAGAACTGTTAGTGAACGTAGAGCAAAACATGTTGTTGACAGTAAGAACTGTGATATTATGACATCACAGAGTACTAATATAAATAAACTGGGTGTTTGGTATCCCACGGAAGTTGAGCAAGGCAAACTATTACAAAGAGTAACCAAGAACATTTCCGCTTCAAAAGATAAAACAACAAAGTTCCAGCATTATGGTCTCATTGATCAAAATGTTGGAGTAACTCAAACTCTGCCTAAAATTAAAGAAGATTCGAGAGATGACAAAAAGTATTCATATCTGAACTTAGAAGTAGGATCCAAAACAAATCTTCACAGGATCCCTCAAGGATCAAAAGAAAGACCAATTTCATGGAATGAGGGAACAAACGAGTGGCTTCAAAAAAAGAGACAAGCTTATAACATGACTACAACGAGAATGCAGACAGAAGATTTTGAGAACAAAGAAAATCTCAAGTGCAATATTAAAAAGGAGAAACAAAGTGCAACTTCAAAGAAACGGGACATTACAAATAAAATATTTACAATATTTCGTTAATAATGACTAACTGTGAAGATATTTATTGAGGTTAAATGTTAATTTACAATGGAGTTTAGTAGAACTAGTTCCTATTTTGCATATGGTGGTATGGTAAAGAATATTGCTTTACCAGAATTAAAAGACTTTTCATTGCAATTACCTGGATTTATTTTCTTACTTCATGATACATAGATATTCATTATTGTAATCAACTAACAAACTTAAAAGATATATTATGTTTCTTCATGGCCAAGAAGGAGGATCACCAGGTTTCACATTTCCTCCGTATAAAGCAGACTTGTCCCTAAATATTGCATACTTTTCCGTTTCTGAGTCCATATATTTGTGGCCAATGAACCATAAACTTAAAGGAAAAATAGCCATCCAGTAGCGTTTAAAAATGTCTTTGTGTGTTATTCTAGCTGGATTCATTGTGATTGCTCCAAATTGGCTAACTGTTCCTCGCGCCACGCTTTAGTATGTTTCCAATCAGTGTAAATGGCAAATCCAGATACTGCGGGAAATATCACTATAAGGGAATACTTTTTCAATGCGTAAAACACACCCTTCTTTGCACCCATTAAACTAAAAAAAAGTTGGAAAGTAGAGCTAATCGAATTGTATGATACAAATGCAATTTGATGTACTTACAATCCTGATTACGTTTTGTTTCTTGCGTACAATACTGTCTCTCTTAAATCTGTAAAGAATACACTCATTATTATTAGTTCATATCAGCCGCGAGGAATATTTCAAACTATTTGGAATAGGAGCAGACGATATTATATACTTCTATTTGTTTGTTACATAACCAAAAGCGAAATATTCTCCCAAGTTATTGTGCAAATAATGTTATAATTGGGTTACTTGCAATGAAATCGTAATTAACCACGCGTGAAATGTAAATCTCTTGCCTATTTTACTATCTGTTTCATTTAGAAATAAAAATATTGGATAGCAAGTGAAACTATCAACTATGAAGCCATTTCGAGGAAATAGGCGAAAGCAGTTTTGTTGGTTACAATCAATGTCTATGGGGGCTTTTTATACATAGAACTTCTGCATTTTCGTAATAACATTTTCCTAATGATGAGATGTCAGTAATTATGTGCACATGAAAAAAAATACGGTTATCTTCGCAATCCCTCGCACACTTGTATCTTCTACAAACAGGAAGTATTCTCCACACACAAAACTATTGAAATAGCAATATTGTATTCACAGTACAAGAAAACTGAGGTGTAAAAAATACATGCCATTCAAGAATAATGCGGTATTCCTAATGGAATGCTAATCAATTGTTCACCATTCTTCACTGTGCCTGCCACAGTATCGTACTGCGTAGTGAACTTCTGCTGTCTGTGAACGAACTGCAGGGCAGCCAATGGGTCAAATCCGTCTCCGCCCGCGCGCGCTAGTAAATCGTGCGTGCAATATTTTAATTTTTACACCAAAAAACATATAACAATTAAAGTGACAACATATAATTCGAATTGTTCAGTTGTTTGTCTTATATACTGTAAAATATTGTAATGAAAGGAGTTCAAAAAACCGCGTTGCTGTAATTACAATTGCGCCGATTTCCAATAAAAGAATCCAAACCTTCGCTTCTCTCGGAATAGGGTGTATATATAGGGCTTGGTTATGTTTTTTAAATTGTTGGTTCGGCACTTAGTCAAAAAGCGAAGCACTGCACAATTTTGGAATCATTATAGTCATTACGAAGGAGATGCCAGTGTGTCGAAAGTATCTGTATCGCGCGTAAAACAGCTTTTCAAGCAACACCGGCTGAGTGTTACTGAAGGACATGCGTGCATTATTGCCGAATGTCCCTTGTGTGAAAAGACGAAAAAAGGACAGAAGTTCTACATAACAAAAGATGCAGGTACTTCCAAACTATTCTTCGAACAATCTTACTTTACTTGTTGTAAATGAATCAAACATTCAAGAGTTTTTTTTAAGGATATGTTGTCTGTGAGAAATGTAAGATTTCGGGCTCCTGGAGTGTCTTAGAGAAATTTCTGTCAAACATAAAGTCAGAGCAACGGATCAAAGAAGCTGGGACTTTAAAAGAAAAATTAAAAGTAGATCCAGACTTTGAAGATGAATGGTCAAAAGTAAAAGAGAATTCACAAAGTATTTCTGAATTGCCAAAAGAGGAGTACCAAAATATCTTGGAACAATTTTCTTTTCCAGTTGAGTATTGAAATCCTTTAGAAATTATTTATCATTGATGACAAATATTATAAACCACTTTATTCCTCCATATATAGAATATTCCACAAAATGATTTAAGTTCACTGAATTGCTTTTATGATAAATCCTTGAAAAGACTACTATTTCCTATAGTCGATTTAAGAAATTCAGTGGTAGGATATAAAACAGTTTCATTGAATAAAACTGAAGAAACAACCATACCTACTAAAGATATTCAGGGTTGTATATTTTATAAACCTGGAAAGCAAACTAGAGATAAAGGAGCTATCATAGTTACATCAATTTGTGATTTAATGGCCTTGGCAGCACAAAAATTCAATAAGACAATTATCTGTCTACCATGTAAATCGCAGGAAGTATCTGATCAGTTATTACCTTCATTCGAACGTTTCACCAAATTAATTCTATGGCTTGAAGACAATGAAAACAATTGCAATATGCGAAAGAACTTGACCAAAAAACTAGGGGAAAATAGATGCTATTTTATCAAGCCTCACACAAAGCAACCAAAAATAGCTCTGGAAATGGGTCATGATATTGAAAGTATATTGAAAAATGTTATCCCAGTAATAAATACAAATGTAGTTACTTTTCAAAACCTTAAGGATGATGTTTTGCATGATTTATTAAATATCAAGAAGGTACATGGAATTCAATGGAACAGATTCCCAATATTGAATAAAATTTTGAAGGGTCATCGAAGAGGAGAACTCACTGTGATGACAGGGCCAACAGGTAGGATTTAGTAGCAATAGCATATTATTAAATGTAATGCAAACACAAACATTATTCACTCTTGTTTATTCAGGGTGTGGTAAAACAACATTCGCAAGCGAATATTCCTTGGACTTAGCAATGCAGGGTGTGAATACATTGTGGGGTAGTTTTGAAATAAAAAACACAAGATTAGCTAAGACAATGTTGCAGCAATTCGTGGGTTTTTCCTTAGAAGAACAAATTGACAAATTTAATGACGCTGCAGCTGCATTCGACAAGTTGCCAATTTTTTATATGACATTCCATGGTCAACAGAACATAAACACAGTAATGGAAGTAGGTTCAGATCAAATTTGTGATACATAATATGTCTGACATGTTGAAAAAGTATATCTTTTTTATAGACAATTGAACATTGCACGTATATTCATGACATACACCATATAATAATTGACAATATGCAATTCATGTTGGGAATGGCAGAAGATTTCAAAAACATAGATAGGTGATTGGAACAACTCATACTTGACCTTGATAAAACATGCAGATATAACTTCTACCCTTATACTGTAGATATTGGAGACAGGATATAGTAGTATCAAAGTTTCGAACCTTCGCAACTACTGCTAATTGTCACATAACACTAATAATACATCCAAGGAAAGAACGAATAGAAGATGATTTAACAAGTTCGTCAATTTTTGGTGGTGCCAAAGTTAGTCAGGAAGCTGACAACATACTTATTATACAGGACAAGCGTTTGTCTTCAACTCGCGGGAAGAAATACTTACAAGTAATGATTTTACAATGAAAATTAATATAAACATGAAACGAATGTGATATACAAAGTATCCATACTTTCAGATTTCCAAAAACAGATATAGTGGAGACTTGGGAATAATGCCTTTAGATTTTGAGCCTGCGGGACTCAGTCATGCACAGAAGAAGAGAGACAAAACAGAAGAATCTAGTGATAAGCTTGGGAAAAAGGCAAAAAGTAAAGAGTCCACATTAGAAAGCCTTACTGGGATTAACTTTGAAATGTGGGCAAAGAATTTGTAGCTATTCGTAGAATTTTCTACTTTTCTTACTATGGTTGAATAAGATTTTTTCTACATGTATTTCTATGCAAATAAATATATACTATGTCTTTAAAACTTTTTATAGAATAAGAATTAATAAAAGTCCCCTTTGATTGCTTTGAACCGCGAATTCTGAATTCGGGAATTCAGTTCGTTCGCGTACACAATGTGTAAACCTCAATACACTATACTGTGTCGACATCGCCGATTCCACATGCTTCGTGTGGGCGAGATTCTCTTATCAGAGTAGGCGCACGATGCGCGCAGAGTAAAAGCAATGTGTAAATTACAATCGTTGCGTGCTCTCTTTTAGAAATATTTGGTTACCAGCTAATATCTAGAAGAAATATCACTTATTTCGGCACAGAACCTTACGGGTAGTGAGTCACGTTCATGACACACAGTCAAGAATGAGAGTAATAACTTTCCATGGTATTCTTCTAATTCTTTTCACGATTTCCACGTCGGCATTTTCCGCTGACTTGAAGAAGCCCACAGTATTAATTAGCGTGCTCGTTCGGAATAAAGCGCATACATTGCCATACTTCTTAAGTTTTTTGGAGCGATTGAACTACCCAAAAGATCGTATACATTTATGGTATGTAAGAATTTTTTAACCTCACTCACACAATCTTAAACACGTGAGGAATTAGTGTGCATTCTCACCGCATAATACAAACGAGATTGTTTCATGATTGCCGGTATTACTATTAATATTATCAGTCATTTTAATTTGTATTAATAAAATGATCTTCTAAAAATCATCTTACTCCTAAATTTGTGCTAACTTATTAATAATATGATAGATAAGGGTATTTCTTGGGCACAGAGATCAATTTAGAATTAATTAACATTAGTAAATTGTTTAAAATTGCTTTCCACCTTTTCGCAGTTTATAACATCGCGCGAATTTACACCTATTTCCTTGTGCACAAGCGCACTCCGCGACGGAATTTAAATTTAAAATATTCGATAAGTCACAAGTCCAATTGCAATATTTATATATTTTAGGCTTCGAAGTGATAATAATATCGACAACTCAATAAATATATTGAATACATGGTTAGCGGTTAAAGGTCAAGATTATCACGGAGTGAACGTGCATTTAGATGAAGAATCAAAAGGTTTTGAGGACGAAGATGGGATCGCTGTTTGGTCTGTTCAAAGATTTCGTCACATAATTAATTTGCGAGAGGAAGCTTTGAATTATGGAAGACGAATTTGGGCGGATTTTATTTGGGTACTTGACGCTGATGCGTTCTTGACGAATCCCGATACACTCTCAAACTTGATCTCAAAAAATCATACTGTAGTTGCTCCGCTACTAAAATCTGACGGCCTGTATAGTAATTTCTGGGCCGGCATGACCGAGAATTATTACTACTTGAGGACAGAAATCTACAAACCAATTCTATTCCATGAAGAAACTGGATGTTTCAATGTACCCATGGTTCATACTGCTGTTTTAATTGATTTACGAAGAATTGATTCAGATCGTTTGACTTATAATGCAGAGAACTTGAAAGACTACAAAGGTCCAACAGATGACATTATTACTTTTGCTATTGGAGCTAATACCTCGGGTATGTTAATTCATTACAACATACTCGTTGAATCCAACTACATTCTATGATTTCTTTCAGGCATATCATTATTTATCTGCAATGATAATTATTATGGTTTTCTCATGGTTCCCTTGGAGAATGGGGAAGGGCTCAATGAAGATTTCCAGAGAATTACCAATATTAAAACTGAAATATTAGGTACAGTCAAATACCAATTTCATACACCACTAATTTCATGAATATCCGCATCATGGAACATCATTTCAGCAAATGATAACTACCTTCCGATGTCCGAGAGTCTTGAAAAGTTCATAACATATCCTGAAGTAGATTCGTTAGGCTTAGATCGCATATTCATGATAAATCTTCTGAGGCGGCCTGAACGAAAAGATCGAATGCAAAAAATATTCAAAGAATTAGGAATGGATGTGGAAACTATTAATGCAGTTGATGGTAGGTGAGTCGTATTCTAGTGTAATTCAAGTTTGTTTCTTGTATCATCAAAGATATCTTGTATAACTTAATTTTTTATTAGGACTTTAGATGAAACTGTGCTGGAAATATGGGGAGTAGAATTCATGCCAGGATATGCCGACCCATATCATAAGAGGTAACAATCAAAAATAGAAGTAAGAAATTGTAAATATAATTAATAAATGATTTCTTACACAGACCTATGACCATGGGTGAAATTGGATGTTTTCTAAGTCACTATGTTATCTGGAAGAAGGTGAGTGTAACAATACATTTAAGTAACAGCTTTCTTGTTGTTATTATGATTTTGTAATTCATTTACCATAGGTAATAGAAAATGGATACAAGTGGGTGATGGTACTAGAAGACGATGTACGCTTCGAGCCGTTCTTCCGACAAAAAATAAACTACATTTTAAGTGAACTTGATGATTTGCATCTTGAATGGGACTTACTGTAAGTTATGCAACCTTTTTCTTGTAATGTCGAGTTGAGTATATTTATTCTTTGAAATTGTTCATGTTCTTTAGATATCTGGGTCGAAAGAAAATGGCAGAAAAAGCTGAACACCCAGTTGAGAGATCTCAATATTTAGTTCATGCTGGATACAGCTATTGGACATTGGGATATATGTTGTCTGCAAGTGGGGCCAAAAAACTTGTTGATGCGATGCCTCTGAATAATCTGGTACCAGTTGACGAATACCTTCCAATTCTTTCAGACACGCATTTAAGGTACGTTGACCATATAATATTTCAAGATTGCATAAGTTACTAATTACTCTTATTCCTTTAGGGAGGATTGGAAATCCTTTTATTCGAAAAGAAATCTCATTGTCCTTTCCGCGAATCCCCTTCTGATATATCCCACTCATTACACAGGTGATAAGGGATACATTAGTGACACAGAGAACTCTGTGCTTGCATTAGATGAACAAATGGCAAAAGGACATTCAGAACGGGACGACTTATAATACATTGAAAAGAAAAACATTGTAAAACAAGAAATTGTGCCATGACTTTTTAATCTAGTGACATTTAAACGTAGAAATAGTTTAATATCTCGAATTCTTAGAAAATACTCTTTTCTACTTTTATAGCTTTCTATGTGAATATTAGCCAGGACTTACAATTAATATAATAATTAATAGTTATAGATATATGCCACACCTGATTCCTGAATGCAAGACTTAAGACACTTTATTGTATGTTTGGTGCTATTATTTAATATAATAAAAAACATGAAATGTACAGGGTGTAACAGATAGAATGGAACCAGCTTTTTACCATCGAATTATCGGTAATACCGACATTGCGTAATTGTTTTGTTAACCATGTAATGTCACTTGTGTCGTGTGTCGCGTGAACTTACACGGAGTGAATCACGACAGACGGTTTCTTCCACGTTTTGCAATCTTCCCGACATTTGCCGGGGCTGTAACTTGGTAGAGAATGTTTTCTTGTATCAAGGAAGAAGCGATATAAATTCCAGAGCCTTAGCTCAAAATTCATTTTTTCGCAAATTTTTTTGTCACTTGTGTAGAATGCTCAGCGACACACGACACAAAATGACATTACACGGCTACCAAAACAATTACACAATGTCGGTATTACCGATAAATCAATGGTAAAAAGCTGGTCCCATTCTATCTGTTACACTCTGTAGATAAAATTCGTACCCAAAAAAGTTCTATTTGAATTCATATTTCATAGATTATAGAACGGTTGAAAGAAGTCACAAGAGTTTGCAGCGCAGAGTAGTGAAATACCGATAGTAGAGGTCGTCAGCGGAAGTGTTGATTGTGGGGGGAGGAACAGCGACATATATATATATCTATAGCAGTGGTGGTCGCCGCACTTGGAGGATACGGCATAAGGTGCGGCAGTGCTTTTATATATCTTCGCCGAGGTGTGGTTTGTCGGTGAAGAATTGAAAGGTGCCGTGTCTCGTCCGGGCCTGTTTTTCCTTGAGTTGTTGCTTCAGAGCAGCGGTGAAAATGTTGGGACGACTTCCCGCGTGCGTAATCGACGTGGGCACTGGGTGAGTGAATCCCGGTCAAAAGAAATGAGAACGCCCGGCTATCGGACTCTTCTATTAGGCTAGGATATGAGTAACTCATGACACATGACATTTCATACGATAGATAAACAGTTTTGATAATAAAAGGACACCGTTGCCTTTCCTTAAAATCTGAAACCGAAATTAACGACACATTCTTTGTTATTAACTATTCTATCTATTTACATCGTTATCTCGATATTTAGGCCAAAAGATAGATCGGTAAATACTTGTATAAATCTATGAGTTGATGGTGTGATTGATTCTTTCAGTTATACGAAGTTGGGCTTTGCTGGTAATAAAGAGCCTCAACTGATTATACCGTCCGCAATAGCAATTAAAGAAACAGCAAAAGTAGGTGACAATAATGCCCGGAGAATTACTAAAGGTGTCGAAGATCTTGATGCTTATATTGGTGATGAAGCTTTTGAAGCCACTGGTTACTCTATAAAAGTATGAATAAGCATTGAATTATCCATCTGGTGAAAATTATTTATAATTTGTTATTTATATTCGTACTTTTTGTTCTATCAGTACCCTGTCAGACATGGATTGGTCGAGGATTGGGATTTAATGGAAAAGTTCTTGCAACAATGTATTTTCAAGTACCTCAGGGCAGAGCCGGAAGATCACTATTTCTTACTTACCGAGCCCCCATTAAATACTCCAGAAAATAGAGAGTACACGGCAGAGATAATGTTTGAATCTTTCAACGTGCCAGGACTTTATATCGCAGTGCAGGCAGTACTTGCACTAGCAGCTTCTTATATATCTAAAAACGTGGAAGATAGAACACTAACAGGTGTAGTAGTTGACAGCGGAGATGGAGTAACGCATGTAATTCCAGTTGTAAGTTGAAGAATATAATTCCTAAGTAACAGAAGTTGGAATTTTCAGTATATTTACAACATGCTAATTTCAGGCAGAGGGTTTCGTCATAGGGAGCTGTATAAAACACATTCCGATTGCGGGTCGCGATATTACTTACTTTATTCAAAGTCTTCTAAGAGAACGCGAGATCGGAATACCGCCCGAACAGTCGTTGGAAACAGCGAAATCGATCAAAGAGAAGCATTGCTATATTTGTCCTGATATAGCCAAGGAATTTGCCAAATATGACAGTGATCCTACAAAAATTAAAAGATTCGAGGGTATGAACAGTATTACGAAACAGCCTTTTGCTGTAGACGTGGGGTACGAAAGATTTTTAGGACCGGAAATATTCTTCCATCCAGAAGTATGTTTATCTAATAAATCGAAAATAGTCAATAGTCGATTATAGTTAATAGTCTACACATTGCTCATTATTAATCTATTTCAGTTTTCCAATCCAGACTTCACAACCCCTTTGAGTGAGATTGTGGATGATGTTATACAAAATTGTCCGATAGATGTTAGAAGGCCGTTATATAGTAATATTGTATTATCTGGTGGATCCACGATGTTCAAAGATTTCGGTAGACGGTTACAACGTGATATAAAGAGAATTGTTGATGCCCGTTTGAAGCTTAGCGAAACATTAAGTGGCAGTCATATTACGGTAAGTCCGATTCATTTGTATATAAGATTTTATAGAAGATAGACAATGAGATAAATATGTTTATATTCCAGCCGAAACCGATCGATGTTCATGTAATATCTCATCATAAGCAACGATGTGCTGTATGGTATGGTGGTGCATTATTAGCAAGTGATCCTTTGTTTTACAATGTCTGCCACACTAAGAAAGCTTATCAAGAGCATGGTCCTGGCATTTGTCGTTATAATCCTGTGTTCCTTAGTATGGTGTAAAAATACAGACAAAACGTATGAACAGTGTATCGAAGAAGTTGTCATACGGACCAATGACCAGAATTCAGTGTCATTTATGACTCCGTCAATAGTCTATTCGATTTACCACTTCTTTGCCCTTTTAATGAGGATAAATTTAGTAAAAATTACGATAAGACGAGTTGAGGACCCAACTGGGTATTTTTACGATGCAATTATTAATTGAAATAACGAAAATGCCATGTGCATTAGCAAACGCACACGAATACACACACTTTCAAGCTCAGCGATTGTATAATGTATAAGCGAAGAAAAAGTTTGCATTTAATAAGATACAGAAAAGACTAATATTAGGATGGTGACATTAATGATACGACTAGCAGCGATGAACAGGATTGTAATACAGAGCGACTGTATAGATCTGTACATAAAAAATGTATTGAAAAATAATAATTCTTTTCTAACGAGTACTGGGAGATCGATACCATCAATGGCGACGTCATACATCATATTGATCATTGATAACAGCTTCGTTTATTACTTATTATACATATACACTTCTTATTTACATTTCTCTCAAAAACTGTAAATGCCATCTTAATCCCAACGATTTCTGCGCTAACAAGAAAAATTAATGTGGGTGTTAGTTCGAATGACGTTTGCAAGTAAAACTATAAAAAAGAAAGTCTGGTTAAACCAATGTGCGGATCATTCAGCAATGGGCTTCCAATACTTTTCCACCATAAATAATACGCGCATTACCTCACAAAGTAAACACGATTCTCAGAAAAAGAAACATTAAAGTATCGAAAAAAAAATAAATGTACATGTACGTAATATTGTATTACAATGTACTCGCGCTTAGTGTGAAATTTCTAAAGTTGATAAATATCCCATGAGGCGTAATCAGTTTTATGCTTGGTCGCCGCCATTCTCGTGACTAAAAAGATTACAGACCTATGTAATACTCATTTATAAGTTCACAGGCTGCGTGTGCAGTACCCTGCATCATGACCCTGTTATGTATATTTTCTAAGGTTTCTACTCTAATCAAACAAAAGCTACTTACAATAGATTTAGACCTTCAAGCGGGTCGGCCGTCTCTCCATTAAGATTTGTGAATAAGGACGAGACAAAGAGGGATAATATGTTGGAACTTGTACCAACTGTTCTTGTGTTTGCTGAAGGTGTCTTATATATGTCGATACTATCCAATGGTGGTAATGGATCATACGAAAGGACTAACCCCTCATGTTGAACCTAAATAAAATTTATCGTTAACAAAATTGAACTATTATAATCGATTAGTTTTCTGATTATCTAATCCCCGGTACCTCGGGGATATTTACTGTGACATCTTTTATGTCGGAAAGTATGATGTGCCGTAAAATGTTCCTTGGAAGTTTTCCTTGATAGCGTTTACTTCTCTTTACTTCGCAAAACTTCACATACTGGTCCTTTGAATCCACCCGCTCTAACACGGCATGAACAATTTCCTTCAACCACGGTAATATATCTGCCTCTTTCCATAGGTGGAAGCTACGTGCTATGTACAGGCTTTGCAACTTTTCTAAAGCAGGCCATGTTGTAGCCGTTGCCTTACGATAGAAGAATTCGTGACCTGTTACCTGAAGAGATATGTTTTTGTTTTGACTTAGAATGTTTTATGTATAAATTTTAATAATTAAGATACGACTTACCCTATCATCAGTTTGTATGCTACATTTCTCTAGCAAGGGTATTAATACTCCTGGAAACATTATCAATGCATTTTGCAGAAGTTCATCGGCCGCTGTTCGATCGCCCACATGAAAATGGGCCAAAGCTAAACTATACGCGATATTTGGCAATTGCGTTAAATTTCGGCTGTTCTCCCACAAATTACAGAATTCAATAAACCATCCATATTGCCGGGCTCTCATAGCATAGAAATCAATGCATAAAACTACTGCCAATGGATCACCTTCGGGATCCAATGATAAAAGTAGTTTACAAAATTCTAAACTCGTCCTACAATTTTGGTGAAACATTAATATTTTGAAAATGGTGAATTAATTTAGTATAACCTTATGTTACCAACCTGTAACATGCCCGGCCTGCGACCATGCCCAGATGTTTAAATAATGTAATAAAGAATCCACGATTTTGTTGTTTCCTATAATCTAGCCGGCACTTTGCTGTTGTAACATTGAACAAGGGGTGAAACGCATATTCTAAGCAATACAACGCTCTTTCTGTAACTTCTGCTGCAAATGGCAAATCTTCGCTTAATTTACAGAGTTCTGCTACTTGCAACAGTGCATCTACATGATATGCATGATCATGCAGAACATCCTAAAACACATTAGTGAATAAGAGCAATGAAACACCAACTAATTTACATATTCTGACAGTAAATTACTCACTGCTATATTATCTGGGTTAAGGCTTTCTACAGCTTGTATAAATTTTAATTGTACTTGTCTATAAGAAGGGCTATGGTCAAACATAAAATATAGAACATCATCCGAGCATTCAATTGCATTATCTAAAGTCATATACAGCCCAGATTTGCCAACTGGAGCCCAGTTCCTCTTAGGTAGAACCAATGAAGTTTTCTTTAAATGCCTTCCTCTGTTTCTATTCCTCCTAAAGGTAAACATTACTTTCAATGACATCTAGAAAAGTTATTGTGCTGATAAAACCATCAGATTGAAAGTTACCTATCCTCTGCTTGGACTGTTTCACTACCAAAGATTCTCTTTAGTTCATTATATGGATTTAGATGTTTATGTTGGGCCGTTAGAATATCTTCTTTACACTTTTTCATCACCCATTGGGAATTACTAGGATTCTCAGAGCTGCAACTAGGAATCGGTTCGCCTAAAATTCTGTTTACTTCCCTGACAGTTTTTTCTATCTCGTCAATATCTTCATCATCGTCTTCCTCCTCTACTTCGCTTCTTTCTATTTTGTTGTTGTCGACCTTCCTCCTCCTCTTTTTCCTTTTCTTGCGCTTTCTATCATCAGGGCATGATTCTTCCGCACTTTGTTGTTCCTCGTCATTATCATTCTCTTTGTTCTCAGTGTTTTCATTGAGCTAAGGGCAAAGCTGACTTATGTATTACAGACTCAATATCTTTCTGCCTTTATACAGATGAATATGAAACTTTTGCAATATTGAGTAAAAAAATGCAGCATTGGGTGGGGATGTTACGAGTGGGGAGAAAGCTATCTTAGATCCGTAATGAAGTGTAATTTATATATACCATATCGAAGACATTGAAGGTCTTGGACTTAACATTCTGATTCAGAGGATTCTCAACGTCACTTTCGTTGTCAACGTCTGTCTTCGCCAATATATCATTGCCAAAAACTTTTTTCATGTACCGTGTCGACATATCGAACAGACGTCGGGTGCGACAATTTGTACCACGTGAAAACAAGGGTATCGAATAAATTATTTCATGAACTGGTTCACGCAAAAGGATGTTTTATGAGATACGTCTTCTTTTTAAAGTGCACGCATTAAGAACTTCTCTGCTACTTGTCAATTTGCAACTGAATTGCATAAACATCTACATTCCCGACCACTAGAGGGGTGACTCCCTCCAAAGTCTTTTTTCTACCTGCGTAGATGTCACCAACATCGCAAATGGCGTCGAACCGCGTATTTAAATGTCACTCACAATTACAAGTTAATGAATTACATAAATGAATGAGTTAAAGAGAAATGAATATGCAAAAAATCAATGTCCTACTGTTAGTCTTAACAATTTCTTCTTATAGCAAGTATTGTACGAGCTTTTCCTTTAATATTTGAAGGTTAATGATACATGATTAGAATGCGCGCTGATTCAAGACTATTATACGCGTGCGTGTTCTTCGTTTATCCCCACTAGGTTAAGAGGCAGTGCTTTCACGTGCATTTCACCAATTGTCAAAAGTTCCGCGATTTGCTTACGTGTCGCGAACGTCGTGAATTCGACGTTTCGGCATTTTCGGCGCGCAGCGCAGGTCATTCGACCAAGATAGCGTGTTTAATATCTGGACGCTATCAGCAATCAGTTTATCCAATTGTATAATACCGGTATGCTCACTGGTAAACGGTGACGTTTTTCTGTCATTCGTCTGTTCCTGATACCAGTGCCTCTCGAAATAGTGCAAAAATGCCTGCTAAAATGAATATGAAAAATGTGAAAGATCGGCTGAAGGATGAAACTCTCGACCTCAGTTATTGCGAACTACAAGAAGTGCCTGTACGAGAAATAGTAAGTGAAGATTTACTGCATCATAGCTTTTGATGATTTTATCGACCACAGTGTCCATATTTGAGCCGTTCACCAAAGTTCCGCCTATTAACAATATTTCTTTTTATGTTTCAGGCAGCAGTCAGAAAAGCTACACATCTCGATTTGTCAAGTAATCTTCTAGTTAAGCTGCCGGTACATATCTCACTTTTATAATACAAATCACCACTAATTCGAAATGTATACTAGTGCCAGCTTTCATTTCCAGACTACTTTCGTTACTTTGAAGCAAATAGTCAAGTTGGATCTCAGCAGAAATAATCTTGTTGAGATACCTGAGAATATAGGTGAGATGAAACAACTGAAGCATCTGGATCTTTATGGGAATCAGGTAATAAATATTATATTGCTGCATGATAGCAGTACGAGGCAATGATTTATTCTTAATTTATAGATAAGTAGGCTACCACTGAGTTTGGGCGAATTAAAGAATCTGAAATGGTTAGATCTTAAAGAAAACCCACTGACACCTGCCGTAGCTAGTGTAGCAGGTCCTTGCAGTAACATGGCTGAATGCCAAGCTTGCGCAAAGAAAATTGTTGTATATCTTTCCAATGTCAAGTTGACTATCGACGAAGAGAAACTAAAGAGATTAAGTTCAACAACTGCTGCTGTGGAATCGGATAGTGCTCCAACTAAAAAGGAGAATCAAAAGAAAAAGAAGAAAGCAGTAGATAAAGAGAATAAAAAGAATGTCAATAAGAATGGATCGAAAGCTGTTGCTGATAAATTCTTGCAAAGTAAAGATAGCAAGAGTAGTGGTACAAGTTCCAACAGAAGTGTATCCGGAGGTACATCGAGACATAAAGCCTGTGAGTATATTTGATTGGATGTTGCAATGTATGAAAAGAAAGCAGTCTTATCGAATCTGTATAAATTTCAGCAAAATCACGACGTGGCATATGTTATCGCCTGATGTTAATTACTGCATGGATGCTATTTTACATGCTCGCGCTCTTCCTACTGTTTGCCATGCTGCCGAAATATTTTGAACAGCAGTCAAAGGAGCTGTTCAATTATGTGGAAGCACGTACCGGAGTTCCAGTGAGCACATTCCAAAAACAGAGTGCCGATGCTGTAGATATTACAATGCAAATAGCAACTGAGTATGGCAATGTTGTTTACAACAAAGTTTTAGAAACTTATGAGAAGAATTTTAAATAAGTTTTACGATACATACTGATTTTTGTATAAATAAAATAGACAATAAGAACTTAGCATTTGAATGATCTCTTTTCTAACAAATATTTATTAAAAGATTGTTTCTTTGGCATTGCGATACATTGATTAGCTTTACATTCACTTAACAATACTTTATATAAATAATATGTAATATAAGTATTACAAATTATTGGGTATATTTGTTTTCGTGAAGGGCGAAGGTGTCGTCTTGGTAGCCGTTTTACCCAATGAATTTTCCATTTTACTAATCAATCGTTGAAATGTGTTCATTCTAATTAGCCCCTGATGTTCGCTTAATTCGTCCATTTCGTCAATTGCAGTGGTGGTGCGGACATTTGTGTCAGTGCCAGCAGTTTCAGCGGATCTTGTCTTTCTCACACTTACGAATCGATTCCAAGGTTTCTTTTCAGGGCTAGTGGAAAGCTTCGATTCCTCGGAATCTTTTTTTAATAAACTACTTCTTTGTCGTGCTGTAAATTCAGCGAGTATAGCAACATCGTCGTAGACTGCTTCTTGTTCGATGCACACTTGATTGTGTTGACACGTATCCTTTCTAGGGGTTTGGTAGTGTTCGCCTTCCTCGCTGGTTTCGGTATTTTCATTTAATCGGGTTTCCTCGGAATCTATTACACCGCAGATCTTCATTGGAATGGACTGTAATTTGTTTTGAATATAAGTATCATATCCGAAAGTATAACTATGGCTAATACGCAAATACTTACCTGTTCTATTTTAATTTTCATTGCTTCTTCTTTATACATTTCACGACATGCATTTACATCATCATAAAAGTCTTGCACCTCTGTGATTTCGCTTGTGACCGCTTGTTTTGTTAAAACGGGCCTTGGCGGTGGGGGACAATTATATTCCGGCAGTTCATCTTCGAGTGGTTTAATATCCGATAAATTAAGAAGTTCAGACACATCGTCGTATGTTGGTAGTTCTTCATTAGTCACGGGTGGAGGTGTTAGAGTTTTTCTCTTCACTTTTTTCTCAGTCTTTTTTGGTGATTCTCTTCTACTTCTTACTCGGTAAAGGAATGATTTTTTTTGCGGCGATTTAGCGATGTGATCGGTCTTCTCAGGCGAGGGATTTTTCGATGGCGTTGTTGGAAGTAAACTCTAAAAAGAAATTACAAGATTAACAAAAGATATTAAGATGTTTATTCGTGCTTTTTATGAAGGAAACGAACCCCAACATCATCGTAAGAGACAACTCTATCACGATTTTCACGAGAAACTTTATTGTCTCTCGCTATCGCATTAGCGATGTCATCATAAGTAGTTTCACATTCATCAGATCTTCTTCTTTCAACTTCCTTATTCCCTGATTGTTTCCCCTTTTCTTCCAATATCTTAATTTGTATACAAGGACTGCGAGTATCATCATAATTTGGTAATTCAACCGTCTTTGTTGTTTCTATCTTTATCTCACATTTTTTAACATTTTGATAACGAGCCGAGTCTCGGAAATCTTCAATTTTATGATAGATATCATCTTCTTCTTCTTCCTCAGGTTCGTAAGACGAACCCGAACCTCTGATTGGTAGGGAAGGTAGTTTTCTAGGAATTCTAGCTGGTAGTGGAGGTCGTGGAGGAACAGTTCTTTTACTGTTCTCAGGGTGAGCTTCTTTACTTGTATTTTTCTCATCGGTAGATGGCGACGGAGTTCCTGTTTTGAGATTATCCTCGGCATTATTAGACACTATCACATTTTGATAGCTTTCCTCATTCGCTTTAGAACGATCATCATCACTGATGCTCTTTCCTGTTTCCTCTATTTCGCCATCAGGATTAGTATCTTCCGCAACTATTTCCTCGTTTTTCTCTTCAGTGCTACTTATTCTGCAGATGTTCGCCACCCAATCCTCCATGTCATTCGGACTCTTCGCAATAAACTATCGAGAAGATATTTATAAGTTGACATATATGTTATTATAGTGAGAAATATTTCTTACCTGTAAAGTTCTACTGCCAGGTCGAAAGATTTCAAATGCAGATTCGCTCCTCTTTTGATCACGAGGGATGGCACTTGGAGCTGCGCGCGCCATGTATTCTCGAATTGGATGAACCGCATACGGTCGATTATTGCGATCATTTGCATAAATTAATAAATGCGACCCTATGAGACCTGTATCGAAAGATCGATATGACATTGCAAAGCTTCCCGAATCTTTCCAAATTACGTTCGTGAGGAAATTTCATTTTTTACGCACCAACCCAACAAGAACGATATTGTTCAAAAACAAATAGTTTCTTGCCTTCCTTGCGATCGAGTGGACCACACTTCTGAGATTTACTTTTCACCTGGGCTGCTGACATATTTGAATAAATGGTGAAAAGAACATTCGCCGAATCAGGATCATTTTCTCGAGATGGACTTCGTGATACAATTGTCGCAGGAACCGTCGACGTTGCTTGATTTGAAACATCTACTTCCTGGAAAGTTTCGTAGTAATCCTGGTGTTTATCTTCCGTCGATTCTTCCGCACCAATGTACTCTCCCAATTGAGGATCTGCCTTAGCCAGTATTAAACCTTTAGATCCAGCGTTCATGTCAAGATAGGGTTCCGGGGAACCAGCCAATCGAGTGCTCGATAGAAGACCCATTAGTGTATCCTTTGATCTCGCCAGTAAACTTTCGCGCACTTGTTCCATATCGGCAGGAAGCTTTGCATCACGCAAGTTATCCAAAAATTGAACTACTTCTGCAAATATAAACGAATATATTTTTTTCATACTCTAATTGAATGAATAAGATTGGAAAAGTGGCTTACCCCGAAGGATGCCGGTGAGATCACCTTCGAAACCCATTGTTAATTTGATGTCAATCTTTCGTTTGTTTTTAACTGTATTGGTTATATGAAAATTCTCTTTATCTCACAGTGTCCGTTACTCGGAGCACCGGAGAACAATCTATGAATCATAATTGACATTCGACGGAGAAGCGCATAATTTACGCCCAAAGCCAGGATGCTTTCGAGGCTGGAGCATCCGTTTCATACTATTTATCTTCATTTGAAAGTTGCATTGAGAATGGAATCCATGCAGGACACTCAGATTGCGACTGTCTAACAGATAAGATTATTCTGCGGTAGATAGAGGAGTGTTGGAAGAATCTCTAAGCTGTAAAATAATAGAATTGACTTTAGTTATATTTGGAATTCGTATTATCATGACAAAAAGTATTATTTCCAGGATGCTAATGTTTTCCGTTGATATTTTAGGTGGTGTATAATATTAGAGAAGAGTATTTCAGTCGATGACGCGATACCACTTCATTCCCTCACGTCCACGCATTTAATTTTTATTAACCCGGTGCAATTGACCGTAACACATCTCGAGTTACGCATACTCTCTTCCGAGATTAACGCATTACCTCCACTTTCTCGACTTCTCACTCTTCTCTCCAACCAACGGTTTTCAACGTACTTAACATTCAACTACCAACATCCTATACTACAATTTATACTAAGTTAAATATCTTATTTAAAAAATAACCAATGCAAAACTATTTTTTAATTATCGCGATAAGTGAAGAAAAAGAGTTTACAATTGGAGCGTCAGAAGAACAGGCGAGGTAATGGAGATCAATAGAGATCAATTGTCAAATGAGATTAGTCATGAAGTACAGCACTGGGCGATGTGGAATTGCAATTAATATCTCGTTCCAAGGAAATAAAGGGAATTAGAATTGGACATTGGAATTTAGAATCACTTACGATTTAATTAGTTTCCTTTTAATGAAATAGATATCTCATGTTGTGGGAATTCCTTTTTTCCATAGAAGTTTCACATTTGATAAAGTAATAACACTGGCACTTATCACGTTTATTAAATTTGAAAGGAAAGACTTTCACTTTGTAGGAGAGAATAAGTATTTAACCGAACACGAATGTGTCGTCAATCGGCATTGGGAGCGACTGATGCTTCTCGTTAAGATTCTTAGGACGATGCGGCACGTGCGAGCTTCTTAAGGCGACTCCCGCAAAGACTACTGTCACTTCTCGTGCTCTCCCTTTCTTCCTCGACTCTCTCTCCCCCCAGAATTCTTCTCTTACATGACTCATTTCTAGAATCCTTTCTATTCTGACACTTCCACATAAGTTCTATGCTAAATTGAATATATTAGACTGACTTAAAGTTCTAAATGACTCGAGAATTTCCGCGAAGAAGTTTGCATTCTTCGGGAAGGCATTGCATTCCAGTCACCGTCGATTGAAGTCGACACTATGGTTGATCATTCCAATCAGCTCACTGAGACATCGAGCGACAAACGAAACTAATCAATCAACCGAACGTCGCAATCAACATTGCACGAACCAAACAGGATTTTTATCAAATAATTCATTAGTGTACTATTTTCTTTTAGTTCAAAGTTTATATAAAATGATATATTAATAAAAACTAGACATAATATATAAACATTTCGACATAAAGTTAAGGTACATGTAAATTTCATTACAAAGGTAAAAAAGATATTGGCAGGTAAATAATTAATAAAATTCCCAGGGTACTTTTCCACGTAATTTCTCCAAGGGTTTGACGTACACGTCTTTGCCAATATCGGTCATATCCGGTGGAGGGTCAGCTTTCGCTTCCGCAAGTTCCTTGTCTACTTCTTTGTATATGGCGTCCCTCATAGTCTATCAATAATCCATATTCAACAAGATAATTTTTTCTATGGGATTATATTTTAAAGTTTACTTTGATTTCGTCTTCGGTTTTCATGCCAGCATCAACTATCAATTTAGTAAACATTAAAATAGGATCTGACTCTGTTTGCACTGATTTCACTTCTTCTCTCGTTCGATATGCGAGACCAGGATCACTCATACTGTGACCAAAGTATCGATAAGTCGCTGCTTCCAAAATGATTGGACCATTCTTTACAGCGAAATCACGTGCGAATTTAACAGCTTCTCGCATATCTGCTACTTTCATTCCATCTACCTATAAAATTGCCAAGATTTTTGTAATTTTAATAGAATTTTTAATTAACAAAATCTTTGATTGTACTTTGATTCCTGGTATAAGATCTCCTCGAGTATGAAAATGAACATTTGCCGAGTGACGGTGGCAAGCTGTACCCATGCCGAATTGATTGTTCTCGCATATGTAAACTACCGGAAGTTCCCACAACTTGGCCATATTCCAAGCTTCGTATAATTGTCCTTGCGACGCGGCGCCGTCACCGTATAAAACGACAGCTATTCCACCAGTTTTCTTGTACTTGTGTGCAAATGCCATTCCAGTGCCAATTGGAACCTGTCAATTGATCAACTGTTATTTAAATATATTATTATTCTAGTATTACTAATTTTATTATTATACCTGTCCACCAACAATACCATCACCGCCATATAATTGTTTAGCGTACATGTGCATGGAACCACCTTTGCCTTTCGACACACCAGTTTTACGACCCATCAATTCTGCTAAAATTTCCCGCGCGGAAATACCAAAAACCACTGCGAAACCGTGGCATCTATAAGCTGTAATTACAGTGTCGATTTCTTTAATAGCCATTTTTATACCAACCGCTACTGCTTCCTGAAAAATGTATTGTTTTTTGAGTGATTTACTGAATGTGATTAGTCTCAATTATAAGAATTACCTGACCAGCGTATAAATGTAGAAAACCATTGATTAATCGATTCTTGTATAATTCGGCTGCCTTATTTTCCATGCGTCGAATATATTGCATTGTATTGAATGCGTACATTGCTTCAGTTTCAGTGATGGTTGTCTTTTCTGCTGGTCCTGTTTCCAATCGATAAAGATCGTATTTCTGAAAAATTTTGGTGGCATTAATTGATGATCGATTTTAAAATAATATCCTGAAATTATTGGTTCTTTATTTTTACCATCTCTGCAATTATTTCCTTTGCCATGTTTCGTTTTGACATTTTTAAATGCCATTGGTTCCTCGCAAGATTCCTAAATGATTTTAAAAGGAGCATTTTGGTGTTTTTAAAATTTTAATTTCAAGAGTTCAAAGTCTGTTATTTGATCGACGCATTCATCCCGCTGTCCTTCCGTCCACGCACTCGACAAATACTTCCCTTGACGTGCGTCAACCATACTTGGCACTGTCATCAATAACTATCGATCAGAAGCTACTCGAAATCGTAGTAATGTTCACTCGCTTGAATCTTGGACTAATAAATTTCGCCGTTCCAGCCACGACATGTGCAAATTCCTGCTGGATTCTTTAAGTAATTAACAATGGAAAATAAATGTTGTCATCGTCGATTAACTTACAATTAGTCGGAGTCATTCTTTCTTGGCGGATTCAAGTCATGCGTTAGGAATGTAAACAAAATCAAGTATCATTTCTCTTCAGCATAACTCAAGGATACCAAAGCGTAAAAGAGAGTAAATAATGATAGCATTAAATAACAAGCTTGGCTGTACTGTTTCGGCAGATGCTTTGTTAATAAATAATTTACAAAGTATCAAAGACAATGTAGACTGCAAAACGGATGATTTCAAGGACGAAACAGATAAAGTTGAAAAGCTTTTGAGCTTTAGTAAGTTACTTTGCATGAATCTGCAAAATCTTAAGACGAATCGTGCTGCGATATTACAAAGGACAGAATCCCTTTCTAGACAATTGGAAAAAGAATGTGTGTCTCTTTGGAATTCAAGGTTTATAAATAATTTCTACCATAATTGAAATAAAATTAGAAAAATCATCAAACTTACCTTATTATTTTTCCAGTGCACAAAGCACACATAGTGCATGTCAAATTCACCAGAAGTCCACGTATTCGAGCGAAGATTCGGAATCGGAAAATGAAAGTATCATGAAAGAGGTTTTTCATGATTGCAGAACAAGATGCAGGGGTGGTGTTGATCTTCCAGAAGAAACGAAAAAATCTTGTGCTGGTAAATGGCTTTGCTCTTGCAATCTCTGTCGTTTGCGACCCAACAACATTGGCAAACTTCCACCTTGCGAAAGTGATACTGAAACTGCTAATAATCCTTATTGTGATTTTGAATCTCTGAATACTATTGCGGAGAATATATATGATGATCCATCAGCACCAACTCATATACGCAAAGTAATAATCATCAAAGTATCCTTCGACTAATAATAACTGTATAAATTTTATTCGATTTCTAAATTATCCTCAGGTGTGCAAAATGCAGAAATTGAAAGAAAGCTTGGAACACGTGAAGAATCGAAATCGAATCTTGAGGAAGCTGCTGGACCAATGTGGTTGTACAGTGAAACATTCAGCTAGCACAGAGGAAAGTGTAGGAACCCTTTACATCCACGAGGACGAAGATTCTGAGATAACAAGAAACATAAGAGAAGAACTTTTGATCGTTTTAAAAGATCTCCAAAGGAAATGTAGAATGAAAGATGGTATGATTGCATTACTCGCAGACGAGTTAAAACGTGGCGTCACATTCGATCAAGCTAATCGAATACTTCGAGATCTCGCACAGCCAAATCTATCGAATTGTGCTCGAGATTTTGATCGAACTACTTTGTGGAGATATCTCACAAAAGATGAAAGCGAGCATCTTGTAACAGTAACCCCAAATGTAAAACACAAAGAGATGTTGATCTGTGCTGCTTTCTCTCTTATCATCATCTTCTTTGCAATCTTTCGTTTTCAAAATTGCTTTGGTATCAAAATCGCTTTTGCCTGTGACAGTGCATTTAAATGTGTCAGTGACATTTTCTGGAAACTGTACAAGCTACTGACATCCTGCGAGATCATCATTAAGATACCTTCCTGCATATGTAAACAAATCTTTCTTATTATACCTTTTGTCTTGACGATTATTAATGAATACGTGCTTCAGTATCTGTACAAACATTGTCCACCTACTGATTGCCTTTCTCGGCTACTTTATTAATTGCCAGACAAAGTATTAATTAGTGGTATCATTGAAGTCATAATCGCTGGTGGTATTAGAAGATAAGTAAGTATAAGAAGAAACAGATATGCTACCGCGAAGTGTTTCTAATGATTTCTTGAAATTCGGCTGTTTTGAATCCTGCAATTTTGGACTAAGATTTTCGGCTGTTCTGGAATATTCTTTGGTATGTCTTCTATTTTTTTTGCCTGCACTTTCTATTAAATGTTCTAAAGGAATACGTTGAACAGCTCGAGATAATTCTGCCGATCTGAGAACTGTGCTCGATTCCACTGGCAAGGTTCGTTCGTAACTAAATACCGAGGGAAATATTTTATTTTCATCCCTTAAAGTTTTGTGAAAAGATAATAATACCTTGGAGTTTCTAAAGTAAGACATAGATTGTCATTGATGAAGGATTCAATGTTTCTTGATACTTTTATCGGTTTATGTGACTGCGTTGTATTCTTCTCGACTGATTTCACTGATTTCACTGATTTCAGGGAAAGTTTATGTTTTAACTCTACGCTACCCGGTTTCACTAACCACTTCGCTTTCGATTGTTCTTTTAACGCTTTCTTTTCCTCTGCTTCCTATGACATTTTCATTTCAATTTCAAGAGGGGATAATGGAAGGGGAATTAAAAAAATACGTGGAAATGATTAAGTCTCATTTGAGGCTTTATTCATTTCGTATTTCAACTTTAGAATGGTGTTATTATACTTTCATTGGAAAGGCAAAGTTCCTCAATGTGGCAGGGATAATGAATTCGAGAAGTGAATGGATCTGTTAATGGAAATTGATCGATTGATCGAGATTCATTAGAATCAGATGAATCCCAATATGTATGATCAAATGTGGTGTCAGACCATTTAGATCTAGCATATCGTTTTCTCGCGAGACGAATTTGCACCATCGAAGATCTTTCTTTCCTATTTTCCTCACGCAAACGTCTTGGACAAACCTGACTTTGTTTAGCAGCCCTTAACAGCGAAGATTGAGTCGGTGCCGCAATTCGATCGATATCCATCTGGCCGGAGCAAATAATCGATTCATTAATCATGACCCAAATGCACCTACACTGACGCTAGAATACCTTGGAACGTTTCGCTTCTCTACGAATGGATTGTGAAGAAGGTCGACCTGGCAAATCAATCTGTTCTCGCTTAGGTCTCGGATCATTTGGATCACCAAAAAGTCCTTTGGATTCTGCTACTTTAATCATGAATAGAGAATCGAATTGCATCATCTCCTTTCTTTTAATAATCGCCAGATATGATCCCGGATCTATCATATTGCTGCTATTTTCACCATAAATGTCAATGATAGACTTGATTTCGAAAAGATCGCTATCCGGTACTTTCACCTACAACTCGTCATTATTTTATAATTAAATCATAAAAGTTCCTATAAATATTGACTAAAAATATATACTTTAGGATGTGTGATTTCTGGCGCTGATTCTTCCTCTTCTTCGTACGATTGATCAAGTTGTGCAGATCTACTCAGTTTTGGACCTTTTATAATTCCTTCTTTGACGTGTTTCTTCCTTCGCTGATGACACAAATATTATTACCATTGTTATTAATATTTTATTTATATACTTACAGGATGATCGCGCAAATGTTTTTCCATAGCCATTTTATTCGCATAATCTACAACTTCTTCGACCATCACGTTAGTTTCAGAAGGCAGAACAGTGTGGACTTGATAGAGTAAGTATTGAACGTTTGGCATGGTTAACGCGTGTTTCAAAGTCGACAATTGTTCCGCTAGTAAAGTTTTCGGCTGCTTGCTGTCGATATCGTAACTTTGATAATTTCCTGTCGTGAGTTCCTCTAAAAGATTGGTATCTCCACCACGAGCCACAGCCAAGTCTACGACATCTTTTAAACCAGTATAACTGCAAGGTGGAACTGCTAATACAATGGTAGCTCTTTCTAATTCAGCAGAAGGTGGAGCTGATACATATCTGGAATTATTCGTCTATATTATTTGATACATAAAATAATATAATAAATAATATAATAGTTAATAAACAACTTTGTACCCTTCAGAGTATACTCTACATTGTTGAAGAGTAATGCCAAGATTTCTTAGATAAGATTCATATTCGTATTGTCGATCATTGGCACCGAAAGCAAGCAATTGTCCTACGTCTTCGATATCAGCCAACAATCCAGCTAAATATCCAGTATGTCTCGGAGCAAGAGGATGTGTCAGAACAACTGGGCCGCAAAGTCGATTGACTCGAATTGCTTGTGCCAATGCAGCTGCACCCAAACAAAGAGACCTTTCCTAAATAATTAAGATATTAATTATTATTTTATTTCATGACGAAAATATAAAATGTACGTGCCAGAAATATAAATCGATGTTTTTGAACTAGATCGGAAAGAGCTAGTTTTTCCCGAGCTTTATCATGTACATGAACAATTTTCGGACAAAAAGGATCGAAGGTGTAAGTGTTCTCGTCGAGTTCATCTATGTCGCAACTCTCGCAAAGATGAAAACCTAGTTGGGACATTTCATTTGCGAAGTCATCCTTGCTTGGTACTCTTATTGTATTCACCCATCCGGATGCGATAGAACCTTCACCACCCCAAGGAACACCTTCCATCATTCGTAAATGTGCTGGTAAAAGTTCGTCTATAAAATAGTATGTTTAAAAATTATGATTTTATTGTATTAAATAAATCTATGTTTATTGTATCATCATTTACTATTGCGTATGGATGGAAATTAACCAAGGTTTAAAGCGGAACCACCGATTCTTAATCGAGATAGACTTGCAGCGAGATGAGTCTTTACACTTAGAAGTTTGTCCTCGACATCCTTTAAGCCAGCACCTACGAACATTCTTTCGCGTTCAGCAACCTCGAATAGATCGCCAAATCGGGCAAACTTTCTTCCCTGCATGTCGTACAGTAATAGCCAAACGATCCTTTCTCGACTTCGCATTGATCTATTCTGATACCAGAATGCTACGTCGTTTAAGACTTGGCTTAGAATATTCTTATCTAAAAATTCCCATATTATTTTCGAAATAATTTTCATAGATTTTTTTTTTCATCTCTGTTAATTAGAACTTACATCTAAGAACGTCGTAAACAAGGCCGAAAACTCTGCGCATTTCAGCTTCGTTTGAATATATTGGTGGCGATGGACATTTTTGCAGGACTTGCGCGGCTAATAGGATGTCATTTATTCGCCAGCCAGGTTCGATGCAAGCTTCAGTCATTGAGCCACTGATTTCTCGAAGGACTATTAATGAAGCTAATGATGCTTCATCTTGAATTCCTTTAGCCCGTAAAGGATATCCTCCTATTCCAGGCTCCCAATCCCAAGATTTCGTCTCCTTCGGGGTTGGCGCATCCATTTCTGACGGAGTGCTGCTACTTCTTAATTGAATTTTAACAATAATTAATTTCGTTTTTACTTTCGTGTTATTTAAAAAGTTGATGATGGAAATTAAACTTTGCCATGTGATAGTTCACAAGATTTCAAAGTTTTATGACTCGAACCCTGAGATAAATTGCATGACGAATTAATGAGAGGACAGCGGCTCGCAAACTATAAATTAAGAAGCACGAAATTCCTCTTTTATACTCTTTGTCTCTAGGTTAATTTATGGATTATTTATTATGACAATTAATGTAACAGTAAAACAATAGTAATTAGTATTATTTGAAATACCTTTTAGATGCAATTTCTGCGTCGCATTCTCGTTGCAATTCCACCAAGGTATAATAAACCTTTTGTCGCCAATCCTCGTCACTTGGTAGGATCAAATCATCCAATTCGCTGTCTTCGTCGTCAGTCTGATGTTCACTGCAGATTGGTATCCACCTTGGTAGAACGATTCGAAAAATCGTTGCATATTGCACGAATATACTTTTGATGCGATTGGATTCAGTGAAAAATTCGTCGATTTCTTCCATGATCGTAATCTCAAATAATCTTAATGATTCTTTAACGATCCAAAGATTCAATCACTATGAAAACACTTTTCTCATTATTCTTCAACTAGTTTTCTTATTATTTACACGTGAAAAGATTAGGAAAAGTATTATTTTTGTAATAAATATTCTATGATCTTGTTGAGTTTCGATGCATAGAATAGAAGGGTAAAAGTGGAGATAGTAGTGGGGTTCCCGGCGAACTGAGGAGCCGCAAGAAAGAAGCTAGGTTTGGTGAAGATGGGATCGGGGGGAGAGAATTGTGTCGTGACATCGCGTGTCCCGGTAACATCTTCGTCGGTGAAAGCGCACGTCTTGCACCTTAATCGCGCGCGACCATCTCCCTCGCCAGAGCGTAACTCTAACTGTGTCTTGACAGTCGATCATCTTCCGCCTCATCATACTTGTCCTTGCTCCACTTGCGACTTCTCTTTTCATTCGGCTATTGAACGATATTTTCGTCACTATCGACTGATATGGTAATAACTAAACACACAATTTGCATTTTTATCGAGGCCTTCTTCTATCAAATCCATTTCCATACAATATATGCCCTTGGAAAAAGTATTACTTGCAACCAATCTTTATTTACAGTACAAAGTGGTAAAGAATTTTCCGGTATTATCTTCTTCAACCATCCATAAGTATAACAAGTTCACTTATAGTGAAAATTATTCAACGTTCGTGTCATCGATTTTCAGCACTGTTTACCGTGCTTAACGGGATCAGTGTGATATAGTATTATCCGGAATCATCGAGGGTTTGCAGTAGAAAGAAGTAGGATAAGGCTGTGCTGAGAATCTAAAATGAAAGTGGTTGTTATAGTAATATGCTTAGCGTGCAACTTAAAATGAACCTGCAGCTTTATTGATGTATGGCTTATTACCCTCACGAAAAATTCGAAGGATATGTTAAAAAAGTGGCAAGCAGTCAGGGTTATTGGTCTTTGCATTATCAACAGGAGTATCCCAGTTTTGTATGTTCGGTTTTTATTCTCGTACCAATCGCTGCAGTAGATTTCCCGTTGCAGTGCTTCGCTCTTCCGAAAGAAGAATACTTCTTTATTTAAATTATTAGTATTTTAATAGCTGTCGCAGATTACTCAACAAGTATCAGTCGAATATCAGCGAGAGTATACTTATCGTGTGTAATACACGTACTTCTTCAGAGAGGGTGTTACCGCACCAAGCGTACACAAAAGTCTGGGTAATTTTGGCGAATATGTAGATGATTGATAATATTGCCACTCCAAAAGTCATTCCACCGGACTATAATGTAAAGTAAGACAAATTTCACATCCATAAAATATTACTAATTATAATACTCACATGGACCGCTTGGAATAAAATGCTACACATTATAAGCGCATTAGTCAGTGCCATAAGTAACACTATTGGACCGAACACCTTCTGAACGATATTCCTATAACCAATCAACTGTGAATGCACTGTGATGCATTTCAGAAGAAGTTCCTGATGATCATCGGTTGTTTTCACATTCTGAATCTTGTATGCTAAAACGCGTAATATACCAGACATTTGGAACATGTAGAATCCGAATAGGGAATCTACACCACTGGTGACACAGGCGGCGAACCAAGCAAATTGTGCCTCGAAGATATAATGGAACGCATAGAGAAACATTGAAGAATGAACGGACCAAGGATAGGATCCTGGAAAAACTAGGAGATAGACTTTAGTTGTCGCTCCAGTGATTAGTTGTCTTGCTATCACTATTGGTGGTCGAAGTGCGTAAATCGCCATCACGAAACACGTGCACAATGTTGTAGCTTGAGTGAGTCGATGAAAAAGACGAAGAAGAGAAAGAAGAGGTAGATGCAAGCGAAGATCCTTGAGAGCTTCTTCGAATAAGCTCTCCAACTGCTCGTGTACCTTGCATATGTCTTTGCGACACACGGAGAAAAGGACAATCTGCTGAAATCATATATGATTTCAAACCCTTCTATGAACAGATGTTTCTGTACATACCTTAAATAGCACGGCACAAAAGCTTACGAACAAACCAAGACCTTTTGTCGCAAGACTTAAGTCCGTTACATTCTGCCAACAGAAATTGCCTAATGCTAGAATGATGACAGTACCGCAGAATATGAGAAAAATAGGAAATAACTGATAGAAAAAACTCGGTTTTGATCGTGGCCATATTCCACCGTATATCAGCAATGCTCGTATGAAATGAGCGTGTGCTCGGTACTTTGTTACTTGATCCGGTATCATCGAAGGTACAACAGTAATTCAGTTAGAATCATTGCAAAATACCGAACCATTTGTACATCGTTCTCATCATATATTCCTGCGTACCGTAGAATTAGAATTCGATCGATCATTCGATAGCGGAAAATCAATTATCCTTTGCAGAAAGCTTTGCAATCTTAGAAAATTACTCCTAACTGGATGATTACTACTTCCGTGAATGAATATTAAATTACTTTCGCTTTTCTTGGTCACGCTATCGCATCAGTTCGATCAGGATCGGCAAGGGTGTAGGATGTATAGTGAGAAGACGGAATATAGGTTTAAATAAACTTTATTCATTATACAAAATAAATCATAAGTATATAAAATTTGTGGCAGTTAAATAGAGCGTAGAATACTTGATTAACGTTGTCTTCTAAATTACAACTACGTCCGTCAAAAGTTCGCCAATGATTCGGAGACATGGAAGGCACTCAAGGCACTTTCGATTGGGGTACATGCAAGACATATTCTTTGGTTAGTCCTCATGTGTTAATTCGATTACTGTCGTATAAGACTGCACTTTGCCCATTTAAGTAATCTCGGAGCTTAGTTGATACCTTTGTACTTCGTAAACAGATTATACAAGACACGTAACGTAGATTTCAAATCCAAATTCACAATGTCTGAAACAATACATGAAATGATTATTTTAAACAATCAATCCTTGGATGTGAAGAACCAACATATTATATACGAACCTTCCGCTCTCGCCTTTGGTTTTGGCAAACCAATATCCTGCATGATATCAAATGCAAAGGAAACATTGTGCACCTTCTGATCCTGTGTTTTCGGCGTCAGATGGAAACTACCGAGTGGAACAAAGAAACCTTCGAGTAACCCAAGTAGAAGCGTCAAAAATACACCATCGTGGAATTGTGTATCCAGATCTGTTACCTCTAAGTGTACTTTACTTAAATGCTTATTCACAAACGTAACCAGCGACTGAAATAAAGTCATCGTCAGTTTTAAATATATATAAAGAATAAAGAAACACGCATCCCAAGTGATAATAATACCTTTTTGACTACCGCAAGTTTATCTGGTGCGTGATCGAATAAAGTGTCGAACGCGTCCCGCTCGCAACGCATTCCCAGGTCATCGTACGTCGAAGTAATTTCTTCCCTGATTGTCCTGTGGATCAGTTGACCGTCTTTCTTCCGCACTACTACTACTTGTGCAGCAACCCTTTCCGGTAATCTTACAGGCGCACGGAATTGTCTAGCGAGACCGACCAAGAGATGCAAGATCGCAACGATATTTTTCGAGTGGACGGCTTCGACGCTCCACTTATACGGAGGATATCGGCCGAGGACGCGGTTGGTGGCTGACAAGACGACTGCCAACTTCTGCTTCTGACCCTCTTCCGATTGTGTTACTTCAGGTACATCTAACTTTTCCCCTGTCAATTTTTCTGAAAGAGCAGATGATAGTAAACAACTGTGATTATTTATATAGACAGGGATTAGTGGATATTATGCTAAACTCATTCGTACCTAGGAGTTTCTGTAATACCTGTCCATCATAGAGATCCTCCAAAATATCTTTGACAATAATCCTTTGATCTGCTAGCTCATCATTAATCCACTCAATTAGAACATATATCAATTCTTGAAGTTTTGGTTCCTCCAACGACCTTGGTTCTATCATAGATCTCTCCTCATTTTCATCCAATGCATAATCCTCTGGCGGCATGTCAGGGTTTGCTGCAAATCCTGGAGAGTCGATGGCATGTTTGCCTTCTTCTTGCACCTCTTGCACTGTAATTATTATAAATCTGTCAGTGTCGGTGTTTTGGTACAGATGCTGACTCCACTTTACAATTGACTATCTAATAATAGTTTGGATGCTTATTTTTTGTTAGAAGCAAGGTTAATCTAATTGAGATAAATCTTTATAGTTGAAAAAATGTAAAATAGGCAATATATCATGCGAAGACGAACGACAAGTGAATCGTCATACCATATAAGGAAATAAGATCGTCTGAGATCAGAACGAAACGATCGGAGAGGTTATTCGTATGAAAATTGTACCTTCCTTGATGCGTTTCTTGCGTCCTAAGGTTCCTATCTTATCCCAGAAACTTTCTTCCTTTTCGTCTTTCTTAGCTGAAATTGGTGGTCGAGGAGATTTCGGACGTGGAGATGCCATCGTTTTTCGTTCTACTCCGATATGATAAACTGTACGCGGAGACTTGGAGCCGGAACGGAGTACTGGAAACGTCACCTCTCGAAATAAATACGCCTTACTCGCATCCTTGCCAGCGAAATCATCATCATTATTATGCCCCCGTTTCTATTGCGGTTTCATGATGACTGAGATTTACACCATTTCTGATAATAACTTACTTAATCGTAACCTTTACTTTAATAAACTATTACTATATAATACATTTCTCTCTTCGGTTTAAAAAGCTCTCTGCATCACAAACATATACATGTGGTACCTCGATCATATGAACAGGTACATGGTTATGTGTGTTTGTGACATAAATACGTTTACGTAGGTGTGTGTGTACCAGCGGGTACGCACAGTACTGTGGCTCTTCGAATCGTTTTGGGGTTATAGTGAACTTATAATAAACCGCAGTGAATTAATTATAAAAATGTTGTGTTGCGTCTCGGCAATAGAGGCGAGCAATATACTAATATTATCGAAAGCGATGCGTGTATTTGCTAGATCTGCCAGTAATTATAAATGGATTGCAAAAGGTATATACATTCATGATTATGTCCTGTTTGTTAATGCTGTAACTAATTTTTGTACTTATACACAAAATTTGTATTCGCAGAGGAGTTTAAGCCGCTACTCTTACCATATACAAATCAGGAACGTAAAAAACCAGAACCAAAGAAAGCAACTACGATCACACCAATCGAAAGAAAGTTGTTACCCACTGACGATTGGCCATCATTTTGGCCTGTTGCAAAAACAGCTCATCCAGAATTAATTGGGTTTCCTTTGAGACAAGGATACCCTCAGAAAGGAAAACCACCAATTCCAAAGGAGCACAGTATAGAATTATTAAAAATCCCAAATTTCCTACATCTTTCTCCACCTGCAATTAAAAGACACTGTGCAGCAATAAAGAAGTTTTGTACACAGTGGCCTAAAGCCTTGGGCTCGCAAGAAAGTTACGATACACATTTTCCTATGGAAATTATTTATTCCGACTATTGCTATTCGGGACCGACTCCAAGGGAACCGCTGGCTAGGATAGTGACAATAAAACTGAAAGTCTCAGTGCTGAACATGGACAGCCATGCCAAGGATAAATTCTTGCGATTAGTCAAAAACAGATATGATCATCAAACTGATATTCTAACATTAACTTCAGACAGATGTCCAACCAGAAAGCAAAATTTGGAGTATTTGAAATATGTTCTTACTGCTCTGTACTTTGAGTCTAAAGTAAGTATCTTAAATGTATTATATTATTGTCAACAACATGTCTACACATTTCATTTGTCATTTTCTGATAATTTAGAATGTTGAATCATGGGAAGCGGAAAAATCAGCAGTTGATATGGAATATTATGATTGGGACAAAAGTCAAAGTCGAAAATCAGTGCAATCATTACTGCAATGGCCAAATCCTCCCAGTGATATAGATAACAGTCAATTACCACGAACTCCAGAATACAAAAAAGCTGTTTCAGACTTAATGAATAAGGGTGAGAATGGGGAACATTTATCACTGTACAAACAGGCTGTTAAAGATTTATTAGATATAAAACCAGAAGTGTAGACATTTTTAATTAAATATGTCAATAAAATTACGAAGTTTAAATGCCTCTATTATCTTTCACTTGATGCTTCATGATTCTACCACTTACAATGTATACCTGTGACGAAAAATTGGAGCGTAACGATAATGCACCGCAATTTTGAACTGTCTATAAATGGAACGCAATATGACAATCGCAGCCAGTCCATCTTTTTCGGACAAGCAGCGCGTTTGCGTAAAAAATGTAACGCGTCAAGAAAAATTCATAATTATAGTATTTTTTTTGCGCGGCAAACATGACGGAACTTACCCTGGTTAGTTTTGTTGGTATATTACATCAAGTGTTGGCAAAAACATGTTTTAATGAGGAAGACAGGAAAGATATTGATATGCATCCGATCATTAGTACACAAGTGCAAACTGCAGCACCGTATTGTGAAAGTTTTGGGCTGTGTAGAATTGTGGAATCTATAAAACGTTTGATAAGTGTAATGCTGTCATTACCGTTTACTGGCGTTCATAGATATAGTAAAAAACCTGTTGAAATTGAGGAGAAAAGTTACCACAATGGATACGGTTCGCCCAGCACTTACTACCCGTAAGATATCAGATCTGTTATCTATAATATACAAGGTGTAACAGATAGTTTGAAATCAGTTTTTTACCATCGAAATATCGGTAATCATTCCCTGATTGTTTTGGTAGCCGTGTAATGTCAAGCGCAAAGGCTGAATAATTAATTTTATCTGATTCTGACGGTTTCTTCCACGTTTTGCAATCTTCCCGATCTTTTCCGGGGCTGTAATTTGGTGGAGAATGTTTTCTTGCATCAAGGAAGAAGTGATATAAATTCCAGAGCCCTAGCTCAAAATTCATTTTTTCGCAAATTTTTGCATATGTACCCCTTCACAAATTTTCGATTTTTCGAAGGTTCTGGGACTTGAACGAATGCTTGATTTTTCGATTGTTTGAGTATCAAAACGGATAGAAAACATAAAACTAGTGGCAGAAATGCCGCAATTGTACCGAAAACATATGGAAAACCGATCCTGAAAATGTCAGTTTTGTGGTTCTTCTCATGTTTTCAAGTCTTCCCGACATTTTCCGGGGCTGAAATTTGGTGGGGAATGTTTTCTTGCATCAAGGAAGAAGTGATATAAATTCCAGAGCCCTAGCTCAAAATTCATTTTTTCGCAAATTTTTTTGTCACTTGTGTCGTGTGCTCAGCGACACACGACACAAATGACATTACACGGCTACCAAAACAATTACGCAACGTCGGTATTACCGATAAATCAATGGTAAAAAGCTGGTCCCATTCTATCTATTACACCCTGTACACTTATAGCGCCTATTAAAAGTAAAAAAACTTTTCAGTTTGTTCGACCCACTGAGCGTTTTGGCCTCACTAGCATTTTTAGCATTTCTATTCCAATCGCTTGCACCCTTGTTCGATCGTTCACGATCTATGATCTCTACTGCGGTTCAAGCTCAGCATTCTCCGAATTTTGAAACTTTTGACACGGCGAAAGCAATTTTTCGAGACCTGAAAAAATATGTAAGTTTTGATACTTCATCCAACTGCAGAATTATGTTTTCTAGTATTTAAATATTTGTAGGACAATCGCAATGAAGATCTGATAGACACCTTAGACAATGAAGTACTATAATTGACTGCTTCAGTGTATTACACATTTTCATAAAGGATCTGCACAACATACTTATCGCTTTCCTTTAACAATCTATCAAATTTTTGCGATCCAAATAAGGTGGTTGCGGTAATGCAGGTTGTACGACTTCGAGAGTCAGTCATATAGTTTTATTTTGCTAAAAATCTACAAAATGTACATCAGAGATGCAATCTTATAAAGGTAATAATTTATTAAAGCGCCTACAAGTACTTCTGGTTACCTAGGTATAATGGCAAACGGAACACATCCACTTTTATATATAGCTCAGCTATTGCACTGCTGTACGCAACTATGAGCCGTGTGGCAATATTAATATACTTAAAGATTTGAATTCGTAGCTTGGGCAATTATTGGTCAGTCTTTGTTAGACGCATTAGAACGCAACTGAGTCACGAGCGATTGAGTAGATATATGGCTCCTGTTTTAGAAAGGAAGCTGCAAATATTTCATTCTCCTAATTACAATTATTACATCTAATACAAGTCACTAATCTTCGAAAATATAGACGGCAGAATATAATATTCTGCCGTGGCCTCTGGCTACTAGAACTTTACAAATTGATCATTGTGCTAGTACGGTGGTTGAACCTCCTGTACGAATAATTTCGCAATCCTCGCTTTAATATATCTCGAATTAGAGCCAGTTCTCTGCAGATGATAATACTGGCTCGCGCTCATGCGCCTCATGTCACATTTACACTTAGTAATAATATATACGGCTTATAAAAAGAATACCTATTTTTGTTAATACTAAATGCTAATGTTATTTTATTCTACCATGGTACACGAGATGAGGGTGGAGCAGGGACAAACCTGGAATAACATAAAGGAAGCTTATATTTAATCGAATGGTAACGCGCGAATGAAAAAGACTCTCCTCTTATTAGATCGCAAGCGAGGTCTCGGATAATTCTCCTCGCTGTAGATAACTGCAAAGTTTATGCTCTACATTCCTTCTTTCGCAGGCCCCAATAGGCGAGAACACAGGATACGCATTTTCCTTGCCGGGCAATTAATGAATGATAAAGCTCTGACATAGGATGTCTGTTCTTTCATTCCTCAAATTGTAACTTACTTCTTTCCACCCGGTTTTTGGTAAGGATGCGACATGAGTAGACCGCGTCTCTCCTTCTCTCGTACTGCCTTCAATGATCCATTTGATATATCGGAATCCATGCTGTCTTTCGCTAATGTGGCTTTTAGTTTGTCCCCTTTTATTTTATTTAAAATTGCCATGCTCTTAGCATTCATCACAACGCGTGGCCGTTGCGCCAGCTTATTCTCCTTGCCAGGTGTATTTATTGTCTTAACGACACCCTTCTGCGTCGGCGATATCTTCTTTGCTAGTTTTGGAGAAGTTCGACCATTGATGTGATTTTTATCAGAAAGCGCACGCTTCCTTGTGTTTTCGGGCAAAGTCATGATCTTACTTAAGCTATCGTTGTTTATGTCTTTATCATTATCTTTCAGTGTCATTGTTTCGTTTTGATGTAAAGTTATGGTTAAATCCTGTAGATCACTCATTTTTTCTTTTATTGGGGAAGATGCATCAAAAGTTGCATTTAAAGTATCCTTTACAGTGGTAGTCTCCTGTTCACTGTCTGATTGATGCAGAGAATATATAGGCATTTGAGTGTTAAGAGGATCCATTAATTCTGGCACACTTAAACAAGTCAAACTATAAAATTGCTCCTCTTCATCTACCCTATCTATATCCGACCATTTGATGTTTCTTACACCTTCCAGTGATTTGACCAATTGTCTGAATTCCTGCTTCATCTTATCCGTCATCGTCCCATAGCCTCTCATCATGTTGTAATAGTTTTGCAAAGTACCGCTTATCATCTTAATGATAGTGTAAAGTGATGTCATTTCACACTGTTGTAAATTGCTCACCTTCTTTGCATGCTCATACTGTTGCTGTACTCTAGATTTCTCTAACTCGCACATTTGCAAAGCTACAGCATCAGAAACTTTTCCTTGCCCTTTGGACTTAATATCTGAATTTATTTTTTCTAATTCCGTTTCTAATACACGTAACTCATCCCAGGCTGACTCCATTTGTATTCTAAGAGCATCTCTCTGTTTATAAAAGTAGAGCAATGATTTATTAACTCTTGATTTCCCACTGGCATTTTGCTCTTCGGACGGACAAGAATCAACAGCGGCTGTTAAATATTGTAGCCTTTCATCTGCTGCCTTTTTATATTGTATCCTACAGCATAGTATTTTATCCATACTTTCCAAAGATAAAACTTTCTCATTCAATGCCTTTTCCTTCTGTATCATCTGTATCAATTTATTGCTTTGTAGTGAAATAGGCTTGTCTGGCTCTTCCGGTGGCTTAGTTTCTCTTAAGCCAGAGTTAGATGGTGGCGGTATTACACCATTATTCTCATATACTTGTAACTTCTGTGTCAAGTACTCTATCTTCTTATTCTGTTCTTCTATTACTTTCTTATACGACGTCACATGCATATCACAGGATATGATGTTCTTCTTAATATGAGTTTTAATCTTCTTTGCCCGGTTAGCATATCTTAATGTATTATAAGTATCTTCGTAACTAAATCTTGATGGTGCTATGTTTGCGATCATAACTGTTTGACAATTCCCACCCAAGGAGTCCTTCAATAACCTTGTAAGTTTGGAATCTCTATACGTAACATGTTTAGCACCATCAGCTAAATTATTGATACAATTGCCTAGCGCTAGTAAAGACTTATTGATGTTAGCGCCTTCTTTAAATCTCAAGCCTTTACATCCTGTAGCCGTTGCTCTTTCCGATCCAGCCAAATCAATCATAGATAACTTCACCTGCTTTACTTGTCCATTCAGTTTGTTTGTGATGTTAATATAAACTTGAAAGACTGCGTGACTTCTACTACTTTCTTCGTTCGCATCGGTTGGATGTTGCGTTCTGTTCTTGTTACCTCTTGCTAATAGCGATAGTAGCTCCTCCGCGCTGTGGATAGTGATGATCTTGAGACCAGCAACAATGACGCCACACCTGCCATCGTCTCTAAGATGCAATGGACCGGACTTGTGTAAAAGATCTTGTACGTTCTCATTGTAGATCTCCAAGTAAGTCACGCCCAAATTGAACTCTCTGTGCTCGCCTTGATTTTCAATCTGGGCAAAGAGCTCTGCTACTGTGCGGTATGTGATGCCTGGGTCTTCCATGCTGCCCAACATAGTGTGAGTCTTACCAGCACCCGTTGCTCCATAAGCGAACACCGAGCAATTGTATCCGTCGAGAAGATTTGTAATGAGATCTTTGGTGCTTCCTTCGAAGACGTCACTGTTAGTGGTAGTCATGTCGAACACTCTGTCAAAAATGAACTGCAACTCCTTATTCTGTTTCTTAAGAAGGTCGCGTCCTTTTTGCGCGACTCCTTGATAGAAGAACGGATTCTCCTCTTCCTTTGGATCGAAGATCAGCATCATCTCGTCGACAATTTTGATTACGGTCCTGAAGGTACTCTGCATCTCCCGCTCATTCTCTGGCCGTACTCTCACAATCACTTTGATGCTAGTTTGTGCTCCTGTTTCGGCATGCATTGATGATATTGTGCTCCCGCTTGTACTAGGCTTGACGCCGTTGAGTGACGTTCGTTTCTTCGTCACCCGCTTCACTTTACTCGGCGAAAAAGCTTTCGCCAAATCCTTCTTGTTAAACACCATTATGCCTCACGCGCGAGCACACATCGCTGACCGTTGACGCCAAGATTTGAAATTCAAACGGACCGTCGCCCGCAAACTTACCCTCTAAATCAATTCTACCAACTTTCGTTGCGCGTGGCCACGAGCGCCACAACAGCGACTCTTTCAAGTCCCTAGATTCGGATTCCTAGAACTTTTCGTTTCTAATGGACAACCTGGCGGAGAAGTACTGCATCGCTTTATGGTTATGTCGAAGATATAATAATAAATAGATACACGGAAATGTCGGCCGCCGGTTAAATTTTACAATTAGTTGCTGCTTAAAACGAGTGGTATAAAATATTAAAAAAGAAAAGTACAAGACGCAATAGGAGGCTGATGTTTCACTTTTATACTGTAGCTGAAATTTATTGAGAGTCATTTGACGATTATACTTTAATTGAAGCGTTCAAAGTACGAAGAATGAAAGGTGTCGAAATTTCCGACGTATTTATGTTGTATAAATCATAAGAGTTTATGTTGATTTTTGATGAACATTGTACTAAATCTACGGCACAAACATGATACTTCGCAGAAGAGGCTCTGTTCTATACAAAACTGTAAGAAATATTACGAGAATGAGATATTTATCGACAGACAGGTAAGTTGTATTTGAAATAAACACAATGTAGAATAAGATTTATAACATCTTAAAACGCACACAGCACAACTGTATGGGAACCAACTGTAGGCCTTGAAATTCATACACAAATAGCAACGATATCAAAGTTATTCTCAAAAGCATCCACAGAATTTACATCTCCGGTCAACAGTGCAGTCTCTCTATTTGATTGTGCTATGCCTGGAACTATGCCAGTAAGTTTTTAATGCTTGTTTGAAAACAAGCAATGTGGTAGATTGTATTCAGTGTTTTACTTATTACAGGTACTGAATAAAAAATGCGTGGAAGCTGGTGTTTTAACAGCTCTTGCATTGTCTTGTGAATTAAACAAGATTTCAATGTTCGAAAGGAAACACTACTTCTATGCCGACATGCCTGTGAGTCCATTGTCAACTGTAACTGCTAAGTTCTTATATAAAAAATAACTTATACAATGCGTTTGCTTTTGCAGGCAGGCTTTCAAATAACTCAACAAAAGAAACCATTAGCTGTTAATGGGGAAATCTCGTTTTATGTCTTTACTCCAGGAATTCATAAAATACCATATTTAAAAACATCACAAATTAAGCAGATACAATTAGAACAGGATAGTGGAAAGAGTTTGCACTTTGAAAATGCAGGAAAGTCAGTGCGATAATGTATTTAGGAATTGAAATACATTTACATCTATAACAAGACTGACAATTATTTTCTCAAATAAAAAACAGATCTCTAATTGACCTGAATCGCGCAGGAATTCCTTTAATGGAATTGGTTTTTGAACCAGATCTTAAAGATGGCGAAGAAGCTGCAGCACTTGTTAAAGAACTTTGTCTGATCTTAGAAATACTAGGAACTTCTTCTTGTAAGATGGAAGGTAGGATATTAATTTCACTTTATTTATGTACATATAAAATAGAAAAATAGGTGAAATCATTCCAAATTTTAGAGGGTGCACTCAGAGTTGATGCAAATGTGTCTGTTGCAAGACAAGGAAATCCTCTTGGTACACGTACGGAATTAAAAAATATTGGAAGCGTGCGAGCTGTTGCTTCAGCTATAAAGTATGAAATTGAAAGGCAAATTAAAATTCTTGACAATGGTGGAACAATTTCCAATGAAACAAGAATGTGGGATACAATAAAAAACAAAACGATTTTGATGCGTGAAAAGGAAGAAAGACAAGTAATGTGTTTACATGCTCAAACTTTGGTTAAATAGAGTCAACTGCTTAGTTGTATTATCTCTTTTGTCGACTTTTATGAATGGAGCACTTTCTTCTAGGATTATCGTTTCATGCCTGAGACAAATTTACCCCCACTTTACTTAAACATTAATGAAGATGTAAAGAATTGCCCTGATGTAATCGATGTTTCATTGTTAGAAACAAAAATACCTAGTTTACCAAAAGACATTAGAAACGATTTATTAAATCGGCACGGCATTCCGATCAGGAGTGCCATGGCTTTAATGGTAATGACTATAACTTACCAAGCAGATGTCACTTTGTACCAGCACGACTAATTCTAGGTGTTTCATTCTAGAGCAATGCGAAAATATTGAACTTATTTCAAACATTATCATCAAAAGATACAAATCGCAATTCACGAGCATTGGCAAACTTTATTTTGAATGAAGTGCTAACGTTTTTAAACAAATACAAATTAGATATATCGTTTTGGTAAGTTTCTAATGAAAATAGATTGGAATAATATGTATACTGATATTAAATTTTTGTTTCATGCAGCGACGATAAAATGGACTTCATTGGAGAAACATTTGATCTACGTAACTCAAGAAAAATTAATGCAATAGTAACAACAAAAGTATTGGATTTGTTAGAATCGGGCACAAAGAAAACTCCACAAGAGGTGTCTACTGCTTAATCTTCTAAATGGAAATAATGCGACATTACTGATTGAATAAATTTATATTTGAATTTTCTGAATTATAGATCATAAACGAGCATAACTGGTACCTGTTATCAGACGAGGTCGAATTGATGCAAATTTGTAAGGATTTCTTGGAAAAAAATGGATCGAAAGTTGAAGTGTACAAAAATAAAGTAAAGAAAGACAAAATATTTCAATCCATTCTCGGAGACGTATCACTGAGCGTAAATAGAAGAGCGGACATAGGTGTGCTTTCATCAGTGTTGCGAAAAATATTAAATGAGTCCTAATAATGTATATATGGTGTAAATACAAAATGTAAAACTTCTACCTTGGCATTTTATTAATAAGAAACATGTGAATCATTTCACGAATCTATTTTTCCAGCATATTTACATATCTTCACATTTAAAATATATAAAACATGTAATTGGCTCTTGCAACATGTAGTTTTACAAATAATAGTCACAAATATAAAACCAAATGAAAAATAAATATTTGTAGTATAACAAACTGGAGACTAGAATAATCAGTCCCCTGTGTAGATTCAAAATTTAGGGTGAATAAGCGCAAGATTAATATTAAGGATGGTAATAGAATTAAATCAGGCAGTTCTTGAGAACTCCGGACAATATTTTATGACTGCCTCGCTTATGTTTGTTAATGCCTGACGATATGATACATTTGTTACAGTACTGCAATATAATTGAGCAGATAACAATCTTTATCAAACCAACACGATATTTCTAATAGAAATACTAAGATTTTAGTATCGCGCGTTCATAATGTAGGAAATTTCAAAATCGCCATGACACAAATGTATCGAAGGACAGACACATTCGGGGAAATGATCACACTATAAGCATTTCAAATGTAATAACGCTGACATCAATATTTCCACTGTCATCGATGTTATGTTGTCCTCGGGAAAATTCCTGAATATTATTTCAACGTATATATTTGATAAAGATTGAGCTGCGCTCCATATGATGTAACGTGGATTAACTTTTGAATCTATACAATAACGAATTATTGTATGCACGATGCTACTTTCATCCAAACACTTTTAAAATATATAATACAGTAAGCACGTAGATATTACTATTATACAGTACAATGAAGGTATCTATATACTAAACAGTTACACAAAAATGTTATTTTGTAACAAACGTCATTATGAAATAACTACCTCGACTTATTTTTTACAACGGTTTACAATAATATTATTAAAAAGATGTCTGCACGTTGTCATTCGTTCTTTTCTCCTACTAGTTGTAAGTTCATTGCTGTTATCAAAATTAAGACTTTGTCACGAATCTCGCGCGGTGCAAAGTGTAAAAAATGTTGTCGTATCATATTCTCCAAATCATCTGTTAAATGTAATAACACAGTTTCAATCGTTGACGGTATTAGTATATATGACACCAGTTGGAAAGTAGTAAAGGATAAAAATATTGCTACTTCCGAATTACGCCTCAAAATGTCACCAAAAATTTAGTCCGACGAAATAGTATGACAGTATTAAAAAAACATATGCCGGCCGATGCATTAAAGAGCGTGGTCAGCTTGTTGCAAATTTGCAACTGCGGAAGGATTATAAATTGCAGTCTTCCGAGAAAGGCCACTTGAGTAGCGTTAAAGTCACATTAATCCACTCCTTTTTCTTACTCTGCCCATTCTTGCAGTATCTCATGAATCTTTCGCTTGCGTTACCATTATGGGAACAAGTTTATATGATAGATGTAATGTATAGATATATGTAGATTTCGGGCATGTATAGGTGTGACCGCTTTCGTCTCTCTCTTTTTATGTATTTCGCACAAGTAAAAAATTGTTCTTATTTACCGCTAAAATGCCACATTATCATCATGTATTACATATTTACAAAATGTCCTTACAAAGAGTCAACATTGATAACGTGAATTCTTTAAAAAAAAAAATTGCAAAGAACGTAGTTTCGCATGGTTATCGAACAAAGTACATTTTGAATTTTTCTATAAAGCAACGGCTCTAAAATGAACCACGAAATTTGTCTTCGACAGGAAGAGTTAATGCGGAAAGTAAAAATTCTAGGTTCTCTGTGATCAGCTATTCACAATTCTAGGAATAGGAGCAATGTCTCTTTTTCGCTCTTGGCACAGCCACGCGACTAATTTTCTTCGTATAATAAATTAAGTTACTAGCATAAGAATAAGATCATCAATATGTGATGATTTAATGTACATTCTAAGAATACTAGTAATAATGATCATAATGTTTTATAGCTAAAACAATTCTTTCAATGCAATTGTAATGCAACATAAGAAAAAAGCTATGTAGACCTCTTTTGAGACCACTGGAGTTATTTCGATAGTTTGCTGATTACTCTTATCAAGGCACCGTTTTCATCTTTCAGCCTCTGGTTTTCACATTTTAATTGGTCCATCACCTAGAAAATAAAAGAATCACTAGTTTTATATATTCAGTGCAAGGGTTACCCTTCAGAAAAGAATACAAAGGTATTGTCATCATAGACTGGGTAAAGTGAGTGCTTAAAAAAAGAAGGAGAGAAAACAAGGGACAAGCGAATATTGTTGCAACTGGAACACTTTGAAATGATAGCCTTGCGGTAACAGGATGCACTGGAATTATTAGGAAAACTTCATAACTGTCGAGTCCTGTACATCGATCCTAGAAATATTGCGTTGATCGGATTACACTTTAATTACTCTTTCCTCTGTAACCCTTTGTTACATGCCAAAAAATGGACGACGTAATTACATGTATGTAAATGTAACGAGGATCGATGTTATCCGTAGTAATTGGGCACCGCGGAAATTAACATGATGGAACGCATAGTGCAGAAAAACGTAATAGTTTCACATATAACATGCTTTCCTAAGGTAGGGTTGAAAACCTAAACTAATTCCTCCTAATTAAGTTGGCCTACGTGAGTTAACACTATCGTTAGAATTTCGGAAAAATGTATATAATTCCGGCTGTGTTTCTATAATGTGTATGTGCTTGTCTAATCCCTGACAGACTGCGTTCTATAATGAATGCAAAATACGACATTCATACACACTATTTCATAGAAAGAACAACATTATCCTCCACCTTTTTATTAATTATGTACTTGCGTTAAAACTGTTCAGATCTTAATATAAAAGCAATTAGTCATGAATGTATGTCGTAAGGCAGTAAGTGTTATTAGTAGAATAGAGGTACGAAGAACGTAGTTTCTCATGTCGAATGCACTACTCGAAGAAACATCGTTTACGCAAAGGTTTGAGTTCTTTTTTCAAAAGCATTACGTTTTCAATTAATATAGCAAATATGACTGTTTAATGATTATCACTTTACGTGATATACTCTGCGAAGCTGTATTGTAAGATCAGTAAGTGAGCAACATCGTTTCATAGTTTTAATACGGCGATCAGAACATAAAGATTGTAATTAATCAATTAATTGATTAATGTAGTACATGAAATACGATGTACACTGTTAACGCAGATGCTGTCATTATGGTCCTTTACCTATTTAGTAGTATTGGTGAGTTTGGATACGACGCGGGTAAGTGCCCGATTTTCGGCTTTCAATCTCTCATTTTCAGCTTTGAGCTTTTGCAATTGCTGGAAACAGTGAAACGATTAGCCCCAGTCCGCTTGTTTTGAGAAAGCCCCAACAGATAAAACCACATTAATTTATTCTATTTGTTTCACTAACAGTATCATCGTACGTGAACTGCTTAACGAGAACCATACTGCATTTATTACAAACAAAGAGAAACACGAAAGTACCAATCTAACACGTATTATATTACGCAATAAGATTAAGCACGATTATCAATTAAGATACTGGAAACGAAACTATCCAGATAGAGAGCAAATCAAAATAAAGCAACGCATTAAAGCTGCATTTTATCTTGAATGAACTAACTTTTGAAGTAACAGCACCCTGCTGCTGCACCTGAGCCGCAATAATCAAAACATTATTCAGAAATATGACGTGCATACTAACTAAAGCATATATGTAAATCAAAGAACGTTGAAATATATTGACGCATCATTAATTTAGTTATTATTTGTCATAACTAGCATAACAGAGTAACCCTCCACCTAAATTTAATGAAGAAGTAAGAAGAAATAGTATTAATACTAATATAAATCGAACGTACTTTCAATTCTTCTTCCATTTCCGACAGCTTCCGCTCCATGGCCCTCCTTTCCCGCTTCTCGGCTTCTGAGAGAACGGTTTTATTTTGGGCGCTTTGTGCTTTGTCCAATAAACTCCTAGTTTCCTTCAATTGCTCATCAGATCGTCTAAGCTTTTCTTTAAGTCTTTCGTTTTCAGCTTGAGATTCTTCGTACAACTTTTTATAGTCTAATTCACCATTTTCGGCAGTTGCAGGTTTTATCCTTCCCGAAACGGCTGATGCTTCAGACGATAACGATGATATCGATCCAAGTCTATTAGTTCTGCCCGAACGTTCATTTCCACTCTGTAAAGTAAAAATCTGAATAAATCACATGCAATTGTTGTTAGCGTAGAAAATTATTCGTAAGTCTTGTCATATCATTCTTGCATAGCATAGCAAACAGTTCTTACAATATATCCCTCGGAACTGGCTAAACTTTGTAAACTTGAACTTCTGGATCCGGCATGTAAATTTGATTTTATCTTGCTCCTATTAAAACTCTCGGCTCTGTGTACTTGGGAAGGATTACTCGAAACGAAATTCAAATGATTGTAGCTCATAGACGGTGCTGATAATCGCAGCGAACTAATAGACGATGGTAGTGTAACACTTCCGTATCCTGACGAAGTTCCGCCATATGTCGTATAAGTATTTGGATAACTCAAACTATTAACAGAACTACCGTATGAACTTTTTCTAAATGAATCACTTTTTGGTGTTTTACTTAAGAAGCTTTGTGGTACGAATGAACTTCCGCTGTTAAACCCTAGTAGGGCAGAGTAATTATTTTGATTGAGAGAAGTAAGTCCGGGAATACTGCGTGACCTGTTTCCGAATATCGAATTTCCATTCGCTGATGCTTGAGCTCTCAAACCAGCAGCTGTTGTTGGCCTGCCTTGAGATCTTTTTCGATAGGAAGACATTTTTCACCCCAACGCTTAAATTATTCGTGAGCTCTCCCTTAATTGGTCAGGCTTATCGTTAAAAATATCTCTCTGTTGATATTCGACGTTCGCGGCCAAAACTAACTTTTGTAACTTCACGGTAACCAGAATGCAACTTAAATCACTTTCTCGCAATAGACGTGGCAAGAGCTAATGCTGCGCTACTGACAGCCAGTATTTGACTGACGCAGACTGGGTGGAAAGACTTAAGACATCGGCCAGTTTACCGCAAAGCATTACTTGGGCGTGCTATTTATGGCACACATGCAGAAACTTACACTGATATCAAGGTTGTGTGTTTTAGAATAAATATATTGAGCGTTATGCTTTTAACAGCTTTTGCGCGTATACCAAACATCGGAACATGTGTTAATAGTTATAAATACAGAAGCTTAAATGTTGGTATCATTAGTCTTATAATAGAACAACTGTCAACACTATTTTCATTAAGTAACATTATTTATCTACATGCAACGCGGCCAGCTCTACGTTATTTTGTAATTATACTCATAAATGACAAAAAAGTTGTCAGTTACATTATTTATTGTACAAGTACAAGACTTCCTTCCGCGAAAATCCTAAATGTCAAAGCATCACATTGTTCCAATTGGTCGATTGAATATTTTTAGCAGCCATCGAGCTATGTTCAAGACTAGTCCTTTTTTACTTATATGTCGCATTGCATTATCTCACATGACCTTTTAATTAAGACCTATTCTAAATTTATAGGTCTGGCTCGAATTTCAAATTTTACGAACATTACGTAACATTGCTAAGTGTCTGATTTTCGAAATGTTGTTATTATTATTCTATTTTTAATACGGCATTTTCTACGGGTGTTTATCTTAAAGTAATTAGAGTATTCGAAATACCGCATCGCGTTGCTTTTAGCCGTATCTTTGGTCCCGATATGTCGTCCGATGGGATTCAGAGGGGATAAGAAATGGAAAACTATTTTTACCAAAGCATGCACGAATAGAGGTTAATCTTCTCAGAGGCTGTCCCAAAAATAACACAAAGCTTCTGGGCTTTAGTAAATTGCTAGCGTGTTATCACACTCATATAAATCTCGGGGTATAATTGACACGTTTGAAACGTGTATGCTAAATAAATGTTAGATGATAAGCTTCAGCAAAAATAAAATATTTATTACCTCATTATGATTTATTTTGGAGTCTTCGGAGTCACCCCCAGCGGATAAGTCTTGTTTTTCTGGATCGATTTCCTGAAAATGAGCGTGATCTATTAATATTGGCCTACGTGTACATGACAGAAAATATCTAACATCCAAAACTTCTAACTTACATCCATATCCACGTGAACAACGCCTGTAGATCTTCTTTTTGGTCTTCTTCTTCTTTGTATGACTGCTTGAGTAGCTTGGGCATTCCTGCTATCATTTTCTTTATCTTGTTCTAAGCAGTTGAAAAATGCATTCTTTATATTTGGTGTCGATAATGAATTATGTCATAATCACGAAGAAGTTTAGATCTCTTAAAGTTACCTTTATCGTCAGGTTGTTTTAAAGATCGCCTAAGTGGCAATGTTACGGTTGCATCCGCGCTACTTGTAGCAATAGTCTCAACCGGAGCTGATGACGGTCTAGGTATTCCTGTACCTCCGGATGGTCTTCTCATGTAGGCCGTGGAATTATCAGCGGACCTGTTATTGGCATCTTCCAGCTGGAACTGATCATAAAAATATCCGCAAATTTAATTAAATGTCTCTTCAAAGTACACCAGACATTTGTGTTACACATTATTCATGTCTAAAAAATAAATGTTGCTTTAGACTGAAATACTGTTACTGCGAGTAATGCTTAAGTCAATTCCTAGTCAATGCACAAGCTTGACGCCCAATGTACGAATTCTTTTCAACTATTATTTTTTCTAAGATTGCGTAAAGCACCGACCTTGCTCCCATTATCTACTTTCAGCCTCCAAGAAGGTCGCCGCTCGGGTAAGTTAGATTCTTCGGAGGGTTTGTTTGCAGTCACAGTAGTAGGAGTAGCAGTGGTTATTGTAGCTGTGATGGAGGCTGTAGTATTGCTGACGGCAGTTGTAGGCTGAGTTATTAAAAAAAAATATGAATATATAGTAATGCAATTGACTTAAAATTCTGGTATAACTATTGGCGCAAAAGAAATTATCATAAATAAAGAGCTATATCTTTCGATCAGTATGTTACGAAGTATTATTATAGGAATGCATCATACTCAAACACCAGTACCTGTGTGGAAGTCGCTGTCGTCGGGACGACTTCGTTGTTCTGTTGCTTTTTTTTAACTAATTGTTCCGCGCTTTTGATTTCATCTAACGTGACGCCTTGCGTAGATCGTCGCGTTTCTCTCACTCTCTTTGCATGGGCCTTTCTCTGAGTTTCACTCTCCTCATCACGAACAGGGGGAACGAATGATCTGTGGACAAAGAGTAATAAACATTTAAATTATGCATTAATAGTATTTTGTACAAATTAAGATAACGATGTCTGGAGTTCTTCTATACAAGTGAAACATAAATTTGTTAAGCAGTAAATATCGTCATAAAAGAAATTCGTAAGCAGTCTCAACAAATATCACGTAAAATATGTAAATTTGTATTATACAATAAAAATGTAGGTATATTACTTAGAGTATTCATTCCGGGAGCTATAAGTATATCACTGTTATAAGTGTGATGGTGACACGATTCGTTTTAAGATCTCTCGTGTCTGATGTGCAAACCAAATAAATTCTGAATAAACATGTAAAGTTACAACTTAGGTTTACGTAACTTTGCCTGTGACAGTCGACGTGACTGTAAGGGATATTAATGCAGGCTTGTCTGTACACTCGTTATTGGCTTTACCAAGCCGGATGATAAGTCTTTTTATATATATATATATATAATTGGGGTATTTAATGTGTTACCGACCAAAGGGCAGTGGTTCGAAATTGGGGATATTAATTCGGCTAGCATAAATAAGGCAGTGGTTATTTGAGCAAGAACATTTCTAAGTAAAAACGTTTCGCAACTGAAATAAATAATCACACTGCAAAGCAAACATTCATGCCACTGCCAGTAACTGAATATTGTGCGTATAAGTGTGGTAGGAGCTGCAAAATCACACTTCTCAAAGAAACTTCCCAGTTCAAGCATTAAGTACCCACTTGAAGAAATTCTTGAAGATATTTCCAGGACTTAGCTTGCTCCCTCCTGGGGTAGTAGGAGTGCCAGGAGCTGCTACTGAATTGTTTGCACTCGATACAACTGAAGACGTATCTTCCACTGGTTGAACACTACCCAGCCACATTAATAATATAACATCGCACAATGCAACGACTATGTATAAATCTCAATATATAAATGCACATTCATGTACCCTACGCTAGACTTTGAAACAAAGAAATTTGAAATCAATAATATTGGACGTAGAGGCGCGTACAATTCCAAATTTATCCTTCAGGGTTCATTTAACTGCCACTTATTTCTCGATACGATGCTTCAACATTAATGCATAAAGACCACTAAACACTTAAAGCGGATTAATTGGACGATTCCTTACTTAATTTTATAGAAATGATATAAAAATAAAAAGTTTGATCTATACAAATATTTACCTGCGAATTTGACTGGCTGGAATAGGACTTGTTGTTGTGGTGGTGGTGGTTGTATTGGCAGTTGTTGTAGCTGTTGCTGTTGTAGTTGGCAGTGTACTAGACACTATTGTTTTAGATGTAGATGTTGGTGAAAGTGTATTGCTCCCCTGTGGCAGTCTTGACAGTTCCAAGTTTAACTTTCCTTCTTTTCTTCTAGGGTAAAAATAATATATTTTTAGGCAAAAAACTTAACACACATCATTCATAAACAAATAACAAAGACGAAAATATGTGAAAAATGGAAACAAGAACATTGGTAATTGAGGATATAATAATTAAAAAAGCTGTACTCGATTCCAAGCTAAGCATACATCAGGGAAAATATCGAAAGCGACATATCAAGCTCACTGAATATATATTAGTAACCATTAATTTGTTATCAATAGTACACATGTACTGTACTGGCAACATTAATATGACTAGTACTATATAATAGTCAAGCAAAGACCTATTTCTAATTTCTCTGAAGAGTCGCCATTAAATCATTGAAGAAATGTCAAATTTCAACTAGAACATGCGGATATACCTGTGAGTCTCGCGTAGAGATGCAGAGCGAGTCGTAGTATTGGTGTGAGTAGGGGTAGCTGCATTACAACAATGGAGTGTGGGGCAGGAAAACGCCTTGATGCGAGCTCGCAATGCCAAGTACTGCTCATAGAACCTGCATAACATGCATCATGCCATGCGTTTTGCTACACTAATTCTGCGTATGCACAGGATACTTTGAGCTTGTATTGGACAAAGCCCTACTTTAATCCGATTTTACGATTTTTTTTTCATATGACGAGGCTATGTGAGAATTACTATGAATTGCATCAAGATTGTCACACAGATGTTAACAAAATTCACACAATGCCACTACGCAGATGATTCATAAATAATAGTACTAAAGTATTGCTGTGCAACACAACGATAAAGCAATCGAAAGCACTCACTTTTCGTCCGTCTCAAAACTATGCGTTCTGGTCAGTACCACCTCGGGTTCCGCGTTGAATTTCTTTGGCATTGGCGGTGATTTGATATTTTTATCTTTCTCTTCAAGCTCTGTAGACAGACAATCGATATCATTATTATTATTCAAGTATGCAAGTGATTGTTGAAATCTATAACAAACATATCTACACTTACTATTGGATACAGAATTTGTTGTGTCTGTATTCTGTATTCTGTTTCTGAAAGATCCAGAACGCCTCCAGGACGGGATAACACCCTCTTCATTATTCTCAGTCTGTTGTTTTGGAGGCAATATTGGAGCCTATAAATCGCGATACCAAAATCGATTAGTAAACGAACAATGTATATATAATGAAGTTTTGTATCGTACCTGATTAGGAACTTTATTAGTATCGATAGGCGATGCAGGACTATGAGGGGCACTTGTATCATCTCTGTTTGCTCTATTCTTCTTTTCTGTAAGAGAATGCACTTGCATAAGTGAATAATGTTTGGGGACACCAACAAAGAAAAACACTATCCTTTATCGTAAAGCAATAGTGGATTTACCTACTTCCGATAACTACACATGCAATTGAGGTATTAATAAGTACTGAATAAAGTAAAGAATTAATACCAGTCTTACAGATTAAACTTACCATCATCTGTAAGACATGTCGAGCGGTTTGATTCATTAGACTTATTAGATCGATTTGAGTAAGTGGAAGAATGTGATTCTGAGCTAGTCTCAGATTCACTTCCACCATCACTCTCTTCCATATCGGTTTCACGCGCCGCTTCTGTCCATGCAGCATTATTACAAGAAATACAGATTACTATTAAAGCAGGTGGAATGAATAGATACATTGGAAGAGCGATTATTAGAATCATGATACAGTTGATTTGCTTAATGTTTTCTAATTAATCTTGAGCGAAATTAGTATAACTAAAGGGACATGCTCGTTAACTAGTCTTATATGTTATGAACTATAAAAGAAGCCTTACCAACGTCACTATTAGAGCCAGAGCTAGATTCCTCTTTGTCGGATTGGATTTCTAATTCCACTTTTTTAACTTTGTTTGGTGTCTCCTCCTCGAATATTTCGACGGACTCTTGCGTAGTAATTATACTGTCATTACACGTCGACACACTGCAAAGTAAACAAATCATTTAATCAAGATCTTTTGGAAAACATCCTTTTCATGATGACTTTACGAACCGTTTCTTTGGTATGGATGATTGCTTTTTGTTGATAATTTGCGGATGATCTTTCATCAACAATTGCTGCTTGGCCTTCAAGTCTTCTAAAGCTTTCAATATATCCGCATCAGCCACGTCAAATGCAGTTTGATCCTAGAATTATAAATAAGCAACACAATTTTATTTCTCTATCAATGTTTCATAATCTAGAATGAACTGAAACTTACAGCATAATTTTTCATATCCATATCACAGAAATTGTCCACCAATAGCTTGCAGGCTTCCAACTGACCCCAGTGAGCCGCTGCGTGCAGTGGAGTCCACCCATCAAAATCTTGTGCATTAACATCACATCGTGCTTGCAGTAAAATGCTGCAATAATGACATAGCACTATGTATCTTTATTTTACCTTAGATGTATCAATACTACTTAACTTAAAAAGTTCTTACTTTATGACTTTACTGTAGCCTTTAGCAGCTGCTACATGCAGTGCAGTAGCCCCTGATCTTGGATGAACAGCATCCTTACCAGCAGCTCCTGAACGCCATGCTCGTGCATCATTTAACATTGATCTTTCTTCTTCACTTCTGGCTTGATCACAATCTATACCTGTAAGAGTGAAATAATAATGAGTATAGATTCCTTAAATAGACAGATGCGATTAAGTTTGTTGACAGTACAAACCAGCTTTATTTATGTGTTGCTGTAATAGATCTTCCATCTCATCGCTCTCTGTAATATCCAGAGCCAGCTCGCCGTCATTGTTCACAGCTGCTAAATTACACCCCTTTTCAATTAAATATCTGCAAATCATTTTTCTCCGATTACTAAGCTTTGTGAAGTTGAGCGTACCAAGACTTCATTATTTGTAAACATTTAAGTTACACATTAAGCACATTGAAGTTCCATCTAGATACTTGCAAGCTTCAAATAATTATTATTTTAAAAGTAATACTAACTTAGCAATGGATATAAAACCACACGAAGCAGTTGCATGGAGTGGTGTCCACCCCTCGTTATCACCACGATTGATATCTGCTCCTTTCTCTACTAAGAATTCGACCATGTCCAGGTCATCGTTGATACATGCCTGCAATGCGAGACAACATATTATCTTTATGAATCATATTTTATTTCCAGTCATTATACCACTAGAATGATAAATCCAATGAATAATGTTACATATCTAAAATGTAATAAGAGCAGAATAAATAATGGCAAATATTTTAAATATTTTAATCATGCACTCAATAGAATTTGATTCAGAGTATCAGAATATACATAAAATGATTTGTAAAATTTATAGTGGCAACATCACACAATACATTTTTTTATTTCACTCTACTTTCCAATATTTAGAGACAGAGGACATACATTCAACACAGATGCTGCAGCATCTGACTTCTAACACTGAACTATAAATAGCATTTGATGCCTGATGTATTTTCACATTCTATTTTCGCAAATCCATGAAATATCTAAACTTCCTCTGTACAAAAACCGGCATTATTGCGTATAATGAACTAATGCGCGAAATTTTGCAAGATTTGTTCTTTTTCATGACACAAAGTATTGTACTATCTCGTATAAATTTCAAATCGATTTTTCATCGTTTTTTTCGAATTATGTAACGGTGGAAGATTTCGGAAAAAGAAACCTATTCACAGGTAGATTGACGAGTTTTACAGATCGTTTGTATCTACTCGATTTTTTTATAGTCTATTTTGTCTCTTAATTAGTCAATCTAGAGATAGTTAAATGATTTTCATTCTTTGAGCTACTACCAAAATGAACATCCTTTACACTCTATTTTTAGTCTTATCCTAACTTCAACCTATTTTAGCAGTCCCGATAGATGAAGTAAGATGCCAAAAGTTACACTGCAAAGTAGGCCACGATATTACAAATCCTAAAGAAGAAATGTGATGTTGTATTACTCTAATATAATAATTCAATGATAACAGTTACATTGAACGCAAGGAGAACATATATAAAAAGATATGGGTCTAGGAACAGCATAGTCGTAACGTCATTTCTGTATAGTCTCATCTTTATATAGTTGTAATGTACAAAGATCCTATGACAAAATGAATAGAATACAAATGTTGTCATAACAACTACTTTCGCAATACGATGCTTAATACTATATCACTATAAACAAGCAATAAAAGAACATGAACTTGATATTCTGCAAAGATACTTAAAAACCAACTGAAGATTCTGGCAGAAACCAGAAAACTCAATTTATGTTATTTCTACCCCTAGTTTCATAGATAATTTCATAGACATAGGCAAAGGATGCAAAAACCAACAAGTTTAAACGAGGGATTTGACTAACAAGGTCGAAAGAGAACTTGGCACAAAAAGTAAAGAAGTATTGCCTGGATAATTGAGTAAAGTAGAAGTGAATGAGAAGGATAAAGCGAGGGGATGAAGAGAGGTGTACTATGAAGAGTAATGAGGGAGTAGTCAGGGAGAATTGAGGGGAGTAAAGCATAGTAGAAGGAGGGAAATTCTGGCGGAATAGAGCGGCGATATGGAGCGTCAGTAGCGCATCGGCGCATTCCTCGAGACGAGGAGTATCCCTACTGACATGGATAGGATCGGAGCCGACTTTTCCGTAGATCGTACTGAAATTAGACAGCTGGCCTAGGCCGTGGCCATCTTGCAGAGAGAATTGCGTGCGTTTGAGAGAGAGGAAGAGGCTGGGAGAAAGCAGCGGGGCAAACGTTAGTCGGAGGTGTCGGTGCCTGTAGGGGATATTCTTAGAGGATCCCGGCGGACATAAACAAGGGGAATACCTGGTGCAGTGCCGTGAGGCCGTCGACGTTTCCGGTATTGATATCCGCCCCCTTTTGCAGTAAACGTACGACCTCTTCCTTGTCGCCTGCCGCGCACGCTGCTAGGAAGACACAGTCCATAGAAAACTTGATCTTACGCGCGACCTGACGTGGTAGAGCCGGTTCCCGATTTGTGTCGGACTGTTCCCAGCGCTTGAGCTGTTCAGCCCTCTTGAAGAGGGCTGAGCTCGGACGAGTCTCAAGAGACATTGCTCCAAAACACGCGCGACTACACTCGAAAACCTTATAACCACTTCGCACGGCCTCCTCTTTTCTCTCCTTGTCGCTCGGCCGCCCTCCTTCTCCCTCTCACTCTTTTTCTCTTACGCTCTCACTCCGTCACTCTCTCTCTCTTTCTCTCTCTTTCTCTCCCTCGCGCGCGTTCTATCACTCTATCGCTTTCTCGCTGTATCTCGTTCGCTCACACGCTCCTACTCTTCTTCGCTCTTCTCTCCGCGTTTCGGATCTCCACTTCGCCGAGGCCACTTCACTGCAGTTCACTTTGCATGATTCGACACCGCTGAAACCGCCGCTTTCGGGCCCTTGCCTCCATATAAGATTCTCGCGCGGCTTGCCCTTACTTCTCTACAAAAGTTACACCCTCAATTCTCCTCCGACGGTACCAGGGAGGGAGCGGTCGCTCGCCTTCGCCAGTTCTCTCGGTTACAGGACGGCTAGATTCGCGTGCTCTTTGCTATTCTTGGCCGTCCCGCACCGACGGCCTGTGTCGAAACGACCTGTAGTCTGGCCAAACTGCCGCCTTCCTCTATCCCTAGAATGACCCCCACCCCCCTGCCTAGTCCGTTCGCTAACTGTAAGGTATACCAGAGTATATTACGCGAGATGTGTCATAGATCATCAAGATGCGCTGACAAGTTGCTTATCATCTGATGGATAGCGGACATCTTTTGCTGAACGCAATCGATATCTAGGTTTGCTCATTTTTCCCCAAAAGAAGTTGACAAGCGCCCCCTGTAACTTACTTCAGAGTGAGTCCTATATACATATATCTGTCTTCCTAGTGAATCGAGTGAATCGAGATAGATACCCACGTGTGCATGTATGCATTGTGAAAGAAGGACGATTAATGTCCTCTAGGTTATAATATAGACAGCTCTGATTTATTTGAGTTGGAAGAAAACCCTTCTACTTCTTTCTATTGTGCTTCTGGAAATTGATCGTACCTTGTCGACTGGATTTGCAGACGCTATACTATAACTTTGTAAGGGCTGCTAAGTTCTAATCAAACTTTTACTCTATGTCACTCATTTATTCGAATTTGACCAACTCGTTTTTCTGTTATACGCCGGTTCTATTGTAGGGGCAACAGAGCTTCGGATATATCTTCCTGACATCGGTTTGAGATCGCATGCTGCGAGCATAATGAGTTTCATGGACCTGTACGGAGTATTAGGCTGCTCACAGGAATCCACGCAGGATCAAATAAAACGTGCCTACCATGCACTCGCATTGAAGTTCCATCCGGATAAATGTCCTACGGAGTTCAACGACGAGAAATTCCAGCAAATCCTAGCAGCATGGAATATCCTGAGTCATACCGAGCTCAGAGAAGAATATGACCGTGAACGTAAGCAAGCTGAACTCGACGCTGAGAGCGTTCCAATTTATTCAAAGGTATCGCCCAGTGAATTGGAGCAACACGAAGACGATGTACTTACATATCCTTGCAGATGTGGCAGCAAATACTACATCCAACGAGAAGATTTGAAAGAGAAGGACTGTTCCATTCATATACCATGCCAAGATTGTACTTTCTTTATCGTTGTACAGTTATGAGAGGATGGTTTCATTAATGTTTTAGATTTAAGGATACAATCGCGGTCAAAATTCTCATTTTTATTACCGTAAAATGCTTTTCCCATAGGATATAAATGCCGCGAGAGAAGAAAAATTAGCGGTAAAATGTGAAAGACAAACTGTAAAATGCAGCAACATTTTCTATTTCTTATAAAAAATGATACAACAGATAACACAATATTACAAATATAAACTATTGAGCAATATACAAATAAAACACGATCCTTAGAATAACCTGGGTCCAATAATAAAAGTCGCGAGCGCATATTCGATGTCAGATATGGTGCGTAATTGAAGCGCCCAATAATTTTACTGAAATCGCTGAACCAACATCATGCTGAAAGTGAGTATCGTCAATAGTTCTTGATTCGCGGTATCTGTATTGCACAAGTATGGTTAGCAGCTTTTATTATTGTACCGTGGCGAAACCAGACTTGTTACAAATGTCGAAATCAATGCGTTTTTTTCTCAAATAGGAAGTTTTCAAAGGTTTCAATTAATTTCCTATTTCGGATATTGAATTAATTGTTTTAGTAGTTTAGCATCGGCGACAAAAGTCAGTTTTATTTGCCGCACTTGGTGTTCTTTTTCTCACATACGTTTCATAAACGAAGCATCGTTAATGAATAATGTGGCGTGTCATACAGGCTATTGTTCTTTCACTAATTATTTATCTATAATTCAAGTGTAGATTCCCAATGGCATGATTGTTTTTCGAAGTCATATTTTCTATAATGATGTCACAATGGACAGAGCATACTGAACTACATTACATGCATGACACGCCTAATTTATTCAGCAATAAGATATGTAGCAAAAAGTTATGAATTTTTATATAAACTGACATCACCACTGAGAAAATAGTATCAATTTTAAACTGCAGATAATAAATACTACGCTATGAGTACTTGTTCATAGTCAGTATTTACATTGTTCTTTTCAAAACCAAAGACACAATAAAGTGAATCGCGGGTCGAATATCTGCTGAAGAAAAATTTTATCGATGCGGAACTACACAAATCAATAAATTATGCACAATTCCCGTGTTGATTAATTTAAACGATATTGTTGGAAATTTTAAATAAGTTGTACAAGATAGAGAACCTAAAAGTATGATACAAAAGCAGCAAAGTATTTCAAAAAGCAATTTGGTCATCTCCGGCGTGTTCTATTCGGATTAGCTACCGTATTCCCCACAGTTTTCAAAAGTCATCATTCATTTCTTGTTGCTTCAGAGTTGAGATTCTTTAAGCATACTCTTTGTTATAAGCTTGAGAAATATGGTAAGAAATCTTCATTCTGTGTTTTAAAAATACTTTCCTAAACGCCCGTATAAATCATTGTATCATAATATTTCTGGTGGGCTGCCTTCATTTAAATTACTAGCGATCTCATTTGAATCGTATAACAGCAATAGTAGTACACTGATAAGCTCCTCGTTCTCCGCAATTTGTTGAGTCTTTGAAATCTCACATTTGTACATCGCCATTAGTACACTTCGTAGCTAATATTATTAATGCCTTCAGGTCGAAACATGTTTGCCACCACGGAGATCATTCGCAGCAAATGTTGATGCGCGGTACAATTTTTAGCGATTCCTCCGGATTTTGAACGTACAGTCTTATCACAATCACACCATGTAATACATGAATCATTGTACAGAAGATTGGTTATGCTACCTAATTAGAGTATGTACAGAAGTCATACATGGGGAAAGTTCTGTCCGCGTAATGATGCACTATTTTACCTCCACGTCAAAATCGAGAACGAGAAGTTTGGTCTCTTCTGTTCCATTACGGCTCCCCACTGCACACACCAGTTTTGTATCACTTGCACGTATCCTCCACACTACACCACCACTTCCGCCGCTCTCGAGAGCAACCAAGTTTCTTATAAAATCACCTGAAACAACATGTACCAATTTCGGTAAAAAATCTTGAATATCAGCATTTGTATGTTAGTAATTGGAAGAATCTGACATACCAGTTTTAACATCCCAGAGTTTGACGGTCCCATCATCGGACGATGTAATCACAAAATGACTATTGAATTGAAGGCAAGTTACGGCCGACTGATGCTTATTTGGACCAGAAAGTGTTTGAAGGCAGTGACCACTGACAATGTCCCATACTTTTACTGTGGAATCCGCATTGCCAGATACTAAGATATTATTTCGTAATTCCATCCCGGAAGTCAACGATTGATGACCCATTAATGTGTGCCTACACGCTCCAGTCTCAACTTCCCATACTCTTATACTCGTGTCCAACGATCCGCTTACAACATGTACACCATCGAACTTGAATAAAAATACAAGTTATTGTAATTGCTATTCTATGACAAAGATTTTCCATTCCAATCTCACAGGTTGATTTCTATTGCTTACCTGGAGGGAATAAACACGATTTGTGTGTCCTTGTAGAGTATGAAGGCACTCCTCACGTTCCGGATTCCAAACCTTAACCATGTAGTCGTACGCCCCGCTAACAACTAGTTTTCCATCATATTGCACACACCTGACAGCCGCTAAGTGCCCTACGAGCACATGTAGGCATTCACCAGAATCAACTTGCCATACCCTAAGCGTTGCGTCTCTACTGCCGCTGACTACTTTATTTCCATGAAGGTGCATGCATCTTACAGTCGATGTATGCCCATACAAAGTGTGGATGCACTGTCCAGTCTCTGCATTCCACACTTTTAATGTGCGATCTGTGCTACCACTTATAACTGTAGTGCCAGACATTTGCGAGGACCATACTCCTCCAGTATGTCCTACTAACGTCCGTAAACACTAGAATAAATATTATGATAAGAACATTGTTTTTTGCATTAATTATTTATAATAAAAATGTGAAAGAATTTCTGTACCTTCCCAGTAACCGCGGACCAAACTTTGAGGGTGTTATCGTCGGAGCCGCTCACTATTCGATTTCCCGAAAATTGTAAACACGTAATCACATGATCATCGTGACCCTTGAGTACCTTGGGTGTGCGAATTGGTTTTGTTCTCCAATTCATTTTGATATTGTGCTGTCTCATGTAAGCTTGCTTCCACAGAGAAGAGAAGTTACCCACATTCCTATTAGTTTTACGTTTTGCGGGAGGTGGTAAATCCTTCAAATCTTCTATACCAGCAGCTCTACATTTCTCTTTCCACAAGAGATTATCATCTGCTAGAAATCTCCAATTGCGACACGTTTGTGCAGCTCGCAAAAGATCTTTTGGTTCTAAGAATGCCAAGACGGATAAGGCCAACTCTTTTGGTAGCAAAGATATAAAATCCCTTTGAAATTGTGGCTCGATCACTTGCATCATGTGTCGTACTTGTGTCGGCTCGCATCGTTCGATCAGTTCATCTATGGCTAACATTCTTTCTGCATTTGACCACCTCTGTAACAAAGTATTTTGGATGAATAAATTAAAAATAAGTTGAAAGGAAATTAGTATCGTGTTTCCCATTGTTCACCAAACTCACCTGAAATTGAAGGAGCCAACTACTCAACTCAGGTGGGGGATTATCTTTTGTTGGAATCACACACCTCACGTGCTTACTCTTGTCATCAGTCTTCTTACTAGTCCTGAACATAACATTTTATTCACAAACATTCTACTGCTGGTAACATTATACAATCAGTAAGTTATATATACATACCCGATCTGTGTCTTGTCTTCTGGGATAAGTTTCTTGCATGGTAAACTAGATTCTGTTTCCCGTTTTCGTTTTCTCTGTGGTTGCACAACATCAAGGGGAACACAAGTGTGTAAAATGGGGCTCTGAACGCGTTGTGAAAAAGACTGTGATCTAGATACAGGGGACGAACAGTTGTTGCTTTCAACTTCGGGTTCGCATTCAGCATCACAAAATACTCCTGTGTCACTGATCTGAAAAGAAATTACCGTAAATGGTTTATTGTTTTGTTATATTATTTAATAAAGTGTACTATTAATTGCTAACAGAATGCTCACTTCGCTTTCTTCCTCAGTACTGTCTTCTTCATCTTCATCACCATCTTCTCCATAATCTTCAGATTCTCCATCTTGTGGCAGTGCTGCGTGCATAGGATCCGAAGAACTAGGTCCTGGAACACCTTCGATACCTTCTATGGGACTTGGACTTGTACCTCCTGGTTTGCTTTCTGTTACTTTGTTAGATGATGAAGAAGGGACAGACATTACTGGCCTATGTCTGTTATAATTTTCCTGTAAAAGATAGACCAAACATTCATCTACTTCTACTTTTGCAACTTGTATTTTGCTAATGCTTAAAATATATTGCTTCAAATCTGACTATATTTGAATTACTCGTAAAGTTTCTACACCAATCACGTTATTGATGAACTAACAAAGTGCAAGTTACCCCTTACTTGTACCACATCTATTACCACAATGGCTCTTGAGTTCTAATGCAAAGCTGCTTTAGTCAAAGCACTCGGAAATTCCTTACTTCACGTGAATTTTTCAAGGTGGGCAGGTACCCTTTTATTCTCGAGAACGACCACGAAATCGCGTGAAGGGAAACACTTCAGAATCATAGGGCTCATATAAGAGTTTCACGAAAATCGTGCACACACAACCGATCACACTTTAAGCGTGCGGACCACAAGAATTTTGGAGGATTCACGAATAACATGTGATGGAACCGAAATCACAGTCCAGATGTTGATAGTAACGTACAAGGAACACGAGAACAATTCTTCAGCAGGTGTTTTTCAGAATAATCGCAGGCCCAAAAATGCAGGGGGGTAGTAAACTGTGGTCCAGCGAGTTATTATGTATCGTGCGTGGCTTTTGGAATGGTTCTGGTGTCAAGTTGCCCGTAACGTGGTAAGAAACCGTATCCTTTGTGAGGCAGGTGCAAGGCCTGCGAGTAATTCGCGAAAGTGTTAACCTTTGTGGGGCCCCAAGATGTATGGGCCCAGAACATAGCCTAGACTGGCACGACAAAGGACCGGCCAGCCACACCCCACGTCTTTTAATTTGATGGCTTTATCCCGCCGAGGGAAAGCCGTATTTACCGTCGCATTTTGGTAAAAAACGATTCGTACTTAAGTCAAGCGATTTTCTTCCGTGGCACCCTTATTGCAAAGGCAACGTCCGACGGCTCCCTGAGTTTCTCAGTTTCGCTTATGTTTCTATCATATGGACACGGCATGCATTTTTCGCGTATCGAGCCCCGTCAGATCAGAGTACGCCGGAGATCGGTTCGCGAAGGGATTTAGGCCAGGGCGGGTGCCGAAACAAAAATAAGAGACAAGTATAAACACAGAAAACGATCCATCGGTAGCTCCTAGCAGCCCCCGAAGTTTTTATCTCGTCGGACTCGCTAGTCGCTGCCTCGTAGACAGGTATATAGCAGTATCTATATAGCTGATGCACATGCGTCCACCTTTGCAAGCCGCATACGCATTGTGTATCGTGCAGTTTCTCTTAATTATTTCATTTTACGTGCATTTATTATATATCTACATATATATACTTTAACATAATAAAACATATTAATTTAGAAAATACAGTAATTAATTTCGAATATCAAAAGCTTTTGTTTTTCAAAATATATATATAATAATATAGGTATATCTTTTTTACGTATGATTTTCTCATCCCAAATTACAGACAAAGTCTCAATTTCAAATATAATATAATAACATTGAAACTCCTTATCCTTAATTCATTACTTTCAAAATCAACCCGGGGGCATATGGATGCGACTTTAGGATACCCGGCTAAAGGCCTGTTCACACGAGAGCATCAGTCAACAAGTCCCGAATCAAGAGAACGATTTTGGAACACAGATCTACCATCTAAGGACTGTGTGAACTATGGTAGACATAATTCAAGCATTCAAATATTTCTGCACTACTATTAGGAGCTACTATCTGACGTTCCAATACTTAAGTTTGTGAATAAAAAGTCTCTTTATCATATTATATTATATATATGGTACCTGCGTATATTAGTGTAGCATAAATAGTGATCTAATTCCATTATTAATGGCTCAGGCACTGTAGATATTACATAGACGTATATTAGGTGTAGATTGGTATAAACATATATACATATGAAATCACACCTGTGTAGGGATATCCCCACCAGGGATTTGTCAGTGCTTTTCGTGCAGTAGAACAGTAGACTCGGGTATCTGATCAGTCCGCGATTTCAAATGCGCGAGTGTTAAGCGCGATCTTTTTTGTGTTTGCACTCGTACTAATGCCAGTAATGTATACTTCAAGTATTTCCGTGCTTTTCACGATTCTTCTAATTAGCCCCAGCTACTCGCAAAATGCCGAGGAGCCGACCAGTGATACGGAACAAATGCAAGCAGAAAATGCACTTGCTAAACTTGTCAAAATGTTCTCCAAACCGGGAGCGTTCAAAAGAGTAAGTAAATTAATAATAACGCATAAGTATATTCTATTCATTAAGTGAATGAACACCTGTTGAATTGATTCTCATGAATTTTTACTATATTTGATACATATTTTCTTACCGCTCAATGTCAGTCATTAGGAATGTATGTTATATTTTTGCATTTGTTCACAAGTAGTATAACACATTTTCGAAATAATTACGCGACTCTATAGAAATTCAAAATACTCGCGGATCCATTTTTGAAACATATATTCCGATTAATTTCACGAATTGACAAGTGACACGGATTTGTGTAGTCATACGCAAGATATATGTAAATTAGAATGGTGCATCCTCTTGAAGCATGCATAATTACACGTGAGCGTGATAGGAATGTGTGTCATTTGAATATTGAATGTTATGCTCTGGAAATGTCAACTTCTCTTTTCTAATGATAGTAGAAGATGTATGAAATTTGATGATGCGAGTTAACGTAAATAATCACGAAATCTAGTCGCGTTCTACCACACATTTTTAGATCGACGCAATTTTGGGTGAAAACACTATTGCGCAGTCATCGAGTTGCCCAAAAGGAGAGGAAGGACTTGAATGCAGAAGAGCGGAGGCACGCAGATCCGTTGATTGTCCCCGAGGTAAAATTTGTTAACATTTTTATGTGAAAACGAAATTATATTGTAATACACTCTGCCAATCGCAATCTGGTTTATGTACGATTATACCGTTACATCTCTCTTTCCTGTCGTAATGAAAAAAACTGCACTTTCCGCAATCTACAATAGACATTCTGACCTTGGCAATAGCCGCTCCCAAATGACATTGTTCAGCGCTTGCGACTATGCCACTTATATCCAGTTGCGTGCAAATCTCTTTGACCAGAACTAATCGTACCCAAATTTATTCATTACATGTATTTTGCTTAATTACAGTAGAATAAAATGTAGGGACGAACACATTTTCATATTGGATGACGGTACGACATTTGTAACGGGAATAAGTGTCATTTAAATTAATCGCGATATTACATATGATGTGTGTCATCATTTATATGCAAAATCAGTGCATTATATTTCGCTGTGCTAAACGGGCAGTAAAGTTTTCGCATAAATATCAATATTATCCTGTATTATTCAATATCTAACAATTTTCGAAGATGTGTATCACTCAAAACCATATCGCACACAGAGTTTAAAATTCAATGACAAGCAGTCCAATATTGAGCTCGGTAGACTAGGATATTTGTACCATCGCAAAGTGTGAAAGTTGTCTTTTTTTTATATCCTACATGTCCCCTCTCAAATGCTCTCACATGTGTGTATGTACCATGAACGCGCGCGTGTTGTGTGAATGTTAGGTGAAACGCATTTTAGCGCTTACGCTTGGAATATAGTAGAAGCAACACTATGTTATAAAAGCAGTGTTCGTTTATGCGTTTTCCCATTGACGGCAATCCTTCATGTTTGGCAGGATATGTGAATTTACTTAATCAATACTCATCCTCATCGCGCCTTGTAAAAAGATTGTTATTACCAAAGCGGAAAATGAAAATATAAGACATGTATTATTCTGAGAGACACTGCCCTGAAAACAGTACTAGCTCACTGTGCCATAGTTGTAGACCAGTTTCTAAGAAGAAAAAAAATTGTTCGTGCAGCATATATGACATACGATATCGGTGATACATTATCCCTTGCGTATTACGGGCATCTAAATCTAAGGAATCGTGTGCCCTATTTGTCGCAAGCGTGAACACATCTAACAGGAGTAGGCAATGTGCATAAAAAGTTTGTTTTGAATTTAATAAATCAATTTACCTGGATGAGTATATTTTTTAGGGGATTGTTACTGCCACAACTGTGCATCAGCAGGTCCTGAACTTTGGGCCTCCTGTTGCCGCGACAGCCTGCGGTGTTGTTCACATCTCGCAGCTGCTTGTAGAACATGCGACCAGCCAACACTTTATCCCTTTTGTTCAAAGCATTTCAAGAAATGCATAGCGCAACACAATGAAAAGAAACAGAATTGAAGGCTAAACATCGCAAAAGTTTTGCAAAGAATGTAACAGTTACCGAGACAATGTCAACAATAGTAATGAAAATAAATGTTCTCTTTTCAAACCTGATCGAAACTGAGCGTAACTCAGTACAACACAAAGTAAGTTAAACTCGAAATACCACTGCCTAAAAAGGCGTAATGTAATGCTTCTAACTTAATCCTACTGAATCTTGCATAACGCAAGTTTTACTTCGAGTTTCTAAATATAGTATTTGTGTCTGGACTTGTAAAACTGGTCCCCCCCCTTTTTTTGCATTGCGACAGTGTGGTAGTAAAGTAACACTTGGATACTCCAGTAAGTTGTACCTGATCTATATAATTAAATCTCCCCAATTTAAATACAAAATTCGTTGAGCTAATTTCTTATATAAGAATTCATTGCTTAGCAAGAAGCAAATATACATATTCCACCATATATAAAAAATTCCAGAGGGATTATCATGCGTATAAAAGTGTATTTTTGTACATCAGTAATAATATCAAAATAAAATAAATGTAGCTTAAAAAGAAACTGAATGCAATACCATCTAGAAGTTACAAAACTGTACAAAATTAATAGGTTCTTTACATAATGTATTACCTACCTAAGCAAAGATGGAGTCCATAAGGAGTATCGAGCAAGGTATAACCGGAGGGGCAAATACGATCAAGCGATAAATCCAAGTATATACTGCAATTTAATCATTCGAGGACAAAGGTTAATTGACCTTAGGTGAAAATATAAATTTCATCGTTGAAATGTCGATTGGTTCAGCGCAGCAATTACGTCTTCACTAATCGCGTCTTGAGAATAATGAATAATTACATACAAATATATGCAAATGAACATCATTTTGATACAATCATTTGAAGCTTTATTCGTGTAGTCTCCAGAGTATTCGGCAAACTCCATTTATTTAGCAACGATTTTTAGGAATTGTGGAACCAGAATTTGCTTATGTGACCATTCTAACATTAAATTGTATTAATGTTGGGCGAAAAATGTCAATATGTGGACCTCTCCAAATAATGATTTACATTCTCGTCAGTTGCTGAATTTCGCCTAAAGCTTTCATTGTTTGATTTTCATTCGACCATTGTCTTCATATCCCCACAAGAAATCGGGCTTCCATGAGGGAATTCTTTCCGAATACCTTAGAATACTCTGTTGAAATGTTTGAAGTCTTATATTGCCTTCGCTATCGTTTCTAATTTCAATTTTAACAATTACCACCCTGCGCCAATTTTCCTCAATTTTGTGGCGAAAAGATTGCTTCAGAGTATAAAATTACCTTGCACTTCAAAGTGCATAGTTCTTAACAGCACCACACAGAGGTGAAAGACAAGACTAGAAAGGAAGATAGGAAGAAACGTACCTGTCCATGGAAAATGAACATGCACTTTAAAAGGTGAAGTAAAACTGCTTGCATTTTGAGAATGGGTGAACTCCTATAGTAACGGATCTTGTATTGATTATTTGAAGTTGACACAGTCAACTTTATGAGTTATGCACCGCGCTCATCTTTATGCGGTCAGAGAATGTTATGCCTAAGGAGGGGATACCTTCGATTCAATAAAAGGGCGAACCATCGTCCACAACAACAAAAAAGTTTTCGAGACAATAAATACTGGATATGCCCACTCATGAAAAGTTTGTATAAAGTATACTATATGCACTAAACTAATAATCATAAATATTCCTACAAAAAAAACTGTATATTCGCATATTCAATGTAGCTCGAATGAAATAGCAGAAGTCGCACCAATAATAGATGGTCAATAACGCAAGTATACCCCTCCCCTTAGGTCTTCGCGATAAACACGAATATTCCGCTTGTATGATGGGGCTGACAGCGATAGGGGCTTGGCAACAGTGATAGATGATAAAGGTATTACTTCGATTCTCTTACACAAAAAACACAGATCTTGATCTATTATGCGATCGTAGACTTATTATGGTGTACATGTATATCAAGTATGAGTTCAAAATCTATCACGTAGTACAAAGAGAGATGATTATGCTATTTTAGTTTATTAACTTGTATCATATACCGAGAAATATCAAGACTACAGTACTATATATTTAGTGATTCGGAAATGTGACCAAGATCGGTTAGCCTGAATCAATGAAATCAGGTTATTAGTGGGGAATCGTAATAGTATTGCTGGGATGTGTGCCCGAGATGTAACTCTTGAGTGCAGACTTTAGAGAGGACTTGATAAAAATTCGTCATACGCCACGTAACCCTTCCGAAACTTCGATTACGTATGTCCTGATAAGTTTTCTTTAAATAGTTTAACATCGAACATGAGACACGAAATCAACCGCGCCGTGTTAATTAAAATCCTAGATGTCAATGTCTGTTTGTCAAACTCTGTCACCGTGAAGTCATTCAGGTAATTAGTATGGTTTGTCTCAGCATATCCTGCGTAGACGCATAGAGGCAGCCTTACGCAAACTTGCTAAACTTTGTGCGCGAATGACATTCGTGTCACTCTAATTAAAAACTGTCGATGATCATTTTGCTGTCTTATTATTGACAAAAATTGCTATCACACCCACATTCATTTGTTGGCTATCACTGACATACACTTTCTTACAAAGACCATTTTTTATAGCCGGGATTCTCTCCGTTTTATATTCGCCTTAAAAATACTCACAGTTTGAAGAAAATAAAGAGATATACACAGAGTACAGGTACCGCCGATGGTTGCAAAATACGAAAACCAGCGACAAAGGTCGGCTTAACTATAAGGGCGTGTAAAGATCCCGCCATTTAACGTTGTTACTTCGCGGCGCATTTCCTTTCATCGATTATCACTACTACTGTTAATCAACCAATTGATAATCACGTAACACTTATTACTGCCTTAGTTAGTGCCATAGAAATGTCTATTTGGTTCTTTATCTGTAATATAAGAATTGAAGCAATGACATTCTTTCCTGTGCGTCCAAGTTATTATACACATCTTACTCGGCTCATTGACTTATTCACGTATTGCCCGCGGTACAGTCAATGCCACCACAGGATAATATCAAAAAGAAACACATTGTGTTCCTGATACCAATTCAATAACTTTCAGCTGGCCTTTGTTTATAAACCACGTAACTATATTGTCGATGTGAACTCAAAGTTTAAGGTATTCGGAGACGTAACGAAACCTTAACCCTTGGGGCAACATTAAACTTTCACATTCACACGAATTCATATCCACGTCTACTGCTTGAGTTCTCATTTCACAATACAGGAAATGTTTTTGTATTATTCCAATTTGAGCTTTGCCACATATGAAATATACCAACTCCTCGATTGGTATGTTAAGTGTACGAGGATGTAATTGTGGCACACACATCTCGAATTCCTTAGTACGATGACATGGAAAATGAGAATGCGAGTATCGAGCTCCTCAATATTCCAATACACAACTCCGCCGCTTCACTTATTCGCATTTATTGTTCGACCCTTAAATGCGTCTGGTTACGTCTTCCAATTGTGTGGATGAGCCCTTGGTGGAGCTTGATTACCTTGTGCCTGTGATGCTTGCGACGGAATCATGTCGAGCAAGTACTGACGTTGTAAATCCGCCGCTTGCCTTTGCAATTCTATGAGGCCTTTTCCACCAGCTTGTGCCATCGCTAAATGGTACGGATATAATATTGAGGTAAACGGTGACATCATATGAGCAGGTAGGGGTTGATGCGGTTGTAATCCGGGTACCGGATTTTTTGCCAACTCTGTAAATCAAATGTTTCCCAATTCCAATTAATACAATCATTTTTTATCATCAGTTATGTTAATTGTGTTTGGCGAAGCAATATTAACCTCGAAGCAGTTGCTGTTGTAATGCGGCTGCCGCTGCAGCATGGTGTGGACTAAACTTGCCACTTTCAGCTAACTTGACCAATGGGTGCTCTTGTAGCTTAGGGGCCGGTGGTGTTGGAGCCAACGCTGGTGCTGGCGGTGGTACTTGTGGCGGTGGTGCGGGTGGTGTTGCCACTCGTCTCGTACGAGTAGCTGCTTTAGGAACTGGTTTAGGGGCTGGTGGATCGGGGCTGGGACATGCCGCTTGCGCTAGTCTTTGTTCAATTTCTTGCTCCTGTTGCAGTGCTTTCACAAAAGCTGTTTTCAGCCTGAAAAAGATTAAACATTACCTCTATTAGTTATCGGTTAAAAAATAATACGTTTTTATATTGATATTATATATATGTACCGATTAGTGTGCTCTGCTTTCAGGGCTTTCTTGACATTCGTTGTTACACAATGTTCACATATGACTCTTGGATCACGCCCAGCAGGAGGTCTTTGGAAGGTTGCGTGTTGTCCCCTTGGCCCTTCTTTTTTACCACCTGCTACAGGTTTCTCCCACTTCCAGACAGGAGTAAAATCTGTCTTGCACTGTGTACACTCAAATGGTTCTGGAGGCGGTGGAATAGCAGGCTCTTTTGTAATAAAATCTACTACATGTTCCAAGCCTACTAAATATATAAACTCTGTATTCGATGGATTTGGTACAAAGTGCATTTCCGGCGGCGGCGGTTTTGGCGGTGGTATTTGCAACAATGTCTTTTCCAGTTGTTTTCTCAATGCTAATTTCGCAGCCGCTTGACGCTGTGCTGGTGTTTGGTTGTCTTCTCGTGGCCTCTCCTATATTTATAAATATTATATACCAACAGCTAATACAGGTTTATAATCGTTAGCAAATTATATTCTTGCAAACATTTACCAGCATAAAACATACAACAAAATAATATCAATTAATAATATGATTAAATATCATATTCACTACAAAGGTATTTATTGTATTAATATTATTAATATAACCATAGCAGTGTATGAAAATTGGAAGATATATTAGAATAAATCACATGTCATTAGTAGTTATCCTTGAAGAGGAGACATAGAGTACAGAAAGGATGTAATACAGCAAATATATAGTTTCTTCATTAGATATACCTGTTCTGAAATCACAGGTGTGCTTAAGGATGGAGTTGATTTATTTTCTTGAGATCCAACAAGCAGCTTTGTGTTTACAAAAACACAATTATCGTTATTTACAGAGTTTACAAAACATGAATCGTAATTTTTAAACTATTACACTCGGCGATCAAGATAAAAACCTTGTTTCTTAAATGTGAAGCATATTTAGAAATAGAAGTTTTTTGTACCTTACTTACTTGATGAGCAGGAGTGGGAGTCGGATCTTTTGTAGATCTCTCTGTCCTGTCTGCTGGTGGATGATAGCTTGACACATTTGACGTCGCACTAGGAGGCCTACTCCTAGGATGAGGTGGTTGCGGTATCACCATATTAGGTGGCATGCCCGTACTTGAAGTGGAACTTCTACTAGCTGTTGGTGGCAACAACATTCCAGGCGGTGGTGCATGCAGACTGCTACTTCTACTTGGTGCAGGCTGACCTCTTAGTAAAGGTGGTGGAGCTTTGCCAGCTCTGTGACTGAATAAATATATATATGAATTAGTACACGCTCGAATTGAGAATCCTTCCAATAATAACACCTAGAATAACTCACTTATGTGCTGGTTGTTGTACTGTTACAGGGGGTGGTAATTTACTTGGAACTTTAGGTACCGCTGCAATATTTTCCTTTAATTGTTGCGACTGTCTTAACTTCTTCAGCAATACCAGTTTCATCTCCTCAGAACTTAGTTCTTCTCTTAATTTTCTAAGGGTCCTCTCACGTTCGGCCAATTCATCGGGTGATAATTCTTTTATTGGCAACAATGGCGGCATTTCTCCTGAATTGTTATTTTGTAATTACTATATACAATATACATGCGTGTATTTAAAGACATCTTATACTGATAATGCACTCGGATGTTCCCAGGGTTAGCAAAAAAGGTATGTAAAGGAAAATATTTAGATTTTAATATTAAACGTATAAAAAAGTATCCTCTCCGAAAAATCTAACCTTCATCACTGTCCGAGGCATTCCCATTTAAATAGCCATTTATCCTAGGTTCATCCGGACTTTCCGCATAGCTTCTTTCAATTCTAGGTCTGAGATTCCGACGTATTTTCCTATCATCTCCCGACTTCGGAGCAAGGATACCTCTTGTTGCATTCTGAATATTACGTGCTTCTGGCACATTGTTGTCTAAAGTTGAACTCGAGGAATAATGCATTCCCAGATCCAGTGGACCACCCATTTCGCTGGAATTGACTCCAATGGATGGGGAATTTCTTCTACCACCACTACTGAAACAGGAGGCAAATTCTAAATGCAAGGAAAGACCTTTATCTTATTGAATTTTCACAGATAGCATGAAAACTAGATACGCATCTGAAAAGTCACTTTTGATAAATACTGTTGAACAATTAGTTTTTAAAGTTAGGATATTCCAAAATGGACAAAGTATATGAAATGAATTTTAATCTGATGATTGAAGGTTGAAAGATCGCTTTCTTTCCTCAATTATAACATAAAGAATTATTCTCTCGAAGTGAATCAACTCGTCGAAAGGAAAAGGACTTGGGAAAAATCAGAATTGACGTATATTATCAATGAAATAAAAAGAGTCCGCGTTCTCGGGCATACCTGACGCTGAGGTCTACTACTGCATCCCCATCCAAATCCATGGCTTCCATTCTTTTAAGCTCGGTAACTCTGCAAAGCGAATCGAGTATTAAGCGAGGTGAACCCCTCCAAGATATCCCGATTGAATGTTGCGCGAGAAGAATGCACAAAATGTCCACTAAAAAATTGTCCGAGACCACTAGCAAGTGTGAAGGGAGGGGATTTCGCAAGAGCGCAATTTGAATGTTATAGAAATGGTTCGCCGGATATAAAAATAACTGGGTTACCAAAATCTCCCTTGGAACATTCCGCTGGTAAACGGCAGATGATCGCTTCGCCGATGGAAACGCAAGTCTACTTGCGAACAGGGGGACGCGGCGAGTCCGAAACACAGTAGCACCAGCGGTAACGGGATCAGTTCGCGAACTAAGGCGCCCGATAAAAGATCGTCGCAGCTCGCGAAGCGGGCGATCGGCCGATATCCACGGAAGCAATGTTCTAACCTAACCCTCGGAGCATTCGAAGACGATCAGGAAGAATGATCTGCACCGGACGCATACCCAGGCAAAAATATTGGCGCGCTTTACGGGTCCGCAGATGACGGCCCGCACAGCACTAATTGGCTTTTCCCCGAAGTTTTTCGCGAAAAAAGTGATAGTAGGGAATCGAAGAATCGAATTTGATGCTTCGGAAGTGGCGTCTCGGCACAATGGCAGCTAAGCGTAGCGGTACAAGATTCGGGAAGGGGAGAGGGGTGTCCTGTACCGCGAGGGGAGAGGTACAGTCGCACATTAATTATTTCTCCCCGCACCCCGTCACCGCGCTCTCTTGCTCTCTACCCCCTTCCACCGCACTCACCCACACGGGCGCCGGCATCGAAATGGGATAGAAACCAATCTCTCCTATCTCGCTCTCTCGCTTGTCCTTTCATCCCACATCTCTCTTTCTCCCTCACTCCCTCCCCCCTCCCTCTCTCGCCCTGCAGATTTTCCCGAATTTCGTCTCCGTATATCTCCCTTCTGGCCTCGCGCCTCCCGCGCCCTTTTGCCCTACGGGAAATCGATTTTTCGACGGAGTCCCCACTACCGGGCATACCGGCCACAGGGACACCGAGGAGTCGCAATGTTTTTGCTGCGTATTTCATATCAGCCGCACGCATCTTTTAATTGCTATTGTATAGGAATAGGAAGAGCGTGCGCGACCTCTACTCATGCAGGCCTCCTTACTTGCGCCCGAGCTAAGTGGTCTCGTGCCACATATCAGCAGCCACGTCTCCTGAAGAAGCGGCTCGATTTTTCTGTATGTGCTGTAATCTCACCGATGCGACTCTACACGCTCTTGATCGTGGCAATGCACGGAATTAATCCGTCCATGGAGTTTCTCTCGGATCTCCCGCCCTTACAATAGACTTTCCATATCACGTGACGGCTATCTTAGTTACTTAACTTTCATACCGATATCTCGATATTTTTCATTGATACTACTTTCACCGACATTCGCCATTCAGTTTAGACTAGATACCCGAAATCTTGTATGCAACTGCAGAAACAACGATTACAATCAGAGAAAACGCCTGCTGTTTCCAATAACTGAGCGAATAATTGAACAAAATATTATGCAGCTTAAGTAAATATCTTTTTTTTGTTCATGTTTTGTAAAATCCAGAAGAATCGATGAGGCAACTCATTGAGGCGTTGATTATATTCATGAATGGTTCTATTACTAATAACCTTTCCGTGGTAAAATTTAAATTTATTTTAGCTTTGGACAAATAATACGAGATCCTTGGAGGAGGACGCAGATCGTAAAAGCGACCTACACCAAGGTAACCTTGTAGACTTTCCCCTAACCTACCAAGTATAATACACTCTTATTGTCTTTCCAGATTGTCATTTATATATACAAAAAAAGTTATTGGAACTGTTAGTAACGTGATTATTTAGTGTTATAAGAGCAAGCAACATTTCCCGTCTCTTTCTCTTAAACAACATAATGTTGATTTAATCGCAGGGGAAGAAACTTTATTACAAATAGTTCCTGTCTGTTTTATGCCCATTAGCCTCTTCATTATGTCACGCAAAAAAACATACTTCTTTACTATCTACAATCATGTTACTAGGTTCCACGAGGAGGACGTATGTACGCCTCCGGTATACCTCTGATACACGCGATACTTCTTGGCACACGCGTGACGCTAACTCTTGGGTTCACGGAGCACGAATCCTCGTGTTTCCGCGTCTACAACATGCTCGTGAGTTGCTTGAGAAGACCGACTGTCCACGCGACTCGTGAAACCGCCAAGAATCTTTCTCCGGTTGAATCGCGCAGTTAACATGCCCTGTCCAGGCACTCACATACCTGAGAGTCCAGCCAAAGTTGATCCAAATTCGTGTGAATCGATCGGTCGAGAAATGCGATTACACAAATTGGAAAAGCATCTATTGAGGCAGGCGGCAGCCGGGCAGTAATGAGGCCGGCGGCCGGCCAAAAGGTGAAGTAGACAAGTAGCCAGGCAGACGGGCAGACTGTCAGTTGGGCAAGTCAAGCAGACAGACAGGCGGGTGGCGAAGGAGCCGGTTGCTTTCCACTCCACTTCACTCCACTTCACTACGATACATTACACTTCTCTACTATCGCTTACGTGCAATGACATGGCGCACAACACCACGTACCGTAGCCAGTGCACGGCCACACTTCGTTTCCCCCGACCGTCCCTTCCTATCACGAACACTCTTCACCGTCTCACGCTCGTGCACGCACGATTTCCGCATGTTTTCGCCAAGCTTTCCCGTGCATGCTCGCACATCAAATTCTAATTGCTCTCCTCACGGGACAGGAAAGGGATCATACGGCGCCGCTGCAGTGTCCAGGGATGTAAGCGCCGACCGATTGACACGCTCATGAATCCCAGACACAACCTTCGCCCGCGCTGCTATACCTTCCGCACGAGGAGAGAAAAAATTCACGCCGCCTCTGCGCAAAAATTAACGAGAGTGATTCAATATGGCGGCCTTGTCCGCCGTTGATGCCCTCTCCTTCCTCCTGCCGCCGCCACCTCTCCCATCGCTCGTTTTGCCGGGCATCGTCGCCGACGTCGCTCCCCCTCCCCCCACCCGCTCGCTCTCTCTCTCTCTCATTCTCTCTCACTCTCCCTCCCTTCTCCCCTCGCCGGCCTCGTCGCGGCGCTCCGGCCGGCCCGCCGCCGTGTGTAGTGTGCACCATGCCCATGCCTCACCCCCAGCCATCCTTGCTACCGACGCTTTCTGTCTCTGCTAAACTCTGCTTTGCCAGTCCTCGTACCCCTGCCCGGGCGGGGCCAGGGGTACGACCCCTCCCCCCCCCCCCGCCCTCCACTCCTTTTACCCTTCGCCAGCTGTATATGTGCCGCTAAAGTGTAAAGGTATACTCACACTTGCTCACACTCACGGGACCTTCTGTGACGCACACAGGGCTCCTTAGTTTAAACTTAAACGAATGGTAATGACTGGCTAATTCGATGTTTAGTGTGTATCGGTCTACTTATGTAGGAGTTATGTCATCGATCCGGTTACTATGAAAATTAGCTCGCGTAGACAGCTATAGACTGCTATAGACGATATGTAGTACATACACACTGAGTATAGATAGACTGGAACGAGCTACTTTTTTAATCATTCTAAAAGCAAAATTCTTGTATCTCTGAAAGGACGATAATGCGCTCGACCTGTACAATGCGAAAATATGTTCACATTGATACTGTTCCGATGGAATTCCGCAGTATGCTCTGGCGCAGAAGAAAACATAAAGTTGTTTCCTATTGCAGAGGAACTGGAATCAAGGTGGTGAAGAAAGCTGGGTCTGTAAAATCGATAAAAATGCAACAGTAGGTATGTGCACATTAGTGGTTTCCTCTGATAGAGTGAAATAAACATGTAAGCATATGTGGGGTTGTTAACTTGTGTGAGTGTGGTGTAATGTTGCAGTAGAAATTCGGTGATGGGTGTGGAGAGGAGGATGCAGTAGGAGGATGGTAGCGGTGGAGACGATCTCGATCCCAGGAGGGAGACCCAGGAGGGAGACAAGGGGGAGACGGATAGGGAGCAATAGGGAGTCGAGACGATGGGCCTTGTCGCCCCCGTTGGCCCCCGATATCGTTTGTCGGGGAGGTGCGGAGCGCCGCTAGCTACGGGGCTTACCGGAAGCACCCCACGGACTTTGTATAAATGCGCGGCGAAAGGACTTTGACAGACGTTTAAACAAATCCACGTGCTTCTGCGCACTTCACTCCGGCTTTGACCTGCGTCGGGAAGCACCAATCGAAACACGATTCGAGCGAAGGAGCGGATTTCGAATCCGTTCTGTATTGCGTCCATCGATTGTTTGAGTCTGAAAACGGATAGAAAATATGAAACTAGTGGCAGAAATGCCGGAATTGTATCGAAAACAGGCGGAAAGGCACTCTGGAATAATTGGTCTCGTCTAATTTGGACGGTTTCTTCCACGTTTTCCAATTTTCCTGATCTTTCCAGGCGCTGGAATTTGGTGGAGAATGTTTTCTTGCATCAATGAAGAAGTGATATAAATTCCAGAGCCCTAGCTCAAAATTCATTTTTTCGCAAATTTTTGCATATGTACCCCTTCACAAATTTTCGATTTTTCGAAGGTTCTGGGACTTTGACGAACGCTTGATTTTTCGATTGTTTGTGTATCAAAACGAAAAGAAAACATGAAACCAGTGGGAGAAATGCCGGAATTGTACCGAAAACACATGGAAAACCGATCCTGAAAATTTCAGTTTCGAGGTTTTTCCTATATTTTTCATACTTCCGGACATTTTCCGGGGCTGTAATCTGGTAGGAAATGTTTTTTTGCATCAAGGAAGAAGTGATATAAATTCCAGAGCCCTAGCTCAAAATTCATTTTTTCGCAAATTTTTGCATATGTACCCCTTCACAAATTTTCGATTTTTCGAAGGTTCTGGGACTTGGACGAACACTTGATATTTCGATTGTTTGAGTATGAAAACGGATAGAAAACATAAAACCAGTGGCAGAAACGCCGGAATTGTACCGAAAACACATGGAAAACCGATCCTGAAAATTTCAGTTTCGAGGTTTTTCCTATATTTTTCATACTTCCGGACATTTTCCGGGGCTGTAATCTGGTAGGAAATGTTTTTTTGCATCAAGGAAGAAGTGATATAAATTCCAGAGCCCTAGCTCAAAATTCATTTTTTCGCAAATTTTTGCATATGTACCCCTTCACAAATTTTCGATTTTTCGAAGGTTCTGGGACTTGGACGAACACTTGATATTTCGATTGTTTGAGTATGAAAACGGATAGAAAACATAAAACCAGTGGCAGAAACGCCGGAATTGTACCGAAAACACATGGAAAACCGATCCTGAATAATTAACTTTCGTGGTTTTTCACATGTTTTCCATACTTCCCGACCTTTCCAGTGGCTGAAATTTGGTGGAGAATGTTTTCTTGCATCAAGAAAGAAGTGATATAAATTCCAGAGCCCTAGCTCAAACGTAATTTTTTCGCAAATTTTCGATTTTTCGAAGGTTCTTGGACTTTGGCGAATGCTTGATAAATCGATTGTTTGAGTATCAAAACGGATAAAAAACATTAAACCAGTGGCAGAAAAGCCAGAATTGTACCGAAAACATTCGGAAACAGTACTGATACAACTATCTTAAAAGTACTTACTAGGATCAGATGGCTATAAATGAGTAAGACGAAAATGCCATGCATGATTTATTTATCGATCGATACATTCTTAAAAATTGTTTCGTAATTGCGAAAACATTTGATTTTCATTATCGAGGAGATGGCGAGAAATCATAGACCGGATGCGTAACTCTACGGGATTTCGAGTCGAAACAATACTGATTAGGTGACAGTTTTGATAGTTTTGTGTTCCGTATATACGATTGCTCGCCCGGGATGTGTCACACTGAAAGGCGGACATTTACAAACACGGTGAATAATCACCACAGCTGACTTATGATATCTGCTCCCTATTACCTGTAAAACTTTTCCTGCGAGACTAACTACCATGGCGCGCAACCGTAAAAAGCTGTTTCATACATTTGCTCTCCCCTGACTAGCTAACAATCACGAACGCAAGTTGCAATATCCCGTTGTATAGTCTTTTCTGTGACATCCATGATAATCAAACTAGAATCCAATCAAGCCGGGGAATATAGTAGTCGCAATGTATGAAACAGTATTTATATACGTGTACAGTCTACACATCCCAGTAAAAGACGATTGCAAGCAGATTGAAAAATCATACTTCAAAGGAACGTTTTGCATTGTGCCATATAGGCATTTCCTCTTCACTTCACACCATCTAGCAAAATCCACAAAGGTAGCCAAATTAAGCGAATACCTAAATATTTTTTTAGCGGTAACAATGGAATAAAATTTGAAGGTATCAACAGAATTTGATGTTTTGATACTAATGAGACCTTCAAGAAGGTTTGTAGTAGAAAGAATAACTATTTATTAATGATAGTAATGTCGAAATTTTGGTTTTGCTCTACTTGGCTACCGACTTGTCGTGATTTTAAATATTTACATTGATAGACAGATAATGCGTTGAACATATCAGAGTTGACATAGACACATCGGAATATGCGATAAGATGTAATTCAACATATTCGTAGACTGTAGAAGCGTAGTAAAAGTGACTAATAAACCCTTTGCGGTCCAAGACATTTCCTCTTGACCGAATACCGAAACCCCGACTACTTCGTCGTTCTTGATTAATTGCACAGGAAGTTTTAAGTCAGGTACTAGCTGAAGTCCGTGAATGTAAACATTATATTCCCCATACACGCTTTAATATATAGATAATGATACTTCTTCAACATATTTATATTCAGCGTAGTTCTTCCATGTATGTCTTTTGTATGCCTGTGTATATGTCTGGATGTATGTAGGTGTGGTATGTGTGCGTGTGTCTGTGCCCACGAGTAATACTTCGCATAGTTACATTCACTTTCACTAGAATTTTTTGCTCCCATATATTTGCAAAGTAGTCTAGGTTCAGTAACACGTAAATTACATCAACTGTTATTATAATTAATTCTCGACTAGATTACAACTGCTTGACGAAAAGGTTGGACTGCAAGAGTTTGAAAGGGGGAGACGTGCGTCTCCTGCTATACGTAGTAACAGCAACATTTAACGAGTTTAACGACGATACTCGTTCATGTAATATACACTTCTTCTTCCGCCTTCTGGCAGATTTATTGGCTGTTATCCCCGAACGCAGGGGACGAGCATACAATCAATCTGTTCAACGAACTATCTATCGAGCTTCCCGACTGAAATTGGGTCGGCGATAGACTATAGCGACCTTTTATGTTCTTCAGGATTCAACAAAACCCATCATTTCTCTCATCAGACTCTCATCAACATCATCAACCGCTCTTAAAGTATGGCGAGAATTTCATCGAGTGTATCGAAGCGATGGTCGTCACATTTATAATATATGTCCCTTGCTGCAGAAATATCACGCAGCAATTGTTGCTAATACTCAATTGTCAATTGTCGATTCTGCGCTCTTTCGCACACACCGGTCAGCAGTACATCGCGAACCTCGATGGAATCCTGGCGCGCGAATATAATCTTACGAAATAATTGTTCAATGCAACATACATTATATTAGACTCGAGATGTTGTTAATAGTAGGCGATCACTTTTGATATTGGTATTTCTATGTTGCCGCCATTCGTTTTTGCGGCACACTCCTCAAATGCCACACGAGGAAATATATATGACCAGCGAATAAAGGATGCAAAGTCAATTTTACAATCGTTTCGGCAATTTAACTCGAGCAACTAGTCCGTACTCAGAAGTGTCATTAAAGTGCCGGTCACACACGCACGCAGTCGTACACGCAGCCACACACATTACCCATTAACTTTGTCACGTTTAAGATGGACAATTCGGAAAAGAACGCAGTACAATATCAAGAAATTACGTATAGATTGGTTCTTTTTAGACGGCCTTGTTGATGCATCATCAAACGTAATAACGACACAACTTGTTCAACTCTCCGCTGTGCGGTGTCTTGAGCGATCGGATACGGATGAATGCACTTTTGCAAATGTCATCGATGTCATAATGCTTTCTATATTTTCATACCCGGCACAACCTATCGTAATCTTCTACCGACAGTTGGCCCAATTTCGTACATCTTCATAGGAGAACAATGCATTTCATTTCAATGCGTAGCAAGAACTATCTCAAGACAAACAAATCCGCAACATATATCGAGGGGAAAAAAAAAGGGTATGTAACTCGTGAGCAACGATGCCTATGTAATACCTATTTCGAAGATATGAAACGATTAATGGGGAAATTGCAATATTTTCGAAATGTTTGAAAAGCTGTTGCTATGACAAACTCCGGTAAACAATACACATACGACATTAAATACATCTATTGTATATAACAAATATGAGGACCATACGTATGTATGTATTATTTCTTCAAATAGCAATTATTAACCTCGTGTAAGTCAGAAGAATTGAAAGAGATTCATCCTCCAAGCGCGCTGCAAATTGAAGTCCCGGAATCGATATATTCAACTTGTCGAAACAGTATTTAATTGTTTTGCATCGCATGTTAAAGGTATTATTGATTTCTGCAACACCACGATAGGTTGCAACTAAGTACTACTTTATCTTATCCATTCATTGATTCTTTCTTCTTTTAAGTGTCTCAATTACTTTCAGAGTGTTCCTCGTTATATCCACGAGTGGATTAAAATATGTTACAACTGATCCGGGCAACATTCAATAAAGATGTGTTTATTTATCAGTTGTCAAAAACTTCATGGTTTTTTTTGCCTAGACATTGCGCGAGAATCTCGATCGAATACTTTGGGGCGTTTGCACGAGATGTTCGCGTACCCTTTAAGAAAACTACGTGAGTATATATATGTACGAGTGTAACATGGATATTTGGTAACACGATTTTGTTACACCGAGGTACGATGGAATTAAGTTGCAACGCGCGCTTACGGACCCCTAATTTTATAGTCAGAGCGTATAGCCGGCGAAATTGCAAAGTTATTCTTCTAACGGAACATCTATTTTTTTGTTTTTTGTCCAAATGAAAATGCTGTATAATGTTGAATACTTTGCAACGGTGTACTGGAACTCATTGTCCCGGTAAAAGCATAACGAATGTTAAAGGTGACTGTTAATGAATGAAGAAAGATTGTCATCATGAAACGGTCCCGAATTATTGTGTTCGCTACTTAAGCGCTCGATAATGATTTCGCCGAAATGCTTCGGTATATCAACGAAATAAAAGAAATCATGAAAGAGCCACATTGAGTATAAGTTCGATAAATGGGAATAGCCTCAAAGATTCGCGATAAATATTTCGGGACCCAATGATTTTGATAGAGAATGATGACTGTGATCGACGAAGTGTATTAATGTGTCTGACCATTTTCTGCATTCCTCCTTGAACCCGATGTGTATTGATCGTCAATCGTTCGTTAACACAATGGTAGTTAATATTTTGCAACATAAAACCATCAACAAATACAGTGATATTAATGTGTTTCGGCCCGGTTATTTTTCAAGAATGCCGCCCCGTAGAATCGGAAAAATGATCGGCGAAACAGAATCAGTCATTTCTTACTTCTAACACAATTAGAAAGAAACAAGTGTTCACGTGTGCTTTCGAACCTTTAACTTGCCTTTTCTTACATCTCACCCTGTATTACTCATCTATATCTTTTATATGTGACCATGAAACGCGCGAGTATCGTTCTTTCCTGGCTCTTCGATACAAAGGGTGTCGCGTCGATGGTATCTCGAAGTGCAGTCAATATATGGCGATACTTGAGTAACTGAGAATATACATATACTGTTATTAATTTCAACCACGCTCCATTGTTAATAAAATTCTATCTCTTGCGCGGCGTCATTTGCTATTCCCTACGCATTCTAAGACATTGTTGCTCTCGTCTGGCTCCTACACATCCATTAGTTCCTTTGAGCGTGGAACATCGTTTTCAAGTGGTATTCTTCAAGCATGCCTGCCTTCTTGATTGGAATGGATCATACGCGTACTTGTGAACTATCAAGAAATAACCGCTGCTGCAGCTGAAACTGTTCAGAATCCGAAAATGAACAGATCAATGAACGCACTACGTAGAACCGAATGATCCGCCCTTGTAGGTGTACACGTATTTGTATGTCGGCTTCGATTTATCACTTAAATTGCGTAAAACATTCGTTTTAGGAACTTATAATACTTATAATAATCGTGTTTTACGTCGCCGTAATACGTCCCGAAAGTATATGGATTTCATCAACACAAACCCTCTTATCGAAGCTTCGTCTTCCTGCATGCAATACTATTGTAATGTCCCATATACTGTAAACTGGACTGAAGAGTTTAATGGTAAAGTATTTCACTTTTTTTCTATAGGAACGACGTATATTCAAGAACGCGCGAGGGTAGTTGTTCCCAGCTTGGCGAACTGGAATGTTAAGTTGCGTTTTGAGTTCGTTTCCCATTTCCTGCGAGAAGTACATCTCAGTTTCGGTAAGTGTGAACGCTGAACTAGGAAATGCGCACGCGTTCATTGATAAACTAGATGGAAGCGTTGAGGAAATCCTGAAAGATTTTTAAGTTGTAAATGGCGACGCGAGAACGCGACAGCGTAAGCTATCAGGTCGGTAGCCGTTAGTTAGACCGAGCTATTTTGAGAAATAACATTACCGCTCCCTGCCGTTAATAACAATACACGTAACGGGCTTTATATTCCAGCTGATATTCTACATCTGCTTCGCGTGTAGATTTTAATAGTGATCGCGGGGTTCCGCCTCTGTACTTTCTTCTCCGTTGGTCGTCTGAGACAAGACACGTATCTTTTCCACGTTTTTTCGAGCACCTTTCTAAGAGTTTACATTTTATCACAGATGTTTTGTTCTCGCTTTACCTCGGCCCTTTGCCTACTGCCCACTCGGTCTGCATCGCTCAAACCAGGAACTCTTGTATTATCGTTTCCTGTTTTCGGTTAGGTTCAATAGTGGCTTTTAACAACTTGTCTCGTAAAGCCGACACGATATAATCACAGCTCTCGTCCCGCCATTGCGCGCAAGAAGATACGCTTCACACTAAGGCCTGCCTTAGTACAAAAATATACATTCGCTTCTTAAAAAATAGATCTTAGCATTCTGTACTGGCTAGCGTTCGTTTGATATTTTTACAATATTTTTTGATTGGTGGCAGGCTGTTTAAAGTTAGTATATCGGCTACGAGAACCACCGTCGAGTGAGCTCAATCAGGGCTATACTCCGATCTAAAAGCTAGCTGGTGCACCATCTCTTTTGTGTTAATCGACTCACATATTCATAAATTTCTCTCTCCACGCATCGACTCGCATGCTTTTCTCGGCGAGTTTGTCGCGAATCTTTTTGCAACAAGAGCTGCTCACTGAAACGGAAAGCTTTAAATAAAAAGAAAAACAGCGGCGCATTCGAGGCCGCAATGCATCAACTGTTCGAGAGAATACTGTAGATAAGTGGTTAACAAACACTGCTCTCCGTTTGGTCGTGATCGCTGTTGGTTTATGAATATGGGGTCTAGTGTGGTAACGTGCAGACTGCCTAACTATAGTATACCTTTTTCGGCAGGTTCAGTCTTATACTTGGTTTATCATCGCGCTATCATTACATGTAGTTACGTTGTGCCCGTGTTAAGCAGCTGCACGTGTACCCGTTCTACGGTTTTGTACACTAAATTTCGAGAGATGGTACAATGTATCATCGCTGATGTGTTCTCTAATGTTCGTGGATATATCGTATATCCGAACGCATATCTTATCTCCTTATTTCCCATTCCCTCCCATTCACTACCCTCTCGCAATGATGTACCTTCTTTCACACTCACTGTTCTCGTTCTTTCTCTCGATCTCTACATTCACACGCCGGGCACCGTGCCCGCAAGTACATTGTTTACGCGGGGCTTTCTTCAATAATAAAAAAAAACAAAAGAAACAAAGAAAAGATGAGAAAAAATTAAGAAAAGAGTTCTTAGTAAATAAAATCTGGCTCATTCGCACAGCATCAATGGTCATCCAACAAACGAGCGAGTCAAACGATTGCCCGCGATTGCGCCGCTTCATACTCCATAGTAGAACAACGTGTAAAAGTTGTTTTCGTTTATAAGAATTCTCAAACCTAAAAATACGTGCATGAAATACGAAATGAAGGGGCGCGAGCCTACCTTTAGCGTTAGTCATTTTTGGCGAGCGATCGGTATTTATTCTCCGACGGATCGCCGAGAAATGTCTATTGCAAGGTGTCTACGATTATTTTCTTATGGTGGCTGTCGCGTGATAGATTTGTCGGAAAATTTATTCTTTCCGCGACTCAGGTACATGATAAGGCCCATTCATCTTGTATAACAGCTTAGTCGTTTAAAAGAAAGAGTTTGCTCGTATTTGTGCCTAGCTCCCAAACGAAACTTCTCGAATGAACGGTTATATGTTATCCCTTCTTCATTTTTCTTATCTTTTCTTAAATCGGGCGCAACTCCGCGATTTTTGCGTGTGTGTCCAACTTCTTAAACGCATGAATGTATGTACAGAACCACATATAAAAAAAACAATGGTATACGTGACTACAAGTACGATACACGACGATGTAATAATTATACAAGGACTCGAAAAAAAGTAAATAACTTCTCAGAATAGTAAACTGTATACGATTGTTTGTTTTGGTATTTTCTTTGTGTAATGGATCTTTTGTAAACGTTCAAAATCGCACGACAGAAATAGATGCGCACGGCATCCAAATATTAACGTTTAAAGTTCAATAGATAATATAGAGATATACATACATATACATATATATGGTTAGCTGCTAATTCTTCTGATTTTATAGATAACTATGTTTGTGTCTGTTTCTAACGGTCGGTAAGAGTACGATGAGTAGATGATACATGGAAGTTTTACGGTTATTAAAGTTTCTGTGCTTTTCCGCGTAATCTCGTCAAAATATTAACATTGCAACACTAACCGCTGTGTACCGCAACACCAACCGTACTCTTCTCGAACCGTGCTTTTTTAACATTTGTACACAAGCGACCGATTGGTTTTGGTATTAAAAATAACCTCGGTTCGTTTTTTCGACGTCTTTGTCGAGTGCATTTCTGTATACCTGCGCAACTCTTTCGTATTCTTTCATGATGTGTTTGTTGTTAGTTACTCATTCTCACAATGCATGCTCTTTATGCTCATTTGATATTACATTCCCAGAAAATTGGAAAAATATTCATTAACATTTTTCTACTTACATATGTTTGGAATTTCGTTACGCTTTCCAGTGGAAGATCGTGAGATCGGACTTCTCCTTCGCGTGTTAGGCTTATGCACTCTCTCGTTGTTCTTCATATACTTCTCATACTTCTTGTGCTCCATTTTCTTCATTGTTTCCTACTTCTTCTGGCTTATCCTACAATGATCGTCTCCCAATTCTGCATTCCGCCCTTTTTTTTGTTTTCGTGAAGTTACTCTCTTTCTGTGGTACCAATTGGCCACGTCGCAATGAATCATTTAATAGCGACCTTTATCATTTCATAGTGGTTCTCAGTAAACGCAAGTGTTACTGGCGTATTTCTATACAACATACTTAGTTCTTCTGATAACATTGATTGGCGAGAGGAACGATCGTCGAAGTATACTGCTCTCGTTTGAGTATGCTCCAGTGATTGTATTCTGATCACTCTAGTCGACAATAAAGAGCAATTTCATTATAAAGGCTTTTCACCCGAAAACCCATAGTGAAAATCACTGAAATCTCCATTAGATAAATTACGAGATGATAGTAATAGTTACGGGTCAGCTCCTGTTTTTTTTTCGGTAGCCCGACCATGGACTCAAAAAAGGCGTGAGCAACTATGACTTATCACGTTCTTTCAAGAACCGATAAAATTAGTTTAAGCGGGAGACGTAGTGTGCGTTTTCACCCTCGCTGTTCACACGTTCAAACTAGTATGCTTCTTACCTCACAGATGACAACGTTCATTAATAACAAGATTTTCGGCTGCGTATTTTTACAGATTTGCCGGTTCAAGTTTGATCCGCACTTGTTGTAGAAAACAAACGTTGTAGAAAAATAAAGATATAACTTTACAACATTACTTCCGAGATTGTATCTCGCTGAGAAATAGCTGCTGCTTTTAGTAGATGGTACTGGAAAATCGCTCTTCTTGGCATATGCGGGAAATTACTTTTGGTCGCTTAGAACGAGTGGCATGATCACTTCTCTACTATCGCCTCCATAGGGATCCATCACAACAGCTGGCAAATCTGCTTCACTTAACGGTTTCCATGGGGGTCCCATTATTTCTTGGATTTCCTATAGCAAATATCATAAAAAAATCAAGTAAAACAAAGAAGCAAGATTGAGATTTTCATCATCCCATTAATATGTAACTTACCTTTACAATGTTTTTAGTTCTATCTCTTGGTCCATTATCACCTACAATGTCATTCTCCGCAAACGCTAACAGTTTCAAGCTAGAACCTCTGAGCCTTGCAATAGCTAGTAATTCATTCTCTGAGTACTTATGGCCTATGAATACAAGTTCAGTTAGCTTTGTACACTTCCATGCCACCAGTACCAATGGATCAGGACTGTAATATAAAATAGAGCATAATACACATATAGCAATTAGGAAATAAAAGCATTATAGAAATAGCATAATTTATGGATTATATTAAATACCCGTATGGATCATCTGGATCAAATGTTGCTGGTATATTTTGCATAGGATCAATAGAATCTATCCATATCAGTGATTTTAAAGTTTGAGAATACCAGCCAGACAATCTGTGCAGTGCGGCAATGTTAACTTTTTCGCAGAATAACACTTTTAAATGAGTAAGTGGCATAGAAGGACGAAGTATGCCAGTATCCAAGAATTTGATACCCAAATAAGAGTGAATAAGATTCAGCCATAATTCACACTTTGGACTGGAACGATTAAAATAATATTTGCATTAATTACAGCATACATTATAGTTACAATATGTTGTTCCATTTAAAAAGCTATAGTTGTTTTTTAACTTACTTCTTTTGAACAAATGTTTGCCATGCACTATCTGTTGTTTGTGGATAGTCATCATTCCAGCCATGAACATGGATCACAAGTCTTTCCATTGTTCCACTGTCTAGTGCTTCCAATAAAGTTTTACTCACAAAGTCATAATCTATTGTTAGCACTGTCAATCTGATAAATGAGTTGAAAACTGATGGATCAAGCTCCAAAAAGTCATAATGGTCGGGGTCATCCTTTACTGATGCCAAACTGAGATGAGTCAAATGTTTAGCATGATGTTTGCAAAGAGGCTCCAAGACAATGCTAGCGCTTGCTGCCAGCTCTTCTATACATCCAAAACTCAATGCTTCTAAATAATTAGAAGTTTCAACAATTTTCACAACAGATTTCATTAGGGGTGTAATAGTTTCCTGGCTGAAAAATCCAGAAGAATCGATTTTTATAATTAAGTCGGATGACAAATGTCACATATTACATCCAAAGGCTTGAACTTGACATTACCCTTCATCGTCACTATCCATATGCCAAGTGGGATAGTCAAAAAAACTACTGGTGGATTCCAAAAATAATTTTCTCAGTTGTCGGTTACAACTTAATTTTTTTAAGAGAATAGATGTTATATTGACAAAATGACTTGCCATATCACAGCGAATTGTAGCTTCATGTACACTGAGTCCAAAACAATCTATAAGAAATCTGCAAAGGCGTGTACGCTATAGATACCATCTGTCTTCCATATTTTCTTATGTACTTGGAGAAAAAAGTTGTTTTTTACAAACCGAACCCATGAAATACTGTCTTCTCTCAGAGAGAATGTGATCTTTTTCCAAAATCTAGGGTGAAACAGTGCATACCTCCAATTTCTACAGACCTGAATGAATAAATTCATTATGATATTTTGATGGCTTATTTCGACAGGATGACAAGTTTGACAGTGGATATGTCATTATGTGACACTTGAATATTTTGCTCGAAAAAATCATACCGCGACCTATGTGTCATCTACCGTACGTTAAATATGAGGAGAAATGATAAAAGACGCCAAACAGATGTGCGATAAACAAAGGGCACGAAAAAAAAGTGGCGAACCACAGTGTCAAGATATTAGAAACGGCAAAGAAAGTCAACTGTACCTGGGAGGCTCTTATCCGGCTATCATGGGGCAAATACGAAAATATTTCTTGTAGAATGACACTGGGCAAATTATCCCAGCAGGGACTGTTATCCCCTTGCGCCATTTCTGTCGTACGATTTGCACCTTTGTAGGACGAACAGCTGTTTGCCTTTATTGAAGACAGCTGCCCCTCGCACTTTCTTGACGTTGCCTCCTCAGTCGCGTCACTCTCTTCCAGCTTTTTTAACTTTTCCAAGCCAATAACAACTCCATTTCCACTACGTATCATGTCTTGCCAACTACTGGCTACCGATCTCCTACACTTTTGTGTGACGGATGCTTTGGATTCTGCCACCCGTTCCTCAGCGAGCCTCTTGTGCAAATCAAAATACGACCTCGATCTATTGCGCTCAACCCGCTCAACTGCGCTCAACTTGTTTCGACTGCTCCAACTGCCGTTCTCGCACTCTGTACACTGCGCTCGTAGATACGCATGATGCGTTTCAACTTCGCTTCTCTTATTGGTTAATATCCACGCATGTCACCCAACTCTGCATTATCCATACAATCCGCGAGATTTAATTCCTGCATGGGTTGTCTTTGGATGGTGGGGGTTGTCCGTTTTGTAATGTCTGTAATTATTTATTATCTCCGCCTCCCACGCGCATATGTAAATTCAATGGCTTAAATATATGAGTAAAAGTATTTACAATAAAAATTCTTTAAAGTCAAAAACGCGTATAAATAATTTTATTATTATAAATTAATATTTTTCCTTTATTATAAGCAAACATTTATTCAAAAATGCATCATCCGTTTCTTTACATGTATTTTAAATGCAAATACACTGCATGTCTTTGCGCTGTTTATCATTCGAGCTATATTTACCTCGGATTTGCATATATATATGCTTACATACACATATTCATCATAGCCCGATTACTGTATGTACACACATGGTGTATGAATGTGTGCAAGTGTAGCAGTGCAAGCATACGCGCATAAACGCGAAACAGCTGTTGGTGGCTGTTGGATTGGAGGCGGATTGGAGTGAGCGAGAGATTGAACGCGTGTACCGGGCGAACATGGAGGCCGCGGTTAAACGTCAACGCACGGTGTCGAATAGTTTTCCTTCCTAGAAAATTGTTACAAATGTCACGGGAAAATGACGCGGTCAAGAATCCAGAGGATAAAGCTTTTTGTATTCCTGCTAATTTTCCTGTTAGCACAGGGCACTGTATGTGGCAGCAGCTTTCGCAAAAGAGAAGATATTACGCATACGATTTTGACACATCAAAATATCGAAGGTTCTCATAAAAAAGATAACGCACAGGGCTCGGCCGGCCATAAAGGTGGCCAAGAAAATACAGTAATCCATACTGTTGCAACAATTACCTCTGATGCTAATAAAACGGCGGATGGTGTAACCTTGCAATCTCCTGGAGATGCGAACAAAACTACACACATCGTTAAACCGCAGAAGGAGGTTTGTGCTTGACATATTAGTATTATTTCTATTTCCATACTAGATTTTTATAATAATACAACTATACAGCAGCACTTCGGAGAAGGACGCGGCACTTCTTTAAACCCAGGGGCTCTCCTTCGTGGCCTTTATGTATTTGTGGGACTTAGTGTCCTTGTCATGGCCTATATCGTGTTCCGTAGTTTTAGGTAGAATACAGTTTGTTCAATATTTTAATCAAATTTTATGAAAGAAACATTCCGTACTCACAAATATCACCATATAATTATTCTTCAGGTTAAGTAAAACTCGTGCCCAAATGGTCAGAAAGTATGGTGTTCTTACACATAGGCAAGATGTTGAAATGAGACCATTACCACTGGAAGAAGAAGACGATGAAGATACTACTGTTTTTGATGCGAGTAATGTTTTAACCAATAATGTACAACACCAAAATTTATAGGAACGATCAGTAAAACATACTGATCGTGCCACAACTAATGTCAGCCATGCAAAAAACCTTCTACAGCACTTTGTTGGTGCCCGCAAAGTTGTGGAACTTATATTTGAAGCCGACAAGTATTTTTAAGCATTGTCACTGAAGAAATGGCTTGCTTGCAGTGGTGAAGCGATAGCAAGAAATCTACTTCTAAATGCACTTATCTTTATAACTTATGCTTTCCGGCAATAGGTGTACTTTATGAAACTGAACTGAGATGTTTTTACCAAACTTCTCTAACTCCTTAACAGAAGTGATAAGAAAATCTTAAGCACCCGCTATCTTTAAGCAAAAAAATATTGGGTGACTATATCTACTCTTACACAAACTATATTTTAATTAGACTATGTTGTTATAATTGAAATTATACAAATACAGATTGTCTCTATTTTATTTAATGCTACACATTTAATAAATATGTATAAGATTTATACTTGTGATTCAAATTACAGAGTATCTTTCATCCGAATAATACTAGTTAAAATATTTTACAATATATTCATTAATACAATTCAATTAATTTCTAAAAAAATCCATTTTCAACGGTATGGGTAATTACATCAGCCAATCTTAATCTTCCACTTTGTGACTTAATGGTTTGTAATTGCCATACATTTGCAATGTCCTCTGCTTCGTCTCCAGTTATGAGGGTGTCCAAATCAAATGCTTCTGACGGATCCAGAATAGCAAATGGTATTGCTTCCATAGCAAAAACCATTCCAAAGACAAATTGTTCTTTCACCTATGATATATATGTAACGATTTAACATCAAGCTTGGTTATCAAAAATATCTTAATACGACAATTACATAGTCACTCATTCTACATACCTCCTTCATGAACATATCCCAACTGTACAGCTTTTGTGGATCAGACCCCAAAAGAGATATAGCACTTGCCAATTCGTCATAGTAAAGTTTTAACATATCATCAAATGATTCGTCCCTGAATTTCTTATCGGTACAAGAATATATACAAAATGAAAGATCTAAAATTGGACTACTACATCTTGCAAGTTGAAAATCAAGCATTAATGCATCCTGTTCTTTATCGTTCTGTCTTGCAAGGAAATTAGGTGCCCAAGAATCACCCTGGCTTATAACAGATGTCGGTTCATCTTTATGGCTGCAGAATTCAACACTCTTCCAAAATAAATCACCAAATGGAACAGATGTGTACTTTTTCTCTGCTAAACTTCCTGGACATTCTTTAGAAAGTGCGTCTACTGCAACTTCCACTAATCTTTTCTATAATACAAACATGACTTGTTTGGAACCATTTTTACGAAAATCAAATAAATTAATGAGATTTTTTTAACTTACGTGGAAATTCTTATACCAACTCCATTGATTAGCAGAAAAGTATGTCTCGCAAAGAAGATCCTTCATTTGTGAAAAATCATCTTTTTTCTGGTCTTTATATGCAAATGATATCGCATGAAAACGAGCCATTGTCTTCAATATCAATGAGCATTGATTAATGTCTATAGAATTTTGTCTTGCTACTGGGCCAAATCCTATGACACTGACATCTTCAAGGGCTATAAAATCATTAGCACCATCTCTTACAGAAGCTACCAGTTTTGGTACGCATAGTAGTTCACTCTGTCCTTTGGACTCCAAGAACTCCTTAAATTTTGGGAAGATCTAAAAAGAGCAATATATATTTATAAATTAGATCTACATTAGGGAATAATTACACAATCAAGAAAAATATAATTAATCCTTACATCAGTGTAAACTATAATCTCATTTGCGAAGAATTCAGTACTTCTGAACGTTCGCCTTCTGCCAATATTCTGAGGCAAAGACTTCACAACAATACTGATTTGTTTTTCTTCTCCATCGACGTTACCCTTTATTTTAATTCTATTTACAGTAGATAAATAACTGTCTCCTTTAGCACTAGCTTCTCCGAAATCCCAGCCAAGAACTTCAATATTTTTTCCATTGCACATAACAGAAAATATGTCTTTTAATGTCTCCTCTGTGAAGAACTTGCTTACTTCTTGCAATTGCGAGTGATCTTTTTTGAAACCCATCCTGCAATCAGAGGTAATAAATATTCTTAGTAAATTTGTTGCAGCTTCAAATGAAGAGTAAACTTTGGACTCCTTTGCAGCACTCCTTACTTTCTAACTAGCTAAATAGACACTGATATTTGCTGTACTATTCACAACAGCAGACTCGCTCGTTTTGAGCATCGAGGTAACTTTTCAAATTGTTGCTAACAAATCTTATCTTGATTACACTTACTTGCGATAGCTTCAGCCAATGATTTACTATGTCTCGTCACAAAAAACAACTAATACCGCGTACAGTATTATAATCTTGCGTTACGCGGAATAAGATAACACTTCGTCTGGACGAAGAAATAGATAACTTTATAAAAGCAATAAAAGTCTGCTGAATTATAAAAAAATAACTGTAATAAAGTATATTACTGTGATTTCGTCATTGATGTTACTCAACTACAGTGGAATGTATAACGGCAAAAGAGGAAGAAGTATAATGATGCGAAACATTTCGGAAATGTCTTTATATACCACTCTTGGGCTGATGAACTGACGTGGTTTCATGTGTTTGGTAGACTCATGAAGACCGAGATCACTTTAGGCGTGACTAAAAAAACATTCTCAACCTATTGAATTCATTATACAAATTAAGGACATTGGCCTCAGCGGAGGGAGTAAATCAAAAACACTTAGAGATTACATATTTATTAGTTATATTTGTTTGCGCGCGACCTTGTGCGGGTAAATATATAGAAATATATATATTCTATATATTATTATATGCATATATATTTCTGCGCGATTATTAAATACAAAATGTATTAACTATGAAAATTGTTTAAATAATATAATATTAAATTTTTTTATTATAACAATTATAGCTATACCATATATACGCAAACTATATATTCTCCTGCGCGGTCTATACAAAATCTTGATATTCTCGGATTGTAATTTGCAATAAAATTACTTTCTTCGCTACATCTGTATCTACGAGAGACCTGTATGAAATGTATCTATGCGCATATCTACTTTAACTTGTAATATTCCTATGAAATTGAATTAGTATTAATTAATCGATTAGTCGAGCATGATTGTGGGGCAGACGGAGAGCGCACAATCCTAGTCATCCTGACCACAGTCCTAGAGAAAGTCCAAAGCCAAACTCTTGAAATCCATATACATATATCTACCATATGATAGTGCACTTACGGAATGTGTGAATGTGTGTATGTGTCGATAGTACTAACCCATATAAATATCCAGCTAGAAAGGGGCGCGTTTCATAAAACGGGCGCAGCGGCGCTAAAAGCGGCGCATGTGTGGCCGGCTTGGTGGATGATTGGCGGGGGTAGAGAGGTGCGTAGAGGACGCAAGCAGGCTAGCAGTAGAGGCAGAGGAGCGAGGAGGAAGCGCGAGAAGTGAGAAAGCGGGAGAGACACCGTGCAGAAAATTAAGCAGAAGACAGTGGCGGCCATTTTTCCTGACATTGCCGTGGCTGCGGCTCGTGGTGCTAATTGGGATCGGTTGAGGTCGGTCCTCCGAAAGGATCTTGAGGCTCGAGTCGGCCGCGCGGTTACGGAACGGAAGGCTGAAGGAAGGAGCCCGGCGGAGAGAGAGCTGTTGTGTTGTTGTGCGCATCGAGATAACGGAGCCGCGGAGATAAGGATAAGATAGAAGGAGCAGTCGCGCGAGTCAATGGTACATACGGCGTGGCTCCGAGTGACGAGTGCGTGTGTAAACGAGCGGAAGGCTTAGAAGAGCAGTGGGAGTCGATAGTAGCTGGCCGAGTGGACGGACGGTCGAGCAAGAGAGCCGCCGAGCATCGAGCGGAAGAGTGTGCTACGGGCTGCGATAGCGACGGGAGACGACGGTGACCGACACGACGACGACGACGACGACGACGACGAGGACGACCACGACGACGATTATTACGAGCAGGACGAATACGGCATCGAAACGACGCCGGCAACGATCGCGGACTCGGAGTCACGGCAATCCAGCCTAGGCACTCTTCTCTCTCTTTCCTGGCCCTTGCCCTGGAAACTCGGTGCGTTCTAGCGAAATCGTTAGAATCGCTACTATCGCAGAGTGCACACGGTCACGCGCCACCGCGTATATCAGCGCCACGAGATGGAGAGGCGAGCTGCTTTTGTGCTGCTGGGGATGCTATATTTAGCGGGCACCCTCGACACGGTCCAGGCAGGTGAGACTTATCCTCTCCTCCGGACTACCTATCCTTCGCTCTCGCTTTAAAACCCCCACATCTCCTGCTACTCATTCCTATCAGCTCTCTGTCTTCTTCCTTCCTCAACCACCTCCTTCGGCATTCGGCTCTTCTCTTTCAATCTACCCTGCCATATAAACTCGCCCTCTTTGCCCCTCGCCAACCCGCCGCGCGCTGTGCCGCGCCACGATCATTCTGCCACGGCCCAATATACGTTCAACCGCTTCTTCAACTTCGCCTCTGTCCAGAAGAATACGAAAAATACGACACTATCCCGTTCTCCCTTGACCAACCAGCCATTCGAATTCCATCTGCCTTTTTTCTCAGCATTAAGGACCCCGACCGAGCATCGTGATTATCGGAATTCCAATAGATCACTTCTCTCAGCAGAGATAGTCAGCAGATATCTTCGATAATTAAAACGAATACCCCTTTTTCTTTATATACGTAATAAAGATCTTGATGCACCGAGACCGTACTAGGACTTGTCATATAACAATTGTCCGATGTGCTCGAAATCTCTCGATGGCCCGTTTCCCAATTCGCTGGGATGCTGCTTTCTGGGCTACGAACGACCATTTCAATGACGCGAGTGTCCCAGAGGTTTCCTGACCCCTTTGCGTCCGCATCGCAGTATTATAAGACGCAAAACTTGACAGATTATAACACACTATTTTTAGTTTTGATTATACCGCACCTCATACGCTCCAACGTAGCAGAACGTGGGAGCGTCCTCGTGGCTTTTGGAAAGATCGTTGTTATCGGTTTGTCTCTGATGAGCAGACAGTTTTTTGACGGCAACGATCGGGCGTAGATTCATGCAAGGTCTTCGATCGAACTTTATGCGAGGCCAGTTCGAAGAATCCAAATCTAGGATAACGATATACCATAGCATCCCGATTACTACTACTCCCATAGGTATAATTCAATCGGATTGCACGTCTAGTGCAAGTGAGGAATCGCACGTGCACAGACTTGACTTGTAAAGCGGTTTTTTTCTTCGTGTCTAGTATAAACGGGCGCAGCCAGTTTATATCGGATGTTTACGAGGCGACCGTCGCAGGATCGAATTGAACCGAGTATAGCGCATCGATCGGATAACTAACGTTCTTTTTAAAGCTTTTACCAATTATAATAGCAGTTTAGAAATCATTTAATTTGTCTATTCGATACGAAGGATATTAATTCTCGGCGCACCGTTCATAATGCAATGGAAACGGAAAGATTACGTCAATTATACATTATCGTGGTAACCGGTTCTTTGGAAGTATATGTGCGTTTATCTATATACAGCAGTTATTATATGTAGACATAGTATACGCGTTGGGTGGGGTCCGCCAGCTTATCGTCGAATTTGTACTCATGGAAGAAGTCCATGCATCCCTGGGGTCCGTGCCGACGTAAGTTAGGGAGATTGGCGTCGAATGCTCTGCCGCAGCCAGATTCCGAGAGACGTACGCAAAGTACCCACGCCAAGCAACTTTTGTTGCGTAACAATTGACCCTATTCCACGTCCAACTGGTCAAATCCGCGAAGTATTCGCGAGGAAAAGTTACTGTGCTATAAGAATCGTCGAATAACGATTCGTCTAGTAACCCTTTCTACCAGAGGAGTACACTTGCTCGCTGGGAACCTTGGTAGAGTGAAAGAGTGGGGCAAACATGAATCTCGTGTTGAGTGTAAACTGTAGATCGTTCTTTCAACATGAGGGAATTCAATTGAAATTTAAAGCTAGTAGAAAGCGACAGGAAAAGATTTTAGTAGATCGTAAGAAGACTTATATTTAGCCAAGCGTCTAACAGCACATCCATTTTGTCCCCGAGGCTCGCATGATAGTGTTAGGGAAATATATTAGAATGAGTGCTCATAGACTCATCGTCTAGTTTTTTTTGACAGGCCTGAACTCCTGTCATTTACAGGTAGTAACTCCCGTTCTTTCAATAACTGCTATTACTGACAGGAAGCTTATTTCGTTTGTATTCTTTGCTGTCGCTCGGCCTGTTTATTGAAGTGTAAACTGCGGCTTCAATCTATCGGGCGACGAATGTTTTCACGCGGAGTCTGGCTACCGCTTGGAAACTAGACGGGCGCGTGGTTGCGTTTAACCCTGGCTGCGCGTATCTATTTCTGTGCGTTTAAGGTCTACCATAGGATCGTGCCATAATAGTAACGCGCTCCACAGAATCGATGCTATTCTCGATAATAAGTTTTCGGCTGCGGGGATTAGTGAAAGGGGGGCATGCGCTGCGCTGCGCCTCTTGTTTGCCTTTCCACGAACTATTTAAATCAAGTCAAGGAAGATCACTTGGCACTCTGGCACTTATCGTGCTTAGTGTGTATGAATAGTTTCGCACTCATGATATACAAATGAAGCAACGCCTCAATTAATCTGTGTTTTCATTCCCTTCTCTCTCGTACTTCATTCGACGTCTGGCATAACAGTGAACGCGACTGGTTAAAGTACTGATACTTAATCGTCTAGTCAATCATTCAAATGCAAGAGTGCTCAACTAGACAAGCAGTTTATGATTGCAATTGTTCATGAAATACGACATAACAATCTGAATAATTGGATAAAAGAACTAGGAAAATATTGATAATACAATATTTTCAAATTATTCGAGAATGTATTTTTAGAACGATGATATTGATGGCAAATATCAGGCAGAGAAGACATAGGATTGGAAATCCGATGCCAAAAGGATGGAGTAAATATGTATATGGTTATCCGTATTGTGCGAGATAGCGGCCACGACTGCGCCGATCGATCTCGAATACGTTTTTCGCCAACTCCGCTGTTCCGTTCTCGTGCATTGGGAAGAAAGGAGGAACGGTTTCGTGTGCTTCGTTCATCCATTTTTATACACTATACCTTTCGTGTATGGCTGTGTTCGGAATGCTAACGATCTTATGGATTAATTAGAGCAACCCTTCGAGTTTATATTCCTCGTGCCTGACGGACTTTCGCGTAGTAAGACTTAAGTATTACAGAAATAAATTCATTAGGATATCTTTAGTAGATTACGTAATTGTTCACCGACCGAGGGAATAGAAACTTTATCCATTCTATATTCTAGGTCTCGGTTATTCGGTCGGGGTTAGCAGTGTTTTTGGAAAAAGTTCTATACATTCCTTGAATGATTTACTCAATAAACACTTAAGACAATTAGAATTATTAAGAGTGCTTCGATATTTTATAGAAAAATAGAAATCCACTTTTAATTTCTTCGATAGGTCACTGTTCGTATTTAAAATGTGCATTGCTTGCGAAACTAGACTTTAAAAGATGAAGCTCTAAATGATCACTAGAATCCAATAGTGTCATGGAAGCATTCTTTCGCGATACTGCAAGCTGTGCGCCGAGCACGCGATGAATCATGGCGTTGGTTGTTGGCCGACCTTTGTTACAGCCACTGGCAAACACCATTCTGATTCTGACGTGTTCTGACCAGACACACACACACACACAGAGAGATTCTCAGTGACACGCCATGTAGCTATAATTTTACAAATTCGTCATCGGAATGCCTGGCCCTGCAAACGATTGTGGTAGTTGCAAACTCATTGGAAATTAAACATACTTTCTGCTTGTGACTAGAAACACACACAAAGCGCGCGCGCAACCCACTTCCAGCGTGCACACTTTTTTTCACAAGTATTCTTATCGGCCCGATGATGTTATTGGGTTGACTTACCCGGGACAAAATCGATAACACCTATCAGGGAAATTGTATTAATAGAAGTAGTTGGTAGAGCATAATGCGCCAATATAATAAGAGATGAGCGTTGGCTCTAATAGCTCGAGAGCAGTTTTATAAAGAAATAATACCACCCACTTTACTCTCTGGCGAGCAAGCGTTGGAAATTTTATCTTTCTCAGAAGTCTGTTTTCATCTCGATTTATTTGCAATTCCACAAGAGAATTCTTAAGCGACATTCCACTACGTATAACACTGACGTTCGTTCTTGGTAGATTGAATTTCGTCTCCCAGTGAAAGTACAAATATTATTCTAGACACTTTCTTGTAAACAAAGTGTTTTCTTAGTTGTTTTTACGTGCTGCACTTGCCTGAGTAGTAGTCAGGTGTGTTTAAAATGATGAGAGTAGAAATAAAATGGAAGTTTAATAAGTCTGATGGATTATAAATGTCCGGGAAAGGATAAAAGAATTAAATACATGTGGCAGATGGTTATTGGTCGATATTCTCATTAGGTGCTTACGATTAACCGTGGACGACATGATCTTGTTCGTACACATAGATGTCGTATCAGCTCTTGTACGTACACACTTGTATCTTTGAGAATGGATGTGTGCACTTAACTACGTATTGAGCAAAGACAGAGGCCCCACCTAATGGCGTAGGGATTTGAGAGGACCTCTTATTGACTGGCTGACGTAAACACGCGTAAACACGCGCACTCAGTGGGAGCAGCTCACGTTTCGAACTCGCCTTTGTCTGCCGTTCTATCCAACTTCAACGGCACGCTGACTTCGGCCCCGCGCTCGAGCTCTATTCACCGTGGAGAGATTAAAGCAGATTAAACCCAGTTACGCTAGGACTTTAATTAGAAACTTTGCGTCGACAATGGACTCGCTTCAGATACCAATGATAGCTTCGCCTACGATCTGCAAACCCTTCGCAGGGATTTTCCGTTACTTAAGATACCATTCTCGAGAGCCTTTTATCATTTAATGAACCTTGAATTCTTAGGATTACTTTCATATATAATTTGTACATTTTACTGGGTAAAAAAGAGAGAAATATTAATATTAATAATGAATCAATGACACGAGACTTCAATGACTCGACTGGATAGTTGTTAGAATTAATTGATAGGTGGTACTGTTTAGTTTTTGCACTGTTAATTTAATATAACGTGTTTTTATGAGTGTTGGCTCTTACTTATGTATTCACCGTCGCATGTACCTACAATTTCAACTTGCCAAAATGCGGCCTAGATCACGGGCGCCCCAATTCCTACGGCCTCCGTCGCTACTGTTACATTTCTGCCTGAGACTCGAATGAATGTCTCGAGTTCCTCGCTCGAGCTTTTCTTCTCAGGATCTCCAAGAACTTCAAAGTGAACGAGTTATTCTACGTCGAATGAAGAACTAAGTTTTTTTTTCCTGATGTGTTTCCGTTCTGGCTGACAGGGTTCGTTTTAAAACTAACCTTATACGGACTCTGAACGCTTCATTCTCGTAGGAACGGGAGGCACGTGTTCGCGGCTATCGATCCCCCTTTTCTATTCTACCCTAGGCATGTATTACTATGACTTGAACTTTGTATTTTGCGCCCTACATAGGAAATTCCATTGTCTATGTTTATTCGTTCCTATTACACCGAACACATGTACCACGTGACCAACTATGGAAACTCCAACCGTAAGGTCTCCGATTATCCACTGAAATGACGTGTTTCCTCGTACAGTAAATTCTTCCTCGAAAGATACCTCACACCGAATGTCCACACCCTCTGCGAGCAAGAACCTGTGTTGTCCCAGATAAAGTACAAAAGCACAGCACTTCATTCTGGCATTGTACACTCCCTTGACCTGCATGAAAATGATTGACTTTTACAGTGACGTATACCATCCTTGATGCTCTGCGATTTGTTTGAATTAGTAATAAGAAAGTATCAGCAGAGATTTATTAATAGTAGTGTTTTATAAATAATGAAGAACGCAGAGTATTGAGAGAGTGGTGACGCGCTTTTGTTAAATGTATCTCTCTTGACGTTTGCTGGTATGTTCTTCCTGATAAAGTGACCTATTCGGGGGCGTCGGTCGTTCACGAGGGCCAAGCTTGGACGATCGAGTGCAGCGGCCTGAAGCCTGACGATCCGATTAGATGGACTAGAAACGGGCAATCGCTAGAGCCGGAGTTGGCGAGCGGTCAGCTGGCCGTCTTCTCAAATGTGGGCACCGGAAGCAGCAAGCTTTCGGCGACGCAAGCTACTGAAAGTCACGATGGAGACTACAAGTGTACCCCTGAAAGCAACGACGTCTTTCACCTATCGATATATTTCGGTTCGTAATCCCACCAGCACAATCTCATTGCTTTCATACACAAATTCATTTCACTTCTCCTTATGTATTCTATCTTGTATGCACGCCTTTTATTATCACTGATAATGCTATCAGTTTTTATTCGTACTGTAGTGCATGTCGATCTTTACTAGAAACGTTCAAAGAGTTATAACCACTTTCCATATATCAAATTATTCCGTTTTTTTTTCTTCAAAACTTCACAAAGCAAGCGATCTTATTCTTATAAATAGTATGAGGAAAATGAATTGAGTGCTCCACAGCTGGAGATTCCTTGATGATGAAATATACTCACGCACAGGTTTATTTTTTATGATCTTCTGCCACTTATCTATGACTGGCTATCCACTTAAGATCTTTGTAGCACGTGTCACAGGTATCTACATTCTTTTAGATTAGACATAACAATGACGTGTGTGATATTCAGTAAATTATTTTACTAAAAACGACAGTTTTAGTTAGACCTTATTTTACACAACAATGACTAGAAGTTTGATATTCAATGACGTAGCGCGATTTATCAACCGTATCTTGTTGCTTATTTGCAATTGTTATCATACGTTATAATGCAGAGGTGCAGTTAGCTTGAAATGAGTTTACGCAGAAGTTATTGCTGTCAGAATCAATGTACCAATCCATTGTGGTTAACGATTAATTACTAAAGATTTCTAATATAATAACACATTAATGAGATGATCGTACAAGAATCGTTTTGCGAAAGAAAGTGTCCGTAAAACACAGTTTTAATACTCCATAGGCAATATATCGTAAGAGATAATCGGTTACTTAAATACAACCGTAGAACAATCTTACGAGTGTCACATAACAGATAACAGGACTCGCTTTGTGATAAATTGAATACCGAAGATAAGTGAATAAAGTTCGAAGTATAAAAAATGTATATGGTTTCGTGTGAAAGAATCTAATAGCATATCGAGTGGATAGAAACTTAATATGCGCAACGTGTGCTAAGAACTAACGAAATGTATTATGTGCTTGGAACAACTATAAAACAGCAATATGCACAATAGTTTTTATAGAATAGTATACATTGACGACATTTTGCAATTGCGGTGCTTTGTTCGTAAATACATCATTAATAGCACAGTTTATTTTGTCCTTTAATGCAGACATCAAGATTAGAGTAGCTTCCAACAAGGACACACCTCTAGTGCTAGAATGCGCTAATAGAAGTGTCGGTGAAAAGTTCCAATGGTTGAAAGAAAAAGTTCCAGTACTTACCGCATTATCTGGTAAAGAGGACATTATAAAAGTAGACAACGAAACAGGTACCCTTGAGATTCTGAAAGAGGATGAGGCCGTTTATGGCAATTATACCTGCAAAGGATCGAATGCCTCTTCCGAATATAGGATCGTACGTAAGTATCCGACCTCTGATGACGTCCTTCGTCGTCAACCTTCCTTTTGACTACAGAACAATATTTTCAAGCATCTTTAGACAATGAAATGCGAGGATCAAAACATTGACATTTCTGATATGAATTACAGCAAAACCTACGGCTCACTTAGCTGAATCTATCAGTGTGGTTGAAGGCGAGAAGCTGCATTTAGTATGTGCTGGAAAACACAGTCCTGGTATCAAGGTGTCTTGGACTTTCGGGGACCAGAATTACACACGTAGTCTTGGCCGAGTAAAGCTCGCGCGGGACCAAGAAAGAGGCATCTATGGCGCCATCCTAATTGTCGACAACATCGAGAAGACCGATCGCGGCCCTATTTTCTGCAGGGTATCCTACAACTGGTCTGATACTGATGAGGATCACATAGCAAAGGCTGAGACATTGCTTAGGGTGAAAGACAAGCTTGCTGCCCTTTGGCCTTTCCTAGGCATTTGCGCAGAAGTTGTAGTTCTGTGCGCTATCATTCTAGTGTATGAGAAGAAGCGAAACAAGGCCGAGCTTGAAGAATCGGATACTGACCAAAGTCCCGATACGTAAGTATTTGAAATATGATTAATTGTTTTCATTAAGGATATATGAAGATAGTAATTATCGCGTGCTTTTCATATAGTGATCTAAACAGAACGATGAATGAATATTGTATCCCTCTACGAGGCCCTATTCCACCATCCACACTTCCCGTTTATCCTCCCGTCACCCCACCTTCTGGTGAAATCACTGGACAAAGGACAGCAGATGTTGATTCCTCTGTAGGAAGATCCCTTTGGAATCGAATTTTTGGTTCTGCACCGGGAAGACTTGACTATTCCCTTTATCCTTCTAAACCTTTGCATTCAAAGAGTTTTCATCACTTTCGCCGTTATTGGTCCCAACGTCAACTCAGTATCATGGAGAAAGAAAAAATAAATCAGGTTGCATGCTTGCGTCGAATTAAGAATCTTGTGCTTTCTTCATTAAATGACGTTAGTATTACACAGGGAATAAAACCTGTGAGAACTTTGCTTATATTTCTTTCTTCACGGTATCAGTGTGAGCTAAGATATTAATCTGTCGGTATTGAAGGTTTTAATCGGTGTTCATTACCGGGCGTATATTGCTTGATTGTCTGATTCATTGGTGAGCCTTAGCGCTCAATCCTTTCACCGAAGGTCTTTTGCATATTTGATTATGTCGTGTTCATCTGGTTCACAGTAAGCCAACGCCCAACAAGGACTCCGACGTCAGACACAGAAAGTGAATCGGCAAGGAATGATACTAAGAAGATGCGCGGATGAATGTGTGCGATGCAGGATAGCAGAATGGTGAGGGGAACAATTACGGCATCTCCTGGAGTGACAATAGATAGATATAGAGCGATATAAAGTTCCGATAGAGAAACACACATATGGAAAAGTGGAGGAGAGTTGGAAGAATGAAGTACAGACTACATATAAATAATAGAAATAATAAGTACCGACGACTGGACAGCGAGCTCCATTGAGCCAATAAGTGCATACGTACGTGGAAACGGGCTTGTGCATACTATGCTCGCAAGGTTACAGTTAACAAAAAATGAAAAAAAATAATTAAATTAAGCCTTACTATCGTGTTCACTCCATTTATCAGATGTTCGGCTGTCCGTACTCTCAACTACACTGCTTTGGTCGAGGGAACATTGTGTTGACCTTACAGTTACATGTTGACAAGAGTGCGTGAGGTAAAAGGCAAAGAATGGGCGAGAGTGAGAAGTTAGTGTGTATGCGTGCATTCATGCACGGTTGCATACGCTTGAATGAAAGAATGCGAGACACAAAGAACGATAGAGTGTCATACCCGCCAAAGATAAATCGTACTCGCGCGATGAAAGAAATTTGTTTTTAGCAACCGCTTTGAGATTACACTACGTCGAAAGCGCGCATCTATTCGCCATGTACTTTTTCTCGTACTTGTAAAATTTTAATCCTTTACTTTGGCGGGTGTGCCATGTGATTCAGAGCGGTATAGGTCCCTGTTTCTCATACTTCGCACGTGTGACCGAAGAGAAAATTTTACAGTAGGACCGAAAATATGTGCTCGATACTAGTTACATAATAATAGGATCACGAGGCAATGCGTGCTATAATTGGCTTCCGAACACACGCTTTTGGAGGTATCGAGAGCTTACCTTTGGCGTCGCCTTATTATGATCTATTTCACTGCTGATGGAACCGTCGGAAGTCATGTTGCACGCGACGCCGTTGTTAACGACGTTAATGTAATTAATACTGTAATATTATTGCCATCGTTACTACTGCTGCTACTATCGTTATTATGATTATTACAAGTATTATCGTTAATTTTACCACTATTGTAATAATTTATAATCCGTACCAACACGATCGTCTATATCAAGGGTATCTTCATTGTAAGTATTACAATTTCTATCCATAACTGCTAGTACAATTAGGACTCAGTGCAATTCTTGCGGGTGCTGTTTGCTGCGTCTACTTCCAATACTGTTTCTAGCGTTGCCGCCACTATTACCATTATCAGCACTATTGTTGATATTAATAGGACAATTACAGTCATAAATTCGCAAAGGTTTCGTTTTTGTGATTAACATGTGTTAGTACGATAACGATCACTTGTTGCCGCAAAATGTAATTAATCGATGAGATTCATCTTCCATAACTCGATAAATATTTATCAGAACGTTAACCCTTTTACAAATAAGTGATTTATTATCAGACATCATGTCCTATCGGACACACTCGACAAGGCATGTGCCCCACAAAAATCCATACCCAAAAGCACTTTCCAAATAGTATTTTTCTTTGTTGAAAATACTATTCTACGCACACTACTTTCACCTTGAGCCACGACATTATATGCGCTTACGAAAAATTCTCTCGGCGAACGCATCACCCTAACATTTTATATTGTACTCTGCTGACAAGTAATGCGCAATCGTAACGGGTGACATCGAGAGTATTTTGGTAAGCGTCCAAATGCATTCTGGAGGTCGAAAATATTGTGACCTAACCATGATATCGGAAACACACGAAATACCTTAATTCGGCCCGCAGTTGACATTATCCGATCAACACACACTTCTGTAACAGTAATACAATCAGAAGAACCGAATGTTTTCGATTTGAAAAATGTACAAACGTTTTATTCCTCAATTGTCCATGGTTACTTATAAGTACAGGTATCTTTTGAGTACACGATCACGGTTGAGCAACTCCGTCACCTGTGCACTCACAAGGGGTAGAGTGATCGTTCTGTATTTCACGCGCTTTGTACAAAATTACGCGCATCGAGCGCGCCTTATCGATAACTCTTTGGTCGTAAGCGCCACATGTGGGTACTTTCGTACGGAAATCTCGGGATGAGTTCACCTGACGCTCGCCGGGGTTTCGAGCTGTCATTTTAGAATAGTGGGCAATCTCTAGTGGTAGATACACTGGAAGGAGTTTCTTGCAAGTCTTTTCTCCACACTTGCCATCACTTAATCTTATATACAGGTCGCTTCACTGAAGCGAGGGGGTAATCGTCCACTTGGGAGTCGACTGACAGAATTCTAGAAGAGTACGGGCGGCACTCTAAGGTCATCCCTGTATTTCTAGCACTTAGAGTTTCTCTCCTCTATTTAGGCACCTGACTCCCATAATCTACGTAGACGCGTACGACTTCACCACTGTATTTCCGCTGGCTGGGCATGAAATAGAAATCAGGCTGATTCGGTTGTGCCGACACACCACTGGCAGGGTTGTGTATGTTTTTCGAGCGTTGGTATTGATCCCTGCGATCTTGGGTATAGTAACCCGGTTGGAGAGATGCGGTATGCCTTGAACCAGGAGCACGAGGAAGACTGTACGTCGCACGAGGTCCTACCATTCGATTTGGTCCTTCTACTTGATCTGTTCCGATCCCATTACCATTAGCGGTCAGCTCCCTATGCCTTGGTAAGCTCGAAACCGGCGGTGGAGGTGCCTTTTCTTCGGTCTCGAAGGCTTCGAATGCAAAATTTGTATTTGCTCCGGAAGCATAATCCTTCCAAGCATTGCTGGCGATCAGGCGATCCTACAATCATCGATGTTATCATCGTAACATATTGCTATTCACTTACATAATACGATTTCACTTAGTTATAAATATATTTATATATATATATTCATTGACCATGCACCATGCTACACAGTTAAGCAAACCACACCACCATAGCCCGTACCAGACTACGTAAAAAAAAGGAAGCAGAAAAGTCTAGGTGAAGGAGAAAGAGAAGATACGTTGCGATACCTGGATTAGTGAGCAAATGACACGAATTTAACTGCGGCCGAGGGTATTCTGACTGTGAGGCTCTACCAGACGATATTAGGACGATGCATATCAGGCGGAGCGTGTTGGTGATGATGCTGAAGATGATGGTGATGGTGGTGGTGGTGGTGATGGTGACCGCCGTTTTGTTGCCGATACCGCGACGCGTTCGCACGATGAATAGGGTTGGGCGCGTCGGGAGAAGCCAGAGGCAGCGAGTACACCCTCTTTATCATGATGTCGCAAAGAGCGCGCGGGTCATGCAACACAAGCCAAGCAGCAGATCGTTTCGAATCCAGAAGAGAGAGCAGTCAAAGTCAAACCTTTTTCGAGATCCCGATATTTTAATAAGATAACTACTCTTCATTCGAGTAGTAATCCAAGAAATGTCACTCCTCAACTTTCCTTTGATATACTTTAGTTTCAGGTGTTTTCAAGCATAAACAACCATAACTTATCAATGCAAGCACACTACAGTTATGCAGGCAGTCATACATATTCAATGCATATAGCATACTGATAGGAAAGCTTCACTAAGAACAGTATTCAATCGCTTTATTACTCACACTTTTAGTCAAGAGATAGTCACATAAGTCTACGGCTCCGATAAGTCAATATGGTCACACACAACAGACAGCGAGGATGATTAGAACGCGAGGAAAAAAAGTAGAAAAGGTATTTCTTAAACATTGAGAATAAGCTAGACATACCTTCGTTGAGCGCTTTTTCGATGATCTGTAGAGAGTACAACTCGCCTGCAGTAAAGCAAGAGCAAGAAGAGCAGCAACACATCCGACTACGATGTACAATTTCGTCCCCAAGAAAAGGTCTGATCCGAAGGATGGTCCTTCGTCTTCTTCTTCTTCATTTATCTCATTCACTAAGATCCAAAAAGATACATTAGATCTATAAATATTGATTTGCATTTATTTATCATATATAAATTTCAAGTAAAGAATCGTACCTCGTGGTGATCTGACAACTAAGTATTGTGGGTCAACGCTAAGGGCACCAACTTTCCCAGTTTCGAGAGCTTCTCTCAATACTTTTTCAATTGCTGCTTCAGTGTCCGTGGGTTTCAATGATCGACCTTTCGCTTCATTCTTATCAAAGATTAAATTCATTCGTACGATCACTCCATCTTGTCCATCGTTCCTGTATAATATTTTTGCGTTAATATGTGCTTAGGAATTGATTTAGTATATCAATATTATGGTTCCTTACTTTCGTAAATCATCAACTCGTACTTGATAATACTCTGGTAGTTTCTTAAAAACTGGGGCAAAAGAATCGGATATTGTGTTGGAGACAACTTCAAAATCTGGAGTTCCTGGTGCGGGTGCTACGAATCCATCACCCGTGTTAACTAGCTTTACTTCGACGCCGAAGTGTAATCGTGGAGGCGATGGTGTCGTTACTTCTTCCATTTCTAGTGCAGAAGATAATTCAACATGATATAATAGTCATTTGTAGATACAATCTCTAAAAAACAGTGGTAGAAATGCCGGAATTGTATGGAAAACAGGCGGAAAGGTCCTCTGGAATAATTAATTTCATCTGATTCTAACGGTTTGTTCCACGTTTTCAAGACTTCCTGACCTTTTCAGGGGCTGGAATTTGGTGGGGAATGTTTTCTTGCATCAAGGAAGAAGTGGTATAAATTCCAGAGCCCTAGCTCAAAATTCATTTTTTCGCAAATTTTTGCATATGTACCCCTTCACAAATTTTCGATTTTTCGAAGGTTCTCGGACTTTGACAAACGCTTGATATTTCGATTGTTTGAGTAAGAAAACGGATAGAAAACATGAAACCAGTGGCAGAAACGCCAGAATTGTACCGAAAACACATGGGAAACCGATCCTGAATAATTGAGTTTCGTGATTTTTCCCATGTTTTCCATACTTCCCAACATTTTCCGGGGCTGAAATTTGGTGGGGAATGTTTTCTTGCATCAAGGAAGAAGTGATATAAATTCCAGAGCCCCAGCTCAGAATTCATTTTTTCGCAAATTTTTCCATATGTACCCCTTCACAAATTTTCGATTTTTCGAAGGTTCTGGGACTTTGACAAATGCTTGATATTTCGATTGTTTGAGTAAGAAAACGGATAGAAAACATGAAACCAGTGGCAGAAACGCCAGAATTGTACCGAAAACACATGGGAAACTGATCCTCAATAATTCGTTTTCGTGGTTTTCCCCATGTTTTTCATACTTCACGACATTTTCCGGGTCTGAAATTTGGTGGGGAATGTTTTCTTGCATCAAGGAAGAAGTGATATAAATTCCAGAGCCCCAGCTCAAAATTCATTTTTTCGCATATTTTTCCATATGTACCCCTTCACAAATTTTCGATTTTTCGAAGGTTCTCGGACTTTGACAAATGCTTGATGTTTCGATTGTTTGAGTATCAAAACGGATAGAAAACATGAAACCAGTGGCAGAAATGCCGGAATTGTACCGAAAACACATGGGAAACTGATCCTCAATAATTCGTTTTCGTGGTTTTCCCCATGTTTTTCATACTTCACGACATTTTCCGGGTCTGAAATTTGGTGGGGAATGTTTTCTTGCATCAAGGAAGAAGTGATATAAATTGCAGAGCCCTAGCTCAAAATTCATTTTTTCGCAAATTTTTTAAGGAGGCACTGACAAAAGTTTATCCCACCGACAGTATTCAAAACAAATATAACAGTTCCTTCAGCCAACCTATGTCTTTTGGATGGTACAGTATTGATACAACTACCTTAAAGATAATTATTCCAAGAAAACAAACCTTCGGACTCGCATGCTGTTATGCAGATCCTTTCTGCTGAGACAACTGGGACTGCATTGTGCTTGCCAATCTTTTTGTTGACAGGATGGAAAATACCACCCTTGACAGGGTACATCATATACAAACAGCGGTCGTCGGTGAAGGAGAGATCCCTATTGTCTTTCGTAATCCTCTTTCTCGAGAACCTGAGTGTGGTCGCTCCGTTTTCAATGCGACCGCTCGCATTATAAACATCCTGAGACGGGTCTAGAAGTGGTGCGTTGTATCCGCTTATCCATGTGTCCATGAGAAAAGCTCGTCCCGTCTTTTTATCGACCCAACCCAAGACTGCATCGGTCTGCGACTAATAATGGACATTGATTTAATAACTCTGCTAATCGTTCAAGCTATTGCTTTTTTATTCAAACATCGTTTTTGCTGAGAGAGAAAAAAAATATCGGTGGGCGATGATTGGCTACTTACCATCTTCTCGTCATCGGAGAATCCAACTCCGGTCCAAGTGTCGGTATTGGTAGTGGTGATGACAAATGTCATTTGATCCTGCAAAACAGACATTGACATTTCAGAATGGAAATATTCCACGAATCATTTAGAGTTGATTGGCCGAATTCTGAGAATTCAATCTCGTATTAATCTAGAAGTTTACCTTACGAGCTTTGTATGACCATTGTATCGAATACTCGCAAGTACCATTCTCGGACGAACACTGTCTCGGATAATGCCACTGACCGCGACAAGAGCTGCCTTCTGTAGATGTGCCGTTGATGTTTTCTTGCATGAGTTTTTTCTTCTCGTCTACAAGTACATTTTACGTTCGTTAAATCCTCAATGAGAGAATATCTAGTTGCCAATGAAATAGCAATTGGTCATTAATAAACCTAACAATTACATAAATCATTTAACAATATCTTATTTAACTATCAACTTACCAAAGAAATTCATAGTGACTGCTCCTCTTTGTCCGCCATGACCATGGTATTTAAGTTCATCGGCCTTATAGAACTCCTTCACATTGGCCTTCATTTTTTCAATTCCACTAGGCGGATGATGAACGTACTTGCCAGGTTCTTGTCCCTTTGCCCAAATCACCTGCATGTTACCATCTATGATTTCATGGTCGGTCGGTTCGTTCGCTGCTAGCTTTCTTCTGAAGAGGATCGTTGTAACTCCGTCTCGTTCCAAACCAATTGCTGCCGTCAAGCTTTCCCTTCCACCCCAATATTCGTCCTTCCGTGGCGTAGATCTGTCTCTGGTATAATAGTCGGCGATCCTGTGAGTGTTGCCTCGAGCAGTACCGATTATAATATCCGTACAGTCCATTGGATTGAAGTCGTGTTTTGGTGTATACTTGTGTCCAAGTGCTGGTATGGAAGCTTTAGTTCCCAATAAGATGATTAAATTAGAATAAAATACAAACTATCATTAACTATATAATCGATTTACATTTCGGTTAACGCGTTTTGAAAGACGTCCTCTTTCCATTGGTTCAAAAGTATCATCTGATACAAACTTGACCAATCTGACTTTCTTCAGGGGTTGAATACAAGGGTCTGTATAAGTTTCATTGTATAAACGTTGTATTAATCGGATTACCTAATCTCAGGGTATAAAGCGGAAGCACTATTTTTGCATATATCTCTTATACTACTCAAATACTGTATACGCCTAATTAATACGGATATCCCGTGATATTTCACAAGGGGAACAGCTGGTGATTGGATTGACGATCGGTAAATATTATCGGGGATCCCAGGCGGAAGCGAGACAGGAAGCTGGTACAAAGATAAATACGCGAGATTCGTAATCGATATGCCAATATACTACTCCTCAATACTTTTTGCATTTGTGATGATTGTACAATGTGTTAGTGCCAATACTACCGGTTACTCGGCCGTGACTTATTTATCCCTTATCAGCATAGCCTGCTTTGTAAAATATGTACTATCGTTATTTGTACCATTTCACTTGTACAAACTGCTCGCCGAATTTGCCGGCCTGAACGTGCTACGTTGAAACCACTTTTCGAATCTAGACTTTCACATTCTTTTACCAATTAGGAAGAGTTTAGTGAGCAATGTCTGCTGGTTTACAGTTCGGTTGAAAGGCGTAATTCGTTCAGGGTAACGACAGCGTATAATATACAAGCGTGTGCTGTACACACATGCGAAAGGAGCGTCGAGTTATCTTGAGTTAGTGATTACCTTTGGTAGCTCCCGTCTTGCCCGAAGTTGGTTCAGGCTCCGGTTCAGATTTTGGCTCCGGCTCTGACTTTGGATGTGGCTCGGACTTGGGTTCCGGTTCAGACTTTGGCTCTGGTTCGGAACTAGGTTCAGGTTCGGATTTTGGTTCTGGTTCGGAACTAGGTTCAGGTTCGGATTTTGGTTCTGGTTCGGAGCTTGGTTTAGGCTCGGATTTTGGTTCTGCTTCTGAATGAGGTTCAGGCTCGGATTTTGGTTCAGGTTCGGATTTTGGTTCTGGTTCAGATTTGGGTTCAGGTTCTGGTTCAGATCGCGGTTCTGGTTCTGAAGTTGGTTCTGCTTTGGCCTTGAGATTAGCTTTGGAAGTTGGTTCGGGTTCTGACTTTGGTTCTGGCTCAGAACTAGGTTCTGGTTCTGACTTTGGTTCAGGTTCGGAAATGGGTTCTGGTTCAGATTTTGGTTCTGGTTCCGATTTAGGTTCAGGTTCAGACTGTGGTTCTGGTTCAGCCACTGGTTCTGCTTTGGGTTCAGATTTTGGTTCTGGTTCAGATTTGGGTTCTGGTTCAGATTTAGGTTCTGGTTCAGACTTAGGTTCTGGTTCAGACTTAGGTTCTGGTTCAGATTTGGGTTCAGGTTCAGATTTAGGTTCAGGTTCAGGTTTGGTAGTGGTAATGACGGTGCTGTCGGCAGTGCTTGGCTCGGCGACGGGTTCCCCTGTGCAACAAAGCATCGAATCTCGTGCAACTACCAACTACTTTGAGTATTACAGACCATCACCTCGTGCGTCGTGTCCTGAACGAGAGGAGGGAATTGCCAAATATTCTACTGGTTCGAAAGCCAGCTACATATAACTACTACTGATTTACTGCAAGCGCTAAAAACTCTTATCAATAATAAAGCAAGCTCAGTTTTACGTACCATTAGTAGGAAAGACTGCTGATTCCGGTGATCTTTTCTTCCGTCCTGTAAAAGATAAACATATCAATTAATTCCAATAACTACAAAAAAAAACATCAAAAGATCTGAATATTTCGATGTGACTAATGAAGTAGAACGATGGATAATCTATTATCGGAAAGTTGGTCAACCGCAACATTGGGACTACAACGAATAATTGGATCTTCGGCGTAAGAGAGAAGATACCGGTTTACCTTGTTTCGTGCTGACACGATATGTCACGCTGGTCTGGACGGTGACGTCGATATCGGAACGTGGCGTCGACCCCAATGCAGTGGATGCATCGGCTTTAGCAGATCTTCGCTTGGCACTTGATTTTTCGCTCTCAATCTCAGGCTCCGGCTCTGGTTCCGGTGCTGGTTCAGGTTCGGGTTCTGCTTTAGGTTCTACCTTTGGTTCTGATTGTGGTTCGGGTTCTGCTTTTGGTTCTGGTTGAGGAAGCGGCTCTCCCTTAGGCCGGTCTTGAATCTCGGGAAAAGCTCGGCAAGCCGGACCCAACTCACTCGATCGCCAACCAACACCGACCCAACTTGTCCCATTTACTACAATCATGCCTTCCAACTCTTTACTTTCTTTCAGAATTCGCCAATAAAAGGTGAAGTCCTCCGAGAATTTCTTCATCGTGTAGGCGTCGAGATCCACATCCAAGGTTTTCACCGGTGATCCTGTATACAAGATTTCCTTTTTAATAATATCAAAACACCACAATCAAATGATACAAAGATTCAATAAAAAATAATTGAAAGAAAGGACTTTTTAATAATAAATAAAGACTTACTCTTGGAACAACCTGGTCCAAACCAGCCCATGTTGCAGTAGCATAGCTTGGTGGGTGCGGTCGTGCCGCCATTGTCGATGCACGTGCCCTGAATACCACAATCCGAGTCGTCAAGGCATTCCTCCTTAAATTCGCACCTCGGACCATGATACAAACGATCGCATCTACACCGAGCTAATAAGTATCGACCGTGACCGCTGCAATCCTCTCTGTAACTTCTCCGCTCTACAATCTGAGAGGCAAGTGAGATCTTTTACTCGAGAGAAATCGTTATAATTTCGAAGCAAGAATGTGCTTCGACTTAGCAAAAAGAATTCAAGTGAAAATCAATGATACTCACGTCGATATCTGCGCACGACCAGAACCTATAACTTGCACCCCATTCTTCGGCTTCTCGTAATAAACGTATTGTGCAATCAGTGCATGTGAAATTCGGTGGTAATTGAACAGGATAACTCTGAGCTCTGAGAATAAAGATATATTTTAATGATTGAAAGATGAGAGATTTAGTTATATTATTGGATGCTGTTAAATCACTTACGTAGCATCTCCTTCGACGAATTCACTATTTTGTGTGACAGGTGTCAGATCGACTAAGGGTCTATCAAGAGCGTCAAGGATTTGTAATCTAAATCCACCCTGAAATATTTATAATAAATGTCATATTTATTATATAATTATATAAAGATAAGCGTATCTCACATTTTATAAACTTCCGATTACAAAAGAGATCTCGAAAGGGAGGATTCTATTTAATTGTTCATTTCCGTATTAATTGCACAGTACTGCGATTGCAGAAGGTGGAATTTCGAGGGTACGTGAGCATCGAATGCAAGCAATTTGCAATACGAGAAGGTTGGTACATCGATGCTGAAGAGATAGTTAGTGCTATCAGGAATTCTTATCGTACAAGCGTGACACAGAGAATGACCACCTCTTCGTTCGGTCACGCTTTGCAATGTGGATCCTATCAGTTGAAGTATTCTCGACAAACAGTCGCAACAATCTAAGTCTTACGAAACATTGTTTTATGAAACAGTTGGTCGAATTAAAAGGAGGAAGAAGCTGCTGCATCGAGGATGTCGCCAGCTAGTCAAAGAAATGAATGACTTGCGAAAAGAAGTTGCAACGCAACAATCATTGTTAATCCCGACAATTTAACACGCATGTTGGAGTAGCTGTGAAATTCAACAATTAGTGAGACGACAAAGTTTGCGGTAGACTTTTATACTTCTTCCGGCGTTCACTTTAATCTCGATTAACTTGATTCGCCACTGAAACGGTACGTTCAACTAGAATATTGCATGCTTGAAAACCAGGCTTGACAATCTTCTTACTTTATGAAGATCGGCAGGAAAATTGGCGTGCAGTGAAACGCATAAAACTTCATTCGAATCGCTTGAAAATCTGGACACGATTCGATGCATAAGCTTGTTGAAATTGCCACAAGGCAGAGTAAGAGAGATCTTAGTCAAGAGTATAAAAGATAACTGTCAGTTAAGTGCGAGTGCGAGAAGGAGAAAGGTAGAACGGAAAGGTGGTGGCAAAGTGGTACCGCTTCGCACGGCAAACATACACGCACGCATGCACACCTGTACTGTCTAGCTTCACTTATTGTCGAATTTTTCACGTTCCAAAGATATTTTCGCTTAATCCTCCATTCTAAAAGCAACTGTAAAACATATTACATATCGTTGAAAGAAAAATCTGTGCGCTTCAATAGACATGAATCTATAATATTAATCCTTAGAGGGCCGGCATTTTTTTTGCCAAAATCGTCATTTTTTGGGCCTATATTTGTACATTGAATATGATGTTTAGAACACCGTTTATTTCTCCGGTCCCTAACGGTTGGAATTTTTTTTAGTAAAAAATAATGCATTTTTTTATATTCTTATGGCTTTTCTGATGATTTTGAAAGATAATATCTACGGAGAAATGGACTTAGTGAACAGTGGATCGGATATATGCATATTTTTTTCTTATTATTCTATATGCATTATTTTTTCTTATATGTGTATGTCCCCAATCGGGGCCATTCCGGTCCTCTAAAAGTTTAAGGGATGATAGATTTCCAAAGTAGTTCTGGTTTGAACAGGGTTTTAAATGAAAATCAATTTTAACGAGTGGTTTGCAGGACAGTTTGACCATAAAGCTGCAAGGTACTTGGTATCTAGTTGAGAGGAGGTCGTAAATTCCCAAGGAACGAGGAGGCAAGTAGAGTATTGGCGCGATGGCCTTAACTTTACGTGCCTCTTACTTAATGAAATGATATCGGTGTGAAAAGGCTGTGCCATGCGAGGAGTTGATGTTAAAGCTATGGTTTACTAGTGATATCGATGCCACCATCACACAAGGAAGGCTTCCCGCCTTTTCATTAGTAGTTAAGAACACCAATGAATCGATTCTAGCGGTGAATAGTGTGTGGGTTCGATGCTCGAATCCAAGTCATTGGATACAGCTGAGTTACGGTACCCTAACATACCAATCAATACTCGAAGAATATTGAGTCCCCCACATTCAAAGTAATCTATCATAGACACCATTTATAGAACAGCTTTTTTGAGTTGCTTATGTGTATGTTGGTTATACGCGTGCGTGCGTGTTGCACGAGCGTCTGCGTCGAGCTAAGACTTAACTGCTGAATTATTCAGCGCGCGTCACCTTGAGCGACGACCGACGACCGTCGCTCGTCGAGCGTGGGTAGGCTTCGGCTTCTGCTTTTGACTTTGCCTTTGCTTTTGCTTTTGCTTTTGCCTTTGCTTTTACCATCTCTTTTTCTTTCCCTTTCATAGATCACGTGCGGACAAATTCGTGATGCCTTCGACCACGATTACGCTAGTGTTACCTACTCATTGACTATGCTCGCAAAGAATACTTGGTTCTCCTACTGAATACGAATTCCAAACCTACGATTCGTCCTTCTAGTTTCGAGGTCCCTTTCCTTGCATTCTTAATACTTTCCATTCTTTGAATTTCGTAAGATTTGACTATGCTTTGATGAAATTGGATGACTTGTTTGGTTGATTGTAATATAAAATTCGAATTTGAAGTTTTAGTTTGTGGAATTTTATGATGATTTATTGTTAGTGTGTCAACTCATTGATAGATCGATGTTAGATTCACAAGGTTACACGCGATGGCCTAGCAGTTCTTTTTAGTAACCTCGAGCTAACGAACACTCGGACTTTGCAATCTGTACTGCATCGGTGCACTCCATTTACTGCAAGAGACCGCGGAAAGTTCCACTTTGGAGAAAGTCTCGGTGCGAAACGATGATAAAACACAGCTCGATTTTATCCTGTATTCTCATGTAACCGGTGATACGATTTTCAAGTGTGTACGTTGGTTGATTAATACAAGTTTGAAACAGGATTTTAATGATATTGTGTGAATTGTGTTTTTTTCTATTTTTTAAATAAGAAATAATGACTTACTTGATGAGGATAAGCGAGATGCCAAGAAACGTTGAAATTACTGCCAGAAAGTAGCGTGGTTTTGATGTTCCCTGAAAAGTGAGAGAACACGTCTCGATTACTCAACGTTTCAGCAATCAGATCCGACAGGGGTCGTGTGACTCTTGCTGGCAAATCAGAGCCGTTCGCTAAGAACAATATCGAAGTTCACATCACCGACCGGTATCGACTTGAAATACCAGGCACGAAGGAATGATATGTCGTAGTTAAAACAAGTTGAAATATGCATTCTTAATGAAGGAATACTATGCAAAAGTATTCTCTGAGAAAGAATCTTTGACTAGAATTAACTGTATGCTAGAACAATCCGGGAATCAATATAAAATTACTAATAAGAAAAATCTGATTAGCATTCGTTTTATAATGCATGCTCATCCTCTGATCAAGTTGATGCTAGGACGACTAAGGAATGCAGATGTAAATCGATCGGGTGTCTATCAGGACCGCATTGAAGTGGAACATTGGAATTCCGGAAGCAACCACTGGCGCGCACAAGCTGGTCAGGCAAAATTCATTTCCGGAAACGCTCGAGAGCACCGCCTCTCTACTAGTGCTCTATCGCCTTTTAAGGATTACAATTCATCCCCTCTTTCCTTTCATCAACGTCCCCGGAAGGAAAGCCAGTCTTGCCTTTCCTCTCTTCGAATCACCTGCCTTCACTTGCGCTCCTGCTTACTACTGTTCGCTTCGTACTCATCCATCAAGTTATGAAAAGCGATTTGCCACTGTAGTATCATCTATTTCAAATGTCCAACTAAGTTGTATGTCTTCTTTATATCATACAGGATACCAAGAAAGACATGTGCTAGTAAAAGTTAGTTAGGAATAACTTTCCTATCTTTATGCATCAATCGTTGAATTTCCACTTCATGGTTTTAAGTGTATTAGAAATTTTATGTTCTTCAAGCTGATAAACAGACTGGTTACATTCCTCCTATGGGGATTCGCATTCCGCGTTCGGTTGTCGTAATATACATTCCATGGTCTGTGTATACGAACAACTGAGGTTCCTGCAGGTGAGTCGAGGTAATACTCATATGTGTGTGTGTGTGTGTGTGCACCGTGGTTCGAGCTCCCTTGGTACTCTAGCTGGTGAAAGTCGCCTGGAATCAGGCTGGCGGACGACCCCCACCGAGACATATCTCAGCGTTAATGTCGTTTTCCCATAGAAGCTTCCCTCCGATCCCTTCAGTTTATTTTACCTTCATCTTTTCCCATCACTATTGCCAATTGCTGTAGAATGATTTCTTATAAATCTGGCTCTTCTGACAAATCGATATATATATATATATATTCTAGTATTCAAGTCTGTGATTCTATGATACTTCTTCAGTGTTGAATGATAAGTTGTTGGCAAATAATTGCTCAATCACTTCCAGTACCGTAAAGGAATTGCAAGAACGAACTTTGCCATAGTACTTGCTTCTTGATTGTCGATTCAATCGAGTTTGGACTTTGCAAGTGGGTTAAACTCGAAGAATGTAGTAAGTAGTATATGCCATCCGTGGACAGACCTTGCACCACGAAGATTCCACTGGCGGTTCCGCTGTAAGAGCGTGCATAGTGCGACACACTGGTGGACGATGCTTCCGGAGAACCTGTCCTTGCTCTTAGCACCGTGCAACGGGATTTGCGTTACTTCCCCCCCCCCTTTTTTTTTCTTCTTCTCTCTCTTCCCTCCGACACCAACGATACTTCGTTTCGGATTTCACGCGGTCATTCCGTTCGGTTATGATTATGTGGGGCTTTGTGCTCGGTTTCCAATGTACGTGAGAGCGGATCGTTCGCTTTGCTCCAATACACAACGTGTAAGGAATCATCATATGTCATTAATTATAATTCTTAACACATCGAAACAAACGAACGATACTGATTGCAACATTATTTCATACGTGTATTACTTGAAGAATTGCTATGTGAAATTAATGACGCGTCGAGTTTTATACTAGCTGTATATTGATTGATCTTATTATTATTATTATTATTATTATTATTATTATTCTTATTGAATAAAACTTACCACGAGGCATTCCACATGGACCAGGTGTTCTGGCATTGTCGAGGAAGTCCAAGTCGTATTTTCTTGCTTTCGGAAAAGACAGAGCCACATGGGCTTCTGTTCGCTGAAGCGTTATCACCAAGAATGTCAATAATCCTAAACCCAACGTCATTTTGGTGCACGTGTCCGGTGTCATTTTCGTAATAAGGAACGTGTGAGAAAGCGCTTGTTAACGTTCGTCACGTATTACGAACGATCTTTGTGATTAAGATTTCTCCAAGGTATTTGCTATCCTCGTCCGAACTACCAATTCTTCCCCTGCGCTCCGGAGACCCTCCTGCTCGCTTTTCTTGACGAGTTTCATGGGCACAACCCTCTTTCATTAACTCCTTCCACCTCGACGAGGCCAATCTGAAAGAAACCCATCAATTCTTACTATTTTCCTTTCTTTCAGACTTCGTTGCAATGATTAACTATGATTAAAAGGAACTGATCAAATTTCTGGCAGGATGATTCATCGCTAAAATCCTTCCCGCCATTCGCAAAGTATAATGCTTCGAGACCTTGCAATCGCAGAAGAGTCAGCCTCTGAGATCATTGCTAAAACATTGCCCGGGTTTTTCTTCCATTAAAACGTGTCATTAAATCTAAACTATTTTGTCTGAATCATCAAAAGATTTCTCTTAAGAGAAATAATAATTTAGGAAGTCTTACTAAGAACGCGTGATGCAATTAAATTAATGTTCACGCATGCAACTAGTGATTTCGTCACATTGTATTACACTATCGATCAGTACAAATGTTATATGCCAATCGGTTCTCACGCGAGAGCTAAGAACGAGGGAAACATCATCTGGCAGGATGTGTATATTTAACGAGAGCCTCTTTAAGGATAACGACACTCGTGTAATCCTGGAGATAACAATTTACACGCAAACTAGGAATTATAACATCATAAAAAGCTATAAAGAATACATGAAAAAAAAAGTGTGCACAAAGAAGGAACTGTGAATAAGAGAAATCCCATGGAATGAAAGTCTTCAACATGAGAGAACAGATTCGAAAAAGGTAAGCTATGAAAAAAAAAAAAAAGGGGGATATCAAAGGTATATGGCGTTAAGGGTTCGTGTAAAATGAAAGGAGGAGGGGTTGCGTGAGAATTGAAAAAGACAAAAGAAGAGAAGAAAGAGCAAAAGAAGGATCTCGTGAATCAAGATAAAGGCGGAGTACTAATTATGCGGTAGCATCAGGCGCAATTGGAGTGAAGGAGGACAAAGGCTGGGGGCGTAGAAGCCGTGTAAGGTGGCGGTTGCGCTTCAATCGAGCCTCGGAAAGTCTCTGTCTCGAGGACGAAGCGAGTATCTAAGCGCGCGGCTGACTAATGGCGTTAATATGCTTAAATTATCTTACCAAGGTGCCACTTCTAACCAGGTGAACAGTTTTCGATGTAATACTGTGTATACGCGGACACTATGTGTGCGAAGCAGAAATCAGGGAGAGTAAAGGAAATATTTGCGCTTCTTTTCACCACAGGTATGAGAGTTATGCAGCACAACCATAAACCAGAGAGAGAAAGAGAGAAAAAGAGAGAGAGAGAGAGAGAGAAAAGTAAGAAGAGAGCAAAGGTGTAACTCGAAGCACACACTCTCAAACAGACTAAGAGGGAAGACTAATATATGCGTGCGTGTTGTTGCGACAACCTTCTCCTTCCCCCTCCTCCTCCTCCTCCTCCTCCTCTTCAATACCAAGCAAGTTGCGACACCAACAACGGATCTCTCCTTCTGAGGAATCTCAACGCTCAGGATTCGCTATCTAGCTGCATGCAATTCCCGAAGGACCTTTCAGGAGGTCGCGGGAAGAAGAGAACTCCTAACAGAAGTTACATGCCAAAGGAAAATAGCAGAGTTTGCGGTACGGTGTACGTTTCATCTCACTGACATTCCATCCGCATAGAATTTCGTTCGTCTACCAAGTTACAGATATATATATATATATATATATATATATATATATATATATATATATCTGTGAGTTGTACGATGATTTTAGTTGGAAAGTTCAAGGAAGACTAGTTAGACCGAAAGTTTTAGAAAAGGCGAGCATTTCAATGTTTAGAAATAGGAATATTTATAAATTAATGAAAGATTAAGATTAAGAGATTTTTCTTATGAAAAGAAAGTTGTTAGGCTTTCGAAAGAGGTTTCGTTGTGAAGTATATATTTTGTGTTTGAAGGCAGCTCACGCATTGGTCGACGTATTGTAGAAATCAGTACTTTTCAAGTGACCAAGGTGGAAGAGTTAGTGGAAGGAAGGAAGGTTGAAGACAGGTGGGGCAGAAGAATTTCGAGAGACGAGCGGAGGTGGTGGTTGTGTTGGGACGGCCAAGGAGCGACCTTCCATCGACGTATCGAGGAAAATTAATTGACATTCCAGTCGATGGCACAGCGATTTCTATCAGTGCCGTTGAACGGCTCACTTGTGCGCTTAGCGTTTCAAGTCGAGTGAGTTCGCACCGACACTAAAAGGACGTGTTAGTAAGAGAACGTGAGACTTAAAAAAGAAGTCTGATTCTAAACGAAAATCCTCTCAATTCTAGTAAATCCATGAAAAACAATGAAATTCTGATAATTAATGGAAAACGCATTGACATTCCATCGTATAAAATTGATGTCGTTGTCCTCGCATTTCGTCCCACCATCCGCCTCTTTATTCCCACTCCGGATACTCTTAGCCTAACGAATATCATAACGTAATCTGCCACTGGTAGGCGCCTCGCATCTTTTCCCAACACTGTCTCTCTCTCTCTCTCTCTCTCTCTTTTTTTCTCTCTTCTTCCTCTGAGAATCATAGACTTCTCGTAATTAGTCATACAGAAATAGACGATTGTCAGAGCACCGATTGTATGGCAGTGCTTACGAAAGATGTACTTGTTGGTAAAATGAGACAAGAGAACTAACTACGCAGTGTTATAAGTCTTATAAGATAATAAAGAATGGAATGTCTATCTTCGATAGAGTTTTATTCCTTTTAAAGGGATTCTAATCGAGGAAAAGGAGCTCTAGCATGCTTGATCGACTAGATACCGTTTACTCTATCATTAATGAACCCATTCTAAGTCTGATGGTAGTATAGAGCGTGTTGCACCAGAGGAATAAAAATGAGAGCAAAGCTACACTAAGGAAAGGTTCCTTCTCTCTCGATTCACTAGAGTAGCATATTAGGAAATGTGTACTGGCTGAGAAGAGGAACGTTCTCCATATAGGAGATTGCATCTGGCACACTATTCATATCACGAAGAGCCACGTTAATTGGGATTGGGTGGTAAACAAGTGCGCCGATCAACCTAAGAAGAAGAGGTCGCAGCTAACTTTCCATTGACGATATATATGTGTGTGTGAGAGAGAAAAAAAGATGCGTGTGTGTGTGTGCATAGGTCGACTTTGTGTTTCCATTGATGGTACAAACTTGTGCGAGTTAAATTAGAAAAAAGCGAGGATCTAAGAGTTGGGCGATTGGACCAAACGAAACTCTAAGAACACGACTAGCTTTCTTGACTATGCCTTTTACTTCTCCGAGCAAATCAATTCTGGCGCGCTAGTAATACGTTGAGAGACTTCTCCAACCGTTCTCTGCCTCCTTCCATTCAAACATTATCCCCTTGCATTCTCAATTCTCACTGTTATTCCATATTCTCGTCGCTCGGATATTACGCGATCCTTAATACAAGCTAACTTCCCGGCATTCCGCATCATCTACACTTTTACACAGGCGTAGAAGAGGAAAGAAATGTCCTGAGAAAAAGGTGTAGCAATGAAGCGGAGAACGGTGCTCGCACGATTCCGAGATAAGCGATGAAAAGAGTGCTTGAATGATCCAAGGTAAAACGCTTTCTCAGACGGCAGATCCCCTTTCAGTTGAGGTAATCGTTAAGGGAAACGAACGGGGTAAACAATAACGGGAATTGTTGGAATTGATGAAAAAGATTAAGTAAACGTTTGAAAACGTTTATAATAATATTGCTTCTTATTGTTATTCTTTTATCATAAATAATTATATTATATATATTATTATGACTAAGCATGAGAAGTTAATAAACAGGATAACCTTTATAAAACTAATGTCTAATAATTGAAAAAGGTGTATAATCATAAAAACAGGATGGTGTTATTGAAATTAGCTTTAATACCGGATCGCATAAGACTGTGAAGAGGAGTTAAGCAAGGAAGTATAGTTGGGCGAAGGAAGGCAGTATGGTGGAACGGTATTTCCAGCGGAACGGACATCCGCACGGTGGTCACGTCCCGCAGAAGGAAATGGGTATCGAAGAAGGTAAGTACTACCTGTTGAATCTGTTGGGTTCGAAGTTCCAGCTGATCCGATCTCGCACACAGACACAATAGAGTCACAAGCACAGCGCGTGATCGTTGGTCCTTTATCAGCCGATTGCTGGTAAGATCGACGTCATGATGAGAGGAAGGATGAGATAAAAGGATCACTGATATATCTAGATGTAATATTCTATATTAAAGGGATAGTTCGTAGGGAAGCTGCGGACCGGATGAAATCTTAGCGGCGAAGGTTTTTAGCGCGCGGCCATTTTGGTATCGCTTGAGAGAGAAAGCGGATGTGCGCGTCTTCGACGATAAGATCGCACGGTTTCGACAGGTGGTAGCGGTCTCTGTAAGGTCCTGCGTCGACAAGGATGCGACGGGGCCACGTCTTGGACTGACGTCGGCTCCTCTCGGCTCGACTGGCTCTGCCTCGCCTCGCCTCACCTTGCCGAACCACCGCCGCCGCCACCGTCGCCACCGCCACTCTCTTCTCTTCTCTTCTCTTCTATACTTGCCACCGACACCGACACCACTCGACTTGCCGGACTAACCTCTACACCGCTCTACACCGCTCCACCACTCACCTCAACTCCGCTCGGCTCCGCTCCGCTCTTGGCTCACGGCACGCTCGCTGGCATTGCAAAGCAGCCGCAAGCGAAAACTCACTTTACCGCGGCCCTCTTACGCTCCTTACCTCCCACCAATCTCAACGATAGTCATCCAAGCTTCTACCTCCACAGAGAGACTTGCTTACCCCTTCTTCCTTACTTTTCTACCTGGCTATTTGCTCGACTCTCAATATCTCTACTTCTCTTACTCTTCACCCCGCAACACACACCAATTGTATGTGTTATATTCACCTTCTGCTAGGACGCCAAACGTCCTCAGGATTTTCTCCTCTCTATTGCTTTTGCACTCTTTTTTATGTATTTAATATTTTAGTATTGCTTTGTCTTTAATTTATATTTGTTTCTTATTGTTCTTTTGTGAAAATAGTATATGCACTTTGTTGTATTTACTATCCTGACGAATGACTACTTCGCCTCCTTCGACAAGGACGATTAGCACATTGTATTCGGGTCGAGAGATTGAAGTAGCCTGATGGTGATTGCGGTTTGCTGCACTCGCAGTTGTCGCGAGTGCGGTATTCACCTGCTTGGAAGTGACAAAGGGGCAATGACAGCTTGCACGCGGATCAGTTGTCATGCTAATGTTCACGTGTCTTTCACGCCTCGTGGCAAAGCTTGTGTAGTACTATGAACTTTCCTCTTACATACGATTTAGTCATGCAATGTAATAGTCGATTTTTATGTATATGTAAAACAAAGCTTTTATTGTCTTTGTTGATGATGTGAATACTTTTCAATTTAAGTAAACATGCTTGCTTAACACGAATACTTGTGCGTTTCAACTCGGAGGTAACAGTAAACAACGATCTCTCGATTGGAATGGAAAGTGGGTAGCGTGTGCGATGGTACGTTTACTTGCAAGTGTCAAGTCGAGGTACGTTTGTACACTGTTCGCATAACTTTTCTACATAATTGCTTGGCTAGCGTAGAATGCAATGGAGCGTGTGTTGAGCGCACTCGCCCGTTGCTCCGCATTTCTTGGCGTCGCCGCTCCCGATGATATGTTTGCGCGCTGCACTCGAGTGCGGTTAAGAATGCGCATACATACTATAATGATCGACGCTCACGCAAGCGGGCAAGGCAGGTTCGATATGTTTGGCATTCGGCTAATTTAGTTTCCTTGGGAATGGTCGAAGAAGAAGAAGAAGAAGAAGAAGTCGAAGAAGAAGAAAAAGAAGAAGGAGAAGAAGAAGGAGGATGAGATGTTGGGTGGAAAAAAGGAGAGGACGTGGAGGTTGGTTTGTCCTCGAATCGAGTGCTCGCTGGAGAAGCGAGCAGAGGGAGAGGCCGCATTCCAAGCGATGGAGAAAGCCTCTCGCGCGTTTCGCCGCCCGATGACCGTCGAGAGGTCGCGTAAACGAGCTCTCCAACAGTCCGTTACTCCGGGACCGGCAATCCTGCATATTCACAACCTAACATTACTCGGCTACACTACCGTTCCTACAAATTTTTCCTACCCACCGCTACACCACTCTCAATTCCATAAACAGTGTTCGTCCTTCATAATTAGCCGAGAGAGCGAACGCGGCTCTCCCACTTTGTAATTAGAGCTGTCGTGGTAGAATCATTGCCCTGGTAATTTCCATAGTGCCATTTAGGGGAATCATTGGAGTTAGAGTCAGAGTGGTGGAGGAGTAAGTAACGCTTGGAAAAGAAACGGTCGAATCTCATTGAGGAAAGTGGTTTCGAAACCGGCGCGGTGTGATGCCCGGTGCGCACCTGTCACGCGTCGTGTGCATTCTACCGCACAGGTGAAACTCACAAGTGGTACATGCTGGAATGTGCCTTTGGATTTGCGGCATTACGAATCATGGAATCACTGGCAATGTGATCATTGATTATTTATTTCTGTTCAAAGAACTCTTCTCGTACGAAGCTTGTTTGTTGCTATATTTGTATCGCGGTCAATTATCTCCACTGGTTGATTCTTTAATTCTTAACAGGTTGCCAACAAGCTCGTGTAACTCGATCTTACTTTTTTTTTTTTCGAAGTCGTTGGTACAAAGTGAAGTTCGAGAGCCTTTTTCGGAGATGTTCGAGCTGGCGCGAAGTAGCGCGAATACTTCAAGTCCAACGGAACGCGGGCAAAGTGTGTCGTAATGTGTGTCACCCCCGTTGGAATGCTTCGCGTTCGCATTGCATTTGCAATTCCTGCCATCCAGCGTAAACAAGTTCCTTGGCTCCGTTAACCATGCTCGTGCCGTTGCGCGCATACTGTTACTTCGATATTATTCGGTCGCCCCCTTCTCTCTCTCTCTCTCTCTCTCTCGCCAATTTTCAGCATCTGTGAAACCAACGGATATTTAACCGGATTAATTAGGGCCACGGTCGTTTATCTCTTTTACAAGGAAAAATAGTTGAATTTATTAAAGGAAACTTTAATGACGTTCTTTTTCAAATTATATCTCTTCTTCGATTGAAAGTCGTAAAACAAGCAAGTAATAAAGTTAAGAAAATGAGGGTACATTGGTAATAATTAATATAACGGTTCAAAAACCCGTTGCGTCTAGAATTATGTATTCCTTTGCATCCTCGTGCGCTGGTCCGTGAATAGGTGCAGACTTTAGAGGGTAGAATGGTAGCCATAGCGGATTATGGAATGCGCCTTAGGTAACACCGGGAATGCATCCTTTTTTTGCACTAGGCTGCGTGACTCGGGCGTGAATCAGACGACGGGTTAACGGGAAATGGGCATTTCATCGTAGTCTCATGATTTATGATCGACGACATCATCGATTTGTCGACTCGAATGTATAATCGCTTTTCTTTACAACTTCAAACCTGTCTCTAACTCGTATCAACTATTAGGTCTGAAATGAATGTATTCACACATTGGAAATGCATATCCTGGCATATCGGAGAAACGTTCCTATAAGGCGAGTAATCAATGGTGACTCATTGCAACGGAGAGGCTTTTGTTAGCAGAGTGCAATATCTGGCGGGAAAGGTCTGGAAATCTGGTAGATTGTAGTGCATTACACTTTATTGTTAGAAGGGAGAAGATCCGAGGAAAGGAACTTTCCGCATCCACGCGAGAATGCATTCTCTTTGAGGCGTGTACCGCCTAGACTGGGTCCGCTCTTACGTACCTGAGTTGCGCAATCACGGCCTAGTTCGCGTACTCGGCAACTTTAATTTTCGCCGCGCGATGAAACAGCTCCGTTGAAATCCTCCGATCATCGTTGAAGCATTCAGAAGTAGAGCGCATTTGCCGTTTAAAGTAACAACTGTAAAACTATAATAATATGCAGCACTAACTGGCATTGGCCATTTCCCGTTTCTACTTCGAAGACTCTGAGTTCTCAGTTGAAAAACTATCATACTATCCAAGATTTCCTAAGAATACATTTCATCTTAATTTATAAGGTAATAACTGGTTTACAAAGTGGATGATTTAGAAAAGTAATTACTAAGAAAGGAGTATTAATAAATCATAAGTGAGGATGACGACGATTGTGTAACTCTAATGGGACAGGTAGGTGTATAGTGAGATGATTGAAGTGACATAATTGTTTCATCTCGACCCATAAATGACCAGGGGATACTTGAAATACCATGTTGTATGGGATATTCATGGGTTAGCCAATATCTGCGATGTATGATCGTAGGTGCGCTTATGCTAATACAGGAGTTTCCTAACTCCGGCAAAGATGGTCGATTGGAAAAATGGGTGGGTTAATAGCCGTGGTACGGTGGATCATCCTCAAGATTCCTCTGACAGTCCGTCATAGACAAGATCTTTGGATGTAACATAGTAGATAGTATATATAGTACGAAGGAAGTGTGAAATGCTGCCGGTCGTTCACCAGGAGAGAAAGCAAGAGGGGCGCCATGGGCTCAAGAAGACCGCGGGATAGTTCCACAACAAACGTCTCTCCCTAAGTGAAGCAACTTTCGCTCTTTTCGCCACTCGACCATAAATTCCCATTTTCACTCTCGACGGATGATAGCGAACCTTACATCTCCATAAACCACCATGCATGACAAATCACCAAGAAGTTGGCGGCACTTTAATTAAGGAATTTACCGCCCCTATTGGATTACAACTCGAAGCGTAATGCCGTAGTCGTTCAAAGCAATTTCACGTGAAACACACCATTAATATGCAGATGAATAGTTAATCTAATATATGATCGGACAGCTTGTCATCGGAATATGAGATCGGCAAAATAATCCGCAGTAAAGGTCTAAGATGTTACGAAATCGCAGAAGATTATAGTAGTAAAAGATCTAAGTTGTACTTACGTGGCGACACTACTAATTCATAGTGCCCGGAGCAAGGATGCGGATCCGTGCTTTAATTAAAAATGCTGGCGTAACGACTCATTATGTGCCGTTATGAAGAATTCTTCGTTATACAGTCGAAATGGTGGTGGTTGTAAAATATAACATTATTATTATCCTTATTATTACAAATACATCAACGGCATAATAAAAATAGAAAGAAAAGCGTGACGATGGAACTGGTGCACATGCTTACTCGAGTTCTGTCGACTTCTTTACTGTCTACTAACGACCAGTCAGGAAGTAGAGTTTCGCTATGTACAGAAATGAGTATTGTTTCCGAGGTTGCGCGGAATCGATTCCGCTTTGTATACAAAATGGTATGAGCCTCGTTCGCGGAGCCAGTGGATAAACCTTTGTATCTTGAGTACTTAGGAACTATATCTTTTCGCCGGTTATCCACCAGTTGTGTAGTCTATCGACTCAAACAATTAGATTTTGTACAATACACGTGATTGTTGGCTTAGGTTGCACACACGAAAATGGCGTTACGAACGAATGTACATGCCATCAAGATATAATACACTTCTCAGTGTCCTTTTGGGCCTGCGTCGAAGAGGCTGACGAAGGTGGGGCACGTTTTCTGGCACAAGCTACAGCATCATTCGGCACATAAGAAATCCTCACACCTCCATAAGCCCTTCTAGGCGGAAGAGCATAAGCAGCTGCTTCGTCGGAACTACTCGATGAGCTGCAAGTCGAACAGCAACTCTCAGCATCGTCTTCATCCATATCAACCCTCGACCGAGACGAACAAGACATACCTGCAAAACAAAACTTTCATTTATCATATATCCAAAGATGAATTTTGAATAAAATATCATGTACTTCTATAATATTCGTGCCAGGGTCAAGTTGTATACGATATTTCCATAGGAGATGTTGGAGGAAATGTATTCATATTTATGCTGAGCAGCAGAAAACTATAACTCACCCCAAGTCGACGTGCTGGCGACTTCGTCCGGTTGTAAGCTTCTCGATCTCGAGACGTTCGCCCTGGATAGAACAGTTGGCGGGGGAGAGGGTGAGGACGAGGAATTCCTTTCGTTGGAAGGAGAGAGTGGTAATCTTGAGGAGGAGCCGCCGTGATCGTTGGCATCTACGTCCCCCTGGAAACGCACGCGTCGCGACGTCGGGGTCGGTGGATCCGTCTGGGCCGCAATGGGGTTTGTCGGCGACGTCGCCGATTCTTGGGAGAGGACACCGCTGGTCGTCGGCCTATTCGCGTCTGAGGTCGATGTCGACGCCGATGCGGACGTCCCCGATGACGGTCGAGGGGGTGGTGGCAATTCTGGCATACTCGAGGCGTGGGAAGGCGTGCAGTTCTGCACACATCGTATGGGGTCTCGATCCCTTGCTTGCATTAGCCTGTAAATCAATTGTCCTTTGTTGTAGTATTAAATTCCATTCATTCCTACTGCGGTGTTACGGAATTACATTAACCTGGAATCACGCTAATGGATTGATTCCATTATAGTAATTTATATGAGAAATCTCTCTTAATGTTTCAAGCTCACGCGATTTTCACATTGTACTTTATTAATACACACCTTCCCAACTCATTACGATCCTCTTCGGGATGTGGAGTACGTTCTTGTAGCAACCTCTCGAGATTCCGTTCGAGAAGTACTCTATCGAGTCCACTGGGTCTTGATCCACTCGATGGAAATCCCTCCGTGGTAAATTCAGGGCTGAGAGTGCTTTGGGTAGGAGTTGTCGCCAAGGATGAGGAAACTTGATGTTTCCTAGTCATCCTTGGTGAATTCCTTGGTGATCCCAGGGTGTGCCTCGATCCTGGTGGTGGTGGTGGGGGTGGCGGAGGAGGTGGACTTGACGATCCTTCGCTCGTCATTGTCAACGGCCTCCTAGCAGTCCTACAATGTGAAAACACAATAAATCTGCTTGAACCCTCTACGACTTCCCCCAAGTAATCTAATGGAAAATGGAAATAGCCCGTCAGGAATGTCAACCAACTGTTTGCATGGTAGATTCATTCATCAGATATTCATATCGCGTGTATACGAGTTATTTTCTTTAAGAGTAACATGATGCATCCCTGGAGCATCAATTTACTTGAAATATGCAATAAGTCTTGGTATGCAAGGTTGGCACAGGTGGACATGAGGATATGCGAGGAGTCCTGACCCTTGTCGGGGTCCGCGAGACAATGCAAACTGTCCGTTCACCCCCTGAATATTCTGACGGTGGCTCGAAAGGTATGCGAGCGGTAGAATCGAGCTTGGAGTTCCTACCTAAGGAAGGACGGTGGAGCTGGCGGACCTGCGGAAGAGTCGCTCGGTGTCGTTGGTGGTTCTCCCTTGCTGCAGGCTATACTACAATAAATGGCACCTCTCCGTGGCAAGAATGGCCGTCCAAGAAGGGACGTGCGGCAAGTAGCACAGCAGAAGCAAGCTTCGGTCGCGTGCCAGTGTTGACCCTCGTGCGACATTTGTCCTTGATCGACGCCGATCGGTTCTCCGCAGCTGTCGCAGTACTCGGCGAAGGAAGCATCGAAGCAGCGTAGACAATACGGCCGGCCCTCCCTCATTACGTACCTTTGCCCACCGAGCTGACGACAAGAAAGGACAATGGAAATTTATAGCTGAGTCTGGACCTTTTGGGACCGGGACACCTTTCTAATCCTTCTGAAATTTCATCCCAGGGATAATCTCATACATTATAATGATGTACATGGTGCAGCACTTTACGAATTATTGCACTTTTTCAGTTATTCATGCCAGCCCACCAGTTAGCCCTCCTCTTTTATCTTCATCCGTGCTAATGTCAGTTTATGAAACTTTGTGAAATGATAGGATGAATTGGTACATGGGAATTAATATTGGTGACTGGCGGACTGGCATTGTGTGTCTCAAGAGAATTGTAGCATTGCCGGAGGCTGACCCGCCTGATCCCACAGTAGATTTGCCCATTTGTTATCAGCCCCAAACTCCCAAGTGCGATAAGAAGCTTTGTCTGGCAGTTTCGCATAAAAGAGACGTACAACATGGCCAATTCACTGGCAGTTGAGTGCGCTTGACATTTATTGGCGCCTGGATTCAATGAGTTATTGTGCATGAAACTCTGCACTCCCCAGCGTCGACGTGGAGTTGGAAAAAAAAAGTAATGGCTGTATGTCTGCCACCTGGCAAATCGTCGAAACGTTTGTATCAAATGGCTTTAAATAGACGTGTTTGCTAACTACAAATAATTATTCTCCTTCATTACAAACTTTATCTTTATGAAAAGGGATGAAAAAGTTATACTCCTGCGAACCTGCTTATTACAGGGTTATAACAAATAAAGTATCACGCTGAGTTGCAATTAACGTCTATAAGATAATACTTGAGGACCTTTTTATTGGAAAAATAATACTCCAAGTCTCTATCAATTCCAAGTATGATAACCTGTCACGCGAGCATCATGAGTATCGCAGCGGGGTGCCAAGACGTCTCATTCCTATCTATCCATTTATGGATCAGACTCATACGATTAATTATTAAACTTACGGGTCAAGTAGGATTATTACCAACCGATTGACTATACCAAATGATTGTTATTCTTAGGGTACATCGCGTGTGTATGCATCTCTGAGTATTAATACCCACATCTGCTGCATAAGGTAGATTAATAAAGGAAGAAAAGCACCCCGGCGGCTGTCGATGATTGCAGTTTTAAAAGCCTTGAGCAGTGCACTTACGGCTGACCGATGATAAACCAGATTAAGAAGCGCCACAGATCCATAAGAAGATAAGGTAAGGATGACTTCGCAGACACCCCATGAATACAAGTTTCCAAAGTGCGTTGCATGACAGAGAAGGGCACGGCGGTATAAAGAGAAGAAGAGGGGGGGTGGGGTGGGGGGGGGGGTCTAAAAAGGGTAAGCGGCACGATCTACCGCATACATCTTGTGCGAATCTTCTATGTGCCACACGCATCATCCCACCAGCTCGACATTATGCAGCTGGTCTAATCTAGAGGCAAGAGAGCCCTTTGCATCTTACAGGCGGAATGGAGCTGATCCAAATAAGAAAGTATTTCTCTAAATTGTTTCCATCCGGAGGCGCAACAGCATCAGCAACAGCAGCAACAGCAGCAGCAGCAGCAGCAGCAGCTTGGCTCGGCGAGCTCGAGCGTGGGTATTAATTTGCCGAGGCATCGGCCTGGCTATCTCGCTCCTGGTTCTGCTGGTGAGTAACATGACAGGGTACGATCGGAGGATCCCGGTAGGCGTAGGAGCGTGAGAGATGAATCGTACCTGCCGATCGCACTCTAGGCAAGCAAAGTGGCGCATGTGCCAAGCTCTACCCTCAGCTTCGGTGCATTCGTCGGCGAGGATGATCTCGTCGCAAGCGCAGCATCTTGGTTTAAGGGTTTCGGCATGATGTCTGCCGCAGTAGAGTCGTCCGTCTCGCCAGAAGTAGATAAGGTCGACGAGTAGTTGGCGGCAAACACAGCAAACGAAACAAGCTGGGTGCCAAAGAGCGGATGGGCCAGCTCGACTAGCAGCGACGGCCATCTCACCGGCCGCAATAGGCCTTGCACATTCCCGGCATCCGGCCGCGTGCGGCCGTTCCAGTTGGCTGGCGTGTCCTCGTCCTAAAGCCTCGCGTTTCCTCTGACCAGCGAAGACCCGTAATTCCCGTCGTTCTTCCTCGCTGAGACCACTGCAGTATCTCGCCTCGTTGTCGTGTGGTGGTAGCTGCTGCAGCAGCTGCTTCACCCGCTCTCGCTCGCCGGCGCTGCCCGCGTACGGTATCTTGTCCTCCGGTAGCGCGCTGAAGTACAGGTGTACCTGCGACAGCGTGAGCACCCGCCAAGCTTGTAATTAAGACCGATCGACTAGAACCTCGGGCCCTACAGGCCTCCTGCCACCCTGCCACCCTGCCAGCCCTCCCTCCCTGACTCACTCTCTCTCTCTCTCTCTGTCTCACTCTGTCTCACTCTGTCTCTGTCTCTGTCTCTCTTTCTCATTGGCTCCCTGCCAGCATTAGTAGTACTCTCGCGCACTTGCACGCTTATCCTCCATTATTCCGTACACCACATGCAAATACATGCCTATCAAGCCAGTCGCGTGTTAATTGCTCGAACGCGACTACACTCCCGACGATCAAATGCTGATACTTTGATTTACAGCTCTCCAACGATCCTGACTATTCTCCCGCCTAAACCTCTCTATCGATCAAGTAATACATCATCCTTGTAGTATAATACATCTGAATATGAAACGTCATGCCGACCCTGAATCATTATAAACGTTCTCCATGGGAAAGAAAAAGTTGGAGAAGTTAATTCGCTCTTGACGATGATCACGTGAAATCAGATGGAATGCGGCAAATTGGCTGTCGCTTGAGGGATAAAAGAATTCTGGTACTTTATATATTCATTCTTACTTTCTTTTTGTCTCTTTCTCGCACGATTGGCAAGGTCAATATTGAACGCAAATCGCGTGCCACGTTTTTGCGTGTCGGGCTTTTCCTTCGTGAGTTACTTTGAGATGCAGAAGGCGTATATAGAGAGAGTAGTTTCATTGGGATGCAGAGGATGCAGGGAATGATGTGTATTTTGGTACCTGATCCGGCCTGAGACCAGGCGGCACCCAAGTATATTCTTCAAGGGCGCATCCACTGTCATCGTCGCTCTGTGAGTGCCTCTGATGATGCATCAGAGCCTCTTGAAGAGCTAATCCTGCTGGAGCAGCTTGCACAGGACTCTTGAAGGGTTCTTGATGAGAGGAACCTGTGGCCCCACTTTGGAAAGCCATGGCCATAGCCATTGGCGGACCGGGACCGAGGCCGAGTCCCGAGGGACCGCTCGCCTCTGTCGAAGTCCGTTGATGCTCCTCTCTGGGACACCTGCAGCTTCGACACACCTTTCTGCAAACAGAAAATCATTCGACATTTGAAAAGTATATCGAAATATTCCTTCTTTTCCATTATTCTTGTATTAAAATCCAGCAGGCAATACATAATACCGAATGCTCTTATGTTTATGCTAGACTCGTGAATGTAACGCGACAAGAAGAGAAGAGAAGAGAGAATGCGTGGTAAGAAGAAATAGGAGATTCACGGATTTACCAGGCAACGAACCAAATCCCATAAATAATGAGTCGGTCCAAGGACCAAGAGTATCGAGGAGCCAGATGAATAATGATCGCTCTGGTGGAATAGCGTGGAAAATATGGCGTCGACATCCACGGCGTGAGAAGAAGTGCGCTGCGAAATTTGCTCGAGCAGAACGATCGAGATAAAGGTAGAGAAGAAGAAGAAGAAGAAGAAGAAGAAGAAGAAGGGTAGGAAGAGGGTAAAAGATAGAGGGGCGGTTGAGAGCGCGTGCGATCGACTTACTCCGAAGAGGCAACGGCGACATCGTAACCCGAATGCAGCGAGTTGCACTCGTTGCCGCGACTGCATTCCGGTTCGCCGAGCCTGCGGTCGTTTTCAAAGGTCGCGCCGGCATTGTGGGCGCCGTTCAGGTACTTGACGCACTTCTCCGTCGGACTGGCACGGCTCGTCGACAACGCTGGACAACCGACGACCACGCCGACAACATTGCCCTCCACTTCTTCTTCTTCTTCATCCTCCACCTCCACGCCAAGTTCCTGGCCGTCTTCACGATTTCGCAAAAAGGCATCGAGATAGTGCTCCTCGGTAGACGACAAGTCGTAAACGGCGCTGGGCGTCCAGTTGCGCGCGAGGTCAGGCCGTACAGCCTCATCGAGAGTATCATCGATACCAACTTTTCCTAGATTCTCGTTCTTCCTCGAATAAAGTCTTCGAAGATATGCTTCTTGATGACTTCTGGTTGCCCAGCATCCACCCTGCCACCATCTCTTTGAGCCTAAGAGCGTCGTATGTCGTCTCCTTGCTAAGCTCGACATCCTCGAACCGTCTAATGCCACTGATCCCACCGAGACACATTCGAAGCTCTACTTTTCAACGACTGCTCGCTCTCGCCTCTCTAACGCCTACTCGACTTCTCTCCACTACTTTCAATCCACTCTACGCACCACTGCTCCTCGCAATCTCTTCGGCTTTCACGATCAACCACGGCGCACTCTCTTTATCCACAAGTCACTATTATTTATTACTACTCTCTTTTATATCACTATTATTATTTTTCTTCTTTTACTTTTCTTCATTTGCTTAATTAACAAAAGAGACTTTGAGCAAAGATTTCTTTTGTGAGAATCTGCCGGTGGTATGATCAGCCATGACAGAAATCAATAAGGTAATAATCGTCATTCCTTGTTCGCGACATGGTCTCAACCCTCGCTCCAGTTTTTCCTGCCATTCCAGCTTGCTAGCCGGGACTACGCCTCTCACGAAGGAAACGTCTTCCTCGCGATCTTACACTGCCGTATGGGAACAACCTCATGGCACTGCCGTTCGAGCAGCTGCCGCGCCGGTATACGAGCTGGTGGATCTTCGAAGCAGCCGGCTCGAAAGTAACGACTTTAACGAGCCGAACTTGCTCCAGGCAAAAGTCCTTACGGCAGTTTTCCTTCCCCGGGAGCATCGACTTCATCAGCGACAAGGTTCTCTTTTAACATTTCTGAATTATCTCATCTTTCTTCAGCTATCAGGAATCGCGATGGATTTACTTACTGGATTGTAAGGATCGAAAGGAGAAGGAATACATGAAGAAGATCCACCAGGATCAAGAAGGTACCAAGAAGAGTTCAGAGGAAGCAGAAAGGGAGAGGAGTGTGCTCGAGAGTACGTGCTCTCGAGCGAAAGCAACCACGGACAAGAGAGGTGGAGAAAAGATCGAGAGGAGAGCAACGAGTAGAAAGGAGAGGCTTAAGAGAGAGGAAGTAAGATCACCCCGGTCCAATCTGTACGTATAACCGGTAGTACAGGAGAGATTAACGTTTTAATACGCGGCACGTATACACATCCACAAACACAAACTCTCACAGCACTATAATACTTTGAACTTCCACACATACACACACTTCCTTCTTCCTATTTCATTTCATCTTACACACATTCATTTCTCGATCAACTAACTTTCACGCTTCACAAAAATTCTTTATCAACCCTCAATGAAAAACTTGTTGAACTTTCAAAGAGGGTGAAATTCGTCGCACGTAGAATCCTTGACACGCGACGTCCGTAAAGGTAAGTTTCGAGGAATAATTCCTTGTCAGTTAGGAATGACAATAATCCTTGTAGCAAGTTGGTTAAGTGGTTGGCATCCGCTGTCAATCTTAACAGCGCTCGTGGCCCGAATAACAAGGCTATCGAACGATCAGCAGTAAGTCAACAGGGCGATTATGATGCGCGGTTGTGCTCGCGCATCGAACCGCCGGTGGAATCCTCGATGATCACAAGGTCGATAGCGATTTGGAAACAATTATAAGATGAAACTTTTTAACGATCCATCATCGGATATCAATAGATGATTTAAGAGAGAATGTGTGCGCGCACGATTGAAACAGAACTTTGTCGATGGTGGTTCTAGAAACGGTTGGTAGGTAGAGACTGGCAGTGAGGGAATCTCGAGTTCTCTCTCTGATGATGGTGGTGTGGTGATGATGGTAGTGGTGGTGGTGGATAGCGGGCACACGGGGCGTGCTGAAGCCGAGCGGACACTGAGCGTACTCTTGAGGCCGAACGTCCGGGCCCCTTGGGCCCGCGCTCCGACAGTGGGTGGGAAGGAAAGAGGGGCAGGTTGAGCAGAGCGCGCGCGTTCAGCGTTGAGCGCGTTCACTGAGTGAGATAGCGCGAGAGATACAGGGCTGCGAGAGAGGGATGATGAGAGAGAGACGCGTGGTCATTGGGAAAAGAGGCGAGAGAAGGAAGCCAACTAGGAAGGAAGGAATGAAGGGGAATATGAAAGGACAGAGAAGGAAAGAAAGAAAGAGAGAAAGAGGTGCCGAGAGTTGAGCGCGAGCCCGCCGTGCCGGCTTCTCTGCTCTCTCGCGAACTGCCGCTGCTGCCGCTGCTGCTGCTGCTGCTGCTGCTGTTGCTGTTGCTTGAGAGAGAGTTGCGTTAGTGCGTGTAACTTGGACGGCACCAATACGCGGCTAGTGTCCCCCACTGGTATGCCTTTCTTCCCGATATATTTATATTCGTTTCTAATACGTGTGGCGTGTCGAGGCCCGGCCCGGCCTGCCCTGGCCCCCCGACGCCCGACGCCTCGCCACCGGACCTCGCCGTGCCGCGCCGCGCCGCTTCGAATACGCCAAGCCTTCTTTCTTGACTCCGCACCCCGCCGTCCTTCCCCCATCGTACACCTCTCCTCTACGTGCTGCTGCCGCAAGAGTAGCAGCCCCTCGAGCGCCGCCGGACACTCACCGAATGCTCCTTCCACCAGAATCATATCATTTCTGATACTTCCTTTTTCAAAGGAATATCTTTTATCATTCCTCTCTTTAAAGGATACAATTATATGTACCAATCAATTGGAATATTAATAGTATTATTGAATACCTTTTCTCAGGCTTTGTCGCATATCCGATTATACGTAACGGTTTTTACTAATGACTGGATACCGTTTTCCTTAAATGCTATCTGCGCCACTTGTAACAGCGCTTGGCAACGCAGGATCATTGACCGGTGTTCCTATCAGTTGTAAAAGTTGAAGAGATTCTTGGTATAGAAAGAGAGATGCATCTCTTGAAGTATATCACAGCTAAGCTTACATAAATGTGTATGAACTCTTATTAATGGTAGCTAATTGCCTTGTGAAAGGGCAGCCACGGGCGACGCCTTGTATTCAAGGTGATGTAAATCGCATCGTTAGGATCGCTCCGAGATTACTTTGTACTATAAGCCCGTGTGCATTCACACCGATATGCTTGGATACCAAAGATAAAGCTGGCTGTTAAACAGCGCGAGGGAAACAGGTGGCTGTATGATAATACGTAGAGTCTGACATCTCACCGAAAAACCTTGCATACTCCAATGAAACTGTAAGTGAGATTTTTTATCAAGATATTATTAAAAAGTCACATAGAAAAGTTAGTAATTGTTGATTTTCTTTAACTTTCTCTTATAAGTACCGCTTTCAAGTCATCACGATGATTTAACAAGATTTTTTCGGACCTGTAATAGTCCGAGCACAAAAGGTTCCTGATGGACGGACGACCGGTCTTCTTAAGAGGACCGTAGCAACTTTATTCGACTCTATCTTGATCTTTCATCGACCATGCGCGCGCAGTCAGTGATGATTTTCAACCTCGTGAAAGATATACAAGTCGAGTGAATAATCTGGAAAAGTAATCGGCATACATTCTGCGACGATTCAACATTGTAAGAGATGTTCATTGTAGAGAATTCATTCAAGTCCTTAAGTTTCTTATACCAGTAATGAAAAAGTATAGTAAGTACAACTCGATGAGAATTCTAGTGTTTTTCGAGGTTAGTATTTCTCTCTGGTTGTTCGCGTCTCTATCTTAGCTTGATCCAGCGTGACGCGTTTATCGTTGCTAGGATGCTGTTCTTGTGATCGGCGTACTCGGCAACCAGCCATTATGTTCCAACAAAACAGGTGGGGCATGCGATTTCTCGTGATGAAGCCGCTCGACTTTCGTCCTCCCTCTGCTTCCAATACCGCAATACAGAAGAGAATTCCTTCTCCTCTTTCTCCCTCTTTTACAAACAGTTGGAGAGCATATAGGAATTATTAACTGTTATGCAGATGAAACGCTACTCCCATGAGCAACTGGGCTAGTCGCGTGCGTATACGCGCGAGCGAACAAGCTGAATTTCACAACGCCACAAGCAAGGCATTTGCGTAGGTAGAACTCTCTCTCTCTCTCTCTCTCTCTCTCTCTCTCTCTCTCTCTCTCTCTCTCTCTCTCTCTCTCTCTCTCTCTCTCTCTCTCTCTCTCTCTCTCTCCCCGCCTAGTATCCATTCGCCTCGATCACTGGCCGAACGGTGCACTTTACTTCGCGCATTTGCATCTTGCAAATGTCTACATCTGCTGTTCACTCGCACGCCACTAGAGCTAACTCTGACCACTGCTGGTACTTGCCAATTGGATTACACGATTAGTCGAAAGTCGTATGCTATTCAGTTGGAGTGCTCTCACTCATGATATCATATCTGAATTCTCTTTTCGAATGATGATGACTCGAAGAACAAGTTGTCGCTAGAGTCTTATTGAATAGAGGCTCTAGTAGTATTGAGAAGTATTGAGAATCAGGATTGAACAGGGCGGAAACAGGTCAAGATCTTCATTAGAGCGTTTATAGTCGGCATGCTACAATTAAGTCCTGTTTAGCGTTCATTACGAGTAGTTGTTACGAGTATGCGGGTCGTGCACTACCTAGGTTGTACCAGGCACTTCTTAGTCCGGCTATCTTGGACAAGGCACCTGTTACCTTCCAAACCAGGTGGTGGTGCCTTGCTTCGAAAGGCAGCCACCGCACACGACGAGATTCTCTTCATGTAGACTGCTTCGTTTAATCTGCAGGTGCACCAAAAAAGCCATTAGTTATTGGTATGAAATAAAATTCATCAATGCTTTTTTTTTGTTGCTTTCCCAAACTTGTTATATACAAGTTATATACAAGTTGCAAGATCTTTTTGACGATTGACATTTCTTGGTGAGAGAACTGGTTTGTCAGTGTTAAGTTCTACCAATGTCTATGAACGTAAAATCCACAGGTGTGCTGGATTCATTTCCATAGGAGTGCGATGAACATTGTATGCTCAGTTTCTTTAGCACGAGTTATGTTGGTTCGTTTCCAGTATCTGGTATTAATCATTTCTAGTTCTATTACGATCGGTTGATACTTATAGGAACTAGTATCGTGAAACAGGGCGCAGCTTGATCGAGCTGTATCGTATAATTTGCATAACTCTCGTTCGCCAAGTAGGCGCGCCAATATTCCTTTCTTTGGTTAGTTGGTTAATTATCGAATTCCGGCAACTATCAATTCGAACTGACGTTATAACTTTTCTATGATTCTTCTGGTAAACTAGTTATCTTCTTATTTGAATCATGAAAGGAATCGTCGCCGCTTTATTCATCAAAAAGATTGCATGTCTTCGTTGTGGAAAATCCACAGGTGCTAGTTGTATAATATAAAATGGAGCAAGTTGATTTCCATGCAAGCGCGTGCCCTTTCTTTCTCTTTACAGTCACCCTTTTTCTTTCTTTCCGGTGACTTTCTGAGTGCAGGCCACCGTGTAAGTATAAGTCGACTTCCCTTCTTTCCCACGCAGCCTCATTACGACTTCCTGGTGAACGCCCGTCAAGGAATATGTATACGATTCTTGAAAGGCAAACGAGTGGGCGAACAGCTTCAATGCTCGCACTTGTTTTCGAAGAGATCGATAGTTTCTTAATACACAAGAAAGATGAACTTTAAGTGACTCGTCACTATTATTATTCTAACGGAAATTTCCAGTGATCTTTGTAAGTATATTTATTCTTCATTTGCATTAAAATTCATTTGCTTTAGTATATTTAAGAGGATAATGAAGAAAGGAAAGATTATTGTATTACGAAGTTGTTGTGAGCATTACAAGCGAGTGCTTTAGACTGAAAGTTAATTTAAAGCAGAGTCTGAGATCACCGACTGCTTCAGACCTAAAAGAATAAAATATGAACGGCGGCATTGCGAACCAGTTGCGTGTGGTAGAAAAAGGGAGTCAGACACTGGCGTACCGCTTTAAGATTGCGTGTTGACTTATTAATCCTGCTATCGGTTTGACTCAGTTATCCTTGCGAGAACCCTCCAGTATAATTCATCACGCTGTCTTCTCAGATTATTAAACGAAGCAATAAGGATTTCGTGACTACCACAAAGACTCAGAGAGTCACACAGTAGTGCGTATCATACTGACAACAACTCCAATGACAATCTTGTAGAATGTTTCAACAGGAACTCTCACTGACAGTTATTATTTTAGTTCATTTATACATTCTTCCATATCAAACTTTATACATATACAATAAAATCTATATATTTCTTATTAAATGAAATCGAAACAAATCATACTGACAACTCCAATGACAAACTTGTAGAATGTTTCAACAGGAACTCTCACTGACAGTTATTATTTTAGTTCATTTATACATTTTTCCATCTCAAACTTTATACATATACAATAAAATCTATATATTTCTTATTAAATGAATCTTTCACAAGGAAATGAAAATATAGGAAATATGGGGCATTTTTAGGCGGGAAAGTTATGTTAACAGTTTCTTAAGTCAGCTCTCACGGTTCGGTGGATAATCAAAAGTTTTAATTCACATGGCGTCGCATGAAGAACTGGTTAATGAAAGCCAGGGCCAAGGATAAGGCAAGTGCAGGAGGCTACAAGGAAACCCAGGAGGGAATTATGTAGATTGTGGGTTGCAATCCATCTCCTGATGGGCTGGATGGGCACACTCGAACCTACGTGAGTTCATCCAAGCTGGCTAGTGAGAAAGAAAGACAGCGAGAAAGGTAGAGTAAGAGAATACTGCTTTTCTCGAATCCTACATGCCAACCAACCACCTATACGTTCTCTACCTGTTCATTCCTTCCTTTCAACCAAGTAACTTCTTCGTCTTACAATCCTTCTTCATTTATACTTAATCGTACCAAACCAATTCACGATCGAATTCTTCCATAATCTTTCGATAAACATTACAATTACATTAAACCAGAACACGTGCACGTGCGAATCTACATTCGTTAAGGGCTGCTAGGAAACTTAATACTCATCCTAAGGATTTTACACGAGTATATATATATATATATATATATATATATATATATATATATAGTTAGAATAGTAAGAGCAAGGAAAAGGATATGTTGGCATGCGAATTTAATTTCTTAGAATACGCGGAAGTCCTTGCTTGGAAATGCAAAGTTCTGCGCGATCTTTTCACTTCTTCGTTCGTGGCGCGCCGCGCCGCCGCTTCCAGCGAGATGCGCGCCCAGCCAAGGTGAATGTTCTACACGGCAGGACGCTCCTGGTGCGACCAGGCTCACGCGCGCGCGCGCGCACTACACCTACCTAAGTATATTGAAACATGAAAGAACGTCCGGAGCACCGAACTAAGATCTTGGTAGATTATGCTAATGGGGTTTCGTGTACACGTTGAGAGTGAGAAAGAAGCTTAAAGAAGTAGAAGAAAGAAATTCTTTCAAGCCATACGCCGGAGGATGGAAATTTGCGCGCCCGGTGAACCTTGTCCTCGGACGCGCGCGCGCGCGCGCGCGCGAGAGATCTTTTCTCTATTTTCATTCCTTCAAGATAGCTCTCTGCGCGCGCGCTCTCTCGCCTCGGCGATCCGGTTTACCTATCTCGTCCAATAAACATCGAAGGAATCGCAATGAAAAATTCCCTTCCGATATCCTCCTCTTCATCCTTCAAATACACTTATTCGTAAGCATGAATCTTTAGAAGTGATGGAAAAGGAAATTGAAGGAATATTATTGAATTTTTTAATGATGTTTTTAATCGATTATAATTGGTCGAATAGATTTTATGAAAATGAATATAAATTCCATGTCTTCCATATCGAGCAGCGTTATTAAACATTGAGGAGGCTGCTCAAGCCGAATGCTTTCAACGGAAGCATTAATACCCGTCTTCATCCGGCGCTACCAAAGCGGATGGCGCACAGCGCGTAAGATATAAGGAGACGAGGATCGCTTGGGAATGCAATCGCTCGCTCACTCACACTTTTGAACACGCTTGTTGCCCGATCCTTTTACCCGATTCAATTTCCCAACGAGTTTAATCCGACTTGCATCCACCGTTGCTATGTACCACAGTCTAATACCTAATAAATCACATAAACAATCTCCGATTTCTCTGACTAGAAAGACAAAGAAACTAAAAAGAAGAGAACTATGTAAAAAGTAAGATAAAACATAATCCTTGGAAATAGTTTTCAGCAGATATCCTAAGAAGATGGTACACATAGAAAGAGATCTGTGAATTGTTGGATGATGAGGTTCGAATTACGAAAATGATACGTTTCGGATCAGTAGAATTTCGTAATGCCTTGGGACAGGTATTAAGGTGTGTTCGGTTACTGGTAGAACAAAGCATTGGGTAGCTGATGTTATTTTTAAGAGCAAGAGAGCGTTGAGAATTAAGGGAGGCGTTGCTCTTATAGAATGGCGCCAAGAGAATCAAGACTTTATCATTTATATCTGCGCGAGATAGGGAAAAGTAGTGAGGCGTGCGAAGAAGCGTGTGCGCGTTTAAGCGGGGTGAAATCTTGAATTCAGGTAGTAAGGCCCAGAATTGTAGTAAGAGAGGGCGCCGCCGCCGCTGCCGCCGCCGCCGCCGCCGCCGCCGCCGCGTCGGTTGACTAGAGGCGGTTTTAAGAGTTTGCTGAGGCTACGCATCGACTGAAGAGAGGCAAGATAGAGAGAAAAGAGAGCAAAGAGAATGGAGTCTCGCTCGGAACTGTAATTTAGAGAAAAACGTTCCCCCGAAGCCGCGGGGCCCTACTTTTCGTGCGCGGCGATCCGCCTACCTGGCCTCTATTACCGCGCCGGATCAGGAACAACCTGTGCGACGCGCTCCAACTCCAACTGCTTACATCTCACCCCGCAACTCTCGCACTCTGCTCCCTAACGCGCACTTTGCTCTTTCTCTCTCTCTTTCTTTCTCTCTTCTCCTTCTTCTTTCACTTCTCTACCGTTCTCTCCTCGACCGACATCCACCATTCCTTTCTATCTCTCTTTCACTCTGTCTGAGAAAGAGCCCCTGAACATTGGCAGCCTATGCTGTTTCTGCTTCTTCTGCTGGTGCTTCTGCTTCTGCTGGTGCAGAAGGAGTCCTTGTCCTTGGGCCTTTCTTCTGAGAAAGGGCCTTACTTCGCAAATGCTGCCAATTGCGGCCGCGTCCGCGTGATTACAGGCGACACGCGCGATGAATGAGAGGCTACGCGTTGCGCGATTGTAAAACGCGCATCTCCCCCCTCTACCACTCTTCAGTAATAAAGCCCCGGTTCTCTTCGTTGTACCGCTCACCACTGCTTTACCTGACATTTACGCGTGAAAGTAAACCAGAAGCGATTCCCTTGATTCCACAGTGAAAAACACAACAAGAGGAAAGTTCGTTCGTGTCTTTTCGTTAATTCAACAAAATGTTTGTGTAAATTTGTAGTAAGTCAAAATGAGGTTGTACAAGAGTCACTTGCCTTTTAATCATTCCCTTCACACTCGAGTTCCAATTATTTCCATTATTGGTACAATTTGATATTATAAAGAAATGTCAATGTGTGGAAAAGACTTGGTAAATATTCCTTTATATTAAAATTACTCAACAGCGTATAATCATACCATTTTCAACGGTGTATATTCATCATTGGCGATTCAAAGGTAAGTGAAAATCATCCTGTACGTATGAAAGAAGAATTGTTGGATTTTGGTTGTGAGAGGATTTGTAAATGATCAGAAGAAGCGGAAGTGGTGTGGAAATGGCAATGCGTGATCACTCGTAATCGTATGAATTACAGGGTTCAGATGGAATGGTAAAGATAAAGTCACGGTTGATAGTGCATAGGGGCGCACAAAGGCGGACGCATTCATCTTGCCAATGAAAAATGGCCTCAGGGAAAGGTAAGCGTGTGGAGACTCCTGTTCACGATAAAGTAACGCTTGTCATCGATAATGTCACCCACGCCTCTTTCTCCTCTTCCTTCTTCTAAGATCAGTATCAACCAAGCATTGTCCATGAGCGCTCTGTGGACCCATGTCTCCACTGCTACCGAGTTTAACAAGACTTTGCCACCCCAGTGATTTTTTTTAACAGTCATTCACTCGAAAGAATCATCCACGATCTTTGGTTAGTCAAAAAAAAAAAAATTCATTTCAGAGATTAATCGTTGATAGAGAAAATTTTTATAAAGAAATAGAGATGTTCAGAGTCAGGTTTAAAAAGAATGCCCGAGGGATATTATTCTCAACGGATTCCATTGGTCACAGGTGTAAAGGAAGAAGGGCGAAGGGTGTTGGTTGAGAACGAAATCTGTCATAGGGAGTTGACAGAATTGCCTTTGTCGCGAAGGAAACCGAAAGAAAGCGTATGCTAGTCGTAGGGAGTGTTTGGTAAGAGGTGATGATGCTGAGAGAGGAGATGAGAGGGAGCGTGAAAATGTCTCGACATCTGCTGCCTGGCTCTCCCAACGGCACTGGAAATTATTAATCCTGTCAAAAGTAGTAAATCATAACTGGAGAAAGGGCGACGACGACGACGACGACGACGAATGTGGTAGACAAGGAATAGCAAAAGACTTTCGCCTTCTTCGTACGAAGAAGAAGCAACGAACACCGATGACGCTGACCTTGATTTAGGGTCGCAGAAACCCTTCCTTGAAAATCGTCTTCAATATTTATGACTCTCCAGGAACTCTTAAGCAAGCTGAGATCTTCGGAAACAGCTGTGGGAGAAAGGAAATTCTTTCTCCCCTGTGGATAAGCGGCGAGAAATCAAAAGTATCTATATTTCAGTATTCCATCTCCGTGGTTTGAACTCTTTCCACAAACTAATCGGACTTAATCCGATGGTCTCAAGCAGCGAGGGTTGCTATAACCCAGTAAAGTCCTTGAAGTTAAAATCGCTCGAGGTGGTCGCTAAGAAATCCGACGATATTTTAGAATCTATGACTTTCCAACTGTGTTCTACCGTCAGTTCTTTGAAATAATCATGTTCACGAAGATTTAGATTTTATTAGACTGTTTGAAGATGGAAGAAAGCCGAGGGAAAGGGACAGCTCGATCCTTGAAATAATAACGATTAATCAAGTGAGGGCCGAAAGAGAAAGAAAGAAAGAAAGAACGAAAGACAGAAAGAGAGAGAGACTGTGGATTACTGCCTTGACGACTCGACCCTTTTTCATTACTGACCCATACTGAAATTTCTCGCATGATAACACGTGGGACCGTCGAGTTTCAGAAGGGAAGAATTCACAGTGGCTCGCTTTTGCCCCAGGTATAAGCGTGCGCGCCCTCTGAAAATATAGGCCTTAATGAATCGTCCGTGCAGTGACCTCATCTCGTTCTATAATGGAATTTCAAAACACCGCTGTACTTGTCGCCCTTCGTTTCTTCCCTCCTTTTCATACATCACCATTCCTCTCTGTGGCCGAGATATGAGAAAAAGAGAGAAAGGAACTCTTCCCTCGCAGAGAATCAGAGAGGTGCCTGGTCAGGCGCTCGTATTTTTCCTTAGGCACAAATTGCATTTTTTAATCCCCCCTCGTCATTCGCCCGCCGAATTACAACGCGGCTTTTTTACGAGCGATCCTTGAACCGGTCTCGCAGCAGAACCCTCTAAGCTCGCTATTATAATCTCTAACAGGAGAATTTCGAATTCTCAACCTTTGCCAATTTATTCATTCTCTACCTATAATTCTATAAAACTAAACCTATTCACCAATTTATAATAAACTATTCTTATTAAATCAATTTCTTCATTCACTTATGTCTGTGGTTTAGAAATTGAATGAACTTTAAAGTTTAATCCCAACCATAAATAAACTTGAAAGTGTATTTATTCTCTACCTATAATTTTATAAAACCAAATCTATTAAGCAATTTATAATAAACTATTCTTATTAAATCAATTTCTTCATTCACTTATGTCTGTGGTTTAGAAATTGAATGAACTTTAAAGTTTAATCCCAATCATAAATAAACTTGAAAGTGTATTCATTCTCTACCTATAATTCTATAAAACCAAATCTATTAAGCAATTTATAATAAACTGTTCTTATTAAATCAATTTCTTCATTCACTTATGTCTGTGGTTTAGAAATTGAATGAACTTTAAAGTTTAATCCCAATCATAAATAAACTTGAAAGTGTATTCATTCTCTACCTATAATTCTATAAAATCAAATCTATTAACCAATTTATAATAAACTATTCTTATTAAATCAATTTCTTGATTCACTTATGTCTGTGGCTTAGAAATTGAATGAACTTTAAAGTTTAATCCCAACCATAAATAAACATGAAAGTGTTATTAGTCGGTGTGGTACAATCGGAAAAATGGAATTACGTAAATTGAAGGGGGTCATTAAATCATATTGGTAGTCCGGCGTCCAAGAGAGGTTCTTCCTTTACCGTTCCCATAATGCGTCCCATCATAATCATAAGTGTTACCGCGTCGGCCTAGTCTTGGTAACGGTAAAAGGCAAAGAGAAGTAAAGGCGCTCAAGAGAAACTTGTCGGCAGGATTTCCGCAGGAATATCCATTTAGGACATTTCAAGAGAAGAGAATATCATTGGAAAGGATGCCGGTCAACGCATTGGATCATGAAAATCTACCGTTTTGTAAAGGGCATTCGAGAAGGTAGGAATGGTCCATTTATGATTGGTACGATTCCCAGGATGCTCGTTTGGGCAAACGTAGCCCCGGACAAACCGCCGCCAGAGGAACATTCCCCTTGCGTTGTGGCCAAGCACCTTTTCATCCTGCAGGATCACTGGGAGTAGTCGACTTAATTCGTTCCTGGCTCCGCTAGAGATATATTAATTAACGATGGCCCAAGAGCCTGTAGCTTCAATTTGGAAACAAGCACCTTGTTTGCATACAAAGGAGTATCATAGAGATACGCGCGCTGAGTATTTCGCACCCTCGATTCTTCGCTGATATAAATAGCTTTCGTTGGAAAGACTTGTGTAACTTGAGAATGAAACAAGTGTTAGAAAGAAAGGCGAAGATTCACGAATATTCAAAACAGTTGTACACGAAAGAAGAGTTGCTCGTTAAAACGCGCACCGAGTGTTTAAGGAAGAATCTTACTAGTGTCGACCGGATGCTCGAGACTCTCGAGTGAAAGCTTCAAGTGTACGCAAAACCGGTACCTTCCCATGAGCTTCTTCAACGCTGAGTCCGCACTTTTGAGCTTGCAAATCTTTCCTACTTCATCTGGCAAACATCCCTTTGTCACTCTCCCCTTTCGAGGTCTTTTTGAATGTAATTAAAAAATGCCGAGGATTGCTAATAATGAAATTGCATGGGAGAAAAAAAGTGGATGCAAGATTTAATGATAATCTGTTATGGGAAATGTAACTTGGTAAAGATAGAGAAATAAAATAAGAGTTTCTTGATTCTTATAACAGGACTCCTATTTTAAACTCTTAGAGCTATGACATTTCATTAAAAGGTCTTTTTGAATATAATTAAAAAATGCCGAGGATTGCTAATAATGAAATTGTATGGGAGAAAAAAAGTGGATGCAAGATTTAATGATAATCTGTTATGGGAAATGTAACTTGGTAAAGATAGAGAAATAAAATAAGAGTTTCTTGATTCTTATAACAGGACTCCTATTTTAAACTCTTAGAGCTATGACATTTCATTAAAAGGTCTTTTTGAATATAATTAAAAAATGCCGAGGATTGCTAATAATGAAATTGTATGGGAGAAAAAAAGTGGATGCAAGATTTAATGATAATCTGTTATGGGAAATGTAACTTGGTAAAGATAGAGAAATAAAATAAGAGTATCTTTATTCTTATAACAGGACTCCTATTTTAAACTCTTAGAGCTATGACATTTCATTAAAAGGTCTTTTTGAATATAATTAAAAAATGCCGAGGATTGCTAATAATGAAATTGCATGGGAGAAAAAAAGTGGATGCAAGATTTAATGATAATCTGTTATGGGAAATGTAACTTGGTAAAGATAGAGAAATAAAATAAGAGTTTCTTGATTCTTATAACAGGACTCCTATTTTAAACTCTTAGAGCTATGACATTTCATTAAAAGGTCTTTTTGAATATAATTAAAAAATGCCGAGGATTGCTAATAATGAAATTGTATGGGAGAAAAAAAGTGGATGCAAGATTTAATGATAATCTGTTATGGGAAATGTAACTTGGTAAAGATAGAGAAATAAAATAAGAGTATCTTTATTCTTATAACAGGACTCCTATTTTAAACTCTTAGAGCTATGACATTTCATTAAAAGGTCTTTTTGAATGTAATTAAAAAATGCCGAGGATTGCTAATAATGAAATTGCATGGGAGAAAGAAAGTGGATGTAAGATTTAATGATAATCTGTGATGGGAAATGTTACTTGGTAAAGATAGAGAAATAAAATAAGAGTATCTTTATTCTTATAACAGGACTCCTATTTTAAACTCTTAGAGCTATGACATTTCATTAAAAGGTACTTGAGAAATTTATGCGTGATTCATCTAACTTTGTTCATAAAGGTAAACGATGTCTTTACTCGTAGCGCATTACTTATGTATACGTCCGCTTACTTCCCCTCGAGATGAAAAGCTTTGGGTGAACGGAAGGTACAAACGCGAGACTATAGTTTCGTTATGCGAAAGGGGTTTCATGGAGTTCGTCCTTGATGAAAGAGTGCTTGGAATCGTTTTCTATTGGATCCTATTAAGTAAAGGCAGGTGCGCTTGGTAATCGTCGATAAATTCCAATTCTTTTGAAAGCAGTACAAATTAAATCTGTCCGAGTTGGTTCTCTCTGTGTGTTAGGAATTATAGCTTTTCCATAAGAAACACTTGAAACCAGTGGCCGACATTCAACCGAAGAGTCCTGTAATTCACTCGAGCGGCCGACGATTCCACGTATAACATATACCGAGTTCCTCGAGAGCCGCCTGATGATATGCTACTCCAGCAGACTCTCGTGTGGAACTGGTTGCATCTTCATAGGCTCTCATAAATCGTGGTCCGCTGTCGTAAACTACCCGAAGCCTTACCCGAAGGGCGGCGGCTCGCACGAGCAATGGAAAATCATTTCGATCCCATCTCGAGTTAATTAAACTTCTCTCAGAGATCTTCCTACTGCTGTCGTTCGAATGCCTTCCTTTCAACTCTTTCTTACCTAAGAGATTTTAACATCAAAGTTTCTTGAAACACAAAAATGAATACTCTAAAATAGCTAGATTTTAATTCAATTTTTAATATCAAAGAGGGTCAAACACGGTTCGATTTAAGGGTGATCTTTCACCAATTTATAGACCGTTTGGCGTGTATCAACGAAACATGGTCGAGGGATAACTTCCTGCGCGGTCTTGGCTCAATTTCCGGTGCGGCTGCACCCTAAATTTTAGATAACGCCGCAACTTGTCCCCCGTTTACATCCTGCTTGCGGCGGCAACGTTTGGAATAGTTCGTCGGCATACTTTACTGAAAAAAACACCCTTGCCAATACCGACGACAGTTGCTATCATCTTAACCGATCGTAACTAGATCGTAACTACCATCATTGGAAAAAAAGAGACAGGATAACATTTTTATCCTTAAATCTATCAAGTTCAAAGCGTTATCCAATCTGTACACTTTTTCTCCAAGCGACACTCCTAATTCTCTTGACGAGGATTAAAATCAGAGTATAAAATATTATCTAAAAACAATCAGCTAACTTTCAAACGTACGAAAGTTAACTTCTTCTTTATCTTTAGTTCTCTGTCTTTGGTGGACTTCAAATTCCATCTGTCTCTTGTCTGTGGTTGTAAGTGGCGTTAGTTCGATTTACGCCGGAGGCGTCGCGACGCACTCTGGAATAGCCAGGCTATAATATAGGGGAGTCGAGCATTTAGCTTATCAGGACGGACTATCTACCGGTGGCATACGCCTCCGTTAGGGAGCTTTTCACCCCTCCGGCGTGAGTACAGGATCGCGCGTCTCTCTTGTAAAGGGAAAGATAGAGAACGAGAGAGAGAAAGAGAGAGAGAATGGTTGGATGGGAATGTCGAGGCCTTAAATCAGTTGGCAGAGTCTGCCTCCGGCAGGTTAAATTTAAGCCAAAATGTTATCGCATAACCAGGCGGTCGAGCTGGCCAAAGTCAGACTGGACTAAAGATAAGCTTCGTACTCGACGAATTAGCAGTGTACCAATAAGGTTCTTAGCTTTCCAAACACAGATTCTAGAACACTTAAGAAGTTCCCTTCTCGGAACAACTCGAAGATAGATACTTAACTCTTTTCCAAACTCTTGCTACCGTAGACTAATTAGTTCAGACCTCCAGCATGGTTTGACTGTAATGACTTGGAAGATAACAGGTTGAAATTCTCTTCGACAGATTACCATGGTTCGAGAATTCTTCAATGTCTGATGAGCTGATAAATCGTTTAGTCGAACTCCTCGTCAATTATCTGACTGGTTGGATCTTAATGGTTAGAGAGAAACTTGAGAAAAGGATGCTTTTTGTGCGTGAGTTGAAAGCCACTGGCTTTCATTATCTCCTTTCATACATGGATGAGAGAAGGAAATACTCGAGAGGAATATACAGACTCATCGATTAATTGGAACATTGTACGACGCCAATAGGTATTAACAAGATATAGCATAAGGGTGGTAAAGCTATCTGAAATTAATTGGGTTTCCTATCAGGGTGAGGCGAACCTTGTGTCGATCACGTAAAATTCATTCCCTTGGTTTTACACGTCCTTTCCTGGACACGTGGTCGATTCTCTCCCTTTCGAGCTATTGAAAAGCAGCTGCTTACAAGCTCAGGATAAAATACGTGGAATCCACGTACGAAATATCGGAAACGCCAACCCACCGCACCAAACCCCTCTGGGTTTGATCGATCAATGTTAGAAGAAGAAGAAAAAAAAAAAAAAAGGTCGGCTAGTTTTACGATGAGTGGCGTAACTGGTCGGTTGGGATTTCGGCAGCAATAATTCGATGGATTTACGAGGAGAGAAGTGTTTATTAGGAAATCTATTGGAAAAGTGATGTGCTTCGGATATTGAATGTACCATGAATGCAGACTGTATGAGGCATCTCTTTATAACTCAAGCTGATGGTGTAGTTGAAGTGGACGAGCAAGGTAATTGATCACTGTCTTTTGCTCGTCATTGCTCTAACGCGTGGTCATCAATTGCAGGAAACTGGTCTCTCGTCTCGAATAAGTCGTCTCTGTGAAAAGAGACTGGCATTCCCAGTCGGCTCACTGCCAACGAGGTAAGTAACGGATAGAGTAATAAGGGTAGATTTGCACACCACTTAAAGAACAATTAGGTACAAACTAGTAATGTTGGAGTGTTCATCGACGAGTGTCCTTCAATTATAAAATGCTCGAGGGTAGTAAATTCTTGAGAACTTGGAACTATTTAAAGTATTACTGAGAATGAAAAGGTGGTACTAAATCTAGATTTAATAGAGAGTTTTCACGCCAAGTTCTTCGTTCGCTCCATAAACGCTTGGCGGGATGGTAACCCTTGGAACCCTGACGTCGGCATATTGCATTATCAGCCGACTTATGGGATTCCATATTCAATATGGTGCTGCATGAATGGTGGCTGAAGGGGCGGTCGAGCAAAGAATCTAGTGCTTGAGTTGAAAGGTGAAGCGTATTTCAAACCTCTACGTACGAGTTCATAACTAGTAATGGAAAATCAAGTAGAAATAATCATAAAAGAATATAAAAAGAAATCATTCAAATATTTTTTAACATCACAAATGAAATAAATTCATTACTTCCGAAACTACTAAACACAGATTCAATCTGTTGTGACTGCTATTCAATGGTGTATCAAAGGTCTCTTGAGACTTCTTATAGAACAGGTTGAGACTAACACATTCCCAAGAGAGGAATGTGAAAAGGATGGTCAGTGGGCGTCGAAGGTAGCATTTAATTTAACTAGTTTATCACCTAAAGAATTTCAAGTTCATTGACACAGGTATACATATATATATATATATATACCTTGTTGAGTAAAACTCGTCTACTATGAGATGACAAATATTGGAAAGGGAAAAGTAGTAGAGTAAGTCTGGATGAAGGAGATTCGGTCTTGCAAGTCAAACTAACGGGCCAACGAAATTCTCCTCACGATCAAAGACGGCGGGACGCTCTAATACCAAAGCAAAAGGTTCTACTTGGTATTCGAAGCGCGAGTTTCCCTGGTATAGGAAGGGTCGTGATTGAATCTACGCTGTTGGCCGGCCACCGTCCAAAGGAACACCCTACTGGCATTTATATCCTATGGGATTCGGGTGCTACGTCTTCTACCACTTCTACTATGGTTGAAATCTCACCTAGCTTTTTCCCTCGTCTCGTAAGACCCCTAACCAAGAATAGTTTTATTATAGCAAGCACGTTGACCATAACGTTCGTTGGACCTCCTAAGGTGCCACCCCATCTTTCAACCCCCCCCCTCCACTTACACACCATCCTATATCTCAGCAATAGTCCTTTCGACGTCCTATCCACGTGGCTCCACGTCCAGGACAAACGTTTTACGATTTCTCGTAATGATCGCTCTCGTCTCTCCCCTCTTTAAGCGTACCCGCGAGCTCCTTTTGTTCCCCCCACAGCAATGATACAGTTTCACTTTTACATTGTTCGGCCAGAGCCCCAATCCACGATGAAAGTGGAATTCGCAATGCGCATGATTGCTTCGTGAGATAAAGGAAAACTGAAAGTGAACTGGAGATACAAGGGAATGAGAGAAAGAAGGCTTCGATTCTGCTTCCGATAATAATGTATACTTCTCCCTTTGCTGCTCTTCCCCTTATATTTTAATAAAGACAGACTTTACCATTCCCTTGTACATTTTAATACACCCTCGTTCTTCCTGGCGAATATGCTGCTCTCATTTTCTTCTGCTCGTCGACTTTTTAAATCCTCGTGGTATAATGCACCAGTAAGAACTTGGAGGAAACAAAGCTTTTTGTGTGTTTGCGTATTGTTGAATGGTTGCCGTTGCGTACACGATGCTTGAAGGAAGAAGAAGAGAAGCGCTCGCACGATTCAGTGCGCCTGTTGGCAGGCAAACCGGTGCGATTGGTATCCGGCTGGGGAAGCTGTGGAGTCTACATTAAGGAGCAGAAAGTAGAAGCTATGCTTATACCGACTGCTGCAGCAAGTCGGCACAGTTCTCTACCTATACTACTTGCACAGTGGAACAAGACAGTGAAAGAGAGAAACAACATTGCCGACTCGTGCATTTAGACAGCTGCACGCACGCATATACGCACGTAAAGCCACCTGCAACATCATTACTGGTCAATCGATTTTCCACCCCTTCTATTTGTTTTTTATCAGCTATTCTCTTTTTTTCTTTCTTTCTTTCTCATCAAAGTAGCTTCTCCTTTCATTGTACTTTCATCGTGAAAAAGACAATGCTCCCGTTTCACCCCATCACTCGCTAAGTTTGTCAAGCCTTAATTGGCCGGCCAAGCTAACTACCAACGGAAACCTATAGAAAAGTATACGAAGATGATGCGAAAGAACATTGGTCTTAATGGTTCGCCACCGATCCTATAAGACCAACGGATTTCCCGCAACGACGACGACGATGCCAAACCACCATCAAACTTTTGCCCCGCGGCTCCTTAAGTTTCGATGGAACTCTATCGGCTGAATACCAAGTACCTGGACCAGCCTGGGGGAAAGCCTGGATGAGAGGATCATCAGGATCGTGTGTCCCTAGGGATGTCTGTTTGGCAGAAATGCTTGTACGCTGTCCGCCTACTTATGCCACCCAAACTGTTCTTGGAATGATATCGTAAAACAGGCACATACAATATTTTTGTTTTCTGCACTTTGTGCTCTTGGAAAATATCTTATGATGGAAGTTTTATGATACTTTCCTTGCAATTGTATAAAAGGAGTTTAAAATAGTTCTTTTATTTGTTTGATTTATGTTGGAATTATTTCAAATATTTATTAAGTATTTAGTAGGAATAAATAAGTGAATAGTTTGTAAATAAATTGGAGTTCGAGTACTCTCGATTATAGTGCTTTCTGCCACAACCGGCGAAGTGCAAACAGGATTTGTTCGCAAGAGTAATGTTTGAATTAAGTGAAAAGCATCCCTCTGCTAGTGAAGCCGTCTAAATCTCGTAATGCGTTGCTGTAAGATGACTGTCGCTTTTCCAAGGTGAAATAATTAATACTAACTGTCCTAAGTACGAGAAGCGCGACTAAACGGACTCATAGTACACGGGAGGAGGCAAGGGTCTTGGGAAAGCCGGCGAAACATATTATTCTTGGTGTCCTGTTGGAGGTAAAATATCCGAGCGTGCGTGAACGGGACATTAGTCCGCTGTGCAAAGGATTACGGGGTGGTATATCTTCCTGTTAATCCTGATTTAGGGATTCCCGCGTGCAGAAGGCAGCTTCTATTCGTTGTGAATTAAGACGGGAGATAGCCGAGCTGCAGCATCCTAACGATCCTTAAGTCAAACCGGTAGATTTACTTCGAGAAACCCTCCCACTTCCTCCTCATTTTCCTCCTCCTTCTGGGCTGAAGGTGGAGGACGAGTGTTCACAAATTTTTGAACTTTTATGAACGGTTTATAAATCGATTGTTTGAATATCAAAATGGATAGAAAAGATGAAAGCAGTGGGAGAAATACCGGAATTGTATCGAAAACACTCGGAAAGGTCATCCTGAATAATTAATTTCGTCTAATTTGTACGGTTTCGTCCATGTTTTGCAATCTTCCCGACCTTTCCAGGGGCTGGAATTTGGTGGAGAATGTTTTCTTGTATTAAGGAAGAAGTGATATAAATTCCAGAGCCCCAGCTCAAAATTGATTTTTTCGCAAATTTTTCCATATGTACCCCTTCACAAATTTTCGATTTTTCGAAGGTTCTGGGACTTGGACGAACGCTTGATATTTCGATTGTTTGTGTATCAAAACGGAAAGAAAACATGAAACCAGTGGCAGAAATGCCGGAATTGTACCGAAAACACATGGAAAGCCGTTCCTGAAAATTTCAGTTTCGAGGTTTTTCCTATGTTTTTCATACTTCCCGACATTTTCCGGGGCTGGAATTTGGTGGAGAATGTTTTCTTGTATTAAGGAAGAAGTGATATAAATTCCAGAGCCCTAGCTGAAAATTCATTTTTTCGCAAATTTTTGCATATGTACCCCTTCACAAATTTTCGATTTTTCGAAGGTTCTGGGACTTGGACGAACGCTTGATATTTCGATTGTTTGTGTATCAAAACGGAAAGAAAACATGAAACCAGTGGCAGAAATGCCGGAATTGTACCGAAAACACATCGAAAACCGATCTTGAATAATTCATTTTCGTGGTTTTTCCTATGTTTTCCATACTTCCTGACATTGTCCGGGGCTGAAATTTGGTGGGGAATGTTTTCTCGCATCAAGAAAGAAGTGATATAAATTCCAGTGCCCTAGCTCAAAATTCATTTTTTCGCAAATTTTTCCATATGTACCCCTTCACAAATTGTCAATTTTTCGAAGGTTTTCCATTCCTGAATTGTTCATAACTAAGTTTGGACATCAAAACGTGTAGCAAAGAAAGAACCAGTAATATAGTAGCTCTATGTGAGCTCGCATCAGTGCCGATCTAATTTCCGGGCACAGTCGGACAAGGTAAGATCTGAGTGGCACTTCGTCGCTTCTGTCATACACTCTTCAAAAGAGAGGAGGGGGGAAGAGTACAATAAACCACGAATTCTTCTTGCACAGTGACAGCGAGAGGATGTTGATACAAGCTAGTTGCAAGATTACATTACAGGGTATACGGGTAACGCTTGGCAGCGTTGACAAGGGTAAAGTAATTGATCCTGACACTGCAATGGCTGACCAGACAATGCGAGAGAGTCTACTCTCTCCCTCTTTTTTTCTCTTTCCCTTGGACTTATAGGGTTACTAATATATGAAACCCTCACAGCGCACTCGACATTCGCACACGAACCACCTTTATAATCTCGTCTGAATATAACACATATACAATCTTATAAATTAATTCCCCATAACTATATATCTTTTTCCCCAAAGTTTCGATTCTAAAAAAAAAACCAGATCTATCATACTCGAAGAAGTTGTAAGATATTTGTGTATCATACCTGATATTCGCGAAGGAAATTCGTGAGTGTTGGACATTTGTCATGTGCCATCGCACACGTTCGCCAGTGAAGAAACGTGTATGTGACAATCTGCTCATAGTTTCCAGTTCTAGCCGGATCCCGGCACTCCAGCGGATTAGTTTCTAGCAGTCTAAACTGCCAGCCGACAATCACCGACACAACACTTCCGTCGTCGTTCATAATCGCCACTAGCAGGGTAGAAAGTGCCGGTTGCCTTTACCCTTTGACACAGAGACCCTATTACCAAGCGGGAGCCGGTTTCTGCAGTTAGAACTGTTCTCATACTCGTCACCGAGTGCTCGGCAAGTCTCATTGTGCGGTGGTTTCTTTCGCCGACTCTTCTCTCAATTACCTTTGCCTGGCGATGAAAAGTCTCGGATTTCCAGGACATGTTGCACTTTGATATTCTTTGTCGACATAAATTCATCGACGTTAACACAATGCTATACAACTCTACTATGTATATTCACCAAACAGAAATGTCTTGTTGAAACAACAAGGATCCACGATGAAGACTAGTTATCGCAGCAGTACCGATCAGCTTCCACATACTTGTTGTTTTTGGCTAAGTTCGAGCGTTCAAAGAAAACAAACGTTTTAAATGGAACGACGACGTGCGTTGGAAAGGTTCGCCTTATTTTTCTAGGATGAAGAAGAGAACACGAAGAGAGAGCAGCTCGAATGTATGAGGTGAACGGGTAAGCGTCGAGCGAAATACTAGCTGCTGCGATATATCGGGGTGCCTATGCTAGGGGCGCGCCCCTTCGTTGCAAGGGCCCCCCACAATACGATGATCGTGTGCCTGTATGCAGCTTGGTATACACGACACCCTGGACACACGAGGGGTTCCCCTCGAACCATCGTTCCTGCCGTCGCTATGACTAATAAGAACCCGAAGAGACTACGCCACACGAAACTAGCCGAGAGAGCCGAGTTAAACGATGCGAACCACCCCTCGCCTGGTGTGTGTATTGAGTTAGCCTGATTCGATCGCGCTTACCTCGGCGTCGCGACGCTTTCGACGCATTAGCTCCCACTTGAAACACGAACTCTAATATAACATTATTTCATTCCTTTTTTATAATAAAGATCGACTTACTCTTCAATTAGAAAAGTAATACTGTTTTAAATGATTCTATTATTAATTCGATATATAAATAAGAACTTTAAAAGATAATAGGTCAGGGATATAAAATAAAGTTCGGTCTTAAGTATTTAACAGATGTTTTAGATGATTCTATTAGTGTATAGATAGACTACTCGGCGTCGCGACGCTTTCGATGCATTAGCTCCCACTTGAAACACGAACTCTAATATAACATTATTTCATTCCTTTTTTATAATAAAGATCGACTTACTCTTCAATTAGAAAAGTAATACTGTTTTAAATAATTCTATTATTAATTCGATATATAAATAAGAACTTTGAAAGATAATAGGTCAGGGATATAAAATAAAGTTCGGTCTTAAGTATTTAACAGATGTTTTAGATGATTCTATTAGTGTATAGATATACTACTCGGCGTCGCGACGCTTTCGACGCATTAGCTCCCACTTGAAACACGAACTCTAATATAACATTATTTCCTTCCTTTCTTATAATAAAGTTCGACTTACTCTTCAATTAGAAAAGTAATACTGTTTTAAATGATTCTATTATTAATTCGATATATAAATAAGAACTTTGAAAGATAATAGGTCAGGGATATAAAATAAAGTTCGGTCTTAAGTATTTAACAGATGTTTTAGATGATTCTATTATTGTATAGATATACTACTCGGCGTCGCGACGCTTTCGACGCATTAACTCCCACTTGAAACACGAACTCTAATATAACATTATTTCATTCCTTTTTTATAATAAAGATCGACTTACTCTTCAATTAGAAAAGTAATACTGTTTTAAATAATTCTATTATTAATTCGATATATAAATAAGAACTTTGAAAGATAATAGGTCAGGGATATAAAATAAAGCTGGGTCTTAAGTATTTAAAAGATTTAGGACGCGTGAGTTATTGGATTTTAATAAAATCGAAATCTCATTCACGAATTAGTGACCAATCAACGTCTTGTAAGAAGGGTTATTTGTGGTGATTCTTTCTTGGAAGCAATATGTCCATGTCGACTAGCTTAGATTCGCAGGGACTTCTTAAGAATATAGGGTGTGTCATACGGCTAAATCCAAGGGCACTCGATTGTATATCCTATCTCATATTACAGACCTTCGACCCCCGACTGATCGAAACAGAGATCTACGTGTCTTTGCGGGCTTTTGCTAGCCGAGTAACGAAATAGAAAAGTCGTATACAAGAGCGACAGAATAAAAGGCCGATAATCATTGCGTACAATTGGCAAAGTGCTTTTACGTCTGGAAGGGTAAAAGAGAGGGGGGTTGGAACCCACCGCAGCCGGGTTCTTCCTTTGACCGCCTTTATGTCGTCTGCGTGATTTAGTGCACTTGCTCTACGGTTTCACCCTCTCTTCGACTCTGTGAGAGAAAGAGAGAGAGTACATACATACGACAAGCAATGGCAGCAGTGTGTTCGTTTGCCTCGTGTCGCCTTTTTATCACAGGGTGAAACGTGCACCAGATGGGTACGCGACACCCTATATATCCTCTCCTAACCCTCCGAACGGTTAGTACATCAAATTTTCTTCTTGCCGCGTGTCCCATGTGCCGCAATCATCCGCTTTCTCCTTGGTTATATGCAAAGAACGATATCTATACTTGAATTCAAGATGCGTACTGGTTGCGTGTCAAGAACAGTAACGATTCTCTTGAGAAAAAAAATCTCGAAGGAGAGAGAACGCTTCTCGATTCCATGGAGAATTGTCCTCGAGAATGAACAATGCAAATAACAGAGAGGGATATGACGTTGGATATAGTCAAGCGAGGGGTGAGGAAAAAAAGGATGAGGGTTGGGGTTTGGGTGGTTCTAGGGAGGATTTTATGGGGGTATAAGCCAAGACATAAGCCAAGAGTTTCCATCGACGAAGAAAAGGAGAGTACGTACTTCAAGAAGTAATTACATCGTTATAAGTTCTTTCATCGGACGGATCAGTCTCCGATATTATCATCCTCGGCATTGCCATTCGCCACTCTCTTTTGCCTCAAGCGCGCGCATTCATGACTTTGAATAGACAGTTTCCAGCATGAGCATTGTCCTCTCACAAGTATGCAGATGCCATCGTTTCTTTCTCACTTTTACTATAGGCTTGTAGGAACGAGTGGAACTCGAATCATCCAACGAGGCGCCGCGACGCTCGACCCATTTTATAAGGAGCAGAGTGAATGCAAGGGTAGATGAGAGACCAGACGAACCTTCGTCGCACTAAAACACGTATGTGCCATATGCGAGCTGCTACGTATAAGTCCTCGCCGCCGCCCATGCCTGCCACTCGTGGCAACCCTTTCAAGTGGCGTTTTACGGTGTTCCCTTCCACGAGAATGCGCCACGTGCTATAATGTAACGCGCATGTTCTTACTGATAAAAAATAAGAGACGAGAAAGAAAGTAAAGTAGTGATAGAAAAGGGATTATTGATTGAAAAAGAAATAGAGAATGAAAAATTATGTTATGGAAAATAAGTGAGAAGAATGTACGGGTTGGACGAATGCCAAGGGTAGAAAGAAAAATCACATCAAATATTTACTTTGGTGTGCGAAGGTGTCGTCGAGGAAAATCGTGAAATCAAGGAATGCTAGTGCACTGACAGGAAAGGAAACCCCAGCGGGAATTGACCTCTTCAAATCCAGGGAATTCAGACTTCCCCATTGCCTTAGCCTTCCTCGTTTCTATTTACTGACAAACAACTTGAGTTTGCCTTGCAAAACCCAATATGCTCATTCGAGAGAAAAGACTGCGCTCTTGCGAGAAGGTTCGATCTTGTGTCGATTCGAATTACACCAAGGGAATGTGAGATACTTGCTTTTCATTGATTTCTCGATAAGTGCTTGAAAGCAAAGCTAATAAAAGGAACCAATTTGCGATCGTTCATTATTCGAATACTTAATAAAATCTCGAGTTCGTCGAGATTAGAGGAAACTGGATGATGGAAACGAAGAAGAAATATCATATCAAATATTTAATTTCACCATCTGTTCAAGGGAGGAATTAATTACATATGTGGAATATTGCTCACAAGGCAGGGATTCATTCACTCGAAACTCTCAATGATCTACAAACACGAGATCCAATTACAAATGATGGAGTAGTTAAACAGAGAAAGCACGACGATAAATCAATGGCAGTGAGTCACACTTGACGTTCGTAATCATATTTACAGAGGATTAAAATGAAACCGAGATTCCCCTCATAATTCAAGGCTATGACAACTCGAACATAAAATATATTCAACGAGGTTTCTATAAAACCTTAACACTTTACCTTTTTTTCTCTTATTAGATCTCATAAATGTGTATATTCCACCAATCCAAATACAATTTACTTGATTTACGATGTGGTTACTATGTTTACTTGAAACGTCAGTATTCTAAGATAAAAACTACAAAAATCAGTCACCAAATGGTATCTTCAAAGGGAAGAGGCGCCAGTATGAGGCCAAAAATATTTCGACGTAGTGACAGGATGACTTGAAGCTTTCCAAAAGGAAGTTAGTAGGAATCTGGTTGGTCCTGGAAGGGCGTGTGCGTGTCTCGTATCTCGGGAGTATTGCCCGAAGATCGTGCGCGTTCAAGCATCTATTTCTGTCGTTGCATGCATTGCACGAGAGACGTTTTCGTTCCTTTCAGCATGGGGTTATTTTTAAGATTTCCATCGTTCCCTTCCCTTCTACTAGAATCTCCTTGTGTGGTATAAGTAAAGAACGCGTTTCAGACAGCGGTTTTGAAATCTGCAAGTCCCCCAATGTTAAAGACACGATATTTCAACTCTCACAAGCATCCTTTTTACCATTGGGATTTCGGCCGCTTATCTGCCATGTAGTTCAGAGCAAAGGTGGCTGTCATGAAAAACCGGTGGAAAAGTCAGTAGCGAGAGAAATAAAGAGTGCTTGCCAGGCAGGTTTTACGATTTCGCGTGAAGTGCCAAGAGCGCATGGTGAGCGTGTTTAATGTCCGAAACTCGACGATTCCCTGGGCTTTTGCTCGATGCATAGTACGCCATTAAATTACGCTTTATCTTCCAAGTAGCTTTAACCTCGTCTTGGTTGCGTGTGCGTCTCCGCAGAGTTTGAATAAAAATTCACTAGATATTCGCCTCTGTCTCACCTCTTTTATCAATGACTTAGTCATTCACTGATATATGAAGACATCATACTATTACTACTATCAATCTATGTGGACAGATTTTATACGAGAGTTCTTCCCTGGTTCAATGTTACAACGGCGAGCTTTTAATCATTCATTAGAGGGTACATTGATTGCGAGATTAATTGAAATGGCCAACCACGGGTCAAGTGTCCCATTCATCGTAGACGGTTAATGTCCCGTACGCGCCGGGTTGACCAGGTCATACGTGTTACACTGTGCAGAGCTCGAGACTGAATGAAACGAACTCGTTCGGGAATCCAGCCTGGCCGGATTTCAGCTTCTAAGAGATAGCGCTGTTACTAGATTTAATTAATGGATACAACGCTATGTGTAATGAAATCTGACGAGGTCGAAGCTTTGTGCGGTGTTGGTAAGAGAAGTGGATGTGGAAGGGTATATCTTGCCAGGTGAAGTATATTTGCCGTGAAGGGAATTAGCGAGTCAAGGGCGGAGACGAAGGGATGCTGCTAATGGGGTCTGACGTTGACGAATTTTGCAGGTTACACAGTCGTCAACCGCGACCTCTTCTCGCTTGCTACACCCTCGAGAAATCTCCCGCCATTAGATCAGAAGCTCTTGGTGTTCACGCTTCCTCGCTTATCGCAACCCATCTCTAGCATTCATTTCCGCTTGATGAGCCGTTCCTCTGTCAGTTCCGAGGAGGCTCGGGAAATACGTAATTTCGTCGACCGTTACACACCCGCTCGCTAAACCTAGCACACGGTCATCATGAAAGAAATTGATGGCTATTCGCTGACAGGAAATAACTAGGATACCACCAACCGGTAGGTCTGAATACTACTGCTCTACTACTCTTACACTGACATGGCAGTCTTTCATTCAAATGGTATAATTGGTCGTCAAAGATAAAAAGGGGAATTGCATGAATCAGATGGGGGAAAAAAAGCTGAAGTAGTGAAATGAATGGTTAAGAAGACGTTTTACCCTCTAAAAGGTATAATTCAGAAGGAAAACTGACCAGGCACTAGTCACTAATTGGGTGGAAGCTAAACGATCGATTCCACTAATAAACTAGCCCCATCTCCATTAGACTACTCTCGAGTTATCGAACGAAATTCCATTCTATGATAACACTGCCTCTTTCAAGTATACTCTCTTGAAAGCTATTTTACTATCATTGATTTTAGTACATCGTTGAAACATGTCTAGAAAAAATATGGTACTATATTTTGACTTGGTCGTTGAACGAAAGCAAAGCTGAAAGATCGTAGCAATTCAGAAGGGATTTCTGTCGAAGACTTGATAAGACATTTCCAGGGGGGGGAAGAAAAGAAAAAAATCACGGTAGCGGTCTTGAATGGTAGGTTCGACCGGAGTTTCGACTATTTGTTCTGGAAAGACAAGATCCTAATGGGAAAGTAATCCCTTTCGAGTAAGCGGTATCGAAAGAAAGAGAGCGAGAGAAGAAGCGAGATAAAAGCAACGGCGAAGCAGATCAGAGAAGATCCGTATTGCATGCTCGCGGCAACCTGGATGAGGTTCTTTGAGATGAGGTCGAAGATAAGGATCCCTCTTTTCCGAAAGCTCGCTTGGAATTTGTCTCTTCCTACCAAGCAACCGGCGGCAGCTTAACGCAACCTGAGATCGCACAGTTATTCTCTTCTCTTCTACCTAACAGCCTTCTTTACCTGTAACACCCAGTATAACCTTCGAAAGAAAAGAAAAAAAAGAACTAAAACCAACAGCTTGCAGAGAGAGAGAGAGAGAGAGAGAGAGAGAGAGAGAGTTAACTCGACACGAGCAACATACTCTTCTCATGCTAAGTAACAAATTGTATGCACCGGACACCCTACGTTTACTCTCGAGTTCATGTAATCGAGGGTGGTGTTATTATTACCGGACCCGTGGAAGATTTAATGGGACATAAAATGGGATCAAAACAAAGCCGACCATAAACTAAGCGCATAGATAAGCGATACATGAATTACTCGAAATTACTCCAACCTGAATCTACCAAGCTTCTTTTTTTTTTTACTCATCCTTTTCTTCTCATGTTTGTTTTTATGTTTTACTTTTTTTTTTTAAGTCCCGTAGATTGAACGGCAAAGGGAATGTCATACGCGTTTGAAATGTTGCGGAATACTCAAAGAGAGGTAGAAGCTTAACCGGAAGAGTATGCATGGCAGTGCTTTAATCTCATGCTGCCTGGCTAATTAAACATCATAACGCGAGATACACTCGAGAGATCTCTCTACCAAGAGTAACACGGTTCTCCGGAGGCAGAGTGCGCACCGGATCCACCAAGAGAGTCTTCAAAACCTGGACCACTAATTGGTGCTTCTTCAAAGATTGTCGACCCTACAACCCTTATATGAATATATCCTCTTTGAAACACGGTTGCATCCTCATTGCTTTTTCATGTTAAACATACCGCAAAGAATTTGATTTCGAAATAGAAACCAAAAGAATTCATGAATATCACAAATTTGACAAATTCCATTAAGCCGAGAAAAAAACATGACAAACATATCCATGATTTTCTTACCTCTTATCTCGAGTAATGTTGGAACATGTTCACGCGATTTTGCACTGCTTTCCCGTGAGTGTCACGTGGGTTGTTGCTTCCGGCGGCAGTGCGAATAATGGTCATCGTAGCTTTCCCCAGCAGTAACCGGTAGCGGGATCATTGACACATCTCGAGCTCTCTCACGTATTGTCCACTATCACTTGACCGGTTATCTCCCGGATCGCGAGATTGATTTTAAACAAGGATATCAAAATTATACCGAATGGTATAAATAATTAAGAAAAATGTGAATAATATTACAAGAAAGGATATGTCATTGACCGCGATGCACACTTGACGTAAGGTTACTTGGAGAAGAATCGAGTCTCTCTCTTTCTCTCGTTCGAGTAGAATGGGAAACCGTGGCGGACGACACGGCGGTACGTGGCACGCGCCTACGACTGAGAGCAAAGCATTCCGACACCGGGTCCCGACACGAAATCTCCAGCTCGGTCATCCTCGGTATCATTCGTCTCCCTTCGACTCCAAAGCACGTGGCTGCTCGCGCCAAACACTACACCACACCACGCTTCTCTACCAGTTCTATCAACTCTCTTTCTCTTTCTTTCTTTCTCTCTTCCGATTACACCCTCTTTTACCACCCCTCCCTGATACTTCCTTGTTTACTCGATCCACATTCTCCCACCGTCATTCTCTACTCCCCACTTCCGTCGAGAGCGTCAATGAAATTCTCTCACATAACTTTCTAAAGAGACAAACCGGACTACTGTTCATTATGAAACAATATGAAACGGGAGTAGTAAAGTCAGCGTGCAATTGAAAACTTTCGTACTAGACAGATAGAAAAAGAAGCTTGGTTTACAAAAGAATTGTAAGTTCGTCCCAGACAATACAAAGAACGGTAAGCTTACTGTTCCAAGGTGTACCCAAGCGAATCTTTGCTCTTTTATTATTCACTGGCGAGGTCAGATGCCAAGTTTAATGAGCAACCAGATAGATGGCGAGCGAATAAAAAAGTGTGTGGTTTTACTGTATAAGCAAATATGTAAACTCATAAGTTGAATCCGCCCAAGTTCTTCCGTTAGGAGATAACGATCGCTAAAGTTGGTTGGACCTCAACGATTCCTCGCTTGTCTCTGTGTGTGTATGTGTGTGTATGTGTACGTGTGTCTGTGTGGTCGGACGAAATTCCATGTAAAGAAAGCAAGAGAACTATCGGAAGAAGAGGAAAGAATAATCCGGCGCCCCTCGGTCGCCGACGTTATTGGATAACGAGGATCCGAGGACAGAGCGACCACGAGAATCAAGGGTGGTCCGGTTATACCTAACCTAACTAATATAAGTACGGATATATATAGATAGGTATATATCGTAGCATTAGTATTCACGATAGCTACTGGTTCTCTTGATGAGGCTAGGTGGATTCGACATTGATATCAACCAATCGCTAACCGAATCCCTTCGAAAGCGAAATCCGCCCCTCAACGAATTTCCCTGTTACAGGAAAAGCTTGGAAAAACGAATTCATACAGCATGCTACGAATACCAAAAGATGATAACGAGATATTTCTCACTCTCCCAGAGTGTGGCAAAAGATCTATCTTATGCAGAAAACAGTGGTACATGATCGATGTCTACTGTCTCGAATCTCCCCAGGGATCCTACCAGCCGAAACAAACCTGTCAGGCGTCGAGAAAAAGGCGCGGAAAAAAATATTCCAAGCTAGTTCGTTATCTCAAAGTTGAACGTCTTCGTTTCTCGGCATAGTCTCTCAAGGGAAGTGATGCATTTTCTTTCACTATCTCTTCTGGCATCTACGTTGTCACGCAGGTAGTCTCTTAATTTGAACGTGTAACATATTATACTATAAGTCTCCATGGGAATACCACTCATCCATTAAAACACGCGTAAATCATCAAGTGTACGCACTCGGAAGGTTCAATGTAAGTGAGCAGGAAGATATCAGTGTTGGATGCAATTATCACGCGTCTCTTTGGCAGAGCAATAAATAGGCAACACGCGGAGGTAATAAAAGCTTGAAAGAGTGAGTGCGCGTTTTGCGTGCGATGGGAACTTGGTCGATGGTAGAACTTGGAGGAGGCAAAGTACGTTTCGGTAGCAGAGAGAGGCCAGTAGAGCTTTGCATAAATAGCATTGTACGAGGACGAAGCTTCGCGTTGGTCTGCGCGCAAATCTAGAGTTTATCTGCGGGAGAGTTCCTCCCCGATGAGCGATTCGCATGTAAACGACTCTGCCGGTATACTGCCCTTTGGCGACCGCTCGTAAAACTCGAGGGGCAGGGGAGGAGGAGGAGGAGGCACCTGCCGCTCTTTCTACTACTTCTGCCTACCACTTGTTTCCTCTTTTTTTTTTCTTCCTCGTCCCCCTTTTTCAAGCGTCTACAGCTTCCGCTTCGAAGTAAGCTGCTCGCTGTGTGTGCTGGTGCGAGAGGCACAATCTTCCAAGAGAAGAGAGCACATATTTGAAGTGTATGCGCCCCGCTGCTGCTGCCAACAGGCTTGAATCTCACATTCGAGAACTTCCAGACGACGACGATTTCGTAGGATCGAAGACAACCGCGCGCGCGCCGTCGGCAACGACCGCAAATTCTATTTGCCCTGATGGAAAATGCGTACCGTATGCTACAAGGGGTGCCTGCAACTGCGTCCCTGTAACCCTGCCACTTGTAACGACACATACATGTTCGATACTTATACTTGTTACATATATGTATATCGATAGCGGTCTTTATGTATATGCAATACTACTATGTTTCATGTGTGTGAGTCGACACTGCCACCTACCATCCACCCACGCGGCGAATTCTAATGGATCTACACGCGCTCCTGCTGCCGTAAATCCTCCCATGAAAGTTACCCACCCCCTGCGTCGATTCCAACCAAGATATTCGCGAAATAATGGCTACCACTGCTTGACAGTGAACAGCCGTGTTGTTAAATTGAAATATTCTTGAAAAATGGTGATATAACCTTGAATTTATTTACGAAATGAATTCTAATGTGTGAATTAAATGTGATAAAGAAAAGAGTTTGAAATTTTATTCGAGCGAACATGGAAATGGAATGATAGAAAATAGGAATGAATATGTAAGTTGGATTTAATAGATTTTTAGGAAGAAGTTAGTAACACTGGTTTAGCGGGCCACGTTTCGTGCTGGTGTTTATCAAGGAAAAAACGAGCGTTTACGAGGATCACGCAACAGCTAGGTGTCGGTCGCTAGCAGTGATAAACGAGGAAACGAGGAGACTTAAACTTTCAAGGGTGTATTTCCGTGGACGAGAGTTAAGCTAGCAAGGGAAAGGAAAGATGACAGAGAGAAAGAGAAAGAAGGAAAGTAAAGCGTTTCATTTCCCGGCGTTTATCGGCTGCCATAACGGTGGATCGTTACTTTTTATTTTTGGCACGCTTCTTAGCAAGCTCTGACCTCTTCTTTCGAAACACGCAATGACATCCAACCGCTGTTCTTACCATCTGACTATTCTGACAACTATTACATCGATGCTATATGAAAATCGAGTGTCAAAGCTCAATTTGAATGGATGACTCCCAAGCGTAGCATTCCACCCCAAACACACACACACACACACACACACGTGTGTCGAAGTCGATATCAGGATTATGACTTTCAATGAAATACGATGTATGAAATAAGACGGAGTTTTTAGCCAATCGATAAAATGCAAGGAACCGCCGACAAATCGAATGACACTTATTCCAGGAAATGGAAGGTACAACTTGGACAATTATTTTTCTACCGTATGTGAAAGCATGGTTTTAAAGCCAGCCGATTCACACTGAGAGAGAATAAAAAGAGAGTTGTGCAGGCATTCACAAATACATATAAAGATGAGATTCGGTGGAACGAGAGGATTAAAGCCCGCGGCGGCGGCGGCGGCGGCGGCGGGTAAAAAAATCTCAGCGATCTCCGCTTTTGCGGAAGGATTCGGTACATTGTCCCGTAAATTCAACGTTAAATCTGCGGCGAACACGGAGACGAAAGCTGTGATTGCGTCGGTCCTGTGTGCGCGATCGTCGAAAGCGAAAGCGTGGAAATAAACGTGTAAGAGAGTGCTGCACTCACCGTTTCCCAGTGAATTCTCGGCTGCAAACCAACAGCGATGATAGTCTCGCATTACGATCGAGCGAGTCTTGGAAGAACACATTGAGAGGGACACCCGATTTACCAAATGAACATTGCATCGCAATTATCGCTCTTACGATTCTTTCTTCCATGAATATACCAACCCATTTCCTACGACACAACACGAACTACCACAAAAATCCACCTTTCACGACTAGCTAAAAAAAAAACTCGTGGTAGAAACATGCTCGACGACATACTAGTATTACAGAATCTCGATCGAATCTACGATATTGCTGGCAAACTACACGAACGTGCATGTACAGGATGAGTCAGTTGCCTTTGAATCATCCCCTTCACACTCGAGTTCCAATTATTTCCATTATTGGTACAATTTGATATTATAAATAAATGTCAATGTGTGGAAAAGACTCGATAAATACTCCTTTATATTAAAATTACTCAACAGCGTATAATCATACCATTTTCAACGGTGTATGTCCATCATTGGCGATTCAAAGGTAAGTGAAAATCACCCTGTACAGGATGAGTCACTTGCCTTCGAATCATCCCCTTCACACTCGAGTTCCAATTATTTCCATTATTGGTACAATTTGATATTATAAATAAATGTCAATGTGTGGAAAGGATTTGATAAATACTCCTTTATATTAAAATTACTCAACACCGTATAATCATACCATTTTCAACGGTGTATGTCCATCATTGGCGACTTAAAGGCAAGTGAATCACCTTGTACAAATATATCTACTCTAGTATATTTTATTATATATAAATAATATTGTTATTTGTTACCAAATCTCTTTATGTATCAAGACTGATTGATTCTTCAATGAACCAGTGGCTAAGATATAAATTCCTATTAACATTAGGATAATAATCCTTTTAGAAATATTGTTAGTCATGGTTGTTTTGCAGGTCGATGATATATAGTTCTTGGAGAATGGTTCTTTTTTCCACCCTAGAATCGTTGGAGAAAAGCGATCGTGGAAAGTGAGAGGTATAAGAAGCTGAGCCGCCGCCGTTGCCGCGCGCGTTGGAATAAAGAAACACGCGGATGGCTTCTAACCCTCGATATTCGGCCTGACGCATCAGTATTCTGAAATCGCTTCGGTCGTTCGTCTCGCGAGACAAGAATTCCGAAGCCATTTCCGAACGAATTTTCCATCGTTCGCTCTTGCGCGTGGAACGTAGAATTTACGATGACTTGAAATGCTGAACCCCTCATTCTTTCTCTCTCACTCATACTGTAAATAGAGTATGTTTAAAATGGAAACTGTGAGATGATCTTGGTCCATTTGCGGACCCTTGCTATTTCCTACTTCTAATTGTCTGGCGAAACAATAAGTCGCTGGAACTTCTTCTGGCATTCTTCCAAAAACCACACCTGCTTATCGTTCGATGCCTTTTTAAAGAGTGAAGAATTTTTCCCGTCGTTCTCCAATCTCCTGCTTCTTATTCCTTTCTTGATTGCCTTGTGATAAAAATCAGTAGGGACTTTGCTAATGAGGCGAAGGCCCGCTTGATGAAACGGGTAATCGCAGAATGTTAAGGTATACATTTAGGGATGGCGAAGACAGGAAAAGAAAAAGAAGATATTGAGTAGAAAGCTGAAGAAGGTGAGCCAGAGACAAACAAGACGAGCATTCCCCTCTCTTCGTCTACCAATACCAAGTGCGAGATTCAAAACCAGAAGGATAAAACGAGTTTAAGTCTCTGTGTTATCTCTCGCGGTGCGGATTCTCACTGATGGTTTAATGGAGACGTTAAACGTCGCGCGATGATAAATCTGTCTTCTATTTGCGTATTTACTTATCTATCCATCAGTGCGACGCAGCTCTTTTTCTCTTGGAATCCGACCCTTCGCTATATTACTTTTAATTGAATTCCCGCGATGAAATTTCATCCGCTGGGCCTCGAGAGAACCGCATCCCTCTTTCTCTTTCTCTCTTTCTTTCTCTCTTTCAGTGTATTAAGTCGAGAGGCCATTTCGCAGCTGTCCTTCTCATCACTCGGCTATCTTCTTCTCCCTTTCTCTTCAACATCATCTCAACCCTTTCCGACTATCCTCTTTTCTCCCTCATCCACGCGCAGCATCCTTTCTCCAGACTGTACACTTGATTTTCAAGGTATTTTACCTACACTACATCCAACGATCTCTCTCTCTCTCTCTCTTTATCTCTCTCTTTATCTCTCCGCTTGCTTCGAACAAGTGCAACCAAGATATATGTACATGCACGAGGAAACACTCGGGAAACACAGCTTGCCTTGGCATCACTCTCCTGGTACATGGAAAGCACTCCAACTTCGGGATACATAACGTTTCCATCGAGAACGACGCATTCAAGGCATCATATGTGCGCGTATGTTCATAGTAGTAGAGAACCGAGACTCTGTAATATTGCTGAGGCAGTAGCTGTTATTTACACCGACGACGTGATGTGCAAGGAAATAGTGCCTTCACGTGTGACTATTTAAATTTTGAAGGATTATTTTATGCTCGAAGAAATATTTATTTTTATATTTCAGTTTGACAATAATAAAACAGAAAAATATGAATGTTGGTTACGAAAAGTATTTATGGCGAGAAATCTTAGTGAAAAACAAGTTGACAATGAACCAACCTAGTTCTCCAGTTGCCGAAGAGTGGATAGTTTTGAATTTCAAACTAGCTTGTCTCGTCAACGTACAAGTCATTAAATATGTGTATGTAGAAAGAGTAGGTGTGGTATAAAGCAATTGCCGACGAAAGCTACGCTCGATGACGACCACTCGTGGAACAACGCAGGTGGTATTAACGAGCGTTTGACTAGAGTTTGGGTCGAGCGCGACCGCTAATTAAATTAATTTCAAGCTACGTTTCGTTCCCTTCGCCGCGTCCCTAAAGCGCCAGTCACGGATCGGGCTATGGGGGACCCTCGAAAGTGGAGAGTGACTGGAGGAAATGCGTCTTCGAATGCTAAGTTTCCCCATTGCCAAGGAATTTCGTTAACGTCATTGTACCATCGACTTTTTTCCTCTTCGAGAAAAACGAACTACCCCATTTACTTCGATTACCCAGCAGCACAACCACTTCGATATTCAATAAGCATTCCATTGAAATAAAGGAATAATTGAGTTACTAATTATTGAATATGAAGATGTGGATCAGAAATAATTTGTTTATTCAGTAAGATTACTTAATGTTTATCAACTATGCATAAACTTATGATCTATATTTTAGAGTAAACGTGAGTTCTTCGAGTAAGTTCGAAGTAGGTAGATTTAGATATAATAAAATAAAATATCTAATTATTTCCTGTTCAAATAATAATAAACATTATTGACTTACAATAAATTATTCAATTCCAATTAAAAATCTCTCAACAAAATCTATTTAACACAAGATTCCTCTGAATCACTGAAGCCTCCAGAAGACATGATAATATCAGCATGAGTGAAATCAGACAGGACGCGGAAGAAGGTAAGTGCGTTCGAGTGGTTGCTCTCAGAGTAATACTTATGTGGTGACGAAACCCGCATAAGTGAGCAGAGAGCCCCTTTCGTCCCGAAGAGAGTCCAGTCACGGCAGCAGTATTTATTTACGCCAGTGTAACCCGATCACGAAAGACCGCGGAGAATTCGATACAGCAGGCCGAGCAAATTTCGATCGGTTCTAACCTACCAACTGGAGAAGAGCCAAATAGGGTCGAATGTTAGTTTCATCTCTTTTCTTTCATCTCTCTCAAAAGACATCTTGGAAAGGATGAAGGAAATTGGCGTTGGACGCATTCCCCGCGCCAGCACCAAAATCTTATTGGGCCGACTCCTTTCAATTAACGCCTTTCCCTTCCTCGACGATACGCATCCCCTTCCACGTTCTTCCACCACCCACGTACTCATCCCTTCGAAGTAGAAGAGGAAGGGAAGCCAAGAGAAAAGGGGGAGGGAAAAGTCTTTATCAGAGCGAGTGTCTCAGGGTTGGGTAGGGTAGTGTTGAACGAGTGGTAAAGAGGGAGAGAAAAGCAGGTGGTTGGTGGGTGGCGCCGACTGAAGAGAAGGTAGAAGAAGGTAGTAGTAGTTGGCTAAAAGAGGGGTGGTGGTAGCGTGGATGGAATAAGGTGAAAGAGGGTAAAGGAGAGAGGTTGAGCCATGGAGGATGGCGTGTTATGGGGTTTTCACGGGTGCTCGGGAATTTGCATACAGAGCATCTGTCACCAGCCCCTTAGCTCGGCTTCGGCCATTCTCGACTTGGAATATCTCCTGGCGCGGATCTACGGGATAATGGGGACCATTCTTATGGTAAACCAAGGGGGGGGTGCCTGTGATTCGGGCCCCCCCCCCTCCCCCTCCACCCACCCCATTCTCTCTCCCACTCGAAAGCACTCCTTCTTACCCGTCTGCACAGCTACACATACCGAAATCGTATGAGTACCTATTCCTGTACTCACTTTTCTTCTTACCATACTATTACTATCTTCTTTCTTTCGCTTGGAAGAGTGTTAGTGGTCGTCGATTATCCGTAAACTGCCAAGGTCTTTTGCGAAGCCACAACTTTTTCTGACCTTCCCGCGCTCCAGCACTTTTGCCAAATCTATGGGAAGCTCGTCGTCACGCGAAAGTACCGGGAAGAAAGCGGGTAAGCCAAGAGACTGCGTGAACAGCGAGATTGCGATCGGCTAGGCATCGCAAGGAACTTTATAGCGCGGCCGATTGGCTTCGCCGTACCTTCCGCTTTTCGTAAAGACGGCAAGAAAAACAAAGGAGGAAAGAGAGAGAGAGAGAGAGAGAGAGAGAGAGAGAGAGAGAGAGAGAGAGAGAGAGAGAGAGAGAGAGAGTTAGAGAGATTTGTTTTAACGAGGGATGATAATAGAGTGGTGGGATTCTCACCGTGGTTATAAACGATCTGCTTCTTAGAAACAACACGGCTGCTTCGTTGAGATTTACAATAGACGGTGATGTTGCGTGCTGGATAAGACAGAAGAAAAGTACAGAGTTGAAAAGTACTATCAGAAAGGGTAACTCGTAGTAAGAATAATTGAGTTTAACGAAATTACTCGAAGGCAAAAGCTACACAGTTGTATTAAGGAATGGTTTAACCAACCAGTGTGGATATTCACCTCGCATTCTAGCATTGAGCAATTTGCATAAGTTTCAATTTCTCCATTACCATGCACGACTGCGCATTTTCCACGTGCAGAAGCAGAAGCGTCGCGGCGGAAGCGGTGGGGAAGTGGTGGCGCGTCTCGCGTGGCAATAGCGTTCAGAAAGAAAACAGAGACTGATCGATTGTCATTCCAAACGTCATTGTGATTGAGGCCGGCGAGTAATTTCCCTGTGGCGACTTTCTCCCTCTTTTACACTCGTCTCGGAAGAGTTCTGATCGGTCATCGGTGTTCCTTTTGTCTCTCTTTCTCTTTCTCTTTCATCAACTTTTCTTTATTCAAGATCCCCGCGCGCGCGCGCGCGACGAGCGCCGCCGTCCCCGAAAATGGTTTTCCAGGCACGAATCGCGGAACACATTGAAATTCAGCGCGAATCTCGCTTTCCATCTCTATTCCTGTCAGCGAAGAGCAGAGCCACGCGCTTTGATCCGAGGCGAGGAGCCAAACGTAGACACCACCACCCCCGCCGCCGCCGCTCATCTTCTACCCAGCAGCATACCTACTACATAGGTACCAACCAACCCGCGGCTGTTTTACTCTCGAGGCACATCCGCCTTTGTTCGCGACGCCCTTTAATTTAGCTCACTCTCCCTTTCCTCTTCTATCTTCCGCTCCCTTCCTCTTCCACACCCTTGGTTGCCGCACCTTCTATCGTCCGCGCGCGCGCGCCTGTTTCTCTCAACTCTTCCTCTTGTCTTTCATCTCGCGCCTCCTGGACGATCGATTTGCCAGAGTGAGAAGGAGACAACGAAGAAGAAGAAGAAAGAGAGAAAGAGAGAAAGAGAGAAAACTTCTACTCGCCGACTCAACTGTCCGACACACCGCTGCAATACTCCTCTGCCTTGCCTCTCTAATTGCTGAGAATGAACTTGAAAACACCGCCAGACTTTCCAACACACTATATTCTCCTCTTGCGCGCGCGCGCGCGCACGTGTATGTTGGAATTATAATTACGAGTGTGTGAATCATAATTACTCGGCTGTGCGCCGCCGATTCATTAAGTGTAAAGAGAAATAAAACGAGTTAAGAATTCTTCAGGTAGGATTATACTTCTAATGATGTGTAATGCATGCCTCCGAGTTGCACGCGAGAAACTCTTCTCTTCTCTTCTCTTCGATGGTAGAGTTAGAGTGGCATAAATCCACCGGATGGAAAAAGCATCCCACGCGATATAAGCGCCCACGCTTTAAAGCTAAAATCGTTGGCCGTATCATTGATCGCGGTTGGTTGAGAGTTCCATCGAAGATCTCAGGTATTACCCTAAGTATCGTGTAAACGTCCCTCGCCACAGGAGAGATGAGAAGAGAGAAATACCAATCTGTATAGATAGTCTCGAAGCGGCAGCTAAGTTTCGATACTAATTTAATTTTAATATACCTTTAGATATATTTATTATTCTTTCCACATCCAATTTATCAGCGTACAAAACTTGCCTTTTAATCATCCTCTTCACACTCGAGTTCCAATTATTTCCATTATTGGTACAATTTGATATTATAAATAAATGTCAATAAGTGGAAAAGACTCGGTAAATACTCTTTTATATTAAAATTACTCAACACTGTATAAACATACCATTCTCAACGGCGTATATCCATTATTGGTGATTCATCGGCAAGTGAATCACCCTGTACAAATATATCTACTCCTTCTTTCATTCCCACAAATTATGCCCATGGTATATTTTATTATATATAAATAATATTGTTATTTGTTACCAATTCTCTTTATGTATCAAGACTGATTGGTTCTTCAATGAACCAGTGGCTTTAATAAAAAGAAAAAAAAGTCTCGATACTATTTGTTGGAAAGACTTGTTCCACGAGTCATTAACGAAGGAAGGTATCATCGTGCACGTGCGCGAGAGAGTTCTGGCAAACCAAGAAGGTAAAGTAAACGAGTTTAAACGTGAGTTTGACGTCGAGTGAAGAGAGTGTTCTCTTCGCTGTTGGTAGTCGAAGAAGGGTGTTAAAAGAATTCTTTTTCTCTCTTTTTCTCTCTCTCTCTCTCTCTCTCTTGTCATCCCCTTCGCGTATAAGAAGAGGGAGCATGAAGGACTAAGACGAAAAGTGGCCGAGGGGCATTCGGAAGGGTGAAAAATTGCAGTGACTTATTAAACGGAAAAGTTGCCAGGACGAAGAAGGAACGATGGAGGACAAGAGCCGGTGCTAGGCCTGTGATATATGTGTACCCATCGGGCAGGAAAGTTTTGACGAGCGCGGGACTGCCGGCTGCGTTATTATTGGCGATAAATTATCGGCTAGGTCGTGTTCACCCGGGACCTCAATACTCCAAGAGTAAAAGAGAGAAAGAGAGAAGCAGAAGAAGAAGAAGAAGAAGAAGAGGGAGAGTAAAGGGAAGCAGTATGTGCCGGGTGTAAAGTTAGCACTAGCCAAGTCGAATTAGAAGATTCGCCAGATTTACGAGACCATTACTCACCGGGTGGAAACGAATCTTTTTCGCGGAAGAGAATCGAGTACAAGCGCGGCGGACGATTGAATTCCCTGGGAAATTACGGGTTCCTCATACGGCTCTATGTACTATCCTTCTATCCTCGGTTCCGTGTACCATAATTGGTAAAGGAAGTTTGCAAATCATTGGGAATGTCCTATCTTATAAAAGAAATCAATGAATGAAATTACTTGATTTCGCTAGACTAGCTGAATTTCAATGATGATTGTTACTTCCTTCGGCAACTTGTCTTTTAAGAACTAGAAAATCATTCGAATTGAGCACAGGTAACATTGCCGTTTGTTCTTCTCCCTTGAATTCTTTTCCCCGAGCGTAGCAGCTTTCCGGATAATTCAAGGCGATAAGCTCGTCTCCGATGAGAGGGTTTATCGTTAGAGGGGAGTTTTCTCGAAGCTTGCCGAGCCATCGGCGACAGGGTAGGATTCTAAACTGAGATTCAAAGTAGTCGAGATGCGAAAGGAAAAGAGATGCTAGATGAGAGAAGAAGAGAGCTGGACCGAAGAACGTTTAAGAAAGAGCGGTTGGGAGTACCGACGTAAGTAAGGAGCGACCTGAAAGAGGAGGATCTCGAGGACGAGGTTTAAGCCGAATGCTCGTAAATCCCACTCGTCCGTAGCCTCGTTCCGCTGGCACACGATTGGCCCTGAGCAATCGATCCAGAAACTCGGAACCCCAGCCTTTTATCGGTCGTGCTCATTTCACGATGAGTTCGATGACACCACCACTAAATGAGAGAGGCTGACTTAATTAAGGTAAACACACTAAAACTGGAGTTTGATCTATTATTAGGAAGAAAGACAATATACGTCATTTAATAGATATGTGTATCTAAGGACCAGTAAAATTGGGCGTCCCCCAATTTGGTGGATTTCGCAATTTCTGATGAATCAGGTCTTTAGAGGTCTCGAGGTTGCGTGCTCGATAATACTCTTGGACCTTGGCCGGGTTTCGGCAACGGATCGCTCACTTTCACGGGACACGCGAGAGCATAACAGGGGAATTAGGTAATTAGATTAAAGAGAGGCAGCCTCCCAGTATGCGTCCAACATTTAGCTTCTCGCGCTTAGATTAGATTAACTCTCGCATATAGTAGCAGTGGCGATGGCGCTGAGAATGGGCGGCCAGCCACCGTCGATGTCATTTGTCTTGGTAATTGAATACCATCGTACTAAAATGGACTGAAACGTTCCAACATGTCGCAGAGAGCGAGAACTTTCTCCTATAAAGGTGTAAAGAAGTATAAAAATGTGACGATGCCCAAATAGATATCTAACAGACGGGCGTCGTTGTAACGTTGGAAATCTATAGTAAGAAAAAGTAAACGGAGTAATTAATCCGTAACGTAGAAACGTCGGTTGCGCACATGCTTGCTCACCCGCCTAACCTTTTTCCACGAAGTCAATTTCCCAGACGATCTTTTCACAAGAATCGGGATATTCTTGCGACCCGGCATGGCACGGTGGTTTGCTCGATCTTGAAGCGAGTTTCTCGGCTTGTAGGACGATGAACAAGCCCGGTCGGTCGACCAAGCCTCATTTTTTGCCTGACCAGTCGTCCCTGTGCGCAACGGCTGTATCGAGAGAGGCCGCTCTCTCGCTCTTCAGTAAAACCCGAGTAATTTGAGCGTAGATCCTCGACGCTGCATCGATCGCCATCATCACGCCCAGATAATACTACTACTCTCTTTCTTCTTACAGACGAGACAAAAAAAGACCAGAGAAAAAAAACGAAGTCTCCAAGCAACGAGTTGCGGTTGCAGTTACTAACTTGGTTTGCCGAATTCCAGTTCTCTCATCGGGCGAATCGTACCATCCCATTATTTCGTCGAGTGCAAAATGATCGTGCGCGCCACTCTTACCAACTTATCCGGTCGTTCGTGCCAATAGGGGTTAATGCTTAATCGTAAAATAAAAATCGTTCTTGCCTGCGCGCGTCAATGCCATAAAGAAAACGGGCCATTTACCACGAGGAACGAGTACTCTCCGAGCAGCCAAGAGAAAGAAAGCGGACCGAGGACTTTTGAGCGTATTATGTCGGTTAAGCAAGTGATAAATCAGGCGAGGCAGGCTGAAACTAGGGGAGAGGATTGGCGAGCGTAAATTTCGAAAATTGAACGCTTGTCGAAAGCTTGAGAATCAAGGGGGAAGAGAAAAGAAGTCGGATGTTAGTGACAGCGATAACAGAGGGTTAAAGAAGAAAAGAAGAAAAGAAGAAGAAGAAGAAGAAGAAGAAGAAGTGGTAAGAGAGATTCGAAGAGGGCAATACCTCCCGAACTTCTAAAGGACCCTTCGTCCTTCGGGAGTGTCTTCGAGGACGAGACGACGGTACCGTAGTCTCTAACGAACTTATCCGAAAGGCTGAGTGCTACTGCTTCCACTGGGCAAAGATATACGAGGAATCCCGGCGTATTTGTGCGTACGCATCCACCAAGCGAGACGAGTCTTACTAGAGGAAGAGAAGAGGAAAGGATAAGAGAAGAAGATACGAAAGAGCGCAAGCATCTTCGTCTCTCGTCGATCTGTGTCGCGCGTGAAAAACGAAGGAAAGACGGCGGAAGGGTGGCGGAAGGGCAAGCAGACCTGGCAGAAAACTCACTTTCCGCTTCAGATCAGGCTACCCTCCTACGGCCACGCCAGCCACCTTCGTTTCCGCTCAAGCCCTTTATTCGAGATGAGAAAGAGAGAGGGAGAGAGAGAGAAAGAAAGAAAAAGGGAGAAGTAACCGGCGGGAATTCGTTGGTCGAAAGATAAGATTCAAGAAATAAAGAGAAGAGTCCGATGAATTCAGTGGACAGCAATCCACGAATAGAAAACTGGATCGATCTGGTTGGCCAAGAGATTCAAGCCATCGGAAGAACCTTCAAGGGAACTTGCTTATCCACCTACTACATACCAAGCTACTACTGCGCGCCTACGTTTTATCTGACGTTCGAATCCCAGGGAAAAGCAGCAGGCATCGCCAAGTAATGTAAGACGACACGCCGGCAAATCAATCTCGCGTATGAAAAGAAATGCAATCAGAGAGTAACGGAATGCGGAAGTACAGGATTACACGAAATTTTATAGTCGCCATACACGCTAGCCTGCATAACGTTCTGGGTAATGACTATACGATCTTTCTTCCTCTTTCTTTGCCAGGAAGGTAACATTCCATTAACTGATTATACCCTCTCTTTTACTACAATGTTAACCATTGCTGGATATATCTTGATTTTGCTATACCTTGGCAAGCAATCTTCTATAAATACAAGTTCTCTGAATACACCTCTTTCAAAAAGTACCATGCGTGACAGATGAACGTGTGGATTAAGTGACTTAGTAAACTGCTCTTATTTCACACCGATCGTGATCCTCTTACGTTGAAGACTACTTTTTACTATGTTGCAAATTATTAATGAATATTAATGATACAGTTGATAGAAGACGAGTAATAGTAATTAATACAATACAATAACACGATGGATATCCAAAGTCCAAGTACTTGCACTCTTCCATCTAGAAGCCGGGCAAAAGGTCTTCCCAGACCGAAGGCAATTCCATTCACAGCCTTCACGGAGCATAATGGTAGCAGAGCCGTGACCATTCCTACCATGACGGAGGGTACCGCGAAAATGACGGTGCAATCGAGTAGTAATGATTTCTCATTACAGGAGGCTTCGATAGTTCATAGTCCTTGGCTCTGCAACTTCGCAAGGCTATGTACGTGTGAACCTATACGCTCACGTACACTCTATTAGATTTCGTTAAGATAAACAGGTATATGCGTGCGTGACTTTACTGCTTGGTAGGAGCATTTTTTCCCATAGGAATCTGTCCCAAAGCCAATCAGTTCTCCCCTACAATCTTGGTGACTTTAAGGAGCTATTCGTTAAGAGTACCATTGAGAAAGTTTGGGGATCATTATCTCTAAAAATCGCGTAGTCGCGACGGACGTTCTTTATAGAGTATTTTCCATGGGAGTTTCTTGGAATGGGGGACGAATGAAAGAAGAGGGTGAAGGAAATGCGACAGTTTTCTTTTAAAGGGAGCGAAAGGTGGCGAGAAACAGCAAGTGCACGAGAGACGAGTAGCCCGATCTTTCTTTCGGCAAGAGTTCCCTTCTCGTCCCGATGGTCATGGTTCGGTCGGCACCCTAAAAATTACTTCACGTAAAAAACGAGCTACGAACGGGACAGAGGCAGCTGCTGCGTTCGACGACCGGGGGGCTCCTCGTCGGCTCGACTCTCTTCGAGCACTGACTCTCTCTAGTTGAGAGACATACATTGCTACTGCGAGCGCTGCTGCTCCACCAGCGGCGGAATGTCACACGCCCGAAGATTTAGAGCGAATTCATTCTACAGCTTGCCGTACACTTACTCCAGAAAGTGGCTGTGCCAACGATGGGACGACGATCGGGACTTGGGAGAACACGTACAGGGTGATTCATTTGGCTTTGAATCGCCAATAATGGATATACGCCGTTGAAAATGGTATGATTATACGGTGTCGAGTAATTTTAATATAAAGGAGTATTTACAAAGTCTTTTCCACTTATTGACATTTATTTATAATATCAAATCGTACCAATAATGGAAATAATTGGAACTCGAGTGTGAAGAGGATGATTGAAAGGCAAGTGACTCACCCTGTACATACACACTTACTATACTCTGCTAGGCTGTTATGTTACACTTCCGCTACTGGCAATTGCCGATGCGCGGCACAGCTGGTGCCAGCTTTCATAAAATCGCGGAAACTTGTAATACAGGCAGTTGTCTCTTGAAGAACGGCGATCGAGCGATTCACGATGGTTGCGACACCGTTTTATTGCAACCTTACGTTGCACCTACAAATCGCCCAGCTGTACATTAAAGTGCAATGATAGCTGCTCGTTCTACAGTATACCGGGAATCTTGATCTCCTAGGAGCTTACTTATGTCGATGTTGTATACGTCGAGATTAAATCGAATACAGACTCCTTTCCGAATACATAGCTGTCCCGAAGCATGTAACACTTGGAAAGTGTTCGGGACACACCATGTCAACGAGAACTACAGTATAACTTGTAAAAACAAGATAAATTTCTAATGGATAAGTTATAATTATATTGTTTTTTATTTTTATATTCATGCTACTGCTAGTGCGGAGATAATTCAATATTTTAGTATGATACAAAAGTATGTTTTTATCTTAAGATTTTTTGGACTTTTTCCAACTTTTCTGAATTGTTCATAGATTGATTGTTTGAGTATCGAAATGAATAGAATGCAAAAAATCAGTTGCGCAAAGGCCGGAATTGTATCGAAAACACTCGGAAAGGTCATCCTGAATAATTAATTTCGTCTGATTTGCACGGTTTCGTCCACGTTTTTCAATCTGCCTGACGTTTCCAAGGGCTGAAATTTGGTGGGGAATGTTTTCTTGCATCAAGGAAGAAGTGATATAAATTCCAGAGCCCTAGCTCAAAATTCATTTTTTCACAAATTTTCGATTTTTCGAAGGTTCTGGGACTTGGACGAACGCTTGATATTTCGATTGTTTGAGTATCAAAACGGATAGAAAACATAAAACCAGTGGTGGAAATGCCAGAATTGTACCGAAAACACATGGAAAACCGATCGTGAAAAATTCATTTTCGTGGTTTTTCGTATGTTTTCCATACTTCCTGACATTTTCCGGGGCTGTAATTTGGTGAAGAATGTTTTCTCGCATCAAGAAAGAAGTGATATAAATTCCAGAGCCCTAGCTGAAAATTCATTTTTTCGCAAATTTTTGCATATGTACCCCTTCACAAATTTTCGATTTTTCGAAGGTTCTGGGACTTGGGCGAACGCTTGATTTTTCGATTGTTTGAGTATCAAAACGAAAAGAAAACATAAAACTAGTGGCAGAAATGCCAGAATTGTACCGAAAACACATGGAAAACCGATCGTGAAAAATTCATTTTCGTGGTTTTTCCTATGTTTTCCATACTTCCCGACTATTCCAAGGCCTATAACTTGGTAAACAATGTTTTTTTCAATACTCAATAAGATCCTATAAATTCAAACAATGATTTTCAAGATAAATCGACTCTTTAAGATTAGTATTGGGATCAGCCCGTCTACTTCTAGCCGAAAGGTGGAACGACATCGATCAATAACGTTCAGGAAAGGAATTTGTTCGCTTTCAAGAAGAATAGGTTGTCGTTTGGACCGACTGATTTCTAGGACGGAAGAGATCAACGGGCAGTTCTCGTTATCGAGGACACTCCTACTGGGAATGAAAACGGGATAGGGAGAATGCAATCCTGAGGCATCCGCGCATCGATCAGATTGGACTACGAAAATCCTTGGGCCATCGATCGTCGGTCGTCTCTGATAATACGAAACATACGCGTTGCTCCTTGCGAATCCTCTCCGTGCGTGACCGACGTATTGAGTTACGTACGGGTCGCATTCCTAGGCACATACATGAAATTCGATATCTTTTGCGCACGGAAGACATATAAGGCCGAGGAGCCGCAAAGAGGACGGAAACAAGCGACACAGGCTGAATAAGAGAGTGAGAAAGAAAGAGAGACAGTGATGAAGAGAGGAAGAGAGAGGAAGAGAGAAACTGGCTCGCCGTGTGTGCACGAGTGCAGAGATCGCTATCAGGCATCGTGTACGGTTAGACTTGTCGATCGGAGCTCTTATACCTGAGCAATCAAGACTTTTACAGCGGCTGCCCTTTTCCTCGGCTTTAGTACTCGCACTTTTTCCACACCCTCTTTCGCCACCCGATAATACCGTGACTGATTCCTTCGGAAGACAGCGATCATCGAGAGCCTCTCTTACAACGATATCTCGTACCAGTCGGGCGCGCTCGCGCGCGCGGTCCCTTAAAGATCGACTAGATATGCTAGTTTAGAGGGAAGAACGATCCCACGTCGAGCAATTCCCACGTAGAATGAGGCCCCTCCGGGCCAGTGTACTTGGCGGCACCGCTCACGCGATGCCTCTTTTAATGTGAGCCAAGCTTAAAGTGAAAGCCGACCTGCTTACCACGAAGCTACATACAAGCCTGCATTCCGTCAATTACACACATACAACGATACATTCTGGCCGACCTGCTGGCCGAGGTGCACACGTGCGTACGTGCCGATTTTACGGGCGCCTGACATCATTTTTCCCGGACGCTCGCTTCTTTGCTTGTGCCCGCTTTCGCACGGAGACTTTCGTCGAGAAGAAGAAGAAGAAGAAGAAGAAGAAGAAGAAGAAGAGAGAAGAAGAGAGAATCATGCGAAGAAGGAGCCCTTTTCCAGCTGAGAGGAATACCTTAATCCTTTAGCCACTCCAGCAAAGAAGTAACGGTTTCCCAGTAATTGGCTAAGCTTCTTAAGCCCGGCGCGTTTCAAGTTACATCTTTTCTATTTTGCGGTGGCTTAAACTCTCCGGGATCCCTTGACGAGCTTGCCCACCTAAGCCACCATAAACACACACACACGAATATACTCAGACTTTCAGCAGTACATACTACCGATTAATGTTTTTCAAAAGCAGTAGCATTTCTACAAGAAAATAAGTGAAATCTTAATCCTCAATGAAGTCGATTTTTTTTTTTTATTCATCTTGCCATATAAATGAACGTGTTTGCGGAGTGTCTGTCGGCAGTGTAAGTGTGAGAGTTTGTTGGCGGGGTAAACGAGGAAAATCGTGGTGGAGAGAAAGCGACGTTAAGCCTCGATTACGCTCGCCTTAATCACCACCCCTCACCGCCGCAACCACCGCCGTTCCAACCCCCGCTGATTTTTCTACTCTTTATGTCGCGCGGCTTTCCAATATCCGCAATTGCCAACGCGCCAACCGATATTTTACAATATCGTCTGCTCACCCCAACTAGTCTCTCTGTGAATGTATGTTTGTGTCTGTCTGCGTATGAGAGCAACCGTTTCTACGGTTGCGGGACGCGTATGTGTGTGTGTTGGTTCATGTACATCTGCACCTGCTGGAAATACGAGGCGGTGGCGGAGGATGCGGAGGGTGGAGGCGCGAGACAGATTGGGAAGGGGAAAGATAAAGAGAGGTAATCCGTGGTTCACGACTCGTTTATACCACGGGGGACGCAATTGGCAATGATGGGCCCGCTACGAAAAAAATGGCAGAGATTCGTCGTACGTGCTTAGGATTACAGCAGACAGTTTTTACGAAATATCGATGATTAGATTAATTTTAAATATTATTTCTTCATCATTTTTTTAACTAATATTTCATTCTTATATACAATCTGTTGTATTCTAAATCGTTAATAGTGATAATCTTCTATTAGCAATGTGTGTTAGTTTACTTGAGAAGATTACTAACTATTACCAATAGTTCCAAGGATCAGCGATACTAAACTGCCTCAACAGGACTGGCAGAGATTCGTCGTACGTGCTTAGGATTACAGCAGACAGTTTTTACGAAATATCGATGATTAGATTAATTTTAAATATTATTTCTTCATCATTTTTTTAACTAATATTTCATTCTTATATACAATCTGTTGTATTCTAAATCGTTAATAGTGATAATCTTCTATTAGCAATGTGTGTTAGTTTACTTGAGAAGATTACTAACTATTACCAATACTTCCAAGGATCAGCGATACTAAACTGCCTCAACAGGACTGGCAGAGATTCGTCGTACGTGCTTAGGATTACAGCAGACAGTTTTTACGAAATATCGATGATTAGATTAATTTTAAATATTATTTCTTCATCATTTTTTTAACTAATATTTCATTCTTATATACAATCTGTTGTATTCTAAATCGTTAATAGTGATAATCTACTATTAGCAATGTGTGTTAGTTTACTTGAGAAGATTACTAACTATTACCAACAGTTCCAAGGATCAGCGATACTAAACTGCCTCAACAGGACTGAATAGCAAGCTCCATTCCAATATGCGAGCTGTCTCGACAGTGTCAGAACTCGGAACACTAAACGAACTAGTTCTCTGTGCTTCTCATCAAGTAGGATGCAAGTAGATGCTTTCCCGCTGTCAGTCGTGAGTGGAGTAGTTGTCGGAAGAGGCTGCGATGAAAGAGAATAAACCAGAAGCTGCAAAAACGCTGCCACTCCTGGCGGCCTCTGAGCCGACGATCTTCAAGTGTATGCGTGCGTGCGTATATGTGTATGTGTGTATGGACTAAAAAGCTAAAGCTAGAATCCGAGCAATGCAGGAAAGAGGGCGCTCAGAGAAAGAGAAAGAGAGAGAGAGATTGTCGAGAGAGGAAGATGAAGAAGAGAATGAGAGAGGAGTAGAAGAGCGAGTATGATGTACTGCGCTAATAACCGAACCCACGCCGGCTGTGGCAGATCCTAACGATGTTTTAAGCCGTAATTAATTTACTGCTCGACCCCTTACCTACGATCGAAACCGACACTCCTGCTTCCCCCTTAAATTCCCTTACACCGCCTTCACTGGCCAAGCATCGAATCGCCAGCACCGATCTTCTCACTGTGTACGTGCGTATCGAGTTACAACTACGGATATATCTGAATGGAGCAAGGAACGCCGCCGCCGCCGCCGCCGCCGCCGCTCGATGATCTCTGGTTAGGCCGGAATATCTAAATGGCGATCAGTTTCGGACGCCAACCAGCCACGACGAATCACCATGTGGGCGTGAAGCTCGACCAGATTTTTCTCATTATCCAATACCTTTTCTCACGCAACTATCACTTCGTATCGATTGCAAATATTCTATGTGATAGATTATTTTGTATTATTGTTAATTTATAATTCACAATTTTCTTTGATTTGAAATATATAGAATTTATATACTGATAGGACAGCTGCAATGAACTAAGCACAGATGCTGCCAATTTGTCTAGTTCATTCATTGGTTCTAGTGGAAAGTGTCGAGGGTGGGTATGGTGGACGGACGGGCGGGATAAAGCAGACGGTGCTGGCCGGGAGAACGGGCGCCGAGACGCCAGACGCCGGCGGGTGCTGGGCGCCGGGTGTCCTAGACTTGTCGGGACAACGACCGCGATGTTTGTCGAGCAAAATGCCAGAAAAAGGAGAACGACGAGTAATGCCGACGAAAGTATTACGAAAAGTAGAAAGAGAGAGAGAGAGAGAAAGAGAGAGATGGTAAAGGAAGGCTTCTCAGTAATAGGGCAAAAGAAGGAGTCGCTAAGTAATGGCTGCAGTCGAGGATAAAAAATGCACAGCGAGAAGGCATCTTAAGTACAGAGGAAGCATGAGATGGTCAATTATGTGCACGAAGTGTATCAAAGATTAATATGACATTGACGTTGTATATCTCCAGCAAAATGGATCCAAGTGACATTACATACTTTCGTATCAGAACATTCGATTGATTTGTTCCTAATTCGCATACAAGTTCATACATACAACATGTGTCGTTCGACTTACGAATAATTGCATTCGAGATATTTGATAAGAATATTATATGTCTGGCATATGCTGATCGTATAAATAATTCGAGCGACTCAAAGACAGACAGCACCAGATTGCCGGTTGTCTCTGTGTCTGACGTTACTTGGGTGAAGTTCGGTCGCATAAATATTTTTAAAATACATCAATGCTAACATAAATCCTACCCTTGGTCTTGTAGGCCGACACCAAGCGCAAATTTCGACTCGCAGAAAGATGCCGTGCTGAGAATTGTATACAGGACACTGATGCTCACAGCAATCGTTCATAAATGACAGCCACAAGTAATTTGTGGTTGCACTCTACACTTGCACGCTATCGATTTATCAATCATGAATTTTGCTTTTATTTTCATATCCAGACACGATATTTAAAAAGTCACTTGGAACTTTCATTCCTGCATATTTTCGTTGTAGTCTTAACACGAGTCGACGACAGATCCACTAAAGATATACCATTCAGAATCACTAAGACGTAGTCTCTAATTTTTAGAAGACAAAAATACACCATTCCAGTCATTTAGATAAAGTCCTTTTTTTGTGGCGCGACGTATGCCCACACAGATCCAAGAGGACATTATTTCAACGAAACCGAATTCAGACCCGCATTAAAACCTATCAGTGGCTGCAGTGTACAATAAAAGGAGATACACAGTTTTTTTCAATTTATCAGTGACTGCACACAAATCCTGATTAGCTGCAGCATTCCACAATGTTCGTCTGTGACAGTGCCGAATGAGAAGGTTTCGCGATAACCTAACGAGGGGGGGGGGGGGGGGGATTCGGCTACTCACAGGGTTAATGGCCAACAGACACTCGATACTCACAGAGCCACTTATACATCTACGTATTCGAAGAGTCCGAGACCGATCTTAATTCGTCGAGCGTGCGTCGGTTTACTGCGTCGACTGTTGGTGGCCACTGTTAACGGGCTAAGATGACTCCTAGGAATTGGGAGGTCCGGCAAGGGTTCTGTTCGATGAAAGGAAACGGCGTAAAGAAGATCAAGGAGAGAGAAGAAAAGGCTACGGATACGAAGTAAGAAAAGAAAGAAGAAAGAGTGCGTCCAGTTGGCCAAAGCTGAGGGCAAGTAGGGAACGTTTATGACGAGGCAGGCTCTGAGTTACGATCTCAATACTGCAATAAGTGCTCTTAGCAGAGCCATGTTTTTTTTCGCCCGCGCGATTTCCCCCACGGCCCTTATCGTAGCTTTGCGCCGCCACTCCCACGGGCTCTTCTCGAGAAATATTATTTAATTAACAGGAGAAGGCCACTGCGGTCGAGACCTGGATCTTCCTGGGCTCGTAAATAAAAGCCGTACATCCTCGTGGCTCTTCTGTCTCCCTCCCTTTCCTTACTCTCTCTCACTCTCTCTCTCTCAAGTTGATCTTTACCATTCTCGTTCATCGTGTCACATCTCTTTCCTTCCTATCAGAGAAAGACTTTACTTAGTTTTCTCTTACCCGGGAGGCGCGCTTCACTTTGGCCGCGCGATATTTTCGGTAATCATGGAACAGTTTCTGAAAGTCGTGAGAGGAAGGGACGCGACGGAGGTGGGGCTTTAAGTGCGACATTACTTCCGCTAGAAACGCACCTTTTGGTCGATTAGCCCTGCGGTGAATTTAAGCCCCGTTGGAATCGGCCGCACACGCTCGCCTCAGGCTGACTGGTACACCACTATCATCCTTTACCCCCCACCACCACCACCACCATACCGAAGAATTTCTTCCTTTAATTGTCCCTCCACCCTAGAAGGCCGACGCGGCCGAAATATATATACTACATCCTAGGTTGGAGAGTCCGCTCGTAGAGAGTAAGAAAGCGGGAGAGCCGAACGACTCCGGAAAGTAATCTGCCTAATTACCCAGCAAGAGATTCATTCCGCCTGGAGAATCGTGGAGAAGGGACCTTTCCTACTGTCGTAAAACCAGAAGGACTGCTCTGCCCGTCTCTCTCTCTCTCTCTCTCTCTCTCTCTCTCTCTCTCTCTCTCTCTCTCTCTCTCTCTCTCTCTCTCTCTCTCTCTCTCTCTCTCTCTCTCTCTCTCTCTCTCTCTCTCTCTCTCTCTCTCTCTCTCTCTCTCTCTCTCTCTCTCTCTCTCTCTCTTTCTCCAATCCTTACTTCTCCCTACTATCAACCAACCCAAAGAACCCGCGATTTTCCTATACGCGTGCGACACTCTGGCATTGAGAAAAGACTTCCTTTTACAAACACACACTTAAAATTAAAATTCGAATTATTTTATCACACTATTTCAAAGTGAAGTAATTGTAAGACTAAGCAGAGCCTTAAATTGGTGTATGAGTGTCCAAAATAAATGTGACACCTTAGGATTTCAATTGAAAGATGTGACGTACAAATATATTCCGATCTGAGGTTAATACAAGAATATCATCGTTGTAAGTTAGTCCAAGAGTGATGCTCTCGGACATCACTCGTCGTCAGGTTACCTACGTCAACGTGGTCAGGTTTGGGGGTTTATGACCCCTGGATTTTCCCTCAAAGGAAGAGCATACTCATACACACGCATACTCAAGCCAATTTCTAATTTTCTAACACACACTTAAAATTAAAATTCGAATTATTTTATCCTACTATTTGTAAGAAATGTTGGTAAGGCACTTTGTGGGCGACGAAAGAGTCGGGGCGAAGCGTATCATGTAAATGAATATATTGCCAAACGTACAATGTTTTCTGTTCCATGGTTAGAGTGAGAGTGAGAGTGTCTAAACTCTAAATCTAAGAGTGCCTTTCGGTACTCGCGGTCTGTAAGCAAAACCTCCCACCATGTGTGCTCTACCCTGCGTATCCAGGTTTTTACCTGAAATGGATCAGGTACGCCGGACAACTTCTAAGTTGCCCGCCTCGTACTTATCCCCTATTTCAAATTTTGTAACATATTTCAAAGTGAAGTAATATGAAATTTCGCTAGAGGAATATGCGACCTGTTGCTCGAGTTCGATTAAAGGTCCGTCTGGTAAGCTTCTCCATAAGAGCGACGATCCTTCGTGTCCTCCCTATTCAAGGCAACTGGTCTTCTATGTATATCCTTGTATTAATCCGAGGCAAGCCCTGCCGCTATGATTGCCCCATGGAAAGAGGTCGTGTTGAGCGACATAGAGGTCGGTTGGAAATAAGCGGGGAAAATATGGTCGGGTTTTGCTTGCTTCCCTGACACAATGGAATACAAGCGTAGGGGATAGAGAATACCCAGGACACCGGTCGCCCTGTCCACTCGGCTCCTATAGAAGCCTGGAGTCGAGTTTCTCCGTCATATATGTCGCTTCCGTTAGTGGTGAACGTGGTGGGTATGGCGCGACGAGGAGAAAATATTCATAATGCTTGGATTAAACGTGAGAGGAAAGGTGAGGTGGGGTGTGTGCGCGGAGGAGGGTGAACGGTCGAACTAATCAACAGTCCACCCCATTTAATTCCCACCCTCGGCACAGCCCGGTCCGCCTCTTAACGCGCGAGGAAGCACCATCACCAGCAGGAACAGCAGCAGCAGGCTGATCTGCCGCCTGCCTGGCTCTTTGAGCTTCGATTCTACTTATTACACTGGCACTTCTACGGATCCCACTTGTTCTCTTCAGCCTATCTTCCGCTCTTCTTCGTTTTCTTACCCTCTTCTCCAAAGCGTATATATATATACCATCCACCCCTTTTCTCTGGAATGCCTCTTGCCTGCTTTCGCACGGGCAATCATCATCCTGGCTCTCTTGCGTAGTAGTATCGTGTATCGAGCAGCTGCGGTGCAGCAAAAGCGGGTATACATTCGAGCTCGTAAAGCCGAGTTGCCTGGTACATCAAGTCTGGCCAAGGCTTTCGCGCGCACGTTATTAGAAGGCCACTATTATCATGCCATCATTTTTAACTGCAAGGTCTACGGAAATTCAGTCGTTCGTAATAAATGGTTCTCGGTGAAACTTTCAATATTATCGATCTAATTACTTTTTCCCTATCGACAATGACACGCAATTATTTTCCTCATGGTAGTTATGTTAAACTATATTTTTCAAGTTCGTCTTATCAATATATAAACGAATTAGTGTACACAAATATTTACGAGGATGTTGGTCAATAAGAATTCGAGGCTATTCGAGTAAAACTGATATCGATGTAAAGTGATTGTCAAATTAATTAAGTTGGCGAGGATCGTAAGAGAGAATGAGTTCGTTAATGTGAAGTATATTTCACTACCAGTGTAAGTTTAGTAATAATTCGAAAGTGGTTACATAAATGATTGTATGTGCCAGAATATAGTTAGACTTTTGATCTGTGAGACCCTTGTTTTCCACTCTCCATTTTACTGTGACAGATATCCCGAAATTCCGGAAGTACCAGGGACATGCAGACCATAGGCATTTACTATGCTTATCTGATTTCGATATCAGCCAAGCCGAGCTTATGTATGGGTAATCGGAACGAAGCTGTGTTTCATCCATCGATTCGATTGGCAATCGATGCTTAGTGCTGCATTAAAAGGATGAGCTTGTTGGTAGGAGTGGTGTTTGTGTCATATGGATGGAAATGGTTGTTGGGACTTGAATGCCTAGCAGACACATTACTCAAAAGCTCATTGAAAGTTGCGTGAGTGAAAGGTTTTGCTCGCGCCAAACAGCTTAGAGTGTTAACACTCCATGAACCATTAGTGGTATTGTCAAGCATGATAGTAGTACAGGAAAATTGCCTGTATTAAAGGATTTCTATCTAATTTAAAGTACTCGCTTTTCTCGAGATCGGAACGCACCAGATGGAAATGAGAACGTGAGAAATCGCGACCAATGTGGTATTCGACGAACTATTAGATGCAATTTAAAGACTAGAAGAACATTGCACAAGAAGTAAATGTGGAAGCTACGAAAGTGGAGAGAAGTGCTCTCTTCGTCGTTAACCACAAACTCGCCGCAGTTTGTTGGCCTGCTGTGACGATAGAGATTTTTCAGCTCTGCTCTAGCCACACCGCAACATCTATTGGAATGCGTGACTGCTTCTCCCGAAGCGACAAATAAAACAGTCAATCCAGTAGCATTCCGCTTCTGCATTTCGAAAGTGTATCGACCACAAACTGACAGGTTCAAACATCTAATATCCGGCGTCTAAGTTCCGGCGAAAAACAAGTCGAATTCAAACTGATCAATTTTCACAAATGTATTCAAACAAAACAATGACAATTTTAAGGTCACCAGATTCGCGTGCGCATGCGTCGAAATGCTTTGGAAGATGAAAGCGATCGGATGGTGCAATATGCAGTAAAGCACGGATGCAACAATGCGATATCCCCTCACATGGGGGGGGGGGGGGGGGGAAAGGGTACGAGCGTACGTACACCTCGAATGTATGGGGTGTCTCGTTAATCAAGAGTGCCTGACCATCGCCTGCGGGATGTGTGGGGTAGGATGTAGGGGGCTCCGACGAGAAAGGGAGAGGACGGACGAGAGAGGGCGGGGGTGACCAGTGCTTAACGGTTGACAAACGACCGGCGAGGTACGCGGCCGCGTAAACAACACACACACGAGCGCGCGCGCGAGAGAGAGAGAGAGAGAGAGAGAGAGAGAGAGAGAGAGAGAGAGAGAGAGAGAGAGAGAGAGAGAGAGTGTGTCGCCGTGAATTTGACAAAAACCATGGAGGCAGGCAGAGGACCCCAACCTACATCGAGGACGAACAACAATTTCGTGGAGAGAGACTAGATTTATGCGAGAGAGCACTACCTGAAACGACAGGTCCGACCGACAAGCAAAAACTGATCGGGAAGCAGCATAGTACTATAACGATTGCTTGTAGAGAGCACTACTGCTCGTTCCAACTGGCAACTATTGCCAAGTAGTTTATTGCAGGAGCACTCTACCAGCACACACACACACACACACACACACACACCACTTCTGACGATGAGGGGTATTAAAATGCCAGGAATCGCGTGACCGTCATTTTTTTTCCCCCTCAGGATTGTTATTTCAATTAAGTTTTAGAATATAACTAGCTAATTGAGTCTGAGTGCTTGAAGCAAGATGCTCTCAAGGCAGGAAGGAATAGACACGGCGAGAGAGAAAGAGAGAGAGAGAGAGAGAGACATTAAAGAGAAAGAAGGGGAGCAAGCTAGGAAAACACGCGGGAAGATCGTAGTGATCGTTAGGCAGAATAATGCCGGTAGCAGGAGCATCGAAATGCAAAGCCTGTTTCTCCATTTGTTCATTAGTCGCGCGCGGCGAGGGAGAATCCGTACGGGAAGCAGAAAGTTAGCGAAAAATCGCCGCCAGCCTCAGAAGCGGTCCCCGCGCTGTGAGGAGGCGCGCATGGAATGCAACAAAACCCGATTTCGCCAAGCTTTTTCTCTCTGTTATACCACTGATAATCGTGCAAGACGATTCACCGGGAATTGCGAGCGCGCTCGTCGTAGTCGTCGTCGCCGTCGCCGTCGCCCGGTCACGTACGCTTCACGATGTGTTTGTCTTCTTCGCCTACCTTTGATTAGGGACGTACTTTATTAAGCCCGTTGGCACATAGTGTCCGCGGCCTATCTCGTCGTAGGAAGGGTGCACACGTCCTACCCAACACAGGCACACACAGACACGCACAGATACATAGAAACATACACATATGTAGTCACCTAGAATGTATGTACGTGCGAGAGTGCACAGGAAGCGAAGCGAAGGGAAATGCCCAGCATACCGTTAACCAAGCACGATTGTACTCCCTCATTGAGATACCGAATGTAATGATCTGGTCGTACAGGAAATACTAAAGACACCTTCCCTTCAGTTACGATGGAACTCTCGTTACAATTCAAGTAATACATATTCTTCTAATGGATCTAACATTTATTCTTTCATTATTCCTTTGTGGAAAGCTATAGCGAGTATTAGACGAATCTGGAAAGTTGGTCGATTGTGAAAGTTATCCGATAACGAAGTAATCGGAATGCCTGGGAAATTAACGAAGCTTCGTGAACCTCGGCTTGGTAGACTACCGCTTGGCATTCCTCTCTTTCTCAGTTTACAACTTACAACAGTTGCCTTACTACTACGAAGCATGCTCGAAGAGTTGAAGTTTCGAGGTATCGGACTTCGAACACATTTACAGGATTGCGGTACTCGGAGCGTACCGTACACTAAAATCGATTGTTCCTGAAAGTGGATGAATGCAATGCAATGCAAATGTGGTAGAAGTCTTCGGGCGGCATATGTACTTAGATGTTAGAGCAGAAAGGAGTATTTGTTTTCTAGTATATGTATGCGATTGAGAGGAAAAATCTGGTAGGATTACTAGTACGTTTGTTGCAGGTGGGTTGGAATATTGGTCGGCAAGAGTGCGATTAAAGTCGGTTCAGAAATGAACGCGAGCAAGCCTAATTAGCGGCTACCGAAGGTGGCCTCGCAGTATACCGTAAAAGGCAGGACACGATGCGGCCTCACTGCTGACTATAGAACAGGAGGGACCTATGGAACGGGAAAAAGTTGCCAGATTCTTTACCATAAAAATCCTCTCAAGATAAGGCGATCTCTTTGGAATAGCGATACAGTAAAATGTGGATGAGATCTTTCCTGGTAAAGGTTATTTTTAGTATCGTCTGTTGATTGTGCTTGTTGATATCTAAATATCTTTAAAACGTTACTTTTATGACTTATACCAATTTCTTATAGAACGAACAGCTGGGAAGTACAGAGTTCCTGTGTGATGAGAACGGTCTTTTCTGTATCGACGATTATATCGGCGGCGAACCAACAGGGCGAAGGAACGGGTTGGGAAGCAAGCACGTCAAGAAGGTCCAAAGGTCTTCAAGTTTTTGCGGATCGGTGTACGAAACCTGCAACGCGGAGCAGCATTCTTTTCTCTCTGTCCCTCGGCCCTTCGCCATCCACTCGTCAGTTCGATGAACGTAGAGAATTTGGCTCGGCAAGAGAGAGCGCGCGCGCGCGCGCGCGTCCTCCTCACGGATAAACTGTTCTCGGCAACCAAGGTAAAAAAGTGCATGTCAGCTACCCCAAAGAAGATCTTTATCGTTCCGAAAGAACCACCGCCAGGAGAACAAACACAGCTGGCCAAATCTCTGTGAATATTGGACACTCCAGTTATTTACTTTCATCGAGTATGAGACACGAAAGAAGTAAAACATTGAATGCGGAAAATAATCTTAGAATAGAAGAGAGGTAAGGATTTGCTCATCCGTTTGAAATTGACATAAGTACTGGAGAGTCTCGCAGTAACATCGCAATGAAATCGAATGACGCATCGAAGATCGCTGGAGGCTGAATGAGCAGAGGGACATCAAGGACGGTAGGTCCGCGCGGCGCACCAGCAGAGAGCACAGTTACCATCGGAAGGGGACTTTTTCTCTTGTAGATGAAACACATTGACAAGTTTTTGCGAGCCACGAGTCTGGTACAGGGGTTTGGTTTGACCCTATGGGGCGAACAAGTAGCAAACGTGACAGGCAGCCAAGAAAGTTGGCGGCAGCAACCTGCTGATTATACATGGCCCGTAGGTGTCGAGGCGACAATTCGCATTGTGCCAGCTGTGGGAAGATGCGAGAAGAAACTCTAATGATCTTGGGATGTTAAACCGGAACGTGGCTATAGAAACGCGCGGACCCGCGCACTCAGTTAATAGCAGCTGCTTGCACGAATATCTCCATGAAAATGCTGCTGTGGAACAATGACTCTCTCTCTCCTAGTATTCTTCTCTCGTTACCCTAAATAGGAAAATGAGATTACAACCTGTTTCAAGCCACGATAGAATAACACGAGTCTCGTAGAAAATTGCTATACAATTCCAAGGTAAAGTAGTCTCTAATAAACTTGTGAAAAGTCGAGAATAATGCGAGAACATTCTAAAACCATAATTACAGTAAGTTCACTCCTTTGAATAGCATCGGTATTATTTTAGTGTGAGATCTGTTGACTCGCCTTAGAGAAATGTCAAAGCTACGACATTTACACAATAGCCAAGACTATCTCTCCTGTTCACGGATGCACTTCTATGGCAGAGTACTCGATTCCCGCACAAGGCGTTTTATCCAGATTGCCATGCAATCCGGTTTCGAAGTGCCAATCAAAGAGAGCTAGCACGAGACGTCCAGAGGAAATCGCTGGACAACGTTACTACCGAAGTGCTCCAGAGTAATTTTCTCCGAGTAAATAATATTTACCTCGCTCTAATGATGCGAAGCTAATGAATAATTTGAATGCTATCTCACGGGAGTAGGATGTATGTACTAGAAGATGTAAAAGGAGCTTAAGTTTCGCTGAGCGAGAGGTATATCGAGAGGGAGGATAGAAGAAGAAGAAGAAGAAGAAGAAGGCTTACGTTTCAATGGGGAGCAGACGTACTTACTAAGCGAAGAACGCGTCCAATCATTATGAACGAGGGGCTCTCTCGTCGAACCGATAGGAGCTGGCTGGGCCGGATAGAATCCGATCGTTTCCAAGGGAATAACGAAGCGTAATCTATCTACGAGCTCTTTCCTGCCTTCTCAGCTCTATTGCGTTTCTTGAGCCGGCGAGAACGCGAACCAAGCTGCGAAAGCGCGGGCCAACTTTGCGGAGGGGCTTCGGTATGTTAATTACAGAGCAACATACACCTTTCCAGCGGTGCTGGCCTCTTCTCCCTCTGCCGCCCATCCGATCTCATCCCTTCGGAAGAACTCTTCTCTCCTGCTTTCTTGGATCGGTTCGCTCGGTTGCCAGTCGATTCGTCTTGGAAGCGGGGCCCATCGCCGGTCTCGTTGCACGCAGGCCTCGCGTGAGAGCGACGAGTCGACCCTATGACCCCAAGCCGAGAAATGCTCCTTTTGCCCTCTTTCGATCTTGCGAGCGTGCCTCCACATCCACATCCACATTCACAGTCGCCCTGTTGTGGCTCCTCTTGCCCGAAGAGAACGAACGCCAGTAGGTCCTCCTCTTCATCGAGTTCTTCCTTAGCTCCCAACTCTTACAATTCCCTTCTTCTTTCATCGTTCGTTCGTTCGTTCGTTCTTTAGGTTCGAAGAGCTCGCCTACCAAGAGAGAGCAGTCAAGCCTTTACCCTTGGTTGCCGATTTCTCGCCGCGAAGGCAAACCTGATCGGCTCTCCGCTCGGGAAGAGTCAAGAAAGCAGCGAGCGAGCAAAGCGGCGAACCACGCCGTCAGTCCGGATATCACTGGTAAACCGAGCTGATTCTTAACTCTAGAGGGAGCGAGTCGGAAGAAAGGAGGAGCGAATAGACTGGTTGCACTGGCCAAGAAACCACGAGGACCTGATCGAGCCACGAGGAGAAGAAGACGACGTCGTCGTCGTAATGCTCGCTGGTTATGCGGTGGTACACCCAAGAGAAAGGAACCACCGCTCGCTTTATCGATCGTTTAATCGCTGCTGACATATCGGAATCGTCTCAATCTTCTTTCCCACATGTTCTAGAGATCATTTTCCATTGGCGGCCAGCATCGAGCCGTCCGTCTGATTACCAGGTTTCACTTGACGAGCGCCTTCCGACACTCTTGCTTTTCCAGCCGGAATGCGCCGCAGTCTCGCGTGACGAGCCGCAATAGCAACTGCTACACGACGATAATAAGTCGTAATACTTAAACTTCAGTACATTCTACTTCCTTTTAATCACACCTCAGCTGTATTCAACTACGTCATTTGTATGGCATCATTAACTATTTAAAAGAAATCAGTATTCGACCTAGTAGGCGGAATACATTCACGAAATAATAGACATTATACGATGTAGGCAATAAACTCTCTCTATGAGTTGGTTCGTTACGTGGATGATTGTCATGCGGAAGAAGCCCCTTTGAGATGAATATGCAAAGTACGCTTGGGTTACTCACCGCCAAAAGTGGGGCACATATCCTGCCGGACATAAATCCCGACACTGACTGCAGGGTGCACCTTGAAGGACGGCATTGCCAGACGAGTAACTGTTAGCCTGAGCGTCTTGGCCGGATGACAGCATTCTGCAAGCAAGAACAATCGCGTTATTGTCTCTCACCAGGGGGATTTCACCTGTGACGCGTTGTAGGACGCCCCCCGTCATTCCTCGACAGCGGCTCTTTAATATGGGAAGGTTGACCCTGCCACTGAGTGTGATCCGAGGGATTAAGTGGCTCATCGGCCAAGTTGGTACAAGCAAACAAATGATCCCTTCATTTAAAATCATAAGAAGCAAATTAACACGTATTTCGTAATTGTACATCATTGGCGTCAGTGATCTCTCTCCTCAGGTGGCTAGTAATGGTGCTGACTCGAGAAAGCCGAAACTCCAAGGTATCAGCAGGGAGTCATCAATCTTGGTCAAATTCGAGAACATACTTCTCCATCTTCTCTTGTCATTTCATGTTCAAGCATAAGCTTGTCCTCGTACAACACTTGCGAGCTCGTTTAACTAGGAACCCGACCGATCTTTCTTCTCTTCGTAACATCTACAAGAGCGGTATGCGACGCAGGGGGAAATAATTAATTAGAGGCGAAATCTAATATAAGGAAACCTGTGATTACAGCCTGCTCGAATTAATACTGATAGTCGATAATTAGCGGGTAAGAGATGTCCCGTCTAGGCTCTCGATGGTCATCGATTAACCGACACCAGGTAATTACACCACCTAGAAGTTTCTGGTACGGCAAGAGGGCCCTCAGGTTCCTCAGCGCTTCTTCCCTTGATAGGGAGGCCCGGTAAAATCCATCAATTCATTTGCACCTTCCACCGGCGGCGCTTTGTACAGGTCCAGAGTCCCGACGTCCTTCGATCTTGGTAGGAACATTGAAAATAAGTGGGGTGCGAGAGCAAAAGATCGAGTCCAGTCTGGTTTGATGTCAAGCGCTCAAGGAATTTCTCCAAGTATGCCGTATTCGTTGGAAAGAAATGTTGGAAAGTCGAAAGAAGAAGCTCGTCTAAATGAGAGAAAAAGGGGAGTGGCTTTCAGGAAGCAATGTTGCTCGTCGAGCGGCAAAGGCACTTTGCAAAAAGGGTGAATTATCGGCAGCACGATCATTAAACGAGCACGTCGTGCGACCAGAGACGCCGGAGCGCTCATACTTTTCCAGAGGGTAACCCGTGACAGGAACTGCAAGGCCGCCCATCCTCTTACAACTGTCACGTGCCAGCAACGGCAAAATCACGAAGGACAGAAAAAAGAACTATTCAAGCAAAACTATCCCGAACACATACTGTGAACGTTGCTCGTCTGTAATATATGTACAGTGGGCATGAAAATTGTACTCGTACCAAGCATATCAGGTAAGACGAGTCGTTCGAGCACCGAGTTATGTTGTTACAGTAAACATTCTAACTCGAAGAAACTAGCAAATAAAGATCTACGAGTTCAGAGAGTGCAGAATGATAAATTCCAGTAGTACTTGGAATACTTTACTGATCATATGCAACTTCTTGGATAGAACTTTATTTCCGGTGGATAGTTTTGCATGGTAGAGACAGCTGGCATCTAGGGTGTCAGAATGCTTTTGCCGTAGCCGTTATTCAGTTCCTTGACCGCGAAATCACGTAACAAGTGGGATCTCACCTGTGCCGAGTCAATGACCAACGGTTCTATATAACCCGACCATAAATAACAGCAAAGAGGAAGAGAGAAAGAGAGAACGTCGGTCGTCTCTGGGTCACTTCGGTATCTCGACAAAGGTGCACCCAAAATGTAAATCCCATGAAAGGATACCCGTTCTGACTCACGCCTCTTATAGAATAAGTACCTGTCCTAACACGGTTACCCAGCCATTTATTTAAACTCAACAAAAACTCCCTTCACTCTTCAACTCTCTATTATGTCGGCTACGCATTCTGTACATTTCCATTTGGCAAAATTTCGCAAGGAAGCGCGCTCAAGCCAGCCAATCACTTTGTATTCAATATCATTAGCATCTGGTGGTGTGCGATCATAACAGAGCTGGGAGTCACAAGAGCGAGGACGACAATCTTCTCATCCAAGGAGAAACATTAACTAAATAATCGTCGGCAATTACTCTAACTTGCGGATAATTGCGACGCTCTTATTTGCCCTAAACGAAACTTGGAAAATAAGGAAAGCCAGTAGACCAGACTCGGACTCGGCGGGAGGAAGAAGTCGCTGCAGGTTGCTGTAATTAGTATCTTTTTGCGTCGTTAGGGTTAAAGCGAACTAGTGAGCAACTCGCAACGATAGCGCGAACTCAGGTATGTTAATGGACGCGATAGCAAGCAGTCGCAAAGTCTGCTCCCCTCGCTGCTTTATAATTCGTGAAACGACCAATTAACATTCTCGGAAAAGAGTAGGTGGTCTCCACGAGCTCTAGATAGCGGCGGATCCTTTGCATCTATACAACTAGAATATAACAATATTTCCAATCTTCATTACGATCTACACTTCGCATCTCCACGCTTCATTTATGACCGACTGGTGCTTGTCGCCAACTAAGGACAACATCAAGCGATATTACACCAACATCTACAAATAAATGAAGCGGTACTTTTGCCACGCTAAAAGGCGAGCATAAAACATCGTTTCTACTAAAACGATAAAACCAGCCAGGTTATAGAAAGATCATCACGATCGACTTAAATCGAAGCTTGATACAGCATCTAATTGCTATCGCGTTAAACGGTAGGCGTGCTGGAAGCTAAAGTAGCAGAATCATTCTCCGGGTGTCCAGCGATCCAGAGATATGAAAGGTGAGCCCGACGACGCATATGGTAATTGTCGAGTGGTATTCGCGGCAAAACGCGCTACCGATCGAACTGATAAAAGTTCCCCAGTGGGAACCAAGTTGAAGCAGCTCCCTCGGACCGAGTAAATCCTGGCGAGCGACGCCTGGGTACGCGCAAATCGAAAGTAAAGCCTTAAGCCTTAACGAGAGAGACTAGAAGCATTGGGGTACGTTTTGCACGGTCATGAAAGTTAAAGGCGAGGGTATGCCAGAGAGGATGAAGGTAGGCGGCCAGCCAAGCTGTAGCACTGGGCACACAGATGCAAAACGAGTGATAGAGACGAGGCCGGTTGCAATCGGTTGCTCTCCGGGCGGACTAGAGTTCTTCCGCGATGAAAGACACGAGTGCGCAGAGAGTGCAGAGAGCCGGAGCGAAGGTGTATGTGTATTGGCTTCGCAGGGCCCTCGAGAGATCTTCGATCGGGAGCATGCGCACGTTCGTGCGCCAATGCACCGCGTACATACTCTCCTCTGTGTGTAATACATACAGTGTGCAACCACCAAGAATACACAAGGACTATGCGTACCTGTTGCTTTCCCGCTGCACTTGAGATGCCGAAGCCTTTCAGGCAATCCTTTATCGGGCAAGCACGCGACGACTCCTCCGCTGGTGGATTCCTCTGCTCCCAGGAAGGTTGCGCACGTATAATCCTTGGGTTTATCCCGCTGCCAGTTTGTCGAAAACTCGAGATCGAACGTGCAGCGGGTATCGCTTTCACCGGCGCAGAGGATGCGAAGAACGCACGCTGCCTCGGGAGCAGCGTCACTGCGCTGAGCAAGCAGATCTCCGCGCAAAGGGATTTCGGATTAGCACATGACCGAGAAGAGAACTTTCTTCGCGTACAACTCGGCGCCGCGCGAACGCTCTTGATGGCGGCGGCGGCGGCGGCTCGGCACCGCGTCGACACAGCTGCACCTGCACTTGCACTTGCACCGCACCGCGCGAATACGGGTGTAATGTCGTGGCACAGAATCGTGGAGCCCCGTCGGATCACGGGGTACCGTCGTCGCGCCGTCCTATATCGTGTCGAGAGGACCGACGACGGTGGCATCCTCGCGGCATCACCGTACACTGCACTCGAGTCAGGCCGAACGCTCGGCCCGCTCCTCCTCCTCCTCTCGGACCTCTCTCATCTCCTCTCACTCTACTCTCCTTTGAGAGCCTCCTCTTCTCTGGCGCGATGATGCCCCTTCGCGTTTTACCTTCTTTCGCCCCGACAATCCTTCCTTCCTTATCTCCTGGCTCGACCCGCTCGCTCGCTCTTCGCCGAACCCTCCGTTCTCATCCTTTCCTCCTCTTGGTCAACACTGTTCGCAGATAAAGTTCCCCGGCACTCGCGGTGATCGTCTTCGAGGAAGGAAGAAGTCAGCGCCTTCCGTACAGTGGTCCAGGTAAGGTGTGGATTGCCAGGCTCGCCACCGGTGTTGGTAGCATCAAGCTATGGCCGGGTTAGGTCCAGGGAAAAAGCGCTGAGTAAGGGACGAGGGTCAGGAGAATACTGGATCAGACACAGATCATCCACACCGGCAGCCAGCCTCGATAGACCCTGCTGCTCTCCATTCGACCTTTCTGACCTTCTTCCGCCTCGGCGACAGATCGGGACACGCTACTGAATCCGTTCTCTTGACACGCGAAAGACAACGCACACTTTGCGGCTCTGATTGTCGAATGGTGTATATCCTACGACAGGGAGTCAAGCGGGATTGCAAGCTATCCTCGGTGTAGTTGTACTTGAAAGGGTGCTCGTATGTACCATGGCGCGCCAACACGCAGTCAAGAGCCTCGAATCGGACTGGCTGTTGAGATGAGGCCCTTTTCCCCACTCTGCCGTACTTCAACTGGTTGCTTCGGACCTCTCGTCAGGCCCCCACTTTCCACATGCCACTGGACATTCTCCTTTTGCCCCTCTGCTACGGCCACGCTCTTCTCTTCGCATCATTGTATCCTTTCGCTTCTTCTCTTTTTCGTCTATCCTCCTCCCCGAGGCCAGAACTTGCCTTCACTTCCGTAGTATATGTGTGCGTATATGTCTCTGTGTCCTTGTATATGTAGTTCGTCGGATTAGTCCACGCTCCTAATGGGTCCGCTCGATTGTATTATAAAATCGGCTACACGAGTTCCTCGTCGATTGGTGTATGTGCGCTACAGGCTAGGGCCCCACTACTTACATACCCATCCCGTGCTCTCGCTCGTCGGGCCTGCTGCCGTGCCGCGCCGCGAGCACAACTTTGTGGACATTTGCCTTTTATTGTACATCCGTTCATGCCGTGAATGGTTATCCCCGATCTTCCGTGCGTTTTGCCATTGCATTAACTTTTCCTTCCAGACTCGCGCGCTCCGGGATTATTATAATGTATCCTTTATGGTTACCACTCGCGTTAACGAGATTCCGTTACCACCGTTTACGATAATGTGGCTATAAATTTATTCATTACTATCAACCCACCACATGATAATATTTCGACCTTCTGTACCCTCGGACAGCTTGATATTCTCTCATCTCTTTTTGCCCTTTGCTTGGATTTCTCATAGTGTTCGCATTGATGGCCAATCCCCATACAAGTCCTGTTTTAGATGTCTTCGAGAACAAGACCAGGGTAACCTAAAACCGCGATAGCAAAGTAAGTAACTCAATTCAGTATTGCTACTTTGGCGAGGGTCGAGGGAGAGTCTTTACAAGGCCCGAGTTCGTCGGTATAATGCAGCAAGAAGAGAGAGAGAGAGAGAGAGTGTGTGCGAAAAATGTGCCATTACAAGATCCGCCCTCCCGACCTTTACTTTGTTCGCAATGCCTACTTGCTCCTTGGGACTTCGTTCAGTTGCACGCCGCCTTGCTTCTCCGGCCCCCAACCCGTAGGATTTCACATCTCTAGCATTCCTCCCCGTTCCTTTTTCGGTATGCGCTATACACTCTCCGCGTCTCCACACCTCGCTTTTCACTAGCCCATTGTCTTCCGCATGCTTCGTGCCCGCCCTTTTTAAATGTCTCGCCACCTATTCTCCGCCTGTACATACTACTACCGTACTACCATGCACCACGGGGGGTGGAACCCTTTAGTCTTGTATTTCTTTTACGTCCTTTGTACTTTATCCTTTCTTGCCGTTCGCTTGCCGTATTGCTTTAGTATGTATAGAACGACCTTTAAACGCAACACGTTGCAAAATCAGAATGCAATTATTTATGCATTGGAAGTTTAGGTTAGAGACGATTCTGTTCTTCAATGTTAATTCAAATGTGTATGAATGTGTGCAATAAAATAATAAAGCAACAGATAAGCAGGGCGATAAATGTAGGAAATAAGCAAGGTCACAGCAGGGACTTGATATGTTGAAACTTTGATATAAATTCTACTCACACTCAGTTGAAATGCGCGCGGCAATAGAGGAGGGGCACAGCAAGGCTTAACGGCGCAGGCTTGAATGGTACTAATTGCTGGCTGCCGCGTACCATTGGTCGCATCACTTTGCTACACTGCTCCCTGCTCCTTCTAACGTAGCTTTGAATTTAATCTGGTCAGAAACTGAGTAATTGCTGCACTGGGCGAAATTTAATGTAACTAATCTTTTCTATATGTTTATATCTTGTTGTTCTTTAGAGGAACATTATGTCAAATCTTGACATATGGGTAAAATTTATTATTGTGTTGCTTATTGATAATTCTGTTGATAATGTAATGTCGGCGGAAATTGAATGCTGCGCCAAGGCCGATTTCTCAATCGGCAATCAACATCGACTTCGGTAAAGTCCTATCTTGTGTCACATGACAACTCGATAATTTGTTAACAGTTAAAAAGGTTGTCTTTCAGTAGCTTATCAATGACACAGTACCACTAGCTGATAAGTAAATTTGTCATTTCTTGACATTGACAATGACATTGACGAAGGATACCTTTGTTACCTACCCGACCAACTCTATTAAGATCTCCGAGAGAATGACAGTTCTTGCATAGAGTATCTACTTTAGCTGTTTGCACAGGTCAGAAATAATAAGCTTCTTTATTCGAAGTGATAAATACTAAATTACAAATCAGTCAGAAGATGACACTGCAACTGATAACTTCTTATTTACTAGAGTCTTTTTATAATATGCCAATCGACATTGATATATGCGTCTTTGTACAAGACGTTGAAAGAAGTCGTTGAGCAAAACATATGTATTCTACGACGTGCAGGTAGTCTGCTCGTCAAGTTTAGCAGATATAGCGATTGGGCAGGGTTCATCTGCATTGGTGGACGAATAGACCGGCAGCTTTCTTGGCCCAATTATGTCTGTGGCGCAAGCAAGGAGTGCGACCGTGTGCCGTTTTTAAATTCGAAGTCGACAGGCTGAGTGCGTGCGGAGAGGACTCGGTAAAGATCGTCGGCACTCGGCAGGCCACGTGATGGCGATGGCAAAACATGGCGTGAAGTTGGCACGAAGATGGTTGTTGCCAGTTACGAAAGACTGGAGGATTTCTCGCGGGGAAGTCGCTTCCCGATCGAGCACAAAAGAGCCGCGTCTCCGCGCTTCGTTCCGATGCCATCCAGCTGAGAAGAGTGCAATGGTATACGACATCAAGTGGATCATACCCAAGCTCCGTAACCCAACGAGACTGTGGAACCTTGCGAGTAGCGTAACGTTAGCGGCGGTCGGGATTTTTTCAAAAATCATCCTAGGTAAGTATCTGCCAGTGCCGGTTTCATCGCCAATCGACCGGACCACCTGTAAATTCGGTGGCGTGATTGAGCCCGTCGACCATCCTCTCAAACCGATGTTCCGCTCAGCTGATCGACCACAGATTTTCGCCCACGTTATTAATTACCAATTTATGCTTTAATCTGTCGAGTCATTTTACCGATGACGCTGCTGTCATTGGTGGACTACCTGGAGATGACAATAGAGTGATTGTGCATGCATGCCCCTCAGTGGCTAATTGCGTGTTTTCACACAATGACAAGTATAGTGTTGTGAAGGAAACAGTTCACACTGATCCACTGCATATTGATGACAATGCGTACGTTTCAATTGTTACTTTAACCCTTCCAAATAGTTTGTAAAAAAATAATCTTTAACTGTGGATAAATCTGGAAACTTATGCCCCGTGCAAATGCAAGATGATCATCAGTCTTCTGTAATAAATGCACGTGAATGTAAATTTCAAAATTCTCGCAAATAGACGGGATATTTGCTCTCACTCTCCCACCAGTGATTCTCGATTGATTCGATGTAAGTGTAGATTGAACTTTGATACATTAGATAGAGAAAGGAATTAGCTGAGATAAAATCAATCGCGATACTATTGCTATTTCGAAGGAAATGCTTATATTAGATCTCATGGTTAACATACACTAGAAAAACACGTTACACAACTTCTAGCAGGAATACGCATCGCGGTATGCACAATATAAGAAACATTGGTCATTTGAAATATGAGATCTGTGTTCCTTGTAATATTATCATTTGTTTACGTAATACTTGCTGGGATATACTTTTTCATCATAACAATTATTAGTGGGATCTCTTCATGAATATAAAAACAAGGCTGGATATTTGCAAGTACATAAAATCGCGATAATTTCGTATTTCTATTCCTTGGGTGTTACATTTTCATTAACGTTGTCACACACGCCACGATTTTAGTTGTCATAAAATACAAGAATATTTTCAGATAGTAGATACAAGTTGAAGTAACGTGTAAGCGGGTGCACTTTGGGAAATTGGAATCTTTTTCCTTACAGGTAAAAAGTATAAGCAGGCGTCTATTGATGCGCCCGCGAAATGTGTTTCTCGTACCCCTCACTGGACGACCAGTGAGTACCGACGACCTATGGGCGAGTCTTTTATTCTGACTTAGTAGCAATCAACTTCGGAAATTAAGAACATTACTCAATTGAAGCAATGCTTAGGCACGCAGCGTATGCTACCAGTTTGTCCCTCGTTCATTCGTTCTCCTTTCAGCTCCGCTTGATTCATTTTTTAATTTCTCAAGTGCGGTACCGAAGCTTGAAAGTCACCGCTCACAAAAACTATCACATCACATTAGATGTAGATTGCAGAATATCAATTAAAATATATTCGCACGTAGGTTTTACTTCCCCTTTCTTGGTTTCACAATGAAACTTTGATTTACTTAATAGGAATACCAAATACATCATCGTATGGATCATGCCAGTTTGCACCAAATGTATTATGCGCAATATTTATTCGTGCGAGTGTAGTGCAAACTCTACTGTAGTTGGTTCGTCAGCACATGCAAATTTATTTAAATTATTTAAGTACAAATGTTACAACACACCAAGCTAGTTATTACATATTTATAGACCGTATACCGAATAGAACAAAGTCTTCTTCACAGAACAAATTTATCGAAAACCTATCACCTTTTGCATTCAAGAATGGCTGAACAAAACAACGGTTTACAACAAAGACATTATCGTCCGAACATTGGATTCGCGCCCGAAGAATGTCCCGCTGATCACAGTATCAAACCATCATAGTTGTTTCGACGATCCAGGAATATGGGGTAAGTGTTCCTTTATTAATTTAATAGAATCTATGTTATATTTATAGTAATTAAATATCAATCATTAATTTGCACAAAGTCACAGTCGTTGAATACAGCCAATATTCATATGTTTCAAGAGTTGCATGATAATTGGACTACTCGTTCAAGAGAAAGCTATGGTATTCTTAGAATGTTGTTAAGAGAGCTTAAATCAATTATTTCAAAGCAGATTATATTCCAATTGTCTTCAGGAACACTAGACATAAAACATATGCTGTGTCGTCGTAAGATGAGATGGTCGCTTGCGGCGGAAGATATTTGTTTTACAAACGTATGGCATTCCTACTTCTTTATGCTTGGGAGGTGTATACCCGTTATACGGGGCGGTGGTGTATATCAGGAGGCCATAGATTTCTGTGTAGAGAAACTAGCCATGGGAGACTGGGTCCATGTCTTCCCAGAAGGAAAAGTTAATATGCTTAAAGAAGATATAAGGTATACGATAACGTAAATGATATAAAAATATCAAGAAAAAGAAATAGTGAAAAACACTTAATATAATTCGTGCAGACTAAAGTGGGGTGTAGGACGATTAATATTGGAATCACCTGTTATTCCTGTGGTGATTCCCATATGTCATCTTGGTATGGATGATGTCCTGCCTAATGAACCGCCATATATGTTTAAAACCAGGAAAAAGGTAACCATGAATTTTGGGGAGCCTATAGACTTTACAGAATTACTTGCCGAGTTGCGTGCAAGGAACGCTACGGAAGTCGAAGCTAGAAAAGCTATAACTGATAGAATTCAAGATGAACTTACACGGTAAGTTTTCCTGGTGTATTTACATCATCCTATGCAATAAAAGTTATGAAAGCGCAACATTATCTAATCAAACTCTGCTTTCTAATGAATGATTTTAGATTAAAAACCGTCACAGAAGAGCTGCATAAGGAATTATGACGATAGGCATTTCTCCTCCGCTACCTCGACTAGCCGTAATTCAACAACTAATGAAATTATATTTATCTAATGATTGTGGCACCCAGCCTTAAGTGTGGATCTGACGAACCATGCGCGGAATATGCCTATACGCATGGTGTAAAGATGGTTGTAAATGATGTCGGAGAGTGCTATTATATAGCATTTTCACGCTTGCGTTGGATGCCAATGCAGTATTTTGATTTTAAATATCTTCACAATCATAGTGCGACCCAATCTTCCGACACTTATCAATATGTACAATAGTATACATATGTCTATAAAATACTGTTTGTAAATACCAGAAAAACTGCGCTAATCATAGTTACAGAAAATAAAGATTACAATCACTCTCTACCAAATGACGAATCGTGAGAACATAAATTTCTATGGGAATTTTAAGGATTCCGTAAAGGTGTCCTGTTATATCTTTATTATTATTGCCAGTAATCGCATTATTTTCTTGGCTTGGTAAATGAGAAATACTTTTTTACATAATAAATATAGAATCCTTTTATTTGCTTTTTATATCGATCGAAACAAATTTTTATATTACTCTGTGATTAATAGTTCCTTTAGCTATTTTTGTGGATTACATTCACAAACCAATAGTACGTATTAAAATCATGTCTATTTTACATTTTTCATTTTGATATTTAGGGATATAGGATACGCAAGACACTTACATTCTCTGACATATATAGAAATAGATTACAAGACCATACTCTACTGTTACGATACTGTTCATCAATGCAATGTTCGTGTATCTCTTGGCACGTTTGTCCTATCCTTAAACGTTGGGCTATGAGGTCTTACGCGTGACATAAGTCGACAGTATTTAGGTCATAAATATGAACGGGAATAATATATTTTTATATATTACGTATGGTATAAACTTTGAATAGACAGAACGATAGATAACACTAACGAGAAAAATTCACATCTCACACAAATACTATCACGTTCACAATATCACTGCTCATTTTTGGTTTGCCCTTCCTCAGAAAAAATGATTGCACTCAATTAAAGTTTACGGCACCATTAATAGGTACTCATATATCTCCCTAACGTGAGACATAAACGATTTAAATGCATAAGATATTGACAGTCCCCAATTAAAAAAAAAGGAACAATTTTTATATAAGAAATATATGGCAATACCTAAAACACAATATTCTCTAAAAATCAATACTGAATTGAGGTAATAAGTCAAGGATCCTTGTGCCATTCGATACATGGGTTCGCTTATCTAACTTGTACTGCGTCTAATAATTAATTATATGTAACATAGACATCAGGAATATAATATGTTTTTACATTCCTGCCACTTTTTGATTGAATCATTCGCGTTTACCGAATCCATGGACGGTGTCTTCAAAAGTATCAAATGGAAAGAAACCGATTTCAAAAAATTATAGATCAAAATATAATTCAAAATTATATACCAATGAGATGTTCGAATCTTTCATATAAAACTATAATGGTTAAGTAGAATTCGAAAACAACTTGTTATATCCGAATTGAAGATATTCTTAACACGACTAAAAGATCATGAACATGTACTCACTTTAGAAGAGCACCTCGTTCAATTCATACTATTTTAATCTCTAGCACGAACTGCCCATTCCCACGCTATCCCAAGTTAAGGTTAACGACACCCACTTGTTTTTCGAAGACTAGTTTTGTCAAAGTTGCATATACTTCCCAGTAACGCCGTTCGTTCATTCGGCGTCTTAGATATACTTGTCGTAGAATTATCCGATGTTATTAAATGGGATGCCAGTCGTGGAGCCGGTGGGACATCTTTACCAGGCATTCCATCAGCTTGTGGCATATCTATGGACCCTTAAGATAAATTTAACTTAACTTTCTATGGAAGTTCACATCATCGCTTGAAGAATAAGATGCTATCCGCGAATTGATGCATATTTATACTTATTTTACATATGTATAAGTTTACTTCGTGAATACTCAGGCGATTGTTAGTAGGAGTTAGAATATTATGAAACACTGTTATCCCGATTTAGGCGATGATGCGACCTACGTGAAAGGTATAATCGTAGAACACGCCATCAACTTTTGTGACCAGCTAATTAGAAAAATATAAGCATTGTTAACACAGGTTTAGTATTGTTAGTAAGATTGCCTCATATTACTGTAATATACTTACGTAGTGATGGAGGAGTTAGTGTTCCAACACTAGTAGCCGTGGAAGTACTTGTGGGACTGTCTGAACGTTCAGGACTTTTGCCATTTATCTGCTTAATTCCATTTGTACCCAATTGATTTCCCGCCCGTTGCTCTTGTGCCAACTTCTGCTCCTTTTTCTGATTCAATAGAGATTAATTTTACACTTAATCTTCCGACATCGAATACTATTCAATCGCAATTACTCATTGAAAAATATACCAATTTTTGCTTCCGTTTTTTCATTTCTTCCTCGGTACTCATCATTTCTTGAACTTTAACGAGTCTCTTCTGATGCCTCGCTACTTTTTGTTCATCTCTCAGTCTTTGCTCTGCTTTATCTACTGCTTCCGACAACGCTTTGTTAAGATGGGTACTTAACTTGAAGTGTGGTTTCTCTATCGATGCTGCAGTTAGAGCTGCGCGTCTTGCTGCTTCGAAAAATGGGTGTTCTAGCAGGTGCGGTACTGTTGGCAAGTCGAGTTTAAGGGCTTCTGGTGACAGAATGACTTCCAGAAGATTTTTCAAATTTGCATCACAATGTGGTAATTCCGAACAAGTGGCTACTAAAAGTGGCCTTCCAAATGCCATTTCATATAGTACATGTCCGAATGCATACACATCTACTTGTGTCTGCCAAAATTTGGTAGATATATTAGTATATAATATATCTGATAACATACAGAATTACACTAAATCACGTACTGTTGCATGTAGCTTTCTCCTCTGTACAACGTATGGCCGATAAAATGCAGGTAAACCAAGAAGGCCATTTTCAATATCAAGCAATTTTGCACAGCCTTGCACCAAAATTATATTGCCGGTATGTAAATGTCCATATGGTAAGCCCTTTTCGTGCAAAAATCCCAAGGCGTCCAAGACCTAAAATTTAGTTTTCAATGTAATTTCATATAAAAGTAGATTTCATAAAATAGTTGACTTTATACCAACCTGGTATCCGTAAGTAGCAACTTCAGTGGTACTTAGTGGTTTTATCTGTTTCGGATTTCCATACTTTTTAATGAATGATTGTTTCGGTTTTGTGACATACAAAATATCTCGCAATGTACCAGATGGATAAAAGTTTCTAATCATTAGTGCTCCAGTTTCTGTTACATGTTGGTGAACAATTGGTTCTATATGATGGTGTTTCAATGTTCCCAAGCTTTTGAACACAACCTGCATGTCCTTGTCTTGTAAATGTTTATCAGGACCAAACTCTACCCAAGCGAGCAAGAGTTCTTGCTTGGGATTTTGTCTATTCTTTACATTATAGTAGTGTTTTCTCAACCTCCATCCCATATCGGGTATGGCCTTACAGACTTCGAAGTTAGCATCACTCCTTAGAGCCAATGACACCTGTTGCAATGCTATTTCTAAAAGAATGACAGAAAGATATCAATTTCTATGCTCTATATATCTTACATACATTATTCAAGTTGTATTGCCTTTATTTTACAATCGGTATAACTTATAACTCATTAGAAATCATTGACATACCATGTAAAGGTGTAGTATAATTATCTGGATCAAGAAATTTCTTCATAGAAAGAGAGGATGCCAGTATAGGATTCATTAGAACTGTATTTAGATAGCTCTATGTGGAAATGATAAAGGATGCGTAATGTAATATGCTTGAGATAAGGAATAGTGACTCATAATGAAACACTGAGACACACCTGTAAAGCTGCTTGTCTTTGAGCTATAAAGTCTGGTTCCATATTACCAATAATTCTCTTTGGTGGTAGTGCCAGATCAATGCCAGATATTGATAAAGCTGCATTGAGTTGTACAAAGTCATTGTAACGTCTGTTGACTCTCCAAGATTTTTCAGGAAGTGGACCCCTTTGTGTTCTAATTACATACTCCTAAATCCAGGCATTTAATAATGTACGACATATGAACGAGATAAATACTTGCAAGCAAATATGTACACAATAATTAACGACACGATTATGTCTAATATCTTATGTAAGTAATACATATAATGCAGTTGCAGTTTATTGGATTTGTAGAACAGTAATATCGCTACACCGAATTCACAAGACACAGCCACAAAAAATAGAGAGCTTTTTCTACTGTACGTACTCGCGACGGAAAGCTTTCTTTTTCACGCGCACATCTGCGTTGCTAGCCGATTGCAATATTCCAAGTTTATGTCGGTAGATGCGTAAGTCCGATTACTCTCGATACTCGCATCGAATTATTAAATTCCACGCACCGCACCCGAAAAATTTTGGTTTTTCAACGATAGCCTATATACAAGAGCATAGGAGTAATTACTGGGATAAAGTAATGTACGCGATGTATCTTCAGATTGGGTTCAATTCGAGTGAGAAACGGAACGCAGTAGACGATCCGCTTCATTTGAGCGGGCTTGTCTAGAAACGTCAAAACATACGCAATTAAAGCAGGCGCATACCGTATGTCCATCGATCGCTCTTGCATTTTCGATGACGCTGGTCAGCTTCTCTGTATCATCAAGCAGCACTTTATTCGTGTACCTTTTCTCGAATAAAGCCATTGATTATTAATCTGACAAGTTGCAGGGCCCGTACGGGGCGAACTGCGGGTTCCTATCGCATAGATCCCGCACGTCAGTATGCATGACGTTCTTCTGCCTCATTTCAACATTGGTGAATTATGCTTTACACTTATCTTTGAACCGTTCAACGGCACCAATAAGAAGCACGGATATTACACACCGCCGATAACAGTCACTGTAATCCCGAGCCGCACTACACCCGTCAGCTCAACACTCAAAAGATTAATACTGATTAACACCCATCTGCACTCATCTTCCCTGTATTTCTGCAGGCCACCGAGCGGTGCTACCATCTGCTCGCATTCTATTAGTACTACATACTACATTCCTCTCCTCACTTATTCTCGAACGTTTGCTTTATAACTCCTCCATAATTAGTGGCAAATAACTTCGATAACTGTTCAGAAATCGTACATGCGATATACAGCTGCTTCCTTTCTGAAATATGAATTGCAGGTTTGGATATAATATATTTGAAGAATGTTTAAATTTTACCGCTTGTTTAAAGCGATTTCTGACTATACCCCGTGATGCCATCTGTGGTATCGCAGCGCTATCTAACGGGCCTAATTAAAGACTCAGCCCGTCGTCACCATATCGTTCGCCATCGCAATTGTCGTTGTACCGTGGCGATATTGCGCTCAAGTGGTGCATAGTTGCAAAGTGCTCGAAAGAACAAGTGACATACGGCACCCGTTGAAGGAAAATAGCAAGGAGGAAGTGTAAGCTGATATTGGTGTGTCTCGCGCGTATAATCAGGTCCCACACTTGTCACGCAGTTGAAGGTAGTTTTTTTCGTCGGATCTACGCAAAGAGCAATCCAGATTCTCTACTGAAAGGTACGCCTGCACGAATCTCTAGTAAGCCCGATTGCTACGTGCCTGTCCGTGATCGAAGCCTATTAACGACAGTTCAAATAATAAATATTATCGCCATTCTTACGCGGCGGTCGGCAAGGTTCCAGACTGTAATTACCAAGCCGAGACCGCTTCATTCCGAATTGAAAGCTCTGTGTCGGAGCGTACGAGGTTGCTTTCTCGCGTATCTTGAATCGGTGCGCGTGTGTTAATTGTCGGGACAAACTATAGCTTGACGGTGTTAATCGCGCGAACGCAACGAGAAAATGTGGAAAGGGCGTGCTGCTCGATGAAAGCTTGTCGAAGGTGAAAGACTGAATTGACTAATAAGGAACTATGGAGAATAGCGATGAAGTGCGCACGGCGTCCGACCACGGCGGAGAAGTCCAGCCGCAAGACTCCGAGGAGAACTGTGAAGCCAGTGCTGATGGCGCATCCACCTCCACAGAGGAACTCTCCACTGCGAAGGACGATTATGGCTGTGAACACTACAAGCGAAAATCTAAGTTCGTGGTAAGTTATCGATATCCAACTAGAACCCCTGAGCAACCCCTTTTCCAATTCACCAGATCGAATAACTTCAAGATCAATTGGGAATGTTCGATCCTCCCTCCCAATTTCATTTCATTTCATTTTTATCTATTACAAAAGGAGCTTTCGTAATTCGATTATTACGAAACTAATGCAGCTTCTAAAGATCAATGTCTAATACATAACGACTGCTAGAATAAACCAAGGAATACGCATACGTCTGAGGCTATGATTCACTTACTATATCGGTAGAAAATCTTGTATAAAGTGCTTTCACAAATGATTAAACATCTGCCATTAAACTCTGCGTATTAATCTATACCACTTTATTTTGTGAGTCATCGAATGAACCGCTGTTATTTATATTAAAACGAATATAAAACACATAATTTAATAATGGCGAACCTTTGGTTCTTCGTTATTGTAACGGACCTCGAATACTAAATAAAATATGTGTGTACATTCTTCTAACAAAATACAAATTTATTATAATTAAGAACCTGCTCGTCAAGTTGATCGTAGTAAGACCGATATTTCATTCATCATATGTAAACATAAGCAAGCGGCTATCCGCACGCTGGCGCATATTCATGCGTGTATGCGTGCGCAGCTGTATGCACCGGCAAACAAATCGATGAGCTTTGGTCGTGTTGTATAACGTGACGCCCTCTTTTATATGTTGCTCTCCAATTACCGCGATCAGTCAAACGTCTGTCTATATGAGTCCTGCTTTCATTCTTGGCATAAGAGAGACGAATGACAGTGGAACTACTGTAATGCTACTTAATACATGCGCGGTCAGACGTTCCACATGACCAAGTCGCGGCGGTTGGTACAAGTGGGATGTTTTGGCGCCTTTCGGTTTAGAACACACTGCATGTAGACAAATGACTTTCATCAGTCTAGACACATCAATTAAAACGATTTGCCAATTAACTTAGTAATGATACTCTCACTAATTACACAAAGAAAGTTTTTAGTATTAAATTTTGTTGAATCCGTCAAGAAAATGTTTATTCATTGATTTAAACTTTCCCGAACTCGATGTATTTTATATGGTTTAAGTATGTTTCCTCGTAGATTTCTTATAGTAAGAAATTCGCGGTTAAATTCATATATATTGCGAGCCACATAGGTTTCTGTGTGATTTTAAAATGTTAATATTAGAATTGAGGGCAATTATAACGCTAATGGGAAATATGGTCCAAGGAGTTCTCTTTACCTTATGTTTATGGATACCGATCTTTTAGATAATTAGTACCAACGCCGTTATCGTAATAGTTCGCATGACGAGTTAATACTCACTATAACACTATACAGATAATGCTAGTTCGGAATTGTACCTTATATCGCCGACTTGTTTATTCTTTTTCCAGACGCCCTGTTGTAATAAGGTGTACACGTGTCGATTTTGTCATGACAAGGAAGAGACGCACACAATGAATAGGAAAGAAGTAACGGAATTAATATGTGTTCTCTGTGACACACGTCAACCGGTGCAAGCTACTTGCCAAAATTGTCACTGTAGATTCGGCAAATACACCTGTCTTGAATGTAATCTTTTCGATGATGAGGATAAACATCAGTACCACTGTGACGGTTGTGGGATATGCAGAGTTGGCGGGCGCGATAGATTTTTCCACTGTGCCAAGTGTAACATGTGTTTGCCAGTACTGTTGCAATATGGACACACGGTATATAATATTTTGAACCATGAAACTAATATTTGCAGTCTATTTTCTTATAGACTGCAGCAGGATGTGTTTATGATTGTGTTCTCGTAATTTCAGTGCGTCGAAAATGTATCGCACGGAAATTGTCCCGTGTGTCTAGAAGACATTCATACAAGCCGTATTCCCTGTCACATTCCAAAATGTGGGCATTTACTTCATCGAACGTGTTTCGACGAATTGTTACGTTCGGGTCATTATGCGTGCCCGATTTGTCAAGTATCCCTTTTAGATATGACTGATCTTTGGAGACTTTTGGATACGGAGGTTTCGTTAACACCAATGCCAGAAGAATATAGAGATTACAAAGTCGACATCTTGTGTAAAGATTGTCACGAGGTGAGATTTTTTTCGTTTTCCTACCACTGTCTCTTGATTTCCGGATACAAATAAAATTCTATTCGCTTAATTTGCATTTTTAGGAATCGACAGTGAAATTTCATGTAGTAGGATTGAAGTGTTTAAGTTGTGGGAGCTACAATACTTGCAAAGTTAAAGGCTCGCCATCGCCAGGTAAAAATTGCATTGATTTCCATAAGGATTCCCCGATAGGAAGATCGCATATCACTCGAGTAATATCAGGTGTTTAACGTTTTCAGCGGATCCTGACACGGTAGATGAAGCAGCTGGAGGCAGCAATACTAATGAGTAAACATTTCCAGACCGGTAATTCGGGATATGAACAAGACAGCCTACATACCCGAACTTGTCTTGAATATGCCTCAACTCGAACTTGTTTCGAATATATTGCGACGCGGCATTATTTCCGCAATTTGTTTTTAGCCAATTCCCGTAACTTTGTTGATTATTTGAGAGCATGTTAGGTAGATTACTTTGAGCGATCGCGCAAGAGGCTGCAAGTAGTGACTGATTTTAAACTACTCTGCACCTTGTGTCGTGAAGAGCAGTAAGGTCGAGTAGTTGTATTACGGTATTCGCCAAATATTTCATGCCTATTTCTTGCGATAATAGAAATAAATTGAAATTCATTGAGAAAAACGATATTAGATTTCACCAGGGTAGAATCTTTATGAATCAATACCCTGTAGTGCAATTGGTGATACCAACTTCTTCTCGGCTTTAATATCTGCATTCGTTAACGACACCAAATTTTAATATCCTTCGCGCGCTGTTTTGTATGCGTTCACACACATTACTAATGAAGCGTGACTTTGCTGTAATGTGGTTTTTTCGCAAATATTTAAGAACGTTTACTATCAGCTCCAAATACGAAGTATCGGCTCTTTAATAATAACTCGCAGTTCCTACTAATTAATTATAAACAACGCGGTTCCACATTGTGGATCTCTTGATATTATATCGGAAGTTTGAGGAATACCTATATTTTTACGTATAACATTTCGTGTTTCATTTGCGGAAAGACCTCATTTAAATAGCATCTAGTCAGATTAAATATTAAAGCTACCACAATGAAAGTGTGAGTGTTCGCAAAAAGTGCGCGGGACATTTAGATAGTCAGATGGTATACAAATATGTGGGAAGAAATGTATCTGTGGAATCCTCGTGAAGCTGCATTTTACTGGCACCTTTCACATCGTTGATTGAATCCTCTGTATTAGCCACCATGTATGTTGCTCTTTGTCACAAAACATGCATGTTTAGACAAATAATTCTGTCCCTCGTTATATATTTTAGAACGGCAATATCATGTTAGTACATTTTAGTTCAGTACCTTTGAAGGGCTTAAATTTTGTGCGTGTTAAATATAATTCTAACACACAGCCAGAGATTCTTTGAGAGATTTTTCACTAAATAGTTCTTGTGAGACAGCACTTGAGCATTTTGAAAATGATTTACGCATTATGGTGCCGAATCATCATTCCAGAGTATTTCCATGTACCACATAGCTTATAAAAGTAACAGAATTCAAACAGATATTGAAAGAGTACATACTTGGAAACCCGTTGTATCAATACGGTATAATCTTGTGTTGTTTTCGTTGGCGTTCGTGCGTGATTTTCCGTTTCTGAAATAGCGTGCAACCCCTTGCACTTTTACTCAATTTGTGACAAGAAAAGATTACTATAGGGCGCCCCTTCAAATTTAGTGTGATTATTACCACGACTTTATTTTTCTGTTGTAAATTAAATACCAGTTACAAAGGCTCTTTGTACATAACGGCCGCAATAATGCTTTTGTTTTATATTATATATATAATATACTATTGTATCAAATAAACCGGCTACTATTTGAATCTTTTATACTCTCCATATAAAGACGAGAAGAGATAGCTACACCGCGTGTATGAAAACATCAAAATTTCAAGTACAAAAACAAAATATATCTTCATAAGCACTTAATCTCGCAAAATCTCACTCTTTGAACTGATTGATATTGTCATGTAGTGCAAATCCTTGGCACTTATGTAAGAATCTCAGATGAGTTCGCAATTGAAATAAGTTTCTTAACATGATCAAGATGTTCACACTTTTGTAGCATAGAAAGTACGCCACGCTGTAGCAACTTCTTATCATCCGCAAGAAACGAAATCTGACTCGAGATTCTTTATTGTTTATCATTCAGTGGATTTGGGCATAACAGAAAAAGCGAATGTAAGTGTTGGTAGAGCGTGTAATACGGTTCTTTGTAATACGGTTATACGGTTTCGCTTTTACTGTGGCCTTTGCGTTATCAGTACCTGTACAAAATATGCACCCATCAGACTGCTTTATCTAAATTTGCAAGAATAAAAATTGTCTGCATGTGGTACACATTCTGCCAGCTTGCAAGACTCCCTTTAATATATTTAAGCATTATCTTTGCCTGATATGACGTATCCAATACAAGGCCGCGTTCCTTGAACTTGTGCGCCATACAGTTTCGCTACGACTAGTTTAATGCTGCATTTTTTGTACCACTAAGTGCGACCGAGCTTCGGCAGCTACAAAAGGCATTCAGAAGTTCAAAGACCGTGGGCGCAAAGGCAAGTATCCATGACTACTGAGAAATCTACGGGCTGCACGTGTCATTTCGACTTGGTCACGCGTCCGCCCACAGGCCACCGTCGTCCACTGCGCTTCTAAATGCAGCTGTAGACAAATAGTACATTTTCGATAAACTGGGTTCGTGAGTCGATGTAGACAATCATTTGAATGAAATGTGTATGCCGTGACAAGCAATTGTGATTTAATAAGCAAACTCACCTTAGCACGCTTGATCGGCCTATGAAGCAGTGGGCTGATAATACACGAATTGTCGAACGCATCAAACGTTATTGCCCTCTTCGCGTTAGGCTTCCGTTGGATGGGCACAAAGTCGTGGGATGTCTGGAAAGGATAGACACACTAGCTACAGCCGGCTATCAAGAAATGTACTTAGAAACTGCCTAGAAACTGTTCTTTCACGCCTCAGAAGCAATTAAGAAGAAGTCGCGTCATGACGAATGTAATAAAGAAAGGGTAGATGGGATTGGAAGGGATTTAGGAGCTTACTCGGAAAGTGATACGACTGCATCGGCTCGTCCTCCTTTTTCTTTTGACCGATTTTCATTTCTCATTCATGAAGCATGTTTAACATGTTCATTAGTGAATGCCACGTGTATCGTGGGATGACTAGGCCTTTGGATTTTTGTACGGTTGTAAAGAAACTAAAAGCGCGACTTGCGACTTCTGGTGTCGCCGCACAAATGTCTTTGGATTTCTTAGTTCAGGACAGGATAATCAAGGTGCTTTGGTACGCTAGGCCAGGCCTGTACAAGGGATTTGTTTTTGAGTTAGTCCAAACATGCGGCAACTCAACTTTTCTATCCAAATGCAAATATATTAGTTAATATAATAATAAATATTTAGGGTCATTCTGTATTAGTGCGGGCAAGACTGGGAGTCGCTTTGAGGGAGATGTATCGCAAGGACATTACAAAGATCCTTTCCCTTTCCGAATATTAGTACAAGGTCTATTGCAAAAATTATACAACAAGACGCTATATGGAGCGAACAATGATGATATTTTTTCAAATTATTACTAGAGACCATTAAAATATGGTTCTTCTTTATGTACAGAAATAAAACGTTATTTGTGTGAATACCGCAATTCATGTTGCCTTGCATATAATACAATAAATAGTGACGTAAACTTCATAAATTTAAATAGAAAGAAAACAGAAAACTGATTTTTATAAGCAATGGTAGGTGACACATGCGCCGTCACTTCTTCAAGGTGTTAATGCAATTGTTTAAGTTGCATGAACAAGCATCGATAACAAGATTCTACAATTCATTAGATCGTTAATTAATGGATGGCGAAAATAATTTAAATAAAATGGACGAAGCAAACAAAAACGAAACAAAAATTAAGCATACACTGATAGAACATTGTGTGTTCCACAGGGGCAATGTTTGTGTATGTTGCTATAATATAAAGCACTGCTGGCTGATGAAATCCGATTTAATAAATATATGTACATAAACAGTTAAGTACATTTCAATCGATGTCTGTCGAAACCACGATTGCTGGCGACATGAATCGATATCGTGAAACCTTCTATTTCATAACTATAAGTTACTAATAAGGACATTAATACTATATATAAATAATTAACAGAAAAGGGTTGCGCGTAAGTTAAATAAGTTAATATAAATAAATTGGACGACACTCGTGCCGTAATTATGTTGCTATATACTTAACGCTAAGAGAATGCTAAAAAAATCTTTGGATTGGACGATACCAGGCGACGAAAGGGAATGTGAAGTATGTTTGTAGGAGATGAGATGAGAATTCCAGATAATTCGTCGCGCGCGTTGGCGTGTAACATTTAGATATAAATAAAAGAAGCAATGAGGCATATGTTTTTATCAGGCAGGCTAGAGACTAAACAAAGGAGACAAAGAGAAACAAAGTGTTAAATAAGAGAATAATGAAAAGGCCGGCTAGCGTGTCTACAGGCGATTGGTACGGGAATAATACCAGGATAGGGCTGGCTGATTATCAGTCTGATTTTGATTGTGGACATGATGCTCTACCTTCATAGGGCTTGTCCTTGCTGTCAGGAAACTATCTTCCAGCGCCATTGATGTTGGCGAAAATAGCACAGAGGTATCCAGGCTTTTGCTCTACAATAAAAGTAACATTACCGATTAATGCATCAATTTATGGCAAGATAAAATCTCTTTCGAAAGAAGTAATTAATTACCGGTGTCTCTACGACGAAACTCATTTCCGAATTATCCTGGGATGAGTTTGCCCAGGCTTGGCACAACGCTTTACGTGCCCGTTTTCCACCCGGGGCACTATTTTCTTTACCCCGCCGACGTATCGTGCTGTATCCCGAGTCTTGAAGTATACTGTTTCCCGCTAAGCTTTCGCGATCGGTCTCTTGTTTTATGATTTCGGTTAACGCGTCAAGGCGACTCGGTGTGGCAGGTAATTGTGTAGTAGCACCGCTTCGCCGTTCAAGCTCCGCAAGCGCATTTTTGAAAGGCGTCGGTGTCCTCGGTGTGTTACCGTCTGTAATTTATAGCGCGTCAGTCAGTTTGTATTTTTTGCTTTAACCACCAAAAACTGGAAGATGTATAACTGAGTGATATGTACCATTATGATTCCGCCGAAGCCCCGTTGGTTGAGGAGTTGTGAGAGGTCCCGGGCTACTACCTTTCGGAGTACTGGCCCGTGGCCACGATGATGTTTCGGGACTTAAACTATTTAAGAACTGAGATGGACTAAATGGTAATTGTTTAATTGGTGTAGATGGGGTATTATCTTGCTGTGGATGATGCTGTTGACTCAACATTAGGAAATCAGACTGATTTTCACTAGCAGGTGTTTCGACTCTTTGAGACAGTACGTGATTGTTTTTACGTCTACGTAAGATTGGAGGTGGACTGCTTCTTTCTTTCTCTGGAATCGGTCCCGTAATATCTTCCAAATCGGGCATCGGCATAAGCCTTATTTCGGAACTCCTGGATCCCGCCGCCTCTTCTTGTATTTGCATATCGAAATACCTGTGAATCAAATAAACAGAAATAAAATAAAAGAACTTCTAAAGTGAGTTTTTATCTTACTTCGATAGAAAATAGAAACTTACTTCGTAAACGGCGAGACTTCCTCAGTTTTCACCCTAGTGGAGGTACAGCCCCGTTTCGGAGGAGAATCCAAACGCCTATTGGTACCGTGAGTACGTTCATTCGTATGAAGAAGACCTTGATACGATTGCCCGTTTTGCTGACTGTCCCAAGCTCTGACCCAGTCCAGCTGGTCGATATCTAAAGTGTTCGAAGCATGCATCGTGAGGCAAGTGCTGCTGTCAATACTGCTCCCAGCCGATTTCGTTTGCCCCAAGGGATCGTCATCCAGCACTAGTGAATCTTTCACGACTGTAGACGATTCCACAGCTTTTCTCCTACCCCTACCTATTAATTAATTTAAGATTAATACTTTATATTTTTTACGAGGCCCAAAGTTAAATAATGTTCATAAATTATATAAGCGTACTTTTAGTTCCTGCGGTGCCCCTCCCTTCTTCTGCCTCGTATTTCCTTCTCATTGTACTGTTCCAGTGATTTTTAATCGCATTATCTGTCCTTCCCGGTAACAACTTGGCTATTTTTGCCCATTGATTGCCGACTCTTCGATGGGCTTCGACGATAATTCTATCCTCTGCTTCGGTCCACGCTGTTTTTTTGATTCCCGGATTTAAGTGATTGTGCCATCGCTCACGACACTGCTTGCCAATGCGACCTTTCAAGTGTCGTGCTATTAGTGTCCACTTCTTTGGCCCGTATCGCTCCACCAATTCCACCACCTTTTCATCCTCCTATAAGATGATTTGAATTATAGAGTCAGTACACAATCGATTACAATTACAAACAAGGAAGCGTGATGAAACCATTCATATCCTCAGGTTTTAGAAATAAGATCGCCAAGAACACTAATTGTGAGATAAACTCTACTCTCAACGAGATATTACGCTGGAGGACACGAAACGGGGAGCAAAGGAAACGGAAGGGAATGTCTGGTAAGGTGGAAGAAGAAGAAGAAGAGAAAGAAGAAGCGAAGAAAGACGGCGATACACTGACGTAGTATGTATGTTCGTACGAAGATAGAGGTGCACACCAATGCGAAATCGTGACCGCGTGTACGCGTTTGGTACAGCCCGAGCGGCTTTTGCCTGCCCTTGGCTGTTGCTAAGTGCATTGGCACGACGACGACGCAGCATCTCCGCGGCTTCTGACTTTTTTTATTGCATACCCCACCGAGACGACCGGACCGCGTTCGTTCGCGTGGTCGAGATACGTGTAGGCGTACGTGCAGGATCGTGCCGTTATAATTCTGAGCCCTCCACAAGATCGATTCACCTGGGTGTTACAAGAACTGCGGCCATATCCGGATGGCAAGACTACCCGCCAAATATCCTTACACGATTTTCGGGGAAGAATTTAAAAAGGGCTTATAACGGTTTTCTTGATGAAATTCTTGAACTCGTTCTTGGCACGACTTGCCGCTCTTACAATCCCATAAATGACAACCGCCCGGCGGAAGTCATACTTTTAACCGTTGCAAATAAAACATAAGTATCGAACATTCTACTGTCACAGACTATTTATCAAGAAACGATCAATGTCTACTATCTTAACACATATATTATGCAGATAAACAGTGTAAAAAAAATCACCTCCTTGGTCCAGGGTCCTTTAACCAATTCCGGATTTACGACCTTCGCCCATCTCTGCTGACACTGAACGTCGCTTCGGTCAGGAAAATGACTGGCTATTGCATCCCACCGGAGTCCGGAACCAAGTTGCTCTGCATTGCTCACCAATTGCTTTAACAAAGCATCCTGTCGACAAACCACAACATCAAAGTTATATTTCATTCTACAAATTAATTCCTTTTTTTTTATAAGTTAGCGTTGCGTTTCGATAAAAAAAATATCTGGCTTAAAGAATCAAAACAAATATATATGCAAAACGTAGTATTTCGAGTATTTCGATCCGAAAGCTTAAAAACAAATCCTGCATGATTGGATGGACCATTGGCCATAGGGTTATCTATTGAATAGGAATATAAATCTAGTACTCTTTAGGGGATGCTTTTAATTCGCAATCGGCCATCACACGGGAGAAAAAGTTCGCACAGTCAATGGATGCAATCGATCGGGCTCTGTGATGTTTCCCACGGGAAACCATACGGCCTACCCACCCTATGTTCTATACGCATATATGAGACTATAGGGTGGCCGAGGGCATCTGCCTGCGGACGGCACATAACTCGTTGTGGAAGGTACGAAGGGTGGACTTTTTTGAGACCCCATGCTCATTATTCCCCCCTCTTTCGCCCTGTTACATCGAATCAAGGGTACACTGTATGATGCAGTCATCTACTAGAAAATTTACCATCCACAACTATGTTCTGGTAAATATTACATATGACAAACAATATCGTTTTGCTTACCTCTTCTTTGGTCCACCTTCCTTTGTTTATATGCTTTCCCTGGGCGTTCGTGCTTGTATTCACTGTCTGTGGATTCTGCGACTGATTACTCCCGCCTCGAGATCCAGACGTACTGTACTCATTATCGGATTCTCCGCCGCTGCTAGAGTCGTACCCAGATCGCGATCTGAGAACAAAGGAAACATTGTGTCAAGTCTAGTATATTATACTAAAATAAAAGCAGACCACTCAGCAGAGTCAGTGCAGATGGTTAAAATAAAAAGTACGAATAAAGTATAGTATGTACGAAATTTAAGACGTAACGATTCTTTCGCTGGTCTGATTCAGGAACTTTTCTGTCGGTTGTGTGACCTGAAGCGCGAAATTGAAAGTGGCAAATTGTAACGGATACAGAATTCTTTCAGCAAAAGAACTGCAAGGCGGGAAATCACGGATGGGTGACCATCCTTCCTACATGTTCTTCCTCTTTGTGAAGTAACTATCGTCCCAAGCACCCCTTCATTCTCTACCCTTTGGCTACACCAACCATCAAGAAAGCAATCATGACCGCAGACTGGCAGTGTCAGCTCCTGCGGTTATGTGATGCCTCCACCTCCTATAATTCGGGGGACTTCCTGTCCAGCGGTTAGTCAGATGCAATCGGAGACCCCTTGGCCACCATCAAAATAAAGGGATGTCAATTTCATTTTGGAGGAAACGCGATGCGTTACGAACAATTAAATGTAAACATGGAATAATTCCACTTTCATGGACAACATCCTATTGAAAAGTATTTCTTGAGGGGGGTCTTTTCAACAGTCAGCCAATGAAGTTGCATTCCTCAGGCAGTAACCCTGTCGGGTGACGTAACCACACATGGTGTTAGCAAGTTGACTCGAGATAAAGTACGCGCCGCACACTCTAATCTGCGAGCAGGGTTCGCCATTCTTTACACTTATCCAGCAGTGTCCGCTAGAGACTTACTGTAAGCCGCATTTCCGGCCTACGCCAACACAAGTCTTCGTACTTCTGTAATTCCAACCGCTTGCACAAATCTAGTCGAAGAACTTTATATATATATGCAAGGTGCTTGATGCTTGAAACATAGAAAGAGAGAGAGAGAGAGGAAGGAAGGAAAAGGGAGGACCTCAACGGGGCGTCCGATTGCACTAAGAGAATAAGAAACGGACATATGGACAGGCTAGCAAAGAGAGAGAGAGAGCCAGGGGCGGAAGTGAGTGTTCACTCCTACATATGTTAGGACTCAATTAAGTCAATTGACTGAGCCGTGTGAAGTACGACTCAATCTCTCTGGGATTCAGGTACAGATGGGTTTCCGGGCAGGAGGAGCCACCATCGATCGGGAAGAATTAAAGTGTCTCTCGAACGAAGGCGCCTGGTACACAAAGAAAGAAGGGCGATAAGGTTCACCAGCCATCTGCACCTCGCATATGTTTATATGTCGCGTATACATGTACTCCTGGTATCCTATAAGCGCTATCGTTGCATAACCTTCCATTGTACTTCATCGCATGGTACACCATGGGGACCGTCCTCTCTCTTTCTCTCTCTTTTTCTCTCTCTCGGTACACGCAGCTGTTGGGGGTGCAAGAAAGGGAAGCCGACGCGAGGGTGAGAACCAAGCTCACTCTGCATCGTATCAAATATACGCCGGTATTTTTTCTTTTTATACCTAACCTTCAATCGAAGACCAGAATTTTTTCCCTCGGAGAAAATTGCGGAGAACTCGAATATATGAGTGGCGTTACTTATGTTTATTTCCTTTGGTGCCAAACGCATGTACTGCATCGTTGGGGAACGCTCGAAGAATACATAATGCTTTGTTTCGCGAAGGAATGCGAGGGATTGAAGAGGGAGTGCCACTTAAGAGGAATTCCTTAGCCACGCGTTTGCGGCGGAAGCTTGCTTCTGCATAAAGCAGGTACAGGAACACAGTGTAATACAGTTGAGTAATTGCATATCATCGAGTAAGCGATTCTTCAGTGATGATAAGAAATCTAGGATGAACAAATAGGGTGTAGGCTGACTCTGAAATCTAACACGATACTTTTTCAAGGATACCCTCGAATTTGGACACTGATAATATCTAATCGTGGTATATCTATTTGCGGCGTGTAAACATCGCGCACAGGAGCTACGAGCGAAGGAGTCCTATTACAATTGCAAATCGGTTAGCTGTCCGAATGACTTCAATGCGAAGGTGTCTTTCTAATACCGAATTTCCCTAAGTATTTAAAGCCTTGTGTGTTAACAGTATTATTTCTAAGACAACAGAAATATTTACGTAACTAAAAGAATCAAAGAATTCGATCGATACCATCCGATAGGATTATATAAACGTTTTCGTCTTCGCGGAAGGTGTAACGGTTAGGGAAGTCCTTGAATTTAAATCCTAGAACACGTGGTAGGGCACGGGACTTTCCAAGATATCCGATCGATGTGAAAACTTGCTTGGATGCTGGATACCAAAATCATCTAATTCTCGAATAGATTAATCCCTTCGAAAAATCGTCTACTAACTCTGACCAGAGTGTATTAGAAATTATAAGAATGGAGTGAGCATTTAATTTATGAAATCAACATATGTACTTTTGTTAAGCGATGATCTATGAACCAGCTGCGTTTGCCAACTACATAGAACTAGTTACGTGAGCGGTACCTTTGAGGAGTTAGGGACAACTGCTAGAATTAGCGGCAATCAGGCGTGTCAGCCAGCATTGTTATGTCAAGAGAAACCACTAGTATGGTCGATGGTAGATCAGAACGTATAAAGCATCCTGGCATTGGCTTTGGTGAGCCTATGAATTCGAAGGAAAACTGTGTGACATCTTGCACTTTCAAGCCGGAAGGAATTAAAACAGGAAATGGAACAAGCGGATGTCACAAGGAAGGATGGGAAGTATTAAAGATTGATAAAAGTGGTAGAAAGGCACGTGGACGAAGCAAAGAAGGCTGATAATATCATCGCGATTGTCTCGTATGACTACCAGGCACGCAAAGGGAGTCGCAAAGGAAGTGACGCCTGAAACAAACCGAGTGAAACGACGCCCATTTGTCAATTTAGTACGGCTCGTACACTCATTTAGTAGATCTACCAAGCGACAGTGTAAGTAAGGAGGGAACGACTGCTTGGATGGAAATTAGATTGGAACGCTCTCTCTCTCCTCGGAAAAGGAAAAGGAAATAATTCGCGATCAAATCTAAGAATAGGATGTGGAGTATAGTTCTCTAAAGTCCACATCCTTTTTCTTTTTCCGGACGACTTCCACTTCCTGTATGGAATCCTAGCAATTTAAACATCCTGGCGTCTCAAAGGAAACGCATTCTGATATCTGCAGTTGTGTATTGTATATTACGAATTATAAAACATAGAGTGTTTGTTGTAATGAAAGTAGAATCTATCAGTCATGCATTCTAGCAGTCTGTCTTCGGTTACTTTTGCCATAATTACACTGTACTGTCGAAGAAAGGAATTCGAGGTCGAAGACGAGCAATTAGATCCGAAGAAATTTGCAAGTGTTCCAAGAGAGCAAAAACTGCCCCTTGCTTGACGACATGAAGTGAATGGACGAGTACGTACATACTTATATTAGTTTCACTTACGAGGCGGCGACGACAGAGAGGCAGGTGTCTGGCGACAGCTGCTTCTTTGTCTAGTAGACTAATCGCCACGTATACTACTTAAGGGAGTTGTATCAGTACTGTACTATCCAAAAGTCAATCGTTGGCCGAAGGAACTGTTAATTTCGCATTGCACAATGCTGGCGGGCTAAACTTTTGTCAATGTACCCTTCAGAAATTTGAGAAAAAATGAATTTTGAGCTAGGGCTCTGGAATTTATATCACTTCTTCCTTGATGCAAGAAAACATTCCCCACCAAATTTCAGACCCAGAAAATATCGGGAAGTATGAAAAACATGGCAAAAACCATGAAAACGAAATATTCAGGATCGGTTTTCCATGTGTTTTCGGTACAATTCCGGCATTTGTGCCATTAGTTTTATGTTTTCTATCCGTTTTGATACTCAAACAATCGAAAAATCAAGCATTCGTCAAAGTCCCAGAACCTTCGAAAAATCGAAAATTTGTGAAGGGGTACATATGGAAAAATTTGCGAAAAAATGAATTTTGAGCTAGGGCTCTGGAATTTATATCACTTCTTCCTTGATGCAAGAAAACATTCTCCACCAAATTTCAGCCCCGGAAAATGTCGGGAAGTATGGAAAAGATGGGGGAAACCATGGAAATGAATTATTCAGGATCGGTTTTCCATGTGTTTTCGGTACAATTCCGGCATTTCTGCCACTGGTTTTATGTTTTCTATCCGTTTTGAGACTCAAACAATCGAAATATCAAGCATTCGTCAAAGTCCCAGAACCTTCGAAAAATCGAAAATTTGTGAAGGGGTACATATGGAAAAATTTCCGAAAAAATGAATTTTGAGCTAGGGCTCTGGAATTAATATCACTTCTTCCTTGATGCAAAAAAACATTCTCCACCAAATTTCAGCCTCTGAGACAGTCGGCAAGACTCGAAAACGTGTAAAATACCGCCTAAATCAGATGAGATCAATTATTCAGGAGACTGTTTGAAAGTGTTTTCGGTATAATTCCAACATGGTGTGGCGGAATTCTTGGCAAACTGCGATAATAAAAATCACCCTTCGCTCGAACCAAATAGAGGGTTAATGACATATTCATGGGGAGCTCTATCGATACAAGGCTCGATCGGGTCTTTTACGAGTTTCGTCACGAAAACGGAGCTCCCCGTGAGAAAGGGAGTGGAATGATGAGGCCGTAGGCATGCGTGCGACCTACGGACATCTGCCCAAGTTTCGAGCTTTCCCCTCTTTTCGGACACACTTCCTTCGTTGACGTCCGGCACGCTCTGTCCCCCTTTTCCAACGAACCATCGCGGCGTTCAGCCTGTAGCAGTCTTCCTCTTTCCTTTTGCCTCTATGTCAGCTTCCTTCCTTTCTTCCTTTAGGGCGCCTGTTGCTCGTCACGCAACAATAAGGTCATTGCGCGCGAGCGCGCGGTCAGCAGACTAGCCCGCCGATCTTCAGTCGGACCGTCGTGGTTATGGCTCGTCGGGAGAAGCAGACGACTAGACTTACTTTACTTTTGTGTTTCATCGAGGTCAGGTGCTGGGAAGTGCATTCAAGTTGGCCGCGCAAATACGTCGAGAATCCCAGGGGGCTAGCTCGACATAAAGAAGATCCTGGCGTGCCCTCGTAAAATAAACGAATCGAGATTCTCTTTACGGCTCTCTGACCGGCTCTTTCACAGTTCGCTCGATATTTCTGTCTGATATCAGCCGCCCCTCGTTGCGAACCCTAAAGTCTGCACCGGTGGCTTCCTTTCTCTCTCTCTCTCAAATAGAGGCTAGTCGAACGAAACGAGAGACGAAGGTAGAGCAAAACTACTGCATAAAGGGTCAAGAACGAGGGTCAATGCAACTGTTATCGGTTAGACTACCGCTTGTGTCTGGTCGCGTGCGGCGTTCAACACAATTGATTCTGTCGTCGATTTTCCAAAGTTAAGGGACCAGGTGCAAAAGATCCATTGGTCTCCGTCGGTCTGCGTCAGCTGCTACCCCCATGACCCACCCCCTCGTCACGAAAGAGTACGACGCGCGATCTGCCTGGGGTTCGACTTCTCCGAAATTGTACCTTTAATACCTACCTCGTGCCCGACCGCTAGCCACTCAACGTTCCAGCGCCAACGCCCTCTTCAAATATGCACAATTTCATCGAGTAGAATTCATTGCCTCTCTTTTAAATTCTATACGTAAACTAGCTCGCGTTCAACATTGCTCGGAGACAGGTGCTGATGACAAATCCCCTCTACTCCCCTTTCCCTTATTACAGGTGCGATTCTACAAAGAGATTACACTTTTCCGACTTTAATCATACGTATGCTTCGTTGCTTGTTGTATATCAATCTTCGGATCTCTTATTATTATGTCCGCACGATGGGCTTGTGTACCATGCATCATAGAAGTCACTCAGTTGGCGCAATCACCGTATTTTTGCAGTCGCACTGACTAATCTCATCTTGGCTACTATTTATCAATGTCAACACAATGATAGAAAGCATAGAGACTTAATGAACTGAGAGATATCTTCGTAGAACTTTGCAATCTTTCGTTACAAGTACATGCAATTTTGTTGATACAATTCAATCTTGATTATCGTTCTATTATGATACAAAAAAAAATTCTGTACAAATAGACTTTGTTTTAATTAAAGCCGAATATAGATAAAAATTAAAATTGGAAGTAGAGCGAGTGAATTCTAGAAATGGGCATCGGCGAGTCATCCAGGGTGCATCACTCATGAAAGGGAAGAGCGTGTATGGCGAAGATGAATTCGTATGGCGGTTCGAGGAGGCTTGGCATAAGCATGGGGTGCGTCGATAGATATACCCTCTTCTCTCGTGGCTGGTTGTAGAACTGCAGAGACGAGAGCACCACGTATGGGACTCGTATAGAAGGGAGCAAGCGAGGAAGCGAGCGACCAGCCAGCTAGTCAGCCAACGACATCAGGGTGGAAGTCCTTACGAGGGACATCTGGCTACCACCTGCCTTGATGCCCTCGCACTCGCACTGCCAAACTTCCCCCCCAATAGAACTCTCCCTAAGCATGCGCACCCGCTCTTACGGCGCATGCACGTCCATGCACGTGTGCACGTGTTTCTCCGTGGCACATAAAACTCTCCTGGTGTATCCCCGTACTGACAATTAGCAATGCTAACGATGAACTTGCTTTAAATGCAAGTTCCGTCGACCTATATTTCTCCACTTTTGCAAGCAGACATGAATTATTACTTGCATTGAATATCTTATGTTAAATAATTTGTGAATCATTGAAATAATTACAGGAAGTGTTGTCATCAAGAAAGAGTAGTATAAAATATTTTAAATAATTCTGATAATCAGAGTATATTCAGCCGAAAAGGAGGGCAACCCTTCGAGACTTTCACTCGACGGTACATATGTCGCAGAATTTCCAGGTCGTAAAGCAAATGCCGAGGACTGAGGGGGTACGCACCCTGTTAGAAAGGTAAAGCGTGCTCAGAACCGGGGGAAATTCCCTTAGGGTACCGCGTGTGTCCCAGGCAAAAAAGGGCGGGAAGCCCCTTACTAGTACGTGCATATATGTATGTGTGTGTGTGAGTGTTTCAGCCCCTTAGTAAAGTGTGATGGTGCGCCTTGCACCACCACGCCTTGCCTTACCCCGCGTAGCCATCCCACCAATTGTAGATCGTATACGAGGAGCCACCCGGTGCTCGTTCCCATGACAAGTGCGCGCGATGGGTATTTCTCTCCTCGTGAATCTTTAATTCTCCACCGTGGGAATCCAGGTTGCATCAGGACTGGGACCGACGACCCTGTCGCTCCCGGCAAGGTGATCGCAGCCTGCTAATACCGCTTGATTAGAGAACAGGGGAGCACACATGGCCACCAATTGCATTTTTCAACTCGCTCTATTTTTTTTTTTCATTCTTCTTCATCCATATTTGTATAGAGAAAAAAAATGTTGGTAAAATAATGTGTGTTTTTAATTTATATAATTGATAATATGCTTGAACAAGAATAGGGTTTGACCTATCAGTTCCTTCTCTTTTACCAAGGAGCGATCGTAGAAGTATGTGATGCAGTGTTTTGGGGGGGAGCCTATACAAAGCACCAAGGTATTACAGAGGACTGCATGGAGAGCATGTGCCTCGGCACATGCAAAAGGTTTTGCCAAGCCAAGTCGCTTCAAACTAAGCTCTCTTTCTTGACTGGGGCAGATGCTGGAAAGCAGGCTCGCCCCGCCTCGAACGTTCATCTCATCAACCCCCGAGTCTACTAAACCGACATCGGCAATAATGATAGGTGAAGAGAAGAACGGGCTGTAAGATGCAGAGAAAGATCGGCTCATTCCATCTTGAAGGGGAGGACTTCTTTAAGGGGTCTGCTGCTACTCGCGAGTCTAGTTGGTAGAACAGGAATCGTTTTTCCAAATTTGTTACTTGACATCTTAGGGGTTACATCTCTCTCTTACTCTTTCTCCCTTCTTACCTACTTTACAAAACCTCTTTCAGTATAGTCTTTGGTATAGAAACGCAGCTGCTGGCTCCGCACGAGACATTTAATCTTTAGTTAAACGATACCCAACCCCGTTTGTTACTCAAGCCTCGACGAGGACACCGACAGACCTGGTAGAGATGATTTTTTCGTGCGAGTATTTTAAAATTATTTTTGCTATACAGAGGAATAGCAAGTGCGAAGATGTAAAAGTATGATAGGACAATTTTGCTCTGCTCTAATAATAGGAGACCACGGGTAAGACTGCGGGAGCACTTGGAGGTAAATTATAAACTCACTTACTCCCCATGTGCTGAGATACAGTGGATTGCGCCTGGGAGATGTTATTTCGAGTGGCCCCCCCACGTAATGAAAGTAAGTGTTTTAGGATGTCCTTCGGCGAACTTAATTTACCTATGTTTGTCTACACAATGCATGCAGTTCTTGGAGAAGAAAAGCCAAGTTGTCCAAGGTGTGCAACACGTGGGTGAATGGCGGTACATAGCAACGGTAAGCGTAGACTTCCTTGTAGCAGAGTCATAAACGAGGAAGGTACGTTTACTTGGTAAAGTAACCGTGACGAGACCCTTGACCGTTGCATGCCTCTGCGCGTTTCACACCTCCATCGATGCCTTTCCCAAGCGCTCGAGTGTAAACGCGAACTCCCAGATGCCCATTAAAATTCACCGGCTCTTTGTTATCCCTCCTCGAGTTTCGCCTCTTTCTTCATAGTGACTCTGCATCTGTGGGGTCTGCCGGGCTCTCGATTGCCCGGACTGCTCTATCCATCTTCCAAATTAAGAAGCCGCGATTCAGGTATTGAGTTTCGTAGCCAAAGGCGACGCGCCGCCTTTATGAATTTCTAATTCATAATCAAAAATACGATCTTTCCCTAATTTTATAAGTATTAAATAATGAAGGTCGCACGTATTCTAAATGCTCGTGTTTTAAGAGGAAGTGTCTCATTAGGCAATAGATTGAGATTAAATTATGCACCGGTTAGAATCTTTAGCCTGTTGTCCCATATTTTTGGGGACGTCGTTAAGATAACTGTTTTTTCATCGGGAAATAGTTAACGTTCTAACGAGTTAAAGGACGAAGTAGGAATGAGCGGGCCGGAGCGAAAAGGAACTAAAGGACAAGAGAATTCTCTCTGAGCGGGTCCGGGCAGAAACCGGGTTTAAATCTCCTTTGCCGAACTAAAACTTGCTAAGGCCTGTGTGGACCTGCGAAGGAAGCGGGATTCGGGGCCCGGTCCTTCCCTTCGCTTTCGAGCGCTAAACCAGTGCGGTTCTCGAGCGGAATATCTGCTAGGAAAGTTGAGGGGCAGAGAAGAGAGCCCGTATTCCTTGGCCGATCCCTGCTGCTTTTCTTGTCTGGCCGATCCTGCCCAGACCTATAACTGTACGCGATCGTTTACCTGCCTGACCGTCTGCGATATTTGTCTCTCTTCTGGTCATCCTGGCATTCAACGATCGACCCATTCACTAACTTCAAGAAATTTTCCATTACCCCTCTTCATTGTCATATTTAAACTACGAGAGTAGCAAAAATTCAGTCAATTAAGAGATCCGCGCGAAATATGAAACAAAGGGTCTATGAAATTCCAATCCCTTTGAAAGGCGGCATAAGAAAATTCTAAGAATTCGTCGTTAAGAAATGTTGAGATGCTTGGGTAGATGTGAAAACCGGTCACATGGTTGCACCGGGCTTTCCGAAAGAATCTACATTGTGGCCTGTCTACCCATATTATCGCTTCCAAAGGAGGGTCCCGATTTCCTAATAAATCTACTTCGCCCTCGGATGAAAGAGAATGCGGCGCCTCTACATGGACCAGCATTATAATCTACCGCGAGATAACTCTACATCCTTTGATATCGGTTTGATGCGGAGACTTCCGCTCTCTATGCTCTATCGAGCATTTAATAACACGACAGCTGTACATATATATCTTATTCTCAGTGAAAACAAGTATATCTTGGTCATATATATTAACAAAAGAAAGAAAGCAGAGACAACTTGGATGAATGTCGACTAATGAATGAAATCCAACACACACCTACATTGTTGGCGGGTTCATTCAAGAGTTGCAGTTATATAGAAAGTAAGAACGACTCAGCATCGGTCACGTCATTTAAGAAGAGAAGAGGAAGAAGAGGAAGAAGAAGAAGCAGAAACAAGAGAGATAGTAATTACAGAGTAAAATACTCACGCCTCGGTGGGTGGAGGAGAGTAAAAAGATGAGTGGTAGTTGGAGATATCCATGACCTTGCCTGGCATGTGGAGCACATTATGCATCATATCCATTCTCACGGGTGTTCCGTTCTAGAAGAACGGCGTCAGGGATAGATCTCGAATAATTCCGCAGCTTTCCTCCAAAGATCCCGAACTTCACGATCTGCCCAAGGCACTGCCGGCATTATAGCCTTACATGACACGTAATTTAATTTCAGATCTTCTGTTTCTTCACGTTCAATGTAGTTGAATGGCAAATCTTCACCGAATACACGTTAACATCGGCAAATGAGGGTTGCTAACCACACAATTCTATCATCTGTCTCTCGATACACCTCATTCGTTCCTTGACTCCTCTCTGTTACAATGTAGACTGGTAGACTCACTCTTCCCACGAGTTTCAAGAGAACATAAGACCGGCGTATCTCGACTCTTTTTTTTTTCTCCCTTTTTATCTTCTGTAACAGTGCACCCCCCCGTGAGCTATCGCTTGCTTCGTAGCGCGAGTCGGTTAGTTTAGCTCGACAGAAATGATCGACTTAATTTACCAATCATTGACTTTTACTTTCGGCAAATCCAACACACGAGCGAGAGCACGATTTGAAACGCCCACCAAAATCCCTTGACTACTTGCAAAGCAAGAATTAACAAGAGAAGTTTCCACGAACGTAGAAAAAGAAAGCAGATAGAAAAGAACGTGGGGGGGGGGGGGAGTGGGCGACGATTATGAGTATTCGTAATGGTCACCGGGTGATTTTGCTTAATTCCTTAGCAGCCATAACGTGCAAGCAGGAATTGAACTATGTATATGGTGTGGTCGCGCCGCGCGCCCAAAATCGAGCAGAATCGCGCGCGCTCGCTTCCAGTGGCTCGGCGTTGGGATTTGAACTGAGGGTATACCGCCGCCGGTGGCTGCGTGGAGGGTCGCGCGTTCGTCGGCTCGCTCGCTTGCTCTCGGTTCAATCCGACCTGGCCCGACCTCCTCTCTCGCACTGGGTTCCCTGCACTCGATGGAGGGGAAATGGAGGCTCGAGAATGGGTAGCCGAGGGCAGCCGGGGGCAACTACGACCTAAGACTGACAAGGACAAAGATAGCGGCAGGGGTAGACCAGGGAACGGGACCAAGGGGAGAACGGGACGGCGACGGAGCGCGGAGGGTACTATGAAACGAACGAACGACCGACGACCGGGGCCGCCGTCCCTGTGGACTTACGTCTCTACATACATGCGCCCTCCGCTCACCATCTTTTAAGGGTGCTCTCATACTCAGCAAGCTTCCACTACAATCGCCTTTCAAGACTTTTTACAATTTTAAGATATTAGTATAATTTAAAGTAGTTTAATTCTGACGATCCTTTTGGACGTATTAGGTTAATTATTGCCAAGAATCAAACGATTTGTTATTTAATTGTATGGTATTTCTTGAAACATAAGGAAGAGGTTTAATAAGATGTCCTGTGTCTAAGTTAGTAACAGCTGATATATATTAGAAGCAGTCATTTCTCAAGGTAGTATCTTACGAACATTGGTTCGTGTGAGCGTGGCTTAAAGTCGGGGCCCGCACTCTTGTAAAAACACTTCGCCAGAATCGAATCACTGAAAACGCGTCTGTCAAGCCTTTACTGTATTAATTCCCAGAGCGAAATCTGTTGGCGATAGCTACGCAGCTTGAACTGGCGGACTAACGTTGACGGAAATTCCAACTCGGCTTAATTATCATACCTAATATAAGACTTGTGCGATATTGAAATGAACTATTGCAGAATCGAATATTTCGCACAACATATTATTCAAAGTACACGTGTGTTAAATGTGTAATTCCATTGTGTGGGATTCGATCGAATCCCACAGCTATGAGCAATTGGTGGAATCAGACAAGGTTGAGTGAACTGCTCCACCCGCGGCAATTCATAGTAGTCAGGTCCATTAAGGAACTGGGTCTTTGATAATCGACGCGAAGGCAGACAAATGTTCGGGAAACAAAAGGTATCCTCTCGGTGGGAACGAAGTTTAAAGGCTGACAATACTCAGAGGTTGGTTGGTGGACGCCTTGGGGTGGATTCGCTCGCGAATACTTTCCCACCGTGGAGATTATGGTTGGAGCAAGTTTTACGCAATGTATGCGTAAACAGCGTCGCGGCATGTCTGAAGTGGCATTCATCCAGGTCCTGATCAACAAGTATTCTTATTGTGCCTGTATCTTTCGGGATCTGAGCCGACGACGTTTAAGATTTAAATAGCTACGTGCCGAGATAATTCACTTCTAGCAGAAGGCGAGAAGCATGTGAGGACGCATCAATGTCGATCCACCCAACCCTTCCAAGGCCTTCAGTCGCCCGACAAAACAGCAACGGTCACTTGGTCAGCGCCAAAATATTTACAATCGTGTGTGCGACCCGCATCATACACGTGAGCCGAATGTGCCGGGCAACCCGCCTTGAAGCCAGATTCAGAAGACCAACTTCTCCACCGACTACTTTCTCACAATGTTTTTTTTTTCCTTCTCGAAAAAGAACTATTTTTTCTGTTATTTGGCTACATTCTCTTCATTTTAATTCGATAACAAGCAAGCTGAAATCCAGTAGGAAACAATACACGAACTGTCTAGACTGGGATTTAATTATTTTATATATAATACGTCAGGGTTTTATTAATTTCATGTACTAGGGATTTCACTAAAATATGATACAGAAAGGAAGTCAGTGTCGCGACGAGTTCTGTAACCACAAAATCATTTTTGACGAGTTCTGAAGCCTCTTCTGTAGTAAGAGCGAGGCTCTGCTCAGCATCAATGAACCGGTTGAAGACTGGCTGGCGCAAAGGCTGCAGCCGCAAGCGAAGACAATGAATATCCGCACTACAGAAGCACCGCGAATTCATGGAAACCTCTTGAATTCTTGGAATGGATCCGTAGACACAGGCGGTGGAAGACCGGTGTGAATCGAGCTTTAACGCGATTGTTGCGTCCAGAGGTGCAGCATGAAAAATAAAAGAACGAACGAGAGATGAAGGAGAGAAGCTTGGCGGCAAGAAAGGAAGTAAGGAGGAGATGAAGTACACGGAAGAGGAGAGAAGAGAATAAGCGAGATGTGGAAAGGATTCCGGCTATCGGGAGTTCAAGTTTGCAAGGCCTCGCATTCTCTTCTCAGAATCGATTGGTTCCTAGTGAAATGCAAGAGTTCCGGTAGGAATCAAGATCGACGTCATCCTACAGAATTAAAGGGCATTCGAACCCATTGGAATCTTTGAAAAACGATGCTCATTCACATAGGTGTCCTCAACCAGACATTATTAAATAGTTGTAGTCAAATGAGATGGGTGAATGAAAATGCAGTCTACCAGCATTCCATTTAGATTTCTGATCTAAGATTATCACTTTGACTGTCTGGCGTCTGCAGTGGACTGCTCATTCTTTAATGAACTAGCACGATTATACGTAATCCCATCAAGATTATAATTAGCAACGCTATCATCAAATGAGGAACACGTAAATCACTTAGCGCGCCTTTCCCTTTGTCACAGCACATTCAAGTGACCGGATATGAGCTAGACGTAAACACCAATACAGAGAACAAGGAAGAGTGAATGCATTGCTCGTGGAGCAGGTCACGAAATTCTTTGGCTCGGCCTGCCAAGCGAATTCGTGAGGAGATAAAAAAAGTTGCTATTCAAAGGCCGGCAGCCAGAAGGAATTATTTCCCAGGCATATGTCTTGCGTCGAATATTTATTGCAAATGTCTAAGGAATTTTAATATACAATTGCACATTGATAATCATCGAAGAGAAATGACGATTCTGATTGCTACTTGTGATTATTTCTTTATCAAGTAGTAGTTAAAATAGATAGTACGACAGATGTGAATTGCTGTCAGCAATTCTCTGTTCGCTGGTAGTCAGAATAAGACAAATGAGGTGTCTTTATAGAATGAAATTCTTGGGACTAGTCCTGGAAGGAAGGCGATGAAAAGGATGGCGCATATGGTGGGCAAAAGGTAGTGCGCGATACCACGAAGGATGGAGTACAGCTCGTTTCGTGATACGGACAGGTTTTCCTTTTCGAAGCGGCGAGAAGCCGCTTTCCGGGTTCTCATCCATTAAATTCGAGATTCCTGCCAGGTCCATTCCACAGCATGCATTAGTGAGAACTGGCGATCGTGCAGACGATCCTTTGCCTTCAAGGGATATCAGGCGCCCCATAATTGCGACGATATTAAAGGGGTGTATGCCGAAATTGCAAGGTACATTCTATACTGAGATGGTAAAATTTCTTCTTGCCATTCGAACAGCAAGTCCCCAGTCGTCTCTTTACAACCTCAGTTGGGATCGGAACGATTATGTGCATGTATACGTCTATCTTAGTCACGCAAGTTCGCTGGAGATCTTGCGGATCTCTTTCAACTGATTGCTGCTACGTGCGAGAGAACTGTACGAGTCCGTGAGGGCATCGTCGAGAGTGGTTAGACGATGTATGTACGGAGAAATGCGTGTAATCAAATCGATTACAGGTCCGTGCTATCGCGACCAGCCGACTGACATCTGCGATCGATGTGAGGCGGGTGGTGGTCACTTTTATCAATGATTGTACAACAACATAGGAACATCCTGCTATGGAGCCGGGAAGATCAGCCGGCGATCGGCACGGGGAGTGCGATACTGTCGCTTTCGGAACGCCAGCCCTCCGAGTGTGAGAGAAGACAAACAGGAGACAGCTGCCCCGTTCATAGGAAAGAACACGAATGAGCGAACCCTCCCGCCGGCGCGCCGGCTGATATGCTTGTTTCCTTCTCTCGCTTTTGGCTGACGCGCACTATTCAAAGTGAGACACACGCCCTGCCAGCGAGAAGTCCCTGGAAAAAGAGAGAAAGAGAGAAGCTCGCAAGTCTCAGTGGGAGTGCGAGAGAAGGAAAGCGCACCAAGTGCCAGAAGCTCGAGTCGGAGACTGAGAGGGCGAGGCGAAACGGGCGTGTATGAAAACGCGTGAAAAAAGGAGGAAAGGACCGAGCGCCAAGTCTCGGTACTGAGGACGAGGATAGAGAGACCGGACCGGAATGGAAAACAGAATGCAGGGAAATGCGAGTTGGCGTGTAAACAGGGGAATGAAGCGTGAAAGAATTTTTCTGCGAAAGAGAGAAATCGGCAAGGAGTAAGGAAGAAGTATCCAAGTGACATTGGAGGGCAATAGCTTGTAGAAGGAGGAAAGTACGAGCGGCTCGGACGAGAAAGGTGGGAATACAGCGACAGGAAGAGGGCTGGACGAAGTGATAGAAGAGGCTATTCGACGAAGGAAGAACGTGTATCGGCAGCGAGCGTGCTCTATGCCCGACGTCTGTTTGTCCTTGCGTCCCTCAGCTCCGCATGGTTTGCCAGCCAGTTGCCATGCGGGACGGAGGTCTCACTGTGACTTGACGTCACCCTATCTCCCATGCAGCAAGTTAATATTGATAAGTGGCAGCATTTCATGCTCCAGCACCAAATCTCCGGAACGCCGTAATTGCGAATTGATCCTAGGCGCTGACGACAGGATTAATTTCGGGCTCTAGTCGTCGCGGCAAGAGCCTATTCACATCACAGGCATAGATTTGTAAATAAATGGATATATTTTCACGGGTGTACAAGAGTGCTGATGTTTCTTCACATAGTGTCACCTTAGGTGATGCCCCTGATTGGCACTTGATAATAATACAGCCTGGATAATAGCACTACTGTAGCTTTATTATATGTACATATTATCGAAGCTTTGCTTCCTAAGCTCTTCAAAGTAAATTCATTGCAAAATAATAGATTTGACTAGTGCTATATCGAAACAAAGCATACCAAGTTTGGAGACATATGCGATCATCATTAATTAAATGTTTACGAAGGATGACGTACTGATTTTATAAAAACTAGTTTTGCCAGCCAACTTTTTGTGTAAATCAGAGCAGCCCCTGATCGTTAAATCTTGTTGAAATTAGCTTACTGTTCGTTCAAAGACCAAAGGCAAATCCTGGACCTAATGTAAGTTAAGTAGAAGAACGAGCGGAAAGGGACAGCGACCACTACATCCTCTTTAGGTGGAGGGCGTTATTACCGCAAGTTGTATTTTGTTACGGCATTTTTTTCCACGCGCTCCGACGTAGGTATTGTTTCTCTCGAATATTTTCTTTCGAAAAGAGAAAGCTGACCCCTTCGGGAAGGCGCTGCACCTTCGCGTCACCCTATACCTTTCTGGGTTACCGGATACACGAATTTGAAAGATGATATCGATGCAAAAAGCACGGTGACGAAGGGGCAACGAGAACAGCTACGAATTGGGTGCCCGCAGGATTGGGAATCTTTAAACCCCATCCTGTTGCATCGATACTTCGTTACATAGTAAGGCTGGGGGGTTACCTTATACTTGTGTCTAAGGCTCCACGCGAAAAATTCAACGCTAATCCACCACATTTGAGAATTTTAAGAAGAACATAAAGTATCTTAGGCCAATGATATCAGAAACATTATGCGCGTCTTGTCAAATGTAGTACATACGTATCGCATAAGCTGTAACATGCATTCGCGAAATGTGAATACGTTTCTCACATTTCGAAGCTTCTTATCTGAAACGAAAACTGGTACGATGACTTCGATACGAAGACAAGCTGCCGCGTGGTAAAGAGGAAAGAAGATTTTAAGATAGACGGAGACCCTTAAATACAGCTGAAAACTCGTGGAGCACGAGGGGAAATTACAAGACCGGTGCACGTCCTCTACGCATGCCACGTGTTTTACCACCTGTCAACTAGACGGAGGACGATATAAAGAAGTACCAGGAGTATTTAAATGTATAATTTCACCGAGTAGTGCTTGGGAACGCAAAAATACCCATAAAAAATTCATAGGCCGAAACGTTGGACAGTATAATTTCTTCAGTGATCTAAAATGCGTATTTGCGCATAATAACCAGCCTGTACCTTGTTTAGTCGCTTGGCTGAACTTACATCCTAGTTATAGAGAAATTAAAATCATTCGAACATTTTGCCAAACAATTCATTACATTCTTAATAACCCCAAATATGATTCGCATAATTCTAGCGATTATGACGCAGCAAAGGATGATCCTTTTCGCCCGTTTATATATGTATGTATAGTTTAGTTTTAGAGCGAATACAACAGAAAAAAGGGTCTGGTATAGTTCACTGTCACTTAAATAACACTTTCAGTGAACATAATTCGACAGTGACAGCATTGTGCGTTATGACAGGAAAACTCAAGCATACGCATCGGTTGCATTGAATGGCAATAGGAAGAAAATAGAAAGTTTCTCCTACCTTTTTCTGCTAAACCGCATATCGGTCAGTGCTGCATTGTTTCGTGGTTTAGATAGTGGAGATTCTTCGATCCAAGATCACTGCCGCGACGAGACTATTAAACACGATAAGTTTCAGCGGGTCGGCGAACTCACTTCAATATGGCCGAATTTACCCTCAGCCATACACCAGAATCGGCAAATTGCGAGGGGACGAGGTCGTCGGAGTTTCGGTCAAAGAATGGATGCGCTTGATAAATTTCTAAACACAGTCCGGTGACATTGCTCGATGTATTCGCGATGTCTTCCCTTTGTTTGCACACAAACGCGGGACGAACACACTGCTCTACTCACAGCGACATGTTGCCGATAATCGCGACACCCACCAGGCCAACAAGATAATACCTGCTAGGGTTCATGTGCCGATTGGTGCCGATTTTTCGGGGGGAAACATCCCCCTGACATCTGCCGATGGATGCTGCAAGCAGGAATTGCACCGATTGGTGCTATATTTACTCTTATATTTTATATGTTATTAATTTATAAAACGAAACAATAATTACTTAAGTATACGAGTACATTGAGTTTATGAGTATCCTCTCAACACTTTTGTTAGTTGCTTTTGTGTTGTTATTAGTTTCTTTTTGAGATAATGCCAATTAGACAAATGCCGTCGTCTGTCAATGTCAAATGCCGGCAACTGTATTCCCGCGTGAAGTCAATGATATAAGCAGTGGCATTATTTGTAAATGTTAATATAACAAACTTTGCAAAGTTAATCATGAGATTTCGTTGTAGAATGGTAGATATAAGTGCCATGCGTGATTTTACCAGTAAGTTAATGCATTTCTCCTCCCTAACCTCCCTGAAAGTATAATGGAGAAATGAATTCGAAGATAAGATGACCTGTCCTTCTACATCTCGTATTTTTAGATGTTGTAAATGGATTGTCACGCATTGCGAAGACCTGTGTATTACAAATAACTACGGAGAAATTGTCATTCAAAGTCGGTGATGATCGAATACCGACAATGCTGGCAGAGATAAGCTCGAAACACTTTTTTACTGAATATGCAATGCACGGCGTGAGCGACGAACAAAATGAAATTTACATACAAATTGAAACGAATGCGTTGGCTAGGTGTTTGGTATCATTGCGAATGACTGCAAGGAGCATGAAAATGAAACTATCACATAAAAGAGAACCTTGCCTTACTTTAGAAATAAACTTACCCTCATTAGCTTTAGAGGCACGACAATGTGTACATGATATCCCTGTTAGAGTTATTCCACGGAAAGAGTGGCCTGATCATCAAATTCCTGATCTTCCAAATTTTGATGTAAGAATCCTCTCCCATGTTTTGTGCTCGTTGACATATGCAGACATAAACAAAACTTTTCAATATTTCAGATATCTGTCAATATGCCACAACTGAAATTTGTACGAAATGTTGTTGAACGAATGAAGAATATGAGTGCTCGATTGACATTGTGTGCTGATAATCTTGGAGAGTTTGTCTTGAAAATTGATACAGACAGTGCAACTGTGTCTACACATTTTCAAGACTTACAAGTACAGATTAGTAGTCAAAATGACAGTAATGGTAAAATATCAGCAACAATCGATATAAAAAAGTTTTGGCTGTTTTTGGGATGGGATGTTCTTCATTCGGATAATATGAAATGTAATATAATTGAGGGAAGAATGGTGAACCTGTCTTTGGAAATGGAGGATCGTTTAAAAATCCAAAATTTCATTCCTGCGGTAGCATCATGAGATTTCAGTAAAACAATTAAGTGCAAAATATATCTTTTATTTCATACACATCATCTTTCGTACCAGACGCATGGCATTCTTAAAACAAACAGAGGTGCCATTTGGCTTCTTATTGGAACAGTTATAAAACTTAAAAACTATATTAGTTATATGCTAAACTGAAATTCCGTTCATTCTCTTGTCTAAAATGTTGATGCATCTGTTCAATTTGTTGTATTTTTTGACTGAGTAGCCCTGTCTGTTGATCTAACCACTGCAAACTGTTCATATGCGCATTTAATATCTTGCCAATTTGTACAATTGGATCACTAGAATCCTGTGTACGATTTGCTTCATTCAAATGTTCAATGATTTCCTTCAAGTCCTCCAACATTCCTTTCAATTGTTTATCCAAGTCTTCCGCCAAACGATATGTATACTCTCGTTCTGGGTCCGAAACCGTAAGAGTAGCCAATTCCTTTTCTAGTGGCACAAGACAATCTTGAAGTTCTTTTTGTTGGCCAACCTAGGAAAATCTTGAAATTAATAAATTCCAAAGGTATGTCTGTCCTTTGTTATACCAAAGATAAACAACGTACAACATAATCGAGTTCATGTTCCAACTGCTGTTGTTCTATCTTCACCCTTTCCACTTCTTGATTTAATGCGACTATTTTTTCTCCATTTGTTATGAGTAATTTGTCCCATGCATTTATCTGAGACGCTTGATTTACAAATACTTTTTCTTGCTCCTCTAATTCTAAGGTCCATTTATTAATCGATTCTTCGAGTTGGAAAAAGTTTATTGTTACCGGTTGAGTACTGTTGGCTGACGAACTGACACTAGCAAAATAGTATGTGTTACAAAAAATCAGATTTTCATAGCGAAAGTATGATTTGGGTCCAACGAATACTCACGTGGTTGTTGTACCGAGGGTCAATTGAGTGCTAGGCGCTGTCAATCCACCAGGTGCTGAAGCTGGAGCCAATGTAGGAGTGGTTGTGCTCATACCAAAATTAAATCCAGTGGTAGCTGATGTCGTGGCAGGAGCACCAAGTGCGAAACCTGCAGATGCTGTGGTGCTTGTTGTGCTGACTCCAAATCCTAAATCAAATGTTAGAGTGGTTAGTTTAAATTTGAATCTATGCTGAATTTATTATGGTAAATAATACATTCAGGATAAAAGAAACCTGCTGCTGCTGTTGTCGTCGTTGATACAGTTGTTGCAGTAGGTGTATTGCCTGTAGCATATCCAGTTGCAGTACCAATCGTACTAGGTGTTCCAAATGACAAACCAGTAGCACCCACAGAAGGAGCAGCGTCACCGGTAACAAGTGAAAAGCCTGTGCTAGTGGCTGGTTTTGCCCCTCCGAATGTTAAACCACCTGTGGGTGTTGCTGTAGGTGCTGTGGTTGCTGCAGTACTGCTCAAACCGAAATTTGGCGTATTTACTAATGTTGGCACGTTACTTGAGCCAAAAGTCATTCCTGGACTAGGAGTGCTTCCACCAAATGCCAATCCGGTAGTTTGCCCTGCTGTTACTGCACTACCAAGACCAATTGTTGGTGCAGCAGTGCTAGCTACTGTACCAAAACCAAATCCTGGGTTCGGAGTAGCCGTTAAACCAGCACCAAATAGTCCTTTGGATTTATCTTGAGGTTGGCCAAATCCAAGGATTGCACCTTGGGTAAGTGTCTTGCCATCACCGGCACCGGGAGCCCCAAACGAAAATGAAGGTAAAGCTGTAACAAGTTTATTGCGTACATTAATTGTTCTTTAACACAAAACCGATGATATATATTTGAAAGAAATTTGTCTCGGGAAAATTACCTCCTGTAGTAGCAGTTGCAGTATTAGAGGCTTGTGTTTTAGTTGGATCAAAAGGAAGGCTCATCTTTACAACCTTTAGACATTCGATGTCTTAACCTTTAAATACTTGTATTCTAAAATGCTCTAATCGAGCGCGTTTAAACTTGGTTGGGCGCACTCTGGCAGTTGCGGCCAATCTCCAGCAATGTAAAAGCTCCACTATACTGTGCCACTAATATACTACAGGTTAGTGGTAATACTGTACATAGTACTACATCCACTAGATCTTACACTAATGTCGATTGATGTGAATCACTTTGCTTTCTGCCGCCTTCTGTTACGGCATTCGAAGCTTCAATTTCCCGCGTGTTAGACAAAACGGCTAAAACTATTCATTCGCGTGTAGTGCGCAGCGGTTTGTGATTTGACGCCCATCAACTAGATTCACTGAACGTAGCCAAATGAAACAAATCACTTGGTATCTAGTGATTTCCGGTAATAGCCCTACTGACCACATTTGACGGAAAGTGATTATAAGAGCTATATGCATATCTAACAAGAGCATTAGGAGCAAAGGTGTACTGTGAAGTCTATAGAATCGTCCAAATGAGTATCATTCGGCATCTTAATGAATGTCAGCGTTGTGTTCTTTTACTGAACATAAGTAAACATTTTTTTCACCCATTTAAGATACAACTCAATAGGTACACAGAACAGGTGAAAAATGCAGAAAAGCCAGTTGTGACTGAAGCCGAAATACAAAGAATCGAGAAGTTATCTTTAATTCATTTTCAAAGTAAACGTGGTATTTCTGTTCTGAATACTGCAATAAATTTTGCTGAACGTTTACGTACAGTTCATATTGATAATGAAGTAGAACCCTTATACAGTACATTAGAAAAAGAACACATACCGCTACGTGATGATATTCTATGTACGAGTGACCGAGAGAAAATTCTAAGAAATGCTACATGTGTTGATGAAGATTACTTTGTGGCACCTTTAAAAACTACAAAGGAAGAATGATGAATGTGTCCAAGATTTTAACAGAGTTGGGTGTGCATTTTATTAGCATAACTAAGAATGGTTTTGTATATGGACCACAAGGTAAATTGTTGTTGAGAAATTTGGAAAAGGAATGGTTCTTACATTCTGTAACAATGGCATCTTGTAATGTGTTCTTACTGGACAAAGTAGGAGATATTACAACATATGTTCCTCAACAACTGATAGATGAATCTGTGGTTGGTGTAGCTAATTTTGACACTGCTAAAACTAATTGGAATACATCAATTGTTTTACCACATTGTATCAATCAACATAAAATTGCAAAAGTGAGCATTATTGGTGACAAAGTAACATCAAAAGATACATTTCACAAAATTCAAAGGCAGAGGAAGGTATGGTGGCGTAAACTTTCTCAGTCGCCATCCAGAATTAAATTGTCAGAAGAAAAAGAGAACGAGAATTGTAATGTTATGGAAGTACAAGCAGAATTTCCTTTCGGACAAATCACAGTAGAAAGAATACATCATTATAAAAATATCCAGAAATTGTTCAAACAGGTAGTCGATATTGTATTATGTAAGACACAAGAATGAAATATTTGAATACTTTCCTTATTTCATAGGTAAACGATAATAAGAAAGATTTTGTCAACATGCAGATGGTTGAGCATGTCACATCTTTCGACTGGGGCTGTCTAACAATGCTGTGTGACACATATATTTCGGGCATGTCATCCACAATGCATTTGCATTCTAAATTGGTACCTTACAAAGTTGCACTTTATATAACAGAATCAAAAGACAAGGTGTATGGAGCAGAAAATGACTTACATCGCTTTGTACTTTATTTAAACAATATGTTAAGATCAAAGGGTTTGCATACTATATTAATAAATTCTGAAGAACTTGTAAATGCATATCTGGTTCCTCTTACTGTTGTAGTCAAAACAACTAGCCTCGCAAATGGTATTTTATATGTAGTTAACCGATCAACATCTATTTCTGAAGACGTTCATATTACCCAACTAGTGGATTATATTTCGATGCGTTGTTAATTAAATATTCACAACATATAATTTAAAGTTTCTTACATTATGTGTGCTAACATACATGTAACAGATACTTATAGTCACATTGAATTAATAAAAATCGTAACAAATTTAATGTTACATACCATAATGCATTTTGTAATTGATTTTTTATCTTCTTTACCTAATATGCAATAATACACTTCCTAATAGTATGTATTTAATTATTTTCTATATCATTATAAAGTCTAACACAGAATAATCATTGAAATCAAAACATTGATGGTAAAATATTTTGTATATTATGTCTGTATTCATATGAGAAGGTTTTGAAACGAGGCAGATATATTTAATGATATCAAAGTAATGAGGAAGTAGAGCACTTTGTATTTAATAAGATCTATGCTTGTGCGCAGACATTCCTCAGTGTTTTTCCCATATTGGCAAAGTATATGTAAAATTCGTTTACAATATTGCCATAGAATTAATTAATGTTTTTCAAATACTTGTGATCTGATACTGGCTAGGCGGGTAACTGTAACTTCTTTCCTTTCAGTACTTTGGTAATATAAAGGTAAAAGAAATCGCAATAAAGAACAGTTTGTACAACACCGGCAACCATAGCAATCAAATCGTAATGCATTTCTGCATAGTAGCGATATACCCAATTGAGTAAATAAAGTCCCCTGTAAGATCCTAATGCAAATAGATAATGACTGGTAATGCTTTCAGCTTCTCCAGTTTTGGATACTAAAAATAGTTGTGGCAGAATAGCTACAGACTCAAGATAAATACTGAATGTCCATAATACTTCCAGCACAGTAAATTCGTGATTAATTACGAGACCCAAAACGAATGCTGGCAGAAGTAGAAATTCAATTCTGAAATACACATAATAGTAATATTACGTTCTACTGAAATTTATGTACAATATAGACTTAAACGAGCGATACTTAAATTGCCCACAAGTTCATTATAAACATAGACTGAAAATGATTCATACCTGAACGTATCATGATTATGATCGTATGTTGCTTTGAATTTGACGTATATCAAGAATATTGTTGCATAGGATGTTGCTATAAAAACTATCTTCATAAACATGTTGTACGCTGAAATGTATGTTGTTAACAGATCTAAGTAGCGCATAGTGTACACGACAGCAAATAGGATTTGCGATTTGCCACTGATTCCTGCAAAACACGAAGCATTGATAAAATACGTCGCAAGCTGCGATAATATGCAACTACATGAGGCTACCGGTTGTACCATATAAAATTTAATACATTATTACTATGTTTAAGATAGCTAGATATGCACGGACAATAGTATCAACGTTATGCTTACCGGCACAACTTCGTGTTTTCCATATTTTTAGGAGAAGAATGATAATCGCCAGTAAATGTGACAAGTCACCCAAAAGCCGAAATATATTCATGTCTTCTTTTAAAGGAAACAAATTTTTTTGAAAAAACCAGATAAAGAGCCCCGTGTGTGCCTAACTCAATGAGGATACAAATATGACGTGGCTTCGGCTGCAACATCAGCAGATGGCCGACCTATCACTACTAGTTTGCCCCTTTGCATCCTCGCATGCATATAAATTGCCCGTATATATAGATTTATCTATATATTTAGTACACACTTTTAGCACGCGCCTATATAATTTTCCATATTACAAGTGAGGATATTGTTATTCGCTAAATAATTCTCCTGCAAGATGTTACATATATATATATATATATATATATACATATATATATACGCGTATATTTAGTAGAGAAAAAATATATAGAAGCTTTGTTATAATCTACCAATATCTTTTAATACAAAAAATGCTTTCATATCTAATTGATAATAGGTTACAAGAGAGAATCAATTCGAACAATTCTTTCGATTTAGTATCATATTCAACTATGTTCAGTTTGGTGAGCGCCCCTGGTGATGACATATAAATGTTGTGCCAGTTCAACACTCGGCTGACAATCTTGGTCGATAGTAACCGAAGACAGAGGAAGTGTGGAGAAGTTGGAGTAACTACTCTTTCCCACCTCGTGCTGTAACGTAACTTTGGTGTGCAACACTTCTGAACAATCAGTTATTGATACTGAATTAACATAAGACATACATAAACTTTCATGCGAATAAAACAATGGCACACAACATGAGGACGCTATGGGGTTTGAGTAAAGGAGTAATCAACAACACGTTATTCCGAAATGCGGTGTTTAATGGTATGTACTTATCTAACCGCACGAGCATTCGATTAGAGTATTATTTTACGACGTTGACTTTATAATAATACAAGGTTTATAATTTTATGCATAAAACTTCAAAGTAGTTCATTTTGCAAGTGCCATTTGCAAATATGCTTTCAACGTCTTGTTGTTATTGCCATAAAGTATTCATTAATTGGTGTTACAGAAATTGACAATTTTTGCAATTTTTAAATTGATTAAGCTATTATTATAAATGTGAGTAATATTCGATTTTATAATGATGAAAACAAATTTATTTTAGCATCCAATGGGCGTTACCTCTTTACTCCCACCGCACTCAAAATAGTAGAGTATGAAAAAGAAAGGCATTTAACTCGTGCTCAGTACCTCGGCGTTGAAGAGACATTTCGTGGAAAGATGAGCACTATTTGCGATCATTCCACTGGGAAAGTATATATGGAAGATTTGAAAGCAATGTTATACATAGCGCAAAAAGATGACATGCCATTGCTTGTAAAAATGATTGTAAAGTATAATGAAACTGAAAGTCACAAATTTGTCTTTGGTCCTGTTATAATGAGAGCACTTTACTTTGTGGATGATCCAAAGACAGCTTTGGAGTTATATAACAAGCCTGAGCTTTCTAATCTTTTCACCAAGCATGCTGCACAGACCATTCTGATGACTCTTTTATATGATCATGCTATGTATGATTCCGTAATAGATGTATGGAATAAAATCTATGTGGATGGCCAAGATGGTACTGTAGGAAGCAGATCAACAAGGCTATTACTTTTTGCGGCACTTGCTAAAAAAGTATGCCATAACTTTTGACAACAGTGTAATGAGGGAGAATAACTTATTTGATGATAAAGTTTAATGTTTATTTTAGAATACTCCTGATGCATTGGAAATGGCAAGAACTACATGGCAGAAAATGATAGAGCTGAGAACATTTATTACCAGAGAGTATAGTTTCTATATATATTTATTACTTAAACATGATAAGGCTGAAGAGGCTCTGACAATAAAAACAAACATGGAGCTGAGAGGTTTAGCCCATACACATTTGAAAATATTAGCATTGCTACAATTGCAAATGTATGATGAGGTTTATGAAGAGCTACATAAAATAATTGAACTATCTGGAAATGATAAATCCCTAATATTCCGTGATGTGGTATGGAAAGTGAAATTAATCACTTTAAGTTAATTATATAAAGTGGCGCAGAAACTTACAAGAGCGAGAAACATGTATTCTTTTCATATGTTCGTAGTTCAATCGTGTCGCAAACATTTCGGATGAACTCGAAGTAAAGCAAAGGATTCAAAACGCGCTCAGTTTATTGCCACGGGGAAACTTAGGAAGGGTAAGGTTTTCCCATCGAAACAGTTATACTCTTTATACCCTAGTATCTTGTATTGAAAATATGTCTCTTGTTTTTTTTACACAGTCAATAGTTGATAACTTTATTTTCACCCCAATGAGGAACGAGATCGGAAGGGAGAAAAATGCTCGTACCTTCAATCAAACATTTAGTGAAGGACTGCTAAGCAAAGCCATATAAATATGTTATAAGAGTAGGAAACATAAGAATAATGGTAAGTGAATAATCTATCAATTTTTGACTTTAACATTACTTTTCATTTCGTCATAAACTACTCATCAAACTATGGCTTCCTCGAGAAGATAGAATAAATTCTTATAAATGGTACATCATTATAAATAATCAAATATATAATACAATTAAAAAATAATTTATGAAGTAAACTCAATGTTAATTTATAATTTAATTGTTTTCAGATTTATTGAGTCACTAGTTGATTATAATGACAAGTGGAGGGATATAAGTATGTGAATGTGTTTCTCTTGTATTCTAAAGCTGTTTGTTACATTTGATCCACCCTGGTTCTTATAAAACCATAGTTTGACATCATCCTTTTTTATATGCACCATGTAAACATACATCACCAAAAACATATATTAGGAAAAATAAACAACTTTAAACATATTTCTTTATTTGTATTTGGAAATATGTCGATTAGTCAGTAGTAATATTAATTTTCTTCCGAATAATATTAAACCACTGAGACGATTCTTTTGTTGGGCAAAATGCTTCTTCAACAGTTGCCATTAATTTCAGTAATTGATTAGCTGGATATGGTAAATCATCCGAATGCCTATAAGTAAACAAACCACTTTAGATTAGAATGTGGAAAAGTATTGCGACATTAAGTAATTCCATGAGCATTCTTCTATACAAAACAAGTGTCTGCAAATTGTATTAAGTTATTTCAATAATGAATATATATTATATAGTTGGCATGAGATGCTATTGTCTCACCTGCTATAGATATTGATAATAAAAATTAAAATTGTTAGATGTTGCATGTGATTTTTTTTTTAATTCCCTACAGCTAAATAATTTTAATACGTACATTGGCAAAAGACTAGCAAGGAAGACAGACCATGTCTTGGCACTGTAAGGATATGTAAAAACAATCTTTTGTGGAAGCTTAAGATTTTCAATTACAGGCTCTTCTTCACGAAATCGTGATAACGCACAAGCTATCTGTATTGTATCTGTGCACGCGGTATTTTTGTCCAAAAATAAGACTTTGTGCGCACATCTGCAAAAAGTTTTTCGATCTATCTCCACTAAAACTCTCAATAACTTCAACCAATAACGCGTATTATCTGTAAGAAAAGAGGCAAGTCGCAACATTGGATCGTTAGAAAAATTGAAAAATTTAAATGACTAACGATGTAATGTTCTCGTGATTTATATTTTCTGGAATATACTTACGCGGGTATTTGTGTATTGCGCTGCAAAAACTCAAAACAGCATTTTTGACATTGCCCTGTATCAGATTGAAGTACCCTACTAAGTTAACTATATCACTTCCATATTGAGGATCAGTTTCATGTGGCTTTAGTTCGTTGAGCACCAGAGTTGTCAAATTCCAGTCTCCATGTAGTATTCCAAGAGCAGCTGCTGCTAAAAGAGCAGGTAGAATACGTTCCTGCATTTGTATACATTGAAAAAGTAAAGTTTTCGCGTCTTCTATTCCTTGGAAAGTGTAAGCCATCGCTGCCATTGCACAAAGAGCATTTGCTTTCTCTAAGTCGTTCTCGGCCAACCATTGCAGTGCTGCTTCATACATAGAATATGATTCTTCATATCGTTCATCTAATCAAAGAAAGTAAACTATGCTTTACGGTTCCTGTCGGTCAAAGTTATCTTGCAAGATGAAGACGATTAATAAACTTGAATACCTTTAAATGAGGCTAAAGCTAAGTGACAATTCAGTTTGAAGCTAGCACATTTGATTGTTTTAAGTAATTCAGTTGCTTTTGCATAATTTCCAAGTGTTATCAAAACTCTACCCAAATTTATACATATGGAATCTTTTTCTTCAGTATTACTGGCGTATTCCAAACCAGCAGTAAACTGATCTACAGCAGATCTAAAAAGTTTCTGCCTTTCCAAGAGTAATCCATAAGAATTCCTGGCATACGATCTTTCTGGATGGCGTTCTGAAAATACAATAAAAGGGGTAATTGGTGGATTGTACATATTAAATATGAATTGCTTGTGTTTACCTATGTACCAGTGGAGCGCATCTGTTGCCACAGATACAGCATGCATATTCTGTATCATATACGTGCATAGAGCATCTTTTCTTGAGTCTGGATTAAACAGCACTGTAAGCACATAATGCGCATATCCTATTGCTGCTTGATCATGGTAACCAAGTTGTATTGAATGCCTAAATAAATCTATTGCTTCTTTTCTACCAATTTTTTCAGCAATCAAGCTTTGGCCGGCCCAAGAATTTATATATGCTGGGTCTGAATGTTGTGCTTGGGAATAGGCCTCATTAGCTTTGTAAATATTACCTTAGGGAAAAGTGTAATTATTATAAACTTAATTATGGAACCACAATTAAACAAGTTTACAAAGGATTTATATATACCTATATATAAGTAAAGCGTCGCCAAATTTGACCAAACCACTGCATTATTTGGTTCCTTGTCAATAGCCATAACAAAACAGTGTTGTGCTAAAGCATAGTTTTTAACGTATGGTGACATACAAATAATGCCAAGGAAATTCCAGTGAACCCAAGATGAAGGATTAAGCTTAACAGCATGCTTCGCAATTGCTAAGCACTTGGCTGCATGTTCCTTTGGATTGAGAGGTGGGTTCAATTTTAAACGTGCGAAATAGCAAGCAGCCAAATCATGCCATAAAAGTGCAGAATTTTGATGCATTGTCAATGCACGGCAATAACACCTGGAATATTTTATCATAAAAGTAAAATTGCACATCGTTTCTATAAAAACTTATTGTTACAAAAATTCTGTATGCCATATACACCTTTGACATAATGAAAGTATATCTGATCTGAAGATGGTAATTGATTTTTCTGTACTTTCAGAATTTAGAAACTGGGACTGAACATCTAGATGACAATATTTGTTTGACTGTTGTGCCACTCTATAACATACATCCCCAAATAGTTTCCAAATGCATGAAATTTGATTTCCTTTTAATATAGCATCTGTTAGATTATCAGCTGCACACTGAAGATTTCTTCTTGCACGGCCGTAGAAATGGTTTTTAACATTTTCGTTCGCTATGCACAAGCATACTTCAGCGAAGCCTTTCAAAGCTGGTAGATAATGAGGTTTATCAGTCAAGATGCGTGCAAAATCTTCCTTCGCTTCATTATATTGTCCAATAATCTATGGAAAAACATAATACAAGCACTGTTTTCTTGCAACGTTATCTAAACCAATATGCAGTATTCTCAAAATAAATACTTGGTTTTCCATATCCTTATATTATTTAGCAATCTTGCTATGCAAAACTTTACTAAATCTTTAAATACTGTGACATTCTGGAACACTAAGCTCTTTGCCTGTGAATACTGTGATTGGTATGTAATTATAGAATATGTATAAACCAATTTTATGTTGGCAAGCTGTATCATTGCATAAAGGGAGCCTGGTCTCAATTCTAAGGTTCGTTGATAAGATCGTAATGCGGCTGTATATGCTCCACGCACTAAATAGGCATCTGCTAACGATTCCCAACTGTGACTACAAGTATTATAAATTGATAACAACAATTCATACGCGCTTCCACTCAATGATATAGGTTGAAACATGGAAATCTGTGATACACCTACCTATTATTAGGATCAGCCCTTATAACATGTTGAAATGCCTTAATTGCAAGTACAGCATTTCCTTGATCCAAGTACTGCAAACCCAATTGCAGCCATGCCCATTTAGGTCCATTATTTTGCATGGTCAATCTTTGAAGCAATTGTATGTTCGTGTCCTTTACAGAAGGCATGTCAAATTTGTTACTTTATCATTTCATAGGTGATTGCTATACTCCGGTATACCTGATTTTTCAGTAGTCTATATGTTGTACTTAAGCCAATTCCAGCTTGTTCAGAATTTGGATTAATCTGCAGTGCTGTTTGATAGCATCTTCTGGATCTTTGAATATCATTACCATATTGCCTATAATAATGTCCTAGATGGATTAAACACTCCCAATTAAATGGGTCAGCTTTTACACCATTTAAAAATGCCATGAGACTGCGATTATATTCTGCCATTTCCCAGTATATTTCACCAAGAATTAACCAAGCTTCAGAAATTTCTAATGCAGAATCAAGTACAAGTGCTGCTTCTTCAAGTCGGTTTTGTCTTTTGTAGTACAAAGCGCGCAGAATGCTTGCTTGTACTTTAGCCTCGGTTTTCGCTTCCAAGTCATTTAGTTGAATCAAAGCATTACTTTTGTTCAACAGTACGCTGATGCGTGTGTCTATAATTTGTAATTCTAGTGAAGATCTTTCCTGGAGTAGCTAATGAAAGTAATCAGCAAATAACAATACTTTATCTTATTCTATAAGATCAAACACATATTTCAGAGTTTCACTACTCACTTCCTCATACATTGCTGCCGCATTTTCCATTTTTTGTGTATTATCACTTCGACTCATAGCATCAACGAGTAAAACTTTAATTCTATATAAAATATCCTTTGGTAGCTTCTCTCTTCCATATTGTAATGTTTTATTTGCTGCGTTTTCAACATTTTCCCAACACAATAATTTTGCGTATATATCAGTAAGCAATAACCATGCATACAAACATTCGGATTTCTGCATTACTAGTTCTGTTAATATTTCTTGTGTATGAATTAAATCATTCAGGCTTTGTAGATGCAAAGCTTTAGCCAAAATCGCAGATTGCGAATCAGAGTCTAATTTCAATAACTTCTCATAAATTGGGGAAATATCAATATCAACGGTGGTCTTATGGAATACATGTTGTTCATAATAAACCTTGCACAAGTAGTCTGAAACAATTTGAAAATATTCATTATACATGAAATTAATAACTATCCGGTACATAACAAGAATCTTACAGTACAATGGACAAGATTTTGCGAATCATACTTTAGTAGATTACCTAAGGGAAAGATCTCTTCTGGAAACAATTGGTGCATATCTAATGCTGTTTTTAATAAACAATCTAAATCATTGCCATTATAGAGTATTTTTATGTATCTCCTATAATAATCCTGACGATTAATTACATCAGTATCTTGTATTACTGATGCCAGTACATCCTTAAGTATGTCATTGTGTTTTTCAAGTTTCATTGGATGGCTCATCAAGATCCATGCAAGCATTTTGTTCAATAAATTAATTTTTTCCTTATCATCGACTGCTCGTAATTTATTAAATGTAAGAACTGTAGCATCCACTACTGCTGTATCATTTATACGTAGACATAATTCCGAGGCTTTCTTTACTATCTCTGGATACTTTGGATTCTCCCTGGCGATGAACTGATATTATACATCATTGTTTTATATATATTGTAAAACACAAAATAACGATGTCGGTATTATACCTATGCAATTCTAAAACTTTACAGTAAGCTGATAAAAGCTTGATCCAATCTGCATCATTCTTTGATTCTTTCTCGTAATATGAAGATAAACCCTGCCATCCTATTGGATTATCAGGTTGAATTTCCACAGCTTTTTGTAAAGGCATCTGCACCTGATTTTTAAACTCATCTATTTCATTCATTGCTGCTGCCAGAAGCAGCAAAGCAGCATAATTATCTTTCTCCAACTTCAAAACTTTCTTGCATTTTTTAACAGCATCCATATAATCATTCTGTTTGAAAGATTTTCGAGCGTCCTTTAAAATGATCTTGATTTCGCTGGCCATTGTACTCTTGGGAACGTTGTTCTTCAATTTAAGAAATTTTATACAAAGAAATTGTGCCTGCGCGTATATACATAAATGTCACAGTGGTCATCTGTGGTTGTTGTCTAGTTTATAAAAGGTAAAGAATAGTTGTGCGTAGTTGCTGTGTAGTATGATTGGACAACACTTCGTCCCGCAACTAAACGCAACTGAAACCACCTGAAACTAACTGAAACTGAGGGAAGCACCGACGCTTTTAGGCGCCCGTTCGACTACCGCATCAACCAATCATTAGTCGTTTCAGCTGACCGACTGCGCTGCCTGTCGGTGATGCTGGCGTACCGACGCTTAGGCAACCGTGCTTGCTGCCTTTGGTAAGTAACTTTAGCTTTTATTATTTGTTTATAATCATTCTCAGTCTAAATATACTACTTTACTTTCATTGTTTTACTAATACACACGCTCATTGTTCCTAGTTTTGCCACGCTCTCCGAATAATTCAAAATTATACGAGCAGAGTGCAAATAAAAATTGTCGCCACGTCGGTATATGTATTACCATACCCTATTCTGTCGTGGCGGTGGTTTTTAAGAATCATTCTTCTAACCTTTTGTGGCTCGTGTAATTAATATTTTAGACTTTGGATGGGGGATTAGTGTAATTGAAAAATGCTTCAGAAGTACATGTAGTTAGCAATGTTTTATTAAGAGGTACATGGATCCCAACTTAACACGATTACACATCGTCGGCAGATTTTTCTTACAACTACTATACATCGCCATACTTTCACGTGCGTATAGTACGTGCATTTCGCTATGATAAGTTATATCACATTTACATGCTGCGCTTTTATAAAAATACGTTCCATTAGTATAAAAGTGGAGCACTTCGGCATCCGATGTGATGGCGCGCGAGAGCGCGCAGGGTAATGAAATGAACAAGTCGTCGGAATTACATTCTCCCACCACATAATAATATTCCTCGACACATCAGACACGAGGAGATCTAGGAACATCTCTCATCTTTCTCTTTCAAACGTTCGGTTTGGCACTGCAGATCTACCTCGGTATAGTATTCGAGCGGTTAGGTTTGCGTAAGTCTGGTTCGGGCCGATTTCTTCTTTGCACTTGTCTCGGCGTTTCGTCGAGTGCGCCTTTTTCACGCTTTATCCTTTGATCCTGGATAATCCCAGAGAACGGTGCTTCCGCTTTCTTTTGCAAATGCAATACATCAATCAAGTGTTTATCGCGTCATGGACAGCATAATGTTTTATCATTATTAAGCATGTTCCTTTTTCAACAAGCTTTAAAGTGAAGCTTGATAAGCAACGTCTTCTTTTTAGCTATAACGAGCAAGCAACCATAACTGTTTGACGCGTAATTTCGTTTAGGTCGCTTCTGCAAGCTTTAGCAAGCCTCGTTTAACCAGTGGTGGATTTCACCTTTGCAGTTTTGTTTGCGCGCCTTAATAACTATGGTTGCCCGTGACTTCATCGCACTCGACGCTCCATGTGCCTTCCATTTATTCTGGCTGGACGAAAGCTGCCTGCAGCGCTTTCGCACGGAGGAAAAAAACTAGGAATCGCGCTCTCTCATTTTTAAGATTTGCATAGCTCTTCGTTCGTGTACCGAGTTAATTATTTTAACGTTCCTGCCGCGCGACTTTATGAGTACTGTCCCCATCTCCTATCTCGGACTTTTCCCGGAACTTTCCAGACCGCGCTATTACGCGCGTCTCCAGTACTTACGGCGAGAAAGCCACGAACAAACCGGGATCGGGATGGGAGGGGAGAAAAAAGGAGTCACCGTGAGAGTGGAAGGAAAGAAGCGGAAAACTTTTCAAACGTCTTCTTCGCGCGCACCGCAAGCGCCTCGCTTAATTTGGGTCGGTAATTTCATTTGGAAAACAAATACGGCCGAGCCAAGTATGAAAAATGTAAATCCGCTGTAGACTGAAATTGTGTTACCCCGTCGGAGAATTAAGGGTATGAATTAAAATTACATTAACCTGCAAAAGCTCGCTCGGTTAAATATAATTCGATATGCACCACAGTATCGGGGAAGAGAAACCGCGCGCAATACTATCTATAAATAATGGACATTTTTGGTATGAATGTATAGGCGGAAGCACGACCGTCGGAGCCGAGTGTGCGTGAAAAGCCGAGGCGCCTAGGTGAAGTTTATTTGCTGGCTTTTAAAATGTTTTTTTGCCGGGACTCCTGTTTTCATTAAATTTGCATACCTCGTCATCCTTGGTGAGCGCGTGCACGGCTAAATTGATACATACATATATATATATCTCTGTCTATGTATTAAAACAGTAAAATCGTACACAGCACGGGCTTGAGGGAATAGAGTTAGGTGCACTGTTGGGAATACGCTGGAGCTCTGTCTGTGTACGCAAACTTAGTGGATGGTGAAAGCCGCGCACATACTCCTACAGCGGGAGATCCTGAAAGCGCGCCTGATAAAGTGCACAACATTTTCACGGGAAATTAATTGCATGGGGAATAACAGACCGGCGATGGATGGATTAGAATTTGAGCGTCGATCGAACCTCACGAAATTCCCGAGTACCAGTGGTGCTACACGAGATATGGTAGGACGGGATTCCTCGACAAATTAAATGCAAATAAATGCGCGGCAAGTCTCGACCACGTGAATAAAGCTACCTGGACTCGGAAATAGGACATATATGGTTGATTACACAGGCCAAATATGTAAAGGTACCTGTGGTAACGGTACCTCTCGCTTCCTCCCTCGTTTGCTATGCTACACCTTTAGCGGCGCCTAATTTGTGCAAGGCAAATAATGAACGGATATCGATCTCCCCCCTCTGTCCTCAAAATCGTTCCTTTGGCCATGCAGGTATGTAAATACCGCAACCCCCAAGCGCCGATGTACTAACACATATATGGCCTATGTTAAAAGAAAGGGTGAAAAACTTAAGGCCGTGAGCTTCGCAAATACTAACCCTGATGTTACTCATTATCTTCGAAGAATCAGAATAAGAAAAGTAACTGGGAAGACTAGACATGCAACTGATATCACATCAATTACTTGTGACCAAGTTCTAAAAACTGCGACATGACTGTGAAAGTGTAAAAAACTGATATGTTACTGGCATAAAGTTAGGTGAATTCATTATTACTTAACTCTCACGCGGGCACCATTATATTCCTCCACTTGGAACATGATGCATTAATACGCTTTCTTCAGAATTATTTTGCTACATAATGAACAGGCAACACTTACTTTTATTAACCATTTTGGTTTTCACATAGACCCCTTATGATTCTATTGACTGTATTCATAGATGATCCTTAAAGAATAAGGTATACTCATTCACTAACAACAGGATTTCAATAAGGAGACCATATTCTGTAAAGAACATCTTTAAATTCAGTTATATAACTACGCGAACTCATCTTTCATATCAAGCATCACTTGCAGCGGGCGATACATTTATCGGAGGGAATGGATAACTTTGTGAGCGTTTTATCTTCTAGGGGATATGTTTAGCACGTTGCATATTTACAGGTTTCTAACATTTCAATAAAGCTCGACCACGCTGCGATCGGAGTTTTACATTGACTCGATACATTAATTACTTGTCCTATATGGTAATTAAATTAAGTCCCAACATGGATACACTTGCAGTAGAAGGTCTTTATATACAATCGCGGACGACTCTCTACTTTCTATAAAAATTCTCAAGGTTCCATGGTGTAATGGTTAGCACTCTGGACTCTGAATCCAGCGATCCGAGTTCAAATCTCGGTGGGACCTTTACTTTTGCAAAGTTATCCACAACCGCGAGTGCATTTTCATTTTGGCAGTGTATCGTTAATTTCTTAGATCAGTACAAAAACTCTTGGCTGATTTCGCTTAGCCTTGTTTATGTCTTTGATTTAGGATGAAGTTTTCGTTTCACCATTAATTCAGTTCTTGCGTGTACTTTCTGAACGCGAGATCGACACAGTTTTTATTAATGCTTCTACAGTTTTGGCGTGTGCAGTAATTTCTTTTCCATGGACCTCATTTTTATACATTTTGCTAGGAGAGCAATTATCGTCAATACTGCCCCGAGGAACGATACCACGCCAAGGACTACTAGCACCATAAACCAATTTTTAAAACTGCCGATTCTATCACCAAAATCGCAGTTGCAGTTCTCGGTATCGTTGAGATTGAGTGCCGAGAAATTCACTGGCCTTAGAGAGATCAATTTTACATCATCCTGTACTTGGCGCCGGGTCGTAGAGTTCTGGGGCTTTTTCGTAAATCGATACGATATAGTGTAGGTAAACTCTTGCCCATCGTACGAGCCCTTGGCACTATAGTATTGTATTAATAACTCGTTTCCCGTGGAAGTTAAAGGAACTTGTATATTGTTTATGTCCCGATGAGACACGTCGCAGTACGACCACATTAAGAAGCTGTCGTTCGCCTGCGAATCAAATATGAAAAAAATGAGTGACCTACAATCCAATATTCTGCTTTTTTGAAAATTGTGCAATTGATTAAATTTACTTCTAAAGAATCGCGGAAAGATACACAAAGAATTAATGTGACAACCATAGAATAGCAGACTAGGATAAAGTAGAAAAGTATGGTTGCCCATAAGAGTAGAGCACGTTTTGAATGGAACATCGAGAAAGATTGTGGACATACAATTTTAAGCATAATTACCTCGACTCCATTGTACACGGCGATCTCATTCCCAGGGCAATAATTCAAGGTAAAGTTTCTCCGTTGGCCCGGATGCACGTGCTCCAGTTCATTTCTAATTATCTTCATTTGAATGGAGATCTTTTCGGAGGATCTTCCGAGGAATTTGTAGCTGCAGAGTGTGTTGGGCGGGTACCAACTGTGAAGTGACTTGATACTTTCCCGAGCGCGTTCCGAACTTTTGTAAACGAACTCGCAGTTCCGATTATGCCTGACACCGGTGGTATCCTCAGTTTCCTGAAGTGTCAGCTGGAAGCCACCGTGCATGATCGTTCCATCTCGCTCCGCGTGAAATTCGATTATAATGTTCCTCCCGCGAGAGACAATCCGCGGCACGTGGCCAACGCCACAGAATTTTGTAATCTCAAGAACTTGTCCGTCCAAGTCTTCCAAGAGGGCTAAATAGTCACCCACGCAAGGTGGGTTAGTCAGCTTTTCGTGTAGGCGAGCTCTCACCAAATGACGATACTCTGGAACCTTTCCCAAAGAAACAATCTCTCAGTAACCCCCCGTTTTGGTTTTATAGTATAATATCTGAATCGGAGCTAAATCCAAGCACAAAAACAACACCAACACCAACAAGTTCGCGATATTTTACCAGTGAAACTTTGCGCAAACTTCCTATCTCCCAACAATAAAACGCGTTAACGAGCTTGCTTTCCTACGCAGGGACAGTAATTTACAGTACGGCATTGCCGACCCTATAATCGTCGGTTTTATCCGTCCTCGCAACAATCGTTACCTTCCCACGCGGGTTTCAAAAGCTCGCGGCGAAGTTTCACTTCCAGCCACTTGTCGGTTCAGCGACAAATTTAGAAATTTTCACGATAACGTGTTAATGCGAGTAATCGCGTCGTAAATCCTCTTAACCCAGGCGCATAGAACCTACTAAATTTCGATTATGAATTTAATCGTCCCTCGGCGATTTAATCTTACGAGCAGTGAAATTTACGCTCCGATAACAGAATTCTTTGGTAAAAGTGATGTGTATACTTCAAATGGATATACCTGGAGAGAACTAATCCGTTCTTGACTCAAAGCTTTCCTAGTGGTACTGTGTGGTCCTTCAGGGCGAATCCTCACATCCGATATATCCTGAAGATCATGATCGGAATTCTTCGTAGCTAGTGCTCCCATAGACTTCTTATGGGTTCGCTGCGGGTGACGGACTCGCTTCAGGATAGATTCGGAGCGTCCGAGTTGATCGCGATAGCCAGCAAAGAGGAGCCTGGAACCACCCTTACTGGAAGAGACTTCGCTCGCCGACAACTCGATCTCCCTGGCGCGTCCATTATTTCCAAGCTCCTCCTCTCCTGTGCGAGAACGCCTTGAAGCCTTTGATCCCTGGACTTCCTTCTTGACTTTCTTAAGTCGCCTGCGATTATTTCGACCCCTGCGGAACTTGCGCGATGTCTGGCCAATGATAAATTCGTCTTCCTCGTCGCGGTCGGCACTCCTCGAGTTTCTTTCTGACACAGCCAACGAACTACTCTGATGGTCTCTCTCGGAACGCGGGACCCTCGTCTTCTCAGCTTCCGCTTCCATCTCGACGTGCTCTTCGCAGTTCTCTGTCTGACAGCCCTCCTGGGACGTACGGTTCATCAGATCGAAGAGGTCCTCCGGTTGACCACCGATCCTGAAGCGGCCGGCGCTTGACTCCAAGGCGATTCTACATCGGATGCCACGTGGATACACACCCGGATAGCCTGGTGAGGCTAACCTACACGATCGCCTTTCATTCCTCACTGTACATTCCAACGGACACTCCGAGGATGATGATAAAGAGATGCCTCGGTGACGCTCTGATGCCAATTGTGCCGGTAGAATTGAGAACTGGGCGGAAAACATGACTGGATTCTCATCGGCGTATCTTGCTTTCGAATCCATGACAATAGTCAGATCCGGACCGCGTCTCAGGAACAACCTAAATTCAATTAAAAATGTTGGTTTTCTTTAAATAAAGAAGAATAGACTGAGAGACTAGGAAATTCGCATACAGATTGGATGTCAGCTTTACATTGTCATGTGTTCCATCTTAGATTCTAATCCATCCAAGTACACAATCAATCTAAATGCTCATACCTAGTGGTGTTCCCGTTGACGTGGCCACAATAGCGGCCGTTCTCGTCGTCGAGGTCTTCATCGCCATCGACAAATTGAATGTACGCACCCTCGCAGCGAGAGTCCTTCAGGAAACCAACTTGCAATCTCCTGACTTTCACTTCAATTACCTATAACAGAGGATATACTGTACGTCCCTCTGCTCTTAAGCCGATGTTCAAATACAATCAGTTTCTTGCCCTAACAGAAACGTGTCAGTAATGTCGTCCTATGAAAGACACATACAAGTGGCGAAATCTTTCATTTATTATATAATCAATTATTAACCTGAGGATCTTTGAGTGGTGCTCTGATTCTAACGACGCAGCGTCCCATTCTGCCGGTCCATCGGATCCATCCAACCGAGTGTCTGATTGTGCGATTGCATCCTGTGTCAAAAATGAATCATACATTATAAAAATCTTCGACTTGTTTTTTTCAAAATTAATCTAATGTTTTCATTCCTAATATAGCTTCCCTACGGTTTTAGACATCATTTACTTAAAAGGCTAATGTACATAAAGTATGTTTGCTCTGTTTGACATATTAGCTATTGCAACATATGTTCGGAGAAAGTAAGTTATTATCTTTCCATCCTAATCGGATGCAGACGAAACTCTTAATCGTAGAAGCAATGTTTCTTTCAGGGCACGTGTGCTCACATTTTTTTTCGGATAGCTGTGCATGCGGTTGCCATAAAGATACCGATGTCACTCGTAATTCACGATAGGATTTAACAGGCATACACGAAGCGACCTCTCTCAGCTGCCCCTCTCGACAAGGTTTCATTGGTGAATGGGTAAGGGAATTCCTCGACTACCAATTCGCGCGAGCATGAGACGAATTTCCGATAGACAGCAATAATGACGGTCCTGGTAAGCTAGTGTTGGTGGGAATAAGAGGATTTAATCTGACTGTGCATGATGTACAGCTTATGAACGAGACTCATGAATTTCTACCTTCAAACCGAAGCTAGCTCGGCCAGTTCTCTCTCTCTCTCTCTCTCTCTCGAATATCCTGACTTTTGGACAACCCCTGGCTCTCTGCTGGCTGGCTGCAGCTTGGAAAGGATTAATCGTTCAATTTTGGAGCGAACGGGGGAAGAAGAGGGGGGGTGGCAGCGGCGGCTTGCTAATTCCCGTGCAATGGAAGCTGAGCGCTAAACCGAAGAAATGCTTCGTTACAAAAGGGAAACGCCAGTATCGGCTGGTGTCAGAAGCCGACGGGCGTAATTCACGCTTAAATATCGTTACCCGCGCAACGCTTCCATTGTGTCCTGCAAATAATGCCGGCCCCGTATCGCACCCGCGCCACGAATGCCGTTAGAATAATCGTGCAAACAGGGGACTTAACGTCTCACTCGGCTCTCGAACCCTCCGGTTAAGCTACGCGCATACCCAAATCCCCGGCCACTGACGGAAAATCCAAAAAGCTAAAAAGAAAAATAAACCTACACACCGCTCGATATTCCCGGAATTCGAGAGAACCATCACTCGCACAGATGTCGTATCTAATAGTTATGAAAAGTTAGTTTAATTAAATACGAGTTTCATACTTTAAAAAGTATTGCTTTGAAACAGATTGCATAGCTCGAAGATCTAGTTATTCTACGATCTGAATTTCACACTCGATATGTATGTACAATGGTCGAAGGAGGGTGAGCAAATCCGAGTGGGCCATATTTCTACATAACGTGCTAATCCGACTATTTCGCGATGAGAGCCTCGAGGCCTAATATTTCCGAGTGCCATTTCATCCCGATATGTGATTATAGTCTGCACTTCCATTAATTGAGGTCCCCTTCTCGCAATGGTGATCTCAACTACGTTTAAAAATCGTGGTCGCGATCGTGTTCCCTCCCCCTAGGTTTAATGATCGCAACGTTGTTAACGGGCTTAATGGAACGCGTGTCATTTAATGAGTGCCGCGCCCAGTCTGAACGCACTAATTTCTCCAAGATCTCAACGTAGCTCGAAAATTTCAGCATTTCCCTGATAAAAGGTTAAATTGGATATTCAATCCGGTGGTACATTGCTAACTCCAAGAATTCATACGAATGTACATGAAATTCCATATCCTCTCAGTATAATTATGCTCAATTTGACTTTCTCGTACAAGGTAAAAATATTTACTACTCAACGAATGTGGGATCGTTTGCGAGTATAAAGTCGACTGGAGTATTATCTGCAAATTAATTACACGAGGAGATATAAATCCGAGGGCGTACAAACGAGCGGCGGATTAAGCATTGAAATATTAAAATCCTCCAGGGAAGTATCCTCTGCTTTTCTCTTCTATATAAAAGGGTGCCGAGACGGAAGAAGTCACGCTTCCGTTTAAACCGGATAAGCAAAACTTCATCAACAGTTAATCAGCGACGTGCATTCTTTATTTTCACAGATTCTTCATCCTTTACTTTTGAATTCAATAAAACCAAGTATAGAGAGACACGCGTACTTCTAGTTTGTCTCTCATTAATCAGACGTGCTAGAATCAGTGTCTCTTGTAAAAGCGTACGCCCACATTAGCTTGGATTGAAGGCGTTGAGAAAAATATTCTAATGACCGAAAAAGAGGGGAAGAAGACAGACATACGAGGATGGTGAAGTGTCGCCACGACTAATGGTGGAACAAGGTCTCGTCGATACGGGCCTGACTAATCGTTAGGCAGGAAAGAGCGATTTCTTTCTTGGTCGTTGGTTGGCATGTAAGCCCGCGGCGCTCGTTTTTCAGAAAGCACGAAAGCGTGTGTGTACGCTAGTCATGCCTTTCTTTCTTCCAGATGGACGACGAGCGTAAAGACGACAGCGGCATTGCAGGAGAGCGTGATCCCAAAAAGGAAGTGAAGGTAAAAGAGGAAGGGTGATTAAGGGCGAGCATCGAGCCTTGTCGAAATAGGTCGGTGCTCGACGTTCAGCAAGAATCTTGAGAAAGACGATAGATCGGTCCCGATTAGGATGTTCGTGACGATTTCTCCATGTGAGAAATCGTCAACGCAATACTAAAACAGTGTATGCATTGCTGTGGAACAAACAAGGACTTATTTACTCAGGAACTTTCTCTCTCTTTCTCTGTCTGACTTGAGCACTGACTAATGAAATTACCCGAAGGCCAACGACCGCTAGGAGTTTACTGGTTAATTAATTGGCATTGATGCCGTCAATTCCATTGAAATGAAGCGGCGTTTGTTGATGCCATTTCCTCCGCGTTTCTCTCTGATGCTCGATCCTATATCCCACACCCCTTATTAAAGCTTCAACTCCTAGTCGCTTCACCTCCTCTGCGTACAACTTGTCTTCATACTGGTCCTTCGTCTTCTCTTCACGCATCCGCGACGCTCTAACTACCATTAGGCAGCTTCACAACGAAGACTTTGCGAATCAATTTGGAAACTTTGTTGAAACCGATTATCTAATCGAGGTAAATTGAACTTGTCCAACTCGAGTGTGTGTGAGAGTATAATTTCGATAGTTGGAATGTATTGAGAATATAATTCCTGTCATGTTCCACCGAGTGTATTATTAGTTAGTGAATATATTGAGTGAAACGTCTATGGCTATGATATGGAAAGTGACGAAGTAAAAGAAATAACTTGACAAGGTGAATTGCAAATTTTGTCGACTGTGAACGTAGCTTGGCTCTCTCGGGTTCTCTATGGTAGGAGTCCTCTTTTTATCTTTGCGAGCTTCCTCCCTCACGGTCACCCTCCGGCGCTCTTTCCCTCTTCTCAACTATCCTTTCCTTTCTCTGCTCTCAACCCCTCTTGTTTTCATCCCGGCTGCCACTCACTCTCCCTTCCCCCATTTCTGTTCATTTTCCCTCAGGTATCCCTGTCGATCCCTTTTCATCCGTTCGCTCGCACCCTTTCTCTTCCGCTTTCGGACTTCTCTCTTTCTCCTCCCTCTCCCACTCTTTCCCTTTCTCGCCACCAGTTTCGAATCCAGCTTTTACGTGGAAGCTTTATCGTTCGACTGCGGCCCGCGCCGATGCACCGATTGAATTTCCACGGTCAAAACGCTTCGGCACTGCCGTTAATTTAATGGCACCTTCGTACCACACTCGCGCGCGCGCGCGCCTGCGATCCACTTGATCCAGATTCGATTTTTTGTTCACCTCGCCGGATAAGCTCGTCCATTTTTCAGCAAGCGAATCGTGGTTTTTAGCGGCGCAGCATCCCCCACTCACGGATCCTCGCCACCTAGCCATCTAGCCCGAGGCCCGACTGGCCGTATAATTTTATAGCTTTCGCTACGGTTCGTTAATTTCGACTGGTACCGCGTACTGTGACGCTAGAATCTTTTTTTTTCCCCCTCCCCCCTTCGTTGAAAGTGCAGCACCGCGGCGCATCTTCTTTTCCTCTCAGCGATGAGAGAGTCAATGCCACACAGCTACTTTAACGATATATTCGCTGAGTAACAACTGGTATATTTAGTCTGACTCGGGGGTGGATCACAACCCCTTGGCTAGTTGTTCTCGCAGCGTGAGCCACCGACTGCTTTGAAATATTGGCCAGATTTAGTGTCTCGTGTCAGTACAGGGTGGCTCTGCTGGTACCAGTCAAGATTAACTATACTGTTCAGTAAATTTAGTTCGTGTCAATGAACTATTCCAATGTAGAGTACTCTGATAATTGAAAGTCGATAATAATTTATTTTATTTAATTGATCTATTTTTATGATTAAGGATTTAAATCTGGTTTATTTTATAGATTTCTTGAAAGGTTTTATACAACGAAAGAATAGGTCTTGATTTCCAGGGACCCGGCATTTCTATCGTCATTCGGAATGCAGCATTGGTAGAACGAGCTACCAAGATACGTCTTATTCTTATTGCAGGACGTTTAAACTCACCGCTTTATTTTCGAGTGCCTTCTGGTATAAATCAAGCTCGCATCAGCGAGGACAAAGAAAGGAACGAGTCGATGTAAATACGGGCTTAACAAGATATTTCCATACGGAGAAAAGGGACGAAGAAGCGAAGGTCGCAAGTGGTATGAGTTTGTCTGCGAGGTTTTAAACGAAATCAGTAAAGTTGAGCGTCTAAAATCCTTCCGGCGCAACTACGTTAGTCCCTTTTATAATAATAATATCCACGCAGATTGAAGGACAACCTAATTACCAAGGATCGTTACAATCTCAGCGGGAAGTCATTGTGCTCCACGTCGACTGGAATTCATCTACTCTACAAGACACTGTTTCCTATTATAGATCAATTTACTTCTATAAACTAATTCCCTTTACAATCTTCATCAATTTTCATCGAAACATCAATAAAGCGAGGTATTATGTCACAGTAAATTTATGAAAAGAAAGAATGAAAGTGATATTGACGAGACGACGCATATGTTTTTCAGCTCGACTAACTCGGTATTTCGTAACACTGCGCTGACATTTATGATCCATTTAATCGCAACGGTACTCCACGAGAGTACCGTACATCATCTCTCCTCTGAGCGGCACTCGAGGACACACGCATCGACGAAGCGGCAAAAAGGGGAGCAGGGAGAGTGCGAGCTAGTTGCGTAGAAAATATCAATAGAAGTATATGTGTCCGTGTACTATGTATGTGTGCCTGTGTCGGTGGGATGCGACAAATGTTATATATCGTAGCAAATGACCAGATGGGATGCTGGTGCATTCATCGGAGATTCATTCGAGCGCGTCATATGTGCTTAATAACCGCGCTACTTTCGCTCTCGTGCCTTCATAGCATTCTGTATCAACGTTTTAATCATCGTAGCTAGTAACTATCAAAGCGGACAGATATTATCTTTCCTTGCTGTGAATTCTAAGTGACAGTCAACCAATGAAAACACCAGGGATTCGTTACTCCTGAAGTATCGCGGATTAGTATCATTAAAGAGTCAAGCAGTCATCATGTGATTCTCAGTTAAAAGAACTAGCTGGACGAAGCTTAATCGGTCAATTTCCGGAATCGATTGAACGAAATGAGAGCGTACTCTCTTTGCCGCTCGAGTACTAGTCTTCCTGTCATCTACGATTTCTTAGCTAATCGAGATGAAGAGATGCACCAAGGATTCAAGCCATTAGTCCTTATTAAGTGGCAGAAGGGCGAGGAAGGAGGAAATGGTCAATGAGTCGAGTGGAATGCCGTAGGCGAGGATCATCAAGTTATACACAAGCTAGTACGATCCTTGCAAAAAAAAGAGAAGAAAACGGTCTATTTATTATCCAACGAAAAAGCAAGCTGGGAAAGTACTTTGAGTTAATTCAATTAGCGAAGAATGCCATTACGATGATTATATCGTCTGTTAGGATAATTTTAATGAGTGCAAACGCCCCCGGACATACCTGGTCCGCCCGCTTATTCACAGATTCAATCTAACTCAAAGAATCAGGCATCCTTCAACATATACTATACAGAAATGGTGAATGTATATAGGAATGCCTGCTTTCGGTTTGCGAAGCCGCCTTTGAATATGATCGGTCTCTCCGATAAACTGGCTAAAAAATCTTTCCCACGCAGAGAACCAGAGAGAAAGAGAGATGGAATATAAAATAGGGTGAAGGTAGATTACGAGTGGGCCCTCTCATGTGCCGCATCCTGGGTAGGACCAATTGGTTGCGCGGCTCATTAGCTTCGCCAAAAAGCATGGATGGGCCAATTTTCCGGGCGGAATTAACCGAATCTCTGTTAGAGGATAATGCGAGTTAAATAGCGGAGGAAAACTGATTTTCTGAATCCTTCGAGGTTGAAGAGCGTTGGTGATAATGGTCGAAGAGGGTTTTGGTATAAACAGAAGTGCACGTCCAAGCATTAGTGAAAAGAGACGCTAATGTTTCAAAGGCAACGTGAATTAGCTAGGAGTTGTAAAGAGTGAGGAGGCTTGGATGCGTGTATGTGCGTTAACAACTAATTACTAAGTTGTTTCCGACTGCAGCGAACGCTAGACGTGCCGCTCGTATATGATGAGCGAAGCGGCAGTGAGGAGAGCTTGTATGCTCGCTGGCTCTGTAATTGAATATGAGGGCGTACTTGCTAACTCATTAAAGGAACAACTGCTTATTACGCCAGCGAATTATGAATTTCGAAAGCCAGCTAGAGGAAATGTAGCGCGCACCATCGTTGAACGAGAAGCTCTCTCGAGCGGGCTAAATAATTCGAGGGGAAAATAATGGGGAGTAAAATCGATCACTAATGAAATAGATATGTAAATGAGGGTAATAAAAGGATAATGTGTCTACTACAATATCGGTTGGGTGAGCCAATAGGAGCCCTGATCGTCTGGGAGCACAGATGGCCCGTATTACGCACTCCTCGATACGCAGGGATTGCCGATCAAAATTAATTAGAACCTTCGAGAAAAACTGCTAGCCAATTACCATAATCCGACCATTCACATGGAATTTTCACTAGCTAAATGACTCGTTCTTAGGATTCCTCTTTGTTACGTTTAGCATGCGAGCTAGATTGGAAATAGCGAATTTATAGTATTCCAGAGATAATTGTAGAAGTTCGATAGACGATCGTGAGATCATATGCTCAGACATAATAATGGCTACGATAATATCCGCCTAGATTTATGGATCTTTGGATAATTGGTGCAATCATAGCTAGCATGTGCTTCCACCGTAAGATTCCTTCGAACGGTATACTTGCACCTTTTCAAATCAATACGATTCGTTCGCCAGTTCGTCTATCTTGTGAGACAGCAGTTGGACTTTTTTTTAGCTCTCGTCACCATCGCTCTACTTTCGTTCGGGTGTTCGAGTGAAATAATGGTTATTTAACGACCTACTCGTTCTCTCTCAACCCTTCCTTTTCTCAGTTAAATGTAGTTTCCCAAAATGGTATCATAGAATTATACTCAAGCAAGTTTTACTAACTAAAATGAACTTCGACTGACAAAGGATAACAATTCCAGTCGGTTATGTAATTACAGAAATGTATCAGCGATTGTAACATGCACCTGTCTGGTGGTCGTAGATTCAATTATAGAGGAGTGAGGGAAAAGCCACTTAATTCGTGCCAGCTAGCCGAAATTCACGGTTCAAAGCGGTGGAACCCTTGCGCTAATGTAACACAATAAGATGGATGGAAGGTTTCGCATGTCTGGCTTTCGCGAACAGCAGGTTTCAGGCTGGACTTTCGACTACGGTCATGTAAAGTTTGGATATACATAGAGGGAGTTACATACAACCGATAGATGCATTAGGTATCGAGAATCCATGCTAGCCCCAAGGACATAGAACGAACGCTTTTGAAGAGGGGGTTTGTGGGATCAAAATTGATCCAGTATGCATTATCGTTATTACATTAAGCGGAACGGAGTGTAACCCACTAAGCTTCAAAGGCTCACGTCGAGAATCGAGTAGAGGCCAGTTATTTATACCCCACCGGCGATCACTACAATCCTGAATTTTGTCCAAGAGGACGAAATGTCGCATTAACGCTTACTCACCAGGATGAACGACCTTTACTTCCTGTTGCCTATTAACCCTGGATAAATTCATTCCATTCGTGTGCAGACCTTTAATACTAATTACAGACTTTTACTCCAACGCATAGGAGATTACTTACTTCTAGATTAACAGTTATAATTTATGAAAGGAACCCTTCGTTCTAGAACTATTATTACGAATATATTCCTAAGCTTTATTACTTTAATAAGAGGAACAAAGAGATTTCTCCTATTTTCACTGTATTATTAAATGTTTTGTCGCAGGGGTTACAAAAGGGCAGTGCGCATACGTTGGAAACAGAGGGTAATCCGAGCAGTAGTGAGTCATACAAACGGCTTAAATTCCTCTGAAGTCTGGTGAATGTACACATAGTGTAGCAGGACACACTCATCGCTTCTTTGCAACTTGGTGAATACATGCGACAGTGGAAGTTCTTTGCCTTCTGGCATGGCTGCATTGTGCTCTCGTCGGTAGTCTTATGTACGCTGACCCTGATACACGAAATCCCCAAGGGAATGAGAAATGAAGCGACCTACTTGAGTAGCAAAGTCAAAATGGAAAACAGGGTGGGGAATGTGACGCTAGTATAATCGGAAGGCGCCGAGTAATAAGAACTTCTTTCACCGGCCTTTTAATCTACGTCTGAGAAGAAAAAAAGAAGAAGAGTCTGTATAACTGAGAGAGAGAGAAAGAGAAAGAGAGAGAAAGCATACTCTGGGAAGGGTGAAACTTTTCTGGAACAAGGGAGGCATGAAAACGCGCCGGTAGTCACTCTAATGTACCGCAGAAAGCGAGGCTCAGTCGACGTGACATCAGTCGGACTACGACCTAGAAATCCAGCCTAGCTCTACGAAACGTTGAACTTTTCTAGATCAAGGGAGCACGAAAATATATGGCAGTCACTCTAATGTACAACTAGAAAGTGAGTTCTAGTGAAGGCGACAGCCGTTCGAGTATGACCCATAAAATCAACGTAGCGAAGTAATAAGTATCCAAGTGATACAAGGGTAAATGTTCACAGAGAGAGAGAGAGAGTCCTTTTGATGGTACATCAATAAGATTACGCGAGGTCCTTCAAGAAGCTTGCAAGTTGAGACATCGAGGGATTCTGTGGCTTTCTCACCGTTCGTCTAATTGCCGCTTAGAAGTACGCGTATTAATAATTAATTAGCGTTACCACGCGCTTACCGCGGCAAGCGGTCCCGGCCAATTTCCATAATTCAGAGCTAGTCGGTAGCGTCGGGACGCCAGCCAGGGGGGAGTGGTGGAGGGTGTATCGTCGATGCATCGAGCAGGAGAGAAGAGGAGGTGGAAGAGGAGGAGGAGGAGGAGGAGGCTGGCTATGGTCCTCTGATAGTAATAATTAGCCAGGGCGCGATTCACACGCGAGTCAATTGCAAATTAGTCGGCGGCTGCGTATAATTGCCAAGCTTTTTACTGGTGGTAGCGACGGCCGTCGGGGTGCTCGGCTCGACCGTTCAGCGTCAAGTCACGCGGCCAGCCAGGCCAGGCCAGGCCAGCCCTTCCATGGTAAACAGCCATTTACGCAATTCACGTTACGGCAGAGCATTGTTATGCGTAGCTCCGATTCCATGGCCGAAGCGAACTGCCACCGTCTATTAATCGAAGCTGAAGCGATCAGTGCTTACCGGTGAAATTCATTCGAGTACGAACTCCAAAGCGACTGCGTCATTTCAATCCAACTGAATATTTCCTCGTTTGCTATTCATTTCATATGAACCAATCGGCGATTTAAAGTTAGGGAGACCAACTTTTTTCCCGAGAGGTTGGTTGAATCATATTGAAAATGATTAGCCCTTCGCACTTGACGCATCATATCGGCATGGATGCATGCAGACAGCCCCGTACGCTCCCTCTCTCGAATCAATTAAGCCACCCTGGAATACGAATGGAGCTAGCACGCTGCTCGTAATTGTCCACCGAGAGATTGTATAATTCCGATATCGACGTGTATGCGAGGAATTTAAATATTTGCCACGTTAAATCGCAGCCGATTTTGAGTAACGCGGTAGCCTCGATCCAACGAATCACAGAGGATAGAATCCTTTCAATCAGGATGATCGTCACGTTGTCGAAAGGTTGGATTATGTTCGACTTCAATTGAAACCAATGAATATTCATATATTCTACCCTCAGCACTCACCCCCCCCCCCCCAAAAAAAGAAGAATCCTAAGCAAGTCTTTCGTAGACAGTGAGAATGTATTCATTCCTGACTGTAATTAATCGTATGCACCAGCACGTATCCTGTTACCGAGTAAATCCTTTATTCCACCCTTCATATTCTCACTAACGATATTCTACTACGATAAATTTGAAATATCGAACTATAACCTTCTCCTACTCTACTAATAATAGTTTCTACTCTAACAATACTATCTCTGGCAAAACTAAAAACAAAAAGCTAGGAAACATATTACCTAACAATTCTAGAAAGCTTTAAACCTCTCGTTTCTATTCTCCACTTTCCCATTTACAGTTTCCCAATTCCAGGAGTGGTGTACATTTAGCGAGGACTGGGATCGAAAGTTTTCTAGCAGTGAGTTAAAAAAGTGGAACTTGAGGACATCGTGGATCCGGTGCCAACATGAGGCAGCAGCACACACACACACACACACACACACACATTGCTTTCGTTAATTGTAGAGACCCAGTTTCAGTGTTGGAAGCCAGAGGAAGCAAGAGAAACAGTAGTCAGTTGGCAGAGTGGCATGTCGGTAGGAAGGCATTTCTAGTGGAAAAGAAGCCGCAACCAGGGTGATATTGAGCGCGATGAGACTCGCTAGGAAGCGCATAAGCGTGCACTAAAAAGCAGACTCTACACTTCAACTTCGCGTGATTACAGCCACGCGAACAACAACCCGGTTGGTTCGCTCAGGCTTTTCGTTCCTGTTACTTGTATACTACCAGCTGAAAGTGTAGGAGGGGATTGGTTGAGACTTTGTTATGTATGCAAAAAGAGTAGGAGGGTTGAGCGGTTGTATTGGCTGGAAGAATAGAGGCAAGTGTTAGGGTGTGTTGGGATTAAATTGGTCGCGAATGTTGGGAAATTTGCACGTACCTCGGCCTTCATCGAAAGGCGAGAAAGCGCCATAGCAAAGATTGGCCAGTAAGAAGAGTAGCAACGGTAGGAGCAGGTGGATAGCAGCATCCCATCTCATCTTCGTTGTTCTTCCTTACGTAGTAAGAGTGGCCTGCCTTGTTCACTACGCCGAGGCTCACCACGTTTCTTCGAACCTTGAACAGTACGGAAGAAGTTGGTCCGCCTCGGTCATCATCTTCTATCCAGCAGCCGGGCGGCCTCTTCGGGCCATCCGTTTCCTCTCTCTCTCTCTCTCTCTCTCTTCCGCAGGGAGCGTCGACGACAGCAGCTTCGTCCTCCACGAACCCTCGCCGGATGAGCCAAGAGTACAACACACACACACACACACACACACGTACACTCTCTCACAAGTTGGCTCGAGCGAATAGTAGAAGGAAGGGTTGAGAAAAGAGAGAGCTGCTGTTGGTAGACGGCGTTGGTGTCGACGAAGGAGATCGTGCTGGCTTCCAACGACGAGAAGAGAAGGATGCTTATCACCTGGCTGATAACACCTGCAAGACAAATAGCCGCCTTGGTAAACAGAAGCAGAAGTAGTGCGAGTGAGCGCGCGTAATTAACCCGCCACTAAACTTGAGGTGGGAAAAGGCATCTTTCTTTCCTTTTCTTTCCAATTCTTTCCTACTTTTTTCACCTCGTTTTTTTCCACCCTCTCTCTTTGTCATCGCCGGTTTTCTTTCGCGTTTCTTGCTACGACGAATGCGCCCCCCTCGCCGCTTTTCACGAAGCTTCCTTTCCTAGCTCTAACGAGCTCCGCTGTGCGCGCGCGTTCACCACGAAACTGAAATAAAAGCAGGTTGACCGAGCGAGCATGCGGTTGTAGTACCTCGCCGGGAAACTGTTTCAGTTCTCTCTCTCTGTGCATAAAGCGGCTGATTTAGTAGAACTCCCTTGCGCGGAATTCATATCCCAAGGTGCACCTCTGCGGGCTATGAGACTCTTCTCATACCAACCTTCAGTTTATACTGGATTGTTGCTTTCGACGATGCGACACTGAATTAATTTTCATGAGAGATAAAAAGATAATAATGTCTTATATAACTAGGTTAGTAATGTTAAGGGAAAGTAAAGTGATTCAAGAAACTAGGACTCGAATGTTTAGATAATATCCTGATCTGTCGGATCCAGAAGGAAGCTGTAATTGACGTGTTTGGATATGCATGATACTATAACCTCCAAATAGAATCGTATTCCAGCTGTCATTGCGACGAAGGCAGTTTGCCAGTATAATATTGATATGTTTAAATTGAAAAAATCAGATTTAGTAAAAAGTGTCATTTATATTAGTCGAATACGCGTGGTTAGAGCTTTGCTTCAATTAGCGTTAGAGGGCAATTTTAATCTTGTCCGATCGGACAAGAGCTGCATTCAACGGAGAAGAACGAGCTTCGTTATCTGTCGAGGCAATTGCCACGTTATTTATCTCATTCCAGGAATGCGAGCGCGGCGGTGACCGTCCAAGCGAGACGAGTGGGAAGGTTGGCGAATGCATCACGAGGAGGCCAGGTAATCGTAGTAGAAAAAAAAAGGTCACGATCGATTATCGTCGCCGGTCTGGAACGGGGGGGGGGGGGGGGGTAGAAGCGTTGGTCCTGTGAGCGCGGGTACCCCGCAGAGGCCATTATATATCCAAATGCGACATCCAGATTTTCGCAAATCCCACCGCTCGCCTCAGGTTCGCGCGAATCCTTGCCCGACCGATCCATTAAACGATAACGACTGCCTCGCACCACTGCCTCGCTGCTACCGCTTTCCCAAGTACAATAGAATCTTTTTTCCATTTTTTGCCCCTCGCCTGTATCCGGTAACGTCCGCGAGTGCCAACGCCAGCCGACCAGCGATAAAAATGTCTCCTTAGTCTCGTGCGTCCAAAGTTATTCTGATCCAACCTTCACCGTATACGGCGATCCACACACACACACACACACACACACACACACACACTCTTGATTCTACCATGTTCGCTTGGGCTATCGAAGAGCCAGTGGTTGTGTTCCAATTGCGCGGCTGTTCCTCTACACGGTAAATCTCATAGTGGCGGGGAGATCCAGTCGATTCAGGAAACTTGATCATGTAACTCGAAGCGAGGGAGATGTATGAGAAAGAGAGAGAGGGAGAGAGATGTGGAAATTAGGGGAAATTGAGAGAAAAATAAGGAGAGTTCGAAAGAGAACACAAGGAAAGATAAACGTGAAAGGACAAGCGAAGTAAGAATAAGACTAGAAAGCAGAATGGAAAAGTTACTGTTCAGTGAAACAGGTCACGGATTGCTGAAGTAAGCGAAGAAAGAGAGAAAGAAGAGAGAAGAAAGTGATGCTAGAACTAAGACGAAGACGAAGGGAAGAAAGAAAGAGGGTCGTAGGAAAACGGTGGCGGTCTTTAAAAAGTTTCGCCAGCTTCTCTTGGGAGGGATCCCGCTGCGGGATACCAGCAGGATTCCCCGGGGATAAAACAAAGGATAATCAGGTCGCTTTTTATTCCCGAGGCGGAGCAGCGGAGAGCAGCGCAGCGCACGGCTGTCCTCAGCCTCGAGGCCGACGGAGTCTGGAATTACCGGCTTCCTCACTTCGCAAGCTTTTCGACCCTTCGTTTCCTGCCGACGATTCTAGTTCTAAGCGGGGCTGAATTAGCCTCTGCTAATCCTACGTTGCTCTCAGCATTCCCTATAACCAATACATATCGTCAGCTAGTACCGAAAGCCCTCTTCTCTCCGCTTAGCTATTGCTCTCTCCTGTTAAAGAGGCTCACGCCGATCACTCGGGAAATGGGATTAGGGAAATGCAGTTTGCCCATGTTGAACTGCTAAAGGCGTTCCTCTCCTCTGCTCTCTGCCTGCCTTTCCATCGTTCAATCCTCAAGTCTGCCACGTGCTCTTTTTCACAAACTTGTCGGTGAGCTGGTAAACGTGGTTAGTACTTGCTTGGAAGATCCTAGTCAACTGTCTTGCTAAAAAGCTTTGCCATGAACCGTGAATTGTACTTCGATCTGATTTAATAAAGCTAGAATACACCTTTTAATATTGTGGGATTGAGTGAGAGTGAGAGAGAGAAAGCATATGTGTGTCGATGAGAAAAATTGAATGTCTGGACGACGCGGAAGATTTCGGCAGACCAACGGTCCAAAATCAGAATGCGTCGAGAGCGATTATTCACTATTTACCTAAAATCAAGTATTGCTTTCCCCCCTTCGAAACACTTCCCCGTTAATAACTTCCCACAATATCTTACTTAATAATGGTGAAATATGTTATTTAGTAGTTGGTAAAAGATACTAGAACAAAGGTTACATTTAGTTTCGATCGGTAAGCATGTCTTCGTTTTACGAGACTCGTTACTTCTTTAATGAGACTGGAATCCATTCTCATTATTTACTGACTAAGACGATAGTCGGTATGTGTGCTTTCAAACAAAGCCAATAACTATTGCACAGGGGGGTGGGGGGAGCTTACTACGCTAGCCACATACTCGTTTCGGAGAAACTTTCGGGTTCTAACGACGCTAGGGGTTGGATTGGCTCTTGAGTTCAAGATGACCCGAACTGTAATGATCGAACTTGCAATCGAATCCTGTGAAGCGGAAGTTCAAACGATCAATTGTACTGACATGGTTTTACCCTCGATTCCCGGTGTACGTTCAAGATTTCGGTTATACCAGCAAGCTTCGTTGCAGTAATACCAAGTTTCAAGACAACGCAACGCACAAGTGGCTTTCAAGGGATTCGAAAGCTTCTAGTACTAAAGGTTTGAACTAGCAAACGCGGGAATTCAATTTAATGTAATTGCCAAGTGTTCCTAGTAATAAGAGCAAACAATATTGGCGCATAGATACTAGCTAAGAGAAATACCATGTTAACTAACTTCTACACTTAGTATCTGATTACTAGACTGTCCAATTAGTCCGAGTAGTTAGTCACGTCTTATTTCAGTAGAGACGAGCGAGTTCCCATATGTTCCTAACACACACACGCGTGTCCAGGCGGCAACTAATTTACAAGTCAAATTTTCATTCACAAGGTGGAATTCAGGTGGAACGTGAGGTAGCAGCCGGTTGATCGAACGAATTTCCACTTAACACAAGTGCGCCTAATTAGAATCTTTCAACTGTAATTGGATAGTTTGAGAGGCCATTGCCAGGGCGACGAGTTACTTGGCCCTTAACTACTTTATTGCAGGGTGCGCTTGCATCCTCATCCTGAGACTGATCGAACCTATTTGACTCTCGGCTTTCATCGCTTACTTACAATTAGCGGACTCTAATTGCAGTTGGCTTTGATTGGGACACCTTAACTGCCACCATTTTGCCATTCCCATCGATTAAATTAATTTCTTTCCGGCCGTTTTCATGGAATTCGAGCAACGCCAGAGCGGTCGGCTTCGACCGATCAAAGGCGGCAACGGGCATTCGGCGAGCGAGCCGTTTTCCCTTTGGAAAAGTAAATATCGCACAGCGGCGGTGTATGCGAGCAGAATTAATATTCGTTGGCCACAGGCTCTCCTTTGTTCCATTGACGGAATTAAAATATGTATTTTGCCTGGGCTGCGGAGCTGCTACGGAAGGGGGAGAGAGTCCACCCAGAAATAGAGAAAAAGAGGGTATAGAAAGAGAAGGGAGGGGAGCAACTGGCCGTATAGATTTCAGGTCGGAGATCGATTTTCGAGCGGCACTGGCCAAAGAAGAAGTAACAGAGACGTGAAACGGCAGGCAGATGGACCTAGAATGAGAGAGGGAGAGAAAGAGAGATAAGGGAAGAGGAGGGCGGTTAGAGAATGGCAAAGATGGCGGGGAGAAGAGGGAAGCAGCCGGCGGGATAATTTTAGCGGCAATTACCGGATCCAATTGGAAGTTGAATAGACGAAAACGACCTTAGACGTCGTAAAAGAGACGACACAGACCTCGCGGCACCGAAAACAAGAACGTCCTCTCTTTCTCTCTCTTTCTTTCACTATCCTCGGAATTAGAAAAGATAGCCGAATGAAATTCCAGCGGTGGCGCCGCTATCCAACGCGAGCTCTTCTTCGTCCTTTTAAATGGGATTGAACTCGTTAGGTTGTTGTCTGTCATGTAAATACTCGGCCCGTCCTTCTCGGGCCGAGTTTCTCTCGAGCGAGAGACCGTGTACCTACTATAATGACGCACCGTTGAAATATTCCTTGCGCTCTCTGTCCTTAAGGGAGATATCACCGTGAACCTTCCGACAGGCGCTTGGCGTCCCGAACTCCAATTACCTACGGATCGCAGCTTACGTCGTTGCAACTTCTCGACCGAACACACTTCTTCACTCTCTCGCATACAGTGAAATCCGTGCGCGCCATACGCCATAGCTCAACGTCATTGTAACAACGAAAAAGAAGAAGATAAAGAAAATAGGTATTTTTCTATCTCTTCTCGTTATTAGTATACTCAAGCGTCATTAAATTCTTTCTTATCGTTATTTCGAATTAAAGAGAAAGTTTCCTATTGGATTTATAAGATATATATGAAAAGAGTTCGTAGGTGTATAAAGTGATATAAAGAGTGGAATCGTTGTAACGAAGGGTTCTTGGCGAAGGAGGAGATCGCTTTGGATGGGTTTGCCCGGCAATTTGGGTGTATCATATAAATAGCCAATAAATATCGGAGAATAGCTTGCGAAATCTCTGTGCTTGGTAGTGTGGGTTGGCGCGATAGTGCGAGAGACCTTCGAGCCAAATCGTTCGATGACTCAAAACGATATGCGGGTCGGTGCTCTTTATACCGAGTAGTTTGTCCAATTTCATGCCGTTTGCAATTCTTCCACGTCCCCAACGACGATCCCATTGCTTGTATTTCCTCTCGGAGTGGAGTTTCCCTGAGCGTCCCTCGGCGTCTACCGGCCCTTTTCATCGGTCGCGTTCAATTCCAGCCCTTTCGTTGTTTCACTGCCGTGCGATTTAAACAGAGTGTCGATAATATTATCTGCCGGTTGCGTGTGCAAGCATTTTATCCGGATTTTCCCTGAGGCAGTATTTGCATGTTGTTTCGGTTACGAGCCACATTTCGTAGAAAATCAAGGCGGGGGAGAAAAAAAAATCAACCCTTTTGATTGTGCACTGCGTAGTTGTAATGAATTCAATATGTTTGTATATGCTGCAGCTGACAATATTTGAAATGTTGAAAACGCCTTTGCCAGAGACTGCCATATAGATTTCCATTACTTGGTTAAGCTTGGCGAATTGTAAGCGGTGAACGGCACTGTATTTAAAAAGGTGCTTTTAATTAAGCTCGCTAAATAAATGCACTCTTCGCTGCCTTTTATACGAAAGTATTATCGGCTTTTTATGTATACTCCTCGGAATACTGAATATTGAGCAAGCTTCCTGCCTCGAGTACCCCAAATCAATTAATCAGGTTGTATTAAAGCACCGGTCGAAGTTATTCATTGCCGTAACCGAATGAGGGTGCGCTCTATTGTAAAATGAACTCAATAGTCCCGGGGAAAAAAAAGGTGATGAAAGTAATTAGCCATAGCTAATAAAAAAAAAAACCTACTAGCACTAAAACGACTAGATTTCACTGTATATAACTCGTTCATATGATATCAGACATACCATTAAATAAATATTAGGAAGTGAGTTGATCCGTGCGGTGATGGGTTTGCCATATATCACGTATCAGCCGGGTGAGATAGGAAGAAACTTCCGGGTATTTATTGCTTTACATCCGCCGGTGTATTTTTCTGTTCTGGATGCGCATATTTATCTAAAAATATTTACGTACAGGGAAATGCATCATGCAAGGGGTTTGGTGACGCGCGGCAGCCATCGTGAAATATTTCGGTATCGATATTCCAGCGGGAAAACAGTGGTACAAGTACAAAGTGCATTGATCCCTAGTGAAAACGGGGGGGGGGGGGGGGACTCGAGTAAGAGAGCTCTTTTTGGTTAGAAGAAGAGAGAAACCGAGTATACAAAGTGAGTCACTTGCCTTTTAATTGTCTCTTTCACACTCGAGCTCCAATTATTTCCATTATTGGTACAATTTGATATTATAAATAAATGTCAATGTGTGGAAAAGACTCGGTAAATACTCCTTTATATTAAAATTACTCAACACCGTACAGGGTGTAACAGATAGAATGGAACCAGCTTTTTACCATCGAATTATCGGTAATACCGACATTGCGTAATTGTTTTGTTAGCCGTGTAATGTCACTTGTGTCGTGTGTCGCGTGAACTTACACGGAGTGATTCACGACAGACGGTTTCTTCCACGTTTTGCAATCTTCCCGATCTTTTCAGGGCGTGAAATTTGGTGGAGAATGTTTTATTGCATCAAGGAAGAAGTGATATAAATTCCAGAGCCCTAGCTCAAAATTCATTTTTTCGCAAATTTTTGTATATGTATCCCTTCACAAATTTTCGATTTTTCGAAGGTTCTCGGACTTTGACGAACGCTTGATTTTTCGATTATTTGTGTATCAAAACGAAAAGAAAACATGAAACTAGTGGGAGAAATGCCGGAATTGTACCGAAAACACATGGAAAACCGATACTGAAAATTTCAGTTTTGAGGTTTTTCCCATGTTTTTCATACTTCCTGACATTTTTCGGGGCTGAAATTTGGTAGAGAATGTTTTCTTGCATCAAGGAAGAAGTGATATAAATTCCAGAGCCCTAGGTCAAAATTCATTTTTTCGCAAATTTTTGCATATGTACCCCTTCACAAATTTTCAATTTTTCGAAGGTTCTGGGACTTTGACGAATGCTTGATAAATCGATTGTTCGAGTATCAAAACGGATAGAAAACATGAAACCAGTGACAGAAATGCCAGAATTGTACCGAAAACACATGGAAAACTGATCTTGAATAATCAACTTTGCTTGATTTAGACGGGTTTTTCCCATGTTTTTCATACTTCCTGACATTTTTCGGGGCTGAAATTTAGTAGAGAATGTTTTCTTGCATAAGGGAAGAAGTGATATAAATTCCAGAGCCCTAGCTCAAAATTCATTTTTCGAAAAATTTTTTGTGTCTCTGAGCACACGACACAAGTGACATTACACGACTACCAAAACAATTACGCAATGTCGGTATTACCGATAAATCAATGATAAAAAGCTGTCCCATTCTATCTGTTACACCCTGTACAGGATGAGTCACTTGCCTTTTAATTACCTCTTTCACACTCGAGTTCCAATTATTTCCATTATTGGTACAATTTGATATTATAAATAAATGTCAATATGTGCAAAAGACTCGGTAAATACTCCTTTATATTAAAATCTACTCAACACTGTATAATCATACCATTTGCAACAACGTATATTCATCATTGGCGATTCAAAGGCAAGTGAAAATCACCCTGTACATACTATGTATGTAGTAAGAGTGATAGAACGTGGTAGATATCAATCAGTATTATCGTGTTCGTTATCTGGAGCGGACGTCACAATTAAACGGATCACGAGACATTTTTCTCCTTTGAGGTTGGTAATGCTGTGCCTTTGTATCGCTGGTGGGACAAAGGGTGATGCGCCCCGTTGGCCAATGCTATGCTGCCTTCGGGCGAAATGAAGCAGCCAGGCTACCGGAAGCCGGTAAGAGAAGAAGGCGGCCCTCCGGAAGCCAAGGAATTCCTTGGGCGAATCCCAGCTAATTCGCGCGCAATAAGTCGCCTGGATACGTCTGCTCTGGAGAAAGGGCAATCACGATATGGCTAGCGGCCGAGTAAGAGTAGAAAGATACAGTCTAAGAAGAAGAAGAAGAAGAAGAAGAAGAAGAAGAAGAAACAGAAACAAGAGAGTAGTCTGAGTGAAAAATCGTTGGTGAAAAGTAGTGGTCGAGGAAGGATTATCGAATTGGAAGGAAACGATGAGGAAAAGATGTGGCTACGATAGACTGTGAAAGAGTGAAGAAAGCAAGAGATAGTAGATGCTTGAAGGAAGAATAAAGTTGGATGAAATCGTCCAAGAAAGGTATGAAAGGGTCGTTGGTTGTATGTCTCCTGCATCGACTACTGTCACGACGAAGAAGAGAATAACGATAAAATGGAAGTAACGAGGGAACTGTTGGCGCATACGGAAAACACAAGCGCAAGCTGAGTTTCGGGCAGGACAAGCCAGGCGGACTGCTTCTGTTGCTGGCTCCCGGGAAGAGTCGGGAACAGGCGGGTCTTTGCTGGGTAATAATAAATTGACGAGTGCCTCGCAAAGACCTCCGAGTTTGTGAGGCTTAAGACGCGCCGCGCCGCACCACGCCGCACCGTCGATAGAGCGAGTGTTTCAGCTTCGTTTCGAGGGGAGAATCGAAGCCTCCCTTTTGACGTTTGCTACATTAAGCGTTTGACAGATCGCCTTTCCCGAAGGGAAGCTTCGGCGCATCTTGAGGCATTAATTGACGAGAGTGTCGTACGACAGGCTCGCACTGCAGCTGACTGTCATTTTTCTGCCCCGGGATTTGCGTTATTCGTCAAGGGAGACTCGATGTCTTAAGAGTCTACCCTAAAAGAGAGAATCACTTAAGTGTCTAATGTGACCATAAACTTTTTACTTCAACACTCGTTTAGAATATTTTTCCACTCGATTTCGTAGCTTACCAGCTGGTATTATTATTGTCATTTTTGTTATAACCATCATGAAATGCTTACTGATATTAATCAACGTTGGTTGTAATTTGAATAAATATTCGACGGGAAATCATTATCGGCAGATAGTATTAATTCGCGCGTGGTGAATTGTGTCGTTTTGCGATGCTCGTTTACAGGGGCTTGATTGCGAAGCCACAGGTTTACGATAATGAAGCCTTTTGCATCCAATGCAACTCGTGTACGCTGAAGCATCGGGTTACGTGCTGTTGTAAGCACAAAAGTTTCGCCGTCGACAATTCAATTCTTCTCGATTAATCAAATGAAGCAATCGACTCGACTGCTCGCCGACAGAAGATCAGAAACGATTAGGGGCTTCGCGGGGCTTAATTATTTTACAGTCGAGCGAATCCTTCGTTCTCGTATTGTGCACCCTCTGCCGAAAATTTTGTGGGCTCGCTTTTCTCTTATCGAATTCTCCGAGCCAGTTTCATAGCTAGTCGCCGCATGCCAGTTCTTTGGAGTCGTGGAAATCTTAAGCTGGTAAAATTTCATTAGCCTTTCCTGATCAACGAACAGAGAGAAGCTCGTCATACTATTAAAAAATTAGCAATCTAATTTATTCCTTATCTCAAAACCTTGTTGTTACAAACACGTTTAATTAACATACCTTTTCGCCGAGTATACGACTAGTTTTCTACATAGTGAGAATGTGTAAAAAAGCAAGAGGTGTTCATAATGAAAACTCGTTCCTATCTCGGCGACGATTTTTACACATTAACGCGGAATAAGTTAACCAACGGTATGCAATAATTATCACCTAACTTCTCATAACGGAAAGCATATTGCTTGCGGTACAGCCGAGCAAATGCAACTGCGCGCATTGACTTCGCACTTTATGGTTGCAAGTGAGAACCGGTTCGCTTGTAAAACCAACTCGTCTCCCCCTTTTATTCGCTTACGGTGCGCACTGTTCTTGTCAACATACGCGCGAGAATATAATCCTAATAAAGGAATGTAATCCACTCTGAAACTATTCTCAAGTTGTTCTCATAGAGAAATCTACACTGAAATCCACAACGATGCTTGTCACCATGAATTAATTCAATCGAATTATCCGATTAGATGGTATTCCAAGGATGTTGGGCAGAATTCGGCGATTCTCGAGGGTTGCTCGTGAGGAATAACGAGGTTTGTACTTGATTCGACTCTCGGCTGGGAAAACTTAATATCAGGGACGCGCGCGCGCGTGTCGAACAAGGATGGAACGAAGGAAGGAAAGTGTGGATCTAACACAATGAGAGAGAGTAGAGAAGTCGTGCTTTGAGAAGTCGAGTGTGGAGAGCACAAGGTCATCTAGTCGCCGGAGGCTGAGCAGCATCCGGATCTCCAAGCGCAAATAAAAGGGGGAATGACTGATATTTTTCTTACAATTTTCTCTCGGCATAATTAAAATAGATCCCAGGGCGATGCTTGGCTTTCTGCTCGCCCACCTCTTCTTTCTTTTTCTTCAGCTTGGTTAGATCTCTTTTCTCTGGTGTTTCTGTGAGGTGGTCCATCTCCGGTCGGTTCTCTTCTATAGCAGGGTGTTTCAACTGTCACCGAAGCGCCACGTGTCCCGATTTAAATTCTGCCCTCGTACGAAGCTACGAATCTACCCTGCTAATAAGTGTTTTCTTTCCAAACAGGCGGCGCCTGTTCCTCTGACTGTGCCTCCGGCTTCATTATCGCCGCGCCAATAAATTCAGCCTGGCGAGAGAAGAGCACAAGAGCAGTCTAGCGTGTGCACGCATGTTAGAAAGCACACGCTTCCTGAACCTTTCTCTTCTCTTCGCTCATGCTTTTCTTTGCAGGCCTTTTTCTCACCACATGCTTCTGAGACTACCACACGATGGGAAGATAGCCTGTCCTCGTAATTGAGTTAGAACCTTGGCAAGCCCTCTTCCTCGATCTTCTAGCAGTCAGAGCTGATTGTCTTTCAGCGATTAGGCACGAGAGCGCGCATCATGTGATGAATCGTTGCACACGCGATGGAAGAATTATGAGCGAGAAGTTTCTGGCAATTTTTCTTACGACCTCTGAGAAATGGATGATCCAAGAGAAGATCTTTGTGATTACTGACACAACCCCAAACACACTGGTTACTTCAGTAATATAATGTCCGAGAGAGTAAAGATTCTCTTCGTTTCTCAGAGAATTCCTTTTTCTTATGTTGCCCCGGTGCTGATACGGTTAGTATCTCGGTCTATTCCAGAATTTTCTCCACTCGCTTTCGGAAGGCAGTTGATACCGATAGCCTCGGGAACCACCACACCGTACTATCCAGCAAGCGATCGAACCTGGACTGAATTTCGACTTGGCCCAAGGCATCCTTTGGTATTGGGTTGGTGGTCGAAGATCGCTTCAATTTCCCAGTTATATCTTTTACCAATTTCATTCGACATGATTTGACAAAATTGTGTTAACTTTCCTTAAGATTTTTATGAGATTTGTAAGTAAAAGTAAGACTTCTTTTTATTAGTAGTGATTAAAGATAGGATGAGAAGTTGTTATCGAGGAATTTATGTTCTGACAGTTTTGTCTGCGTATACGATTTTCCAAAAAGAGGGTAAGATGCCGCTCGGGTTTGCGGAATGTAATACAATCTTCTACTATCATGTAACGCTCTCGAGGTTCGCTTGAAGAGTGCTCGAAAGTGACCAAAGCGTAGCCGGTGCGGCTAAGGCCACGTCTACCCAAAAGTTAAATAAGTACGGACGTAATCCTGTGTGTGCATGAAAATCTACGGTGGAAATGCTCGCTTTGTGCCATGTAATCCTAGACTGGGAGGTTGGAGCGTTGGATTTCGTCGTGGTGAGTAACACTTTAAAGTGAACACTAAAGCTCGACTGTGTTCAGGAAACTGCGCCAGTTGAATCACGGAAATTTCTGTAATATTCCTCTAATCAATTGTTCTACCAGGAGCGCAATTGGTGCAATTTCAATCCACTCGGATTACATTAACTCGGCTTACAATTAGTGAACTCGAACAAGCGATTCTCTGCTTTTTATGACAGAAACGAGTAAATTGCTTTACAAAAATCTAATTGAACGCAATGAATGTCTACGAGTAACATTGTTTGACTTTGTCAGAAAAACAGCTTCAATCTAGGACAAAGAGAATTATGCTGCATTTGGTAGAGCAGTAACTCCGGAAACTTATTTGAAAGTCACTCTTTGCTCGACAAAGGGCAGCCACTAAGCTTTGCATAATAGTAACAGACTACGTCGGGCACTCCTTCAGACTTTTACGAGCTAGAAGAAGAGAGGAAGGGAAGAGAAGAAAAGGGAAGGAGTCGCGCGTTTCTTAGCTACCGGTGTGCTGGTTAATACGAGGAGGGTAAAAGAGGAAGGGCCGACGTAAAAGTAGCAAACGGCAGAAAGGTATAAAAATAACGCCTTGAAAGATCCTAAGAAGGAACCGATATGGCATTCCGGATATATTTCTCCAGCATAAATTACCCTCCGTTTTCTGAATTACATTTCGGGAGAAATTTTAATACCCGTCTGAATTGGAGACTGCCTCGATCTCCGTCGAAGCAAAGAAATTGCTCATTAAAAAAGAAAGTCAAGCATCAATTTTTCTTTATTGCCCTTTGGGGTTGTGATGCTAGACTTACTACGACATAGTTTATTCGTGGTAGGAAAGTCCTGGCACGGAAACGCTTGGTTCGATTCCCCCTTGAGCACATATCTCTCTCTGTCTCTCGTCATTGCATCGTCATTAGGCTGTGCGATTGCGGCCTCGTATGCAAATGGGGAAATGCACCGCGCGCGGACATCTAGAGCGTGTGGCACACGCAATTTATTGTCCCCCGTGCGACATTACTTCGTCTCGATCAAAGAGAGCGAGCAGCGAACGAACGACGGACAGAAGGAGTCAAGTGGCTCCTGGTCGACTCGCTAACTGAAAACCTGAATATCTACCATCGTAATCCCCTGTTTACACGAAGAACACGCCACACT